>CM077935.1:20714414-21914414 GCA_039797435.1 Crotalus adamanteus | reverse complement strand
CTGGCCACCCTCTTCTCCTCTGAAGAAGGCACACTCCACTCAGACTTAAAAGACCCGCCACCCTCCTTATGGGGCTAGGATTGCAGCAAAGTGGGGTTCCTAAAAAGTGCCATACCAGTAAAAATACAGGTGAAAACAGGCTCACCCCCATGCATACCTCCTAGCCGAGGCCATAGAGCCCATAAGGAAGCTTATTAAGGCACACATGGTACAAGGGGTTCTTCAGAAATGCACTTCCCCATGCAACACTCTGATATTTCCAGTGCAGAAGCCACGAACTGACCCAGAGAGAAATCCCATCTACCGTTTTGTCCATGACCTGTACTTCGTAAACTCCTACGTCATACCACGGGCCCCTGTGGTGCCTAATCCAGCCACCATCATCACCGAAATCCCAGCTACAGCCACCTACTTCACTGTGATACACCTATACGCAGCCAATTTCAGTATACCAGTGGATCCCGCCTCACAATACCTTTTTGCCTTCACTTTGGAAGACCAACAATACATGTGGACCCAACTGCCCCAAGGCTACAATGAATCACCTACTCTTTTCTCACAAATATCAAAAACAGAGTTGTTATCAATTTCTTTGCCCCAAGAATCAACCCTCATTCAATATGTAGACGACCTACTGCTGGCCTCCCTGACAGAGGAAGACTGTCGAACAAACACCCACCACCTGCTCTCCTGCCTAGCCGAAAGAGGACACAAGGCTTTGCCCACCAAACTCCAGTACCTGAAGTAACTTATCTTGGTTACATCATCAGTTCGGAGTTCACAAGTTAGCTCCTGACCGTGTCAAGACTATACTGGGCATGAAGCCACCCACCACAAAGTGCCAAGTAAGAGCCCTTCTAGGAGTCCTCGGCTTTTGCTGGCCTTCGGAGAACTTGCCTGACCCTTCATCCAGCTGACAGCCAAGGACACCATCAAACTCATCCCATGGACTAAAACATTGACTCATGCCTTCAAAAGGATAAAACGAACTTTGGTCTCAGCCCCCGACTTGGGACTGCTGGACTATCACAAGCCCTTCACCCTGTTTGTACATGAAAACCTGGGGGTAGCCTCAGGAGTGTTAGCCCAGAGATATGGCCCCACAATTCAACTGGTTGCCTAGTACTCCATTCAATTGGATCCAGTAGCCCAGGGAGCCATTCCTTGCCTGCAAGCAATTGCGGCAACCATCAAACCAGTCAAGCGTTCAAGGGATCTGGTCATAGGGCACCCACTCACCTTGAGAGTTCCCCATGACATTTTTGCCATCTACCTAAAATCCCAGACACAGGCCTTCATGCAACCAAGGCACCCACTCACCTTGAGAGTTCCCCATGACATTTTTGCCATCTACCTAAAATCCCAGACACAGACCTTTATGCAACCAAGGCTAGCCCAATATGACATCACCTTTGAATGCTGCGTTACGCTGAATCCTGCCACCTGAACACTCGGACGAGATACTGCATGACTGTCTCCACCTTGTGCATAATACAGAACAACCACGACCGAACCTGATCGACATGCCACTACAGAACCCTGACCTAGAACTCTTCATCAACAGACCCTCTTACCTTCATGAGGGAACATAATTCTTGGGTGCTGCCATCATCTCTCTCTATGAACACATCTGGGCTTCACCCTTGCCTCCTTCGCACAGACAGTTGAACTGCTGAACTTGTAGTTCTAACACAGGTGTGCAAAGCTACGGAAAATCAGTCAACTAACATTTACATGGACTCCAGATACTTTTTCAGCATTGTTGTGAGTCCTTGCCTGCCAGCGGATCTGACAGCTGAGTCAGATGAATCGGATGAGGGGGAAGGGTTGCCTGGGTTCACATCGGAGTCTGTGGAAAGCTCTGAGGAGCACAAAGACTCAGAGCTAGATGTGACACTGGGCCCATCTACTCATGTTCAGGCAGAGAGACAGCTGGGTTGGGGGCCTGAACTGAGCTAACAGGAGGAACAACTGGGGCCTGTTCCAGATGCATGGATGTGCAGAGAGGAAAGGTGTGCAGGACAACAGAGTGTGGTGGGGTGGCTCTCCAGGAAAAGTAAAAGACTCTAAGAAGCCACACCCTGGCTGGACTATAAAGAGGAGAGGTGTGGGAGGGGCTGATTGCCAAAGGCGACCGTTCATGCTACGGCTTTGTGCATTTGCCGTTTGATTTCTTGCCTTAGGATTCTTGGACATTTAACCAGGTTTGTCGGATTTCTGTATGTTTGAGTGACTGGAACTTTGAGCTTTCCTGCTGAGAACTCAGAGACTGATCTTGTTCGTTTCTACAGCTAAAGGACTGGTTGGAGTTTGTTCCATAAAAGCTGTGTCAAAATAAAAGGGGTTTATCTCACAAAATACTGCCTTGTTCAGTGCAAAGGGGTATTTCCTCACGAGTAAGTGGTTGAGCAGTATTTGCATAGGCTGGGACATAACAGTTTGCCTTCGGCCCTTTACCCCCTACTATCATAGAGCAGTTACGTGTGGAGAATGCCTACCTCTCCCAACAGCTGGCTTTGCTGGCAGCTCAAGTTGCTCAGCTTTAAGCTCCTGCTGCTCCACAACCCCGGTGGAAGTGTCCAGTAGCAGTGCCTGATAAATTTGATGGCACTCCGGATATCTTCCCAGCTTTTTTGGGACAATGCCAGCTCTTTATCAGCCTGAGAGCGGCGGACTTCCCCACTGATCGAGATAAAGTGAGGTTTATGATCAGTCTCCTATCCCCTGCTGGTCCAGCTTAGTCCATTGCTGGATAACTTTGGGGGGTTTTGTGACTACATGCATCTCATGTACGAGGACCCCATTAAGACGCAGACTGCTACCAGATGCCTGAAAGCTCTGAAGCAGGGCCGTTTAGGCTGCTTAGCCAGGATTCGGCCTGGAACGAACCTGCGCTCATGGATGCTTTCCAGGATGGCTTGTTGGATGAGCTGTTGGACGAGCTGGCCCATGTCAATGTTCCCCCGGACCTCAATGGGTTGATCCATCTCTGTTTCTGTATTGATGCTCAACTGCAGCAGCGTAGGAGTCGTGCTCCCCCAGAGAACCGGGCGATCCCGGTTATGCGTGAGACTTTGGTTTTGCGGGAAGAGCCTATGGAGTTAGGTGCTGCCAGGCCTCACCTATCAGTGGCAGAAATGAACAGACGGCGTTCAGGGGGTTTGTGTTTCTACTGTGGGGAACCTGGGCATTTGGCCAGATCCTGCCCCAAGAAGCGACAAGGGGCGTTGGCTACTGGGCCTGCAACGTGAAAACAACCTCATCTGTCAGGAAACACCCCGAGCCTGACCTAAAAGGCATTTTGGGTCGGGCTTCTCCCGACACCAAGCAACGTCCATCAGATGTGGCACTAGGACCCCCGCGGCACTTGATATTGGCGGCACGCTTGATCCTCCCTGGTAGGCCCCAGGGGATTCCGGTACACACCTTGGCTGATTCTGGGGCTACCACGACTTTTATGTACGCTATGTTTGTGGCCAAATTGGCTGTTCCCCAATGCTCAGTGGAACCGCCTCTGTTAGTGGAGACTATTGATGGCCGATTGCTCCTGTCTAGACCCATTAAGGCTGCCACACAACCATTGGGTATGGTCATCAGGTCTCAGGAGGAGGCCATTCAGTTTTACTTAACCTCCGACCTAAATTTCCCCGTGATCTTGGGCTTGGAGTGGCTCCAGACCCACGACCTGCAGATTTATTGGTCCCAGAACTTGGTCACCTTCCCGAGTTTACAGTGTGTGGACCACACCCAAGTCTGCGCCGGCCAGGTGATGAGTCCCCCAGGGGTTTCCCTGCCCTCCGAAGTGGTGACTTACGAAGATGTGTTCAGTGAGACTGAGGCGGATCAATTACCCCTGCACAGGCCATATGACTGCCCCATAGACTTAGTCCCTGACGCGCCTCTCCCAGTGGGGTGTTTGTATTCCATGTCTGACCCCGAGTTGGCCGCGTTATGGGACTTTCTGGACAAAAATCTAGCTCGGGGCTTTATCCAACCTTCGTCTTCGCTGGTGTCCGCGCCGGTGCTCTTTGTAAAAAAGAAGTCTGGGGAATTAAGGCTCTGTTGCAACTATCGAAAACTAAACGCCATTATGGTGAGTAATCAATACTCGCTGTCCCTCATCCCTGAACTTCTGGAACGGCTCCGGGAGGCCAAAATCTTCACGAAACTGGACCTGAGAGGAGCCTACAACCTAGTTAGGGTCTGTCCCGGTGGTATGAATGGAAGACTGTGTTTGGCACCCAGTACAGCCACTTTGAGTATACAGTGATGCTGTTTGGGCTGACCAACGCCCCCACAGTCTTCCAACACTTCATGAATGACATATTTCGGGACCTGTTAGATCAGTTTGTTGTGATCTATTTGGACAACATTCTGATCTACTCCCCTTCGTGGGAGAGGCGTAACCAGCATCTCCGTCAGGTCCTGCAGTGGCTCCAAGATCATTTGTATGCCAAACTGGAGAAATGCAAAATTCTATCAAATGACCATTGATTTCCTAGGTCATCGCATTTCTCCTGAGGGCATCGCCATGGAGCTGAGCAAGGTCAAGTCCCTGCATAGTTGGCAACCCCCACATCATGTTAAGGATGTCCAGCCACTCCTTGGGTTCGCCAACTACTATAGAACCTTCATCCTCAGTTTTGCTTCCATGACCGCACCCCTCACTCGGCTCCTTCAGAAAAAGACCCCATTTCACTGGAGGACCCCAGAGCAACAAGCTTTCCAGGCTTTGAAGCAAGCCTTTATGAAGGAACCCATCCTGAACCACCCTGATCTGCAACGGCCATTTGTCGTGGAAGCGGATGCGTCCAACATTGCCATTGGAGCAGTTACTCCAGGCTCACGCGCCCAGCGGTGTTCTCTTTCCTTGCACGTACTATTCACGGAAACTTAATCCGGCCGAGCACAACTACACTATCTGGGAGAAGGAGCTACTGGGCATTAAGGTGGTGTTTGAGGCCTGGAGACATCATTTGGAAGGGGCTCGGCATCAAATTGAAGTCCGGAAATACCATAAGAATCTGGAAAGTTTGCAGACCGCCCGAAAATTGAACCAACGACAGATTCGGTGGTCTCTCTTCTTTGTGAAGTTCAATTTCCGCATTACATAGATACCAAGCGGTCGCAACCAAAGAGCACATGCTTTTTCAAGGAAACCAGAATATTCCCGTACAGAAAACAAGCTTCTGCCCAGAATGGTACTGCCCATTGAGTCTTTCTCTGTAGTTTGGGAGCCAATAGATTTACGGTCTCAGATTCGGGAGGCACAACAGCACGACACGTGGGTGGCTCAATGAAGGGAGGAGTTGGGACTAGACTCCCCATGGACTGTCACGGATGGACTCCTGAAATATCATGATCGGCTCTATATTCCAGGAGGGTCGCTCAGAGGGCTCATTCTCAATCAATGTCATGATAAGCCTGCGGCGGAGCATTTTGTCCTTTTCAAGACACTGAACCTAGTCTCTCATACATTCTGGTGGCCCCGAGTATGACACAACATCCAGGCCTACATCAAGTCTTATGTACGGTTTCAGCAGGCCAAGTCAGCGATGGGAGCCCCACTGGGTCTACTTCAGCCCTTGCCAACGCCCGAGAGACCCTGGGAAGCAGTGTCCATGGACTTCTTGGCAGACTTGCCCCCATCTTCTGGCTTCACGATGGTGTTTGTGGTGGTGGACATGCTGACCAAAATCGCGGATTTCATTCCTTGCCGTGGCTTGCCATTAGCCCACACCACCACTCGCGTGTTCATCCAGCATGTTTTCTAGCTGCATGGCTTCCCTGATAGCGGCTCAATTTATGGCCCGTTTGTGGAAAGGGTTGATGGAAGGCCCCAGACATACAAATCTGCCTGTTGTCAGCGCATCATCCGCAAACAAATGGCGGGACCGAAAAAGTAATCAGAATCCTAGAACAATATTTGCGCTGTTTCGTGAATCAGCAACAGGACAATTGAGCAGACTATCTTGCAGTAGCCAAGTTTGCGTTTAACAACTCACAGCACACATCCATGCGTATGACACTGTTCCTGGCCAATGTGGGGTATCATCCCCAGCATTTTCCCCTCTCGCAGCTCGATGCGCCAGTTTCTGCAGCTAACTAATATCTGACCAAGTTACAGGCTATCCATCAATTGGTGCGGCGGCAATTAGATAAGGCCAAGGCGGATTACAAGAAAGTTACCAATCGATCGCGGCAAGATATGCCTGCGTTAGCTGTGGGAGATCGGGTATGGCTGTCAACCAGGCACCTTCCGTCAGATTGGTCTGCCAAGAAACTGGACCATTGGTACCTAGGTCCTTTCCCTATCGAAGCTGTCATTAATCCGGTTGCTTATTGGTTAACATTGCCACGTTCATTACAGATACAACTGGTCTTTCACTGGTCCCTCTTGGTCCCAGAACAACCGGTGTGTCCACTCCGCCGATCGGAATATCCACCACCGGAACAACGGTATGGAGACAGTGCTCCCGAGTATAAGGTTGCCAGTATTCAAGACTCCTGTTGGTTGAAAGGCTGATTCCAGTATTTGATTGAGTGGAAGGGCTATGGACTGGAGGAGTTCACCTGGGAGGATGCAACCACTGTGCATGCTCCTGCCTTGGTGACAGCGTTCCACGAACAATTCCCTTCAAGGCCGCATCCAGCCTGTCAGACCTGGGGAAGGGTCCTGTGGTGAGGGACAATGTGCTGTGTCAAAATAAAAGGCGTTTATTTTCTTACAAAGTCCTGCCTTGTTCATTGCAAAGGGATTTTCCTCATGAGTAAGCAGTTGAGCAGTACTCACGTAGGCTGGGACAGAACAAGTATATGCCATGCCACTGGAGCCCTGTGGAAGCAATGAGGATTCCTAACCTTGGCAGGGCATACCATTGCTCATGCAACTCTGATCTCTGAACTACTGCAAGCCATTCAGCTACCCTAAACCCTTGCTGTCCTCCATTGTAGCGCACACCAAAAGGACAATTCACTAGTCACAAAAGGGAACCAATATGCGGACTCAACCACAAAATGGGTGGCAATGCAATCTTCACCATTGTTTATGATCACCCCAGCCCTACTACTGCAAGCTGAGATCCCTTATGAGAACTTTTTAGAAAAGGGGGAGGTGGAACACTGGAAGGAAAAATATGAGGCAGTTTTTGAAGGAGGTTTCTGGCGAGTCCCAGATGGTTGGCCCATAGCTCCCCGTCTACTGCATCTCATTTGCCAGCAACTATACTCAAAGGGACATTGTGGGATCCAAGCCATGGTAGATACCACCAGGCAGGTTTGGTATGCACCAGGCATATATATGGAAACTGCGCAGATAGCAAAGAAATACCTGACATGCCAAGCCAAAAATGCTTCCTCTGGGAAGGTTGCTCATGTAGGGGGAAGGCCATGGACACAGCGCCCCTTTGAAAAACTGCAACTCAACTTTATCCAGTTGCTCAGAAATAATGGTTACCAGTATGCCCTAGTGTGGTGGGACAAACTCATTCACTGGGCGGAAGCCTTCCCCTGCTGCCACTCTACTGCACTCAAAACAGCCAGGCACCTCCTGAAGGACATAGTGCCTATGTTCAGAGTACCCAGCACCCTGGATATGCACCAAGGAAAACATCTTGTCTTACAAGTATTACAAGCATTGGGAATAACATACCCATTATCACCCCAATATTCGGGAGGGTGGGGGTGGAGAGGGCCAATAGGGAATTAAAGACCCTTTTAGGCAAACTCTATCAGGAAACATGTTTATCGTGGCCCCAGGTTCTGCCCATTGCCTTATTCCACCTGAAAACCTGACCCCAACAGGATATAGGCATCACCCCTTCAAATTGCTATTCGGCAGGCCACCAGATACTTTAAAAGGTTTAGACAAACATTCTCTTAGCTTAGAAAGGGGAGATGCAGTCTTAACATAGACGCTGCCCCTGGAAGAAGCGCTTCACCCATTCGATCCAGGAGATTGGGTGTGGATCTGATCTTTCACACGGAGATCCCTGATACAACCAAAGTGGTGTTGCTGACCACCCACTTTGTTGGGTGGTCAGGTGGTCAGGTGTTGCTGACCACCCAGACTGCTGTAAAGGTCGCCGAAAAGGACTCCTGGATCCATTGGTCCCACATAAAACCAGCGGCAATCAACCTCAGCATTGAGCAGAGCCCAATACCAAAGATCCCATCTAGCAAACTCACAAGAAACTCAGAGACTGACGAGTGGGGACTAAAGACTCTAATTGAGACCAATGCAAACAACAGGGAATGGACAAATCGGGGGAGGGTTGAAACTCATCTTGAACCCTTTACTCCTTTGCTCTGTAATTAGCTCAGTAGATGGACTCATAGGTACACACCTCCTCCCTAACAGGGAAAATGTCTGGAAATACTTAGCCCGACAAGTTCTGAACACAATTGATTTCTGTCTGGTGAGAGGAAAATCCGTTGAAGACATCTTAACAACTTGCCTCATAGGAGTTGCTACACACCCACCACACTATACAAAACTATACCATGTTCACACATTTTCACCTTATCAGCACCTACCTCCACATAAAACTTCCCCTAGGATGGTTCCTGCTCTACAGAACTCAGGCACACTCAGATGTCCCAGCTAACTCCACAGGGGGACCATGCACCCTTGGGTGATTAACCATCCTCGTGCCCTCACTGAGGAGGCAGCAGAAAGTAGACTTACACTTCCTAACACCAGACCGCAATTCACAGCTTTACTTAACATGGCAGAGCATGTTGCATTAGCCGCCTCAGTGGTAGGGGTCCCAGGGTTGGCTGTGTGCAATTCCAGGAATATCAACAGCCTAGCCTGCATGTTGGCTAAAAGCCTCAACGCAACATCCCAAGCCTTAGGTGCACCAAACCGAAAGCTAAGGCAAGTTCAGGAAGGAACTCTTGAAAACAGGGCAGCCATTGATTATTTACTGCTAAGACACATCCATGGCTGTGAGGAATTTCAAGGCATATATATATCTATCACAAAAGGGGTGAATTGTAAAGGAAATCCCCCCCAGGAATAGATTTCCCCCCCAAGAATAGTCTCCCAAACAAAAGAAAAGAAAATCCCCATAAGAATTAGGCAGAAAGCCTTCCTCGTCCTTTCTCTGCTAGAATGGCCACCAGTTCGGCCTAAGGAAACTATGTTTCCATTCATAAAATACAATGTTGCCATTCATGAAACTGGACTCCCATTCAGAAAAATACAGTGTAACAGGCGATCTCCGAAAGACCAAGCCGATTACACAAAAGACCAAAACTGATAACCCATGCTAGGACCAAATTAGAAAAACAAAAACACCTATGTCCACACTTCCTTTTGCCCTCAAGGGTCAGCCACAACATCACACACAACAAAACAAAAACTTGTAACAGCAATTAAAATATTGCCTCCAGGCCTGAAAACACAGAATATATACTCACACATAACCAACAGACTGAAACAAAGGACTCAGAAGCATATAAAAATTAACTAAATCACCACCCCATTTTATCAGCTGCCCCCAGGAACAAACCCTGCTGTTGTTGGGAAAAAAACAGACCTCCTTTCCTAAAGCAGCTCACCTCATGTGCATCTGAGCAAAAGTGTAGTCTTAATAACATCAATAGTTTGAAAACAGTACTTCGTAGCAATAGCACTTAGACTTATATACTGTTCCATAGTGCTTTACTGCACTGTCTGAGTGGTTTACAATGTCAGCATATAACCCCCAACAATCTGGGTCCTCATTTTACCAACCTCTGAATGATGGAAGGCTGAGTCAACATTGAGCCCATCAGGATTGAACTCCAGGCTAGGGACAGAGTTAGCCTGCAATACTGCATTCTAACCAGTGTGCCACCAGGGCTCCCTGGTTCATCCTTGGTAAGTGCTTGTGTGATTGCAATTTTATTTTAGAATGTGTGGATTAGTTCAGTGCATCACTTGTTTTATTTTTCATGGTACTCTTTTTAAGTTTGGATACTGTCCTATTTGTAAGCAGATTGCTAGTTTACATGGACAGATTGCTTGTTTAGAGTCTTTAGTTTGTGCTCTTCAGGCTTAAATTAGGTGGCCAACTCAGATGGTGTGTTCTACTGAGCTGCCCGACTATCAGCCCCCTCTTCCACAAATACCCTGCAAGAGAAAGGTAGTATGGACAACTGTTGGATCTGGCAGAGTGAGAGCTATGGACCATAAAACATGAAGCTTTTGGTGTGTCCCTGCATAATATACCGTATTTTCCGGCATATAAGATGACTTTCTAAACCCTGAAAATCTTCTCAAAAGTCCGGGGTCGTCTTATATGCCAGGTAGCTGTTCTCTGAATTTAAAACCAATCTGCCCTATTGGTGTTCCTGGACGCTCAGAAGGCATTCGACAATGTGAACTGGCAATTCATGATAAGCCAATTACAGACTATGGATTGTGGGGAGAAATTTATAAACGTAATCAGAACAATTTATAATAAGCAATCAGCCAAAGTAATGATAAATGGAGATATGACTGAGAAGATCAACATTATGAAGGGAACAAGACAGGGCTGTCCCCTATCTCCACTGTTGTTTGTTCTGACATTAGAAGTATTAAATAGACGTATAAGACAGAATAATGACATAAAAGGGATGAAAATTAAGAGGGAAGAATATAAGCTACAAGCATTCGCAGACGATTTAGTATTTATTTTGGAGGAACCATTAGAGACAGGACCTGTATTAATAGAACAAATAGAAAAATATGGTGAGGTAGCTGGGTTGAAAATTAATAAAGATAAAACCAAAATGTTAGTGAAAAATATTACTGAAAAACAAAAAAAAAAGAACTGGTGGGAAAATTAGATATACAGATTGTAAAGAAGGTAAAATGTTTAGGGATCCACCTGACAGCAAGATGCACAACAATTAAAGAGGATAATTATCATAAATTGAAAAGACAAATTGAAGTAGATTTGGATAAATGGAAAAATGTACAACTATCATTAATGGGAAGGATTGCGATAATCTAAATGAATATATTACCACGATTATTGTTCTTGTTTACAACAATACCAATAAGATTAGAAAAGAAATATTTTGAAGGGCTTAATAAAATAATCTTGAAATATATTTGGCAGGGAAAAAAGGTAAGAATTAAACTAAAAATGTTACAAGATACAAGATTGAGAGGTGGGTTTGGTCTACCTAATTGGGAATTGTACTATCAGGCTGCAGCATTATCATGGATGAGAGAATGGATCTTACTGAGGAATACAAGATTATTGACATTAGAGGGACATGATTTACAGTTGGGATGGCATGCTTTCATATGGTATGGAAAAAACAGAATACATAACTATTTCCAGAGACACTATATAAGGAATTCTTTATTTGTTGTCTGGGAGAAAGTAAAGAGAAATTATTATTTGAAGATTCCAAATTGGCTCTCAACTATGGAGGAGTTAATACACCCCAATATGTTCAACATGGGAAACATTATAAGATATAAAGACTTATTAACAGATATGGGGGAGTTGAAAACCAAACAACAATTAGAGGAACAAGGAATAAAGATGGATTGGTACATGAGAACGCAAATACAATCTAGATATGAAAAAGATGTTAAAATAGATGGTGTTAATTTGGGGACAACATAGATGAAATACTCACAGGAACGGAAGAAAAATGGATTAAAAAAATGTACAGTTATCTACTACATATGGAGTTAGAGAAGGAACAAGTGAAAGAGACAATGATAAAATGGACAAGGAATTTTGGATACACAATTGAATTAGATAGATGGCAGCAATTATGGGAAAGAAACTATAAATTGACAATGGCGACTGCGTATAAAGAAAATATGTACAAAATGTTTTACAGATGGCACATGTCTCCTGAAAGATTAGCTAAAATGTTTAAGGACAGGTCTATGAAATGTTGGAAATGTCATCAGATACCAGGTTCCTTCTACCATATGTGGTGGACGTGTGTAGAAGCTAAAACTTATTGGAATATAATTAGAACATGGATAGAAAAGATGATACAACAACATATAGAACTAAGACCAGAAATATTCCTGTTGGGTATTCTACCAGAGAAATACAATAAAGAAAAAACATATTTAATTATTCATGTAATTACGGCAGCCAGGATTGTGTTTGCACAAAATTGGAAAGCACTGAAAGCCCCCCCAGAGGGAGAGGTGATTGGGAAAATATTGGAATGTGCAGAAATGAATAGACTAACAATGACAATTAAAGATAAGACAGAGTCAGACTACTATGAAATTTGGGGAACTTTTTATGATTGGCTGAAAAGAGAATACAGTTAAAAGATAGTTAACATCAATTTAGATGGAAGAAGAAGGAGCAGATAAGGAGGGAGACTCAGGCGACACAGTATTGAATAACTGCAGGCTGTATAAATGTTTATAGAAGTATATACCGAGAAGGTTAGATAAATAGAAGTATTAATCTTATTGTATATAATACAGATAGGGAAATTTGGAGAGAGGAGTTGCTCGGACATTACCCCTGAATTGTATCTGAAGAGGGATGAAGAAAGGAGAGGAGAGAGAAAAGAGTAAAGGAGGGGAGAAGGAAGTAGGAAGGTTGGAGGAAGAGGAAAGGGGAGGAGAGTGGTGAAGGAGAGGAGAGGAAGAAGAGGGAAGTAGGGAAGAGAAGAAAGGGAGAAAGAAGGTAAAAGAAGGAGTGTGGATACGGTGAAAGGGGAAATGGGCGAGCAACACCAAAGTTATGTGTATGTATTTATTTCATTTTGTTAAAAGTATCTGTATGTGAGTGTGGAGGGAATGTACGTTAATATCTGATAAGTATTACGGTATATGTATGGGGGAGAGTTTGGAAAAATAAAAAAATATTTTAAAAAAAAACAATCTGCCCTCTAGTGGCCAGCCCTATTTTTTTTTACAGAAATAAGCACTAAAACAGTGTATTTACTTCTTATACCTATAGCAGCAGTCATGAATATATGGAAAAAAAATTGATTCAGCAAATCAATTGATTAAGAAAGATACTGGTCAAAGTGAAAATTAAGAAAATAGATAATGGGATCTACCAGAGAGAATATTTAAAAAAGAAACATTTGTTTGAATATGGTTAAAGAAACAGAAAAGATTCTGAATACATATGTCATTCTAAGAGAGATGAATTCCTTAAATAATACTGTATGCTTTCCCCCCCTTTTATTTTATTTCTTGATATAAGTAATATAATACTGCTGAAATGGCCTAGATGAAGTAAATGTTTTAGATAATTAAATGTGCCTGAATTTAGGGAAATTATAATGTATAAAAAAGAAAAAAAATGTTTTGAATAAGACCTAAAGGATTAGCTGACTAGGCACATTAAATGGAATATTTAAAGATTAAATATATTTTATCAAAATAATAAGAACTATATTATTTCAAGGTTTTCAAAGAAGACATTTTGGGGAAAAGGGGAAATCAACTAAATGTACTATGTGGATTATAGATTATAGAAACCAATTGTTAATGATTTTTCTTTACAAATGTAAACCCAGCAAACACACTGTTTACCAACTATTAAGTGATTTATGTTTTTAAAAATCAATAAAATATATGGGGAAAAAAATACCAGCTGAGTTCAGGAAGCATTAGGGAAGCAGTGGTGGGCAACACTTGCTTTCTAGCAGCAAAGGAATGGAGCTCCTATTGTGCTCATCTATAAACAGAAATTCAATATTGTACCATATTTTCCGGCGTATAAGATGACTTTCTAAACCCTGAAAATCTTCTCAAAAGTTGGGGGTCGTCTTATGTGCCCAGTCGTCTTATACGCCAGAATATACGGTAGTATCCTTCCTGAATTTAATAGGGATACTAAAGTGGCAGGTTCAGCTGTTTGTGAGGACAATGATGACTCAACTGAGCAGGGCATTGTGGTCCTTGAAGAAGAAATTGCCTTGGATAAGGAAAGGTCTGAATCAGGTATTGCAAATCAGACATGTGTGGTGAGTAAGGTATCTAAAAAGAGAAGCCACCTTCTGGTTGGTGGCTCAATTGTAAGAGGAGTCAATTTAGGAAAGGATGTGGAGGTTTCGAAAGAGGTGAGGTGTCTGCCAGGTGCTACTGCCAGCAGAGAACAGGCACATTGTTAAGATAGTCAAGAATGCTAGTAAGGTTTGTGATGTGGTATTGTGCATCTTGGCACTAATGTTCTGTCCAAAAAAGATGTACTTTCTGTGCAGAAAGATTTCCAGAGTTTGGGGCAGAAACTTACAGGATAGGCTGTAGTCTTACTTTTTCAGAGGTTTTACCAGTGTATTTATTTATGTACTTATTTATGTATTTATTTATTTAATGTATGGCAATGTTACATTAGCCAGGAGACTACAATGCTAATAGAGTAGTAGTTTGGCTGCCTAAGACTGCTAGCCTTGTTCGATTCATGCTCATGTGCTTTCCAAGGTGCGTCACAGGGGGTGAGCTAGCTCCGCACCAGAAAGACAAGCGGTTTTCCTGCAGTGTCATCCGGGGTCTTCTCCCTCCACTGAAGCTGCCTCGCAAATGGGTGACGCAACTGGGAAGGTCAAGCACCAGCAGGATTCTTACCATCCACACGAAGCACCAGTTCACCTTTCCACTGAAGTGGTACCTATTTATCTACTCACATATAACATGCTTTTGAACTGCTAGGTGGGCAGAAGCTGAGCCGAGTGACAGGAGCTCAACCCACCACATAGTGCTCAGACTCGAACAGTGTGTGGCTAAAGGAGTGGTGTAAAACTGAAGGTTTTGGTTATGTTAGTCATGATGTTTGCAGTTGGTCTGATGAAAAGCTGTATAAAAGAGATGTTTTGAATCCATCACAGAAAGGGACTGAGCTACTTTGCATTAAATTCGGTTTGAATCCATCACAGAAAGGGACTGAGCTACTTTGCATTAAATTTAGAGGTTTTCTGGAGAAGCATTTAAACTGAATAATGGGGACAGAGAGTTAATGGATACAGAACATTTCTGTCCCCAGCAATCAAAAACTAATAGGGTTGTTGTTGTTTCTAACACAGATGCTTGTGCTGTTAAGAATATTAAGGTTACTGTTAAGAAAAATCAAGCTTTTGATAGTGTGTGCCATACCATGTGCACTAACCAAACAAGTGGTAAAAAAGAAGGGGACCTCAGACACAAAACAGGTTATGTAGAATAAACACAGGGTCAGTCAAAAAGGACTCAAATGCCTATACACCAACATCCAAAGTATGAGGAACAAACAGGGTGTACTTGAAATCCAAGTACATGAAGGCAGATATGATATTGTTGCCATTACGGAAATTTGGTGGGATGAAACCAATGAATGGAATATACAGCTAGAAGGATTTAAATTGTTTAAAAGAAACAGACCTAATAAAAGAGGATGTGGAGTTGCACTATATATAAGAAATAACTACATCTCTACAGAAATACAGCAGAACAATGATGAAAACCATCTTGAATGCATTTGGGTCAATATAAAAGGAAAAAAGAATGACATTGCCACAGGTGTGTACTACAGGCTACCCAACCAACCAGAGGAAATAGATTAACGTTTTGCTAGTCACTTAACTAAGGTATGTAGAAAGCACACCACAATAGTAATGGGGGACTTTAACTACCCTGACATCAACTGAGAGACACTCAGCAGCAAGTGGGAGATCAAACAGGTTCCTGATGAGCCTAGCTGACAACTTTGTCATCCAAAAGGTAGAGGAGGGAACTAGAGGGTCAGATATACTGGACTTAATTCTTCCTAACAGGGATGAAATGATAAAAAGAGGTTAAGTTACAGGAACCTTGGGGTGGGGTGGGGGGAGTGACCATGCAATATTGGAATTCAACATAATGCAACCACAAGCAATAGAACAAAGTCAAACGAGAGTCATGGACTTTAAGAGAGCTGATTTCAACAAACTTAGGGCGTGATTGGGAAGGATTCCATGGATGAAAATCCTCAAGGGGAAAAAAAAACAAAGAAGCTTGGGAAAGTTTGAAAAGTGAGATGATAAAAGCCTAGTCTAGCACAGTACCAATGAAGGAAAAAAATAAGAGATCTCAAAAGAAACCAGCATGCCTGTACAAAGAACTCTCTGATAAACTGAAAGACAAAAAGGACAAGTATAAAAAGTGGAAAGAGGGGCACATACCTAAGGCAGAATATAGCATATAACCTGCAAAGAAGAACTCAGGAAAGCTAAGGCTCAAAATGAACTAAAAAGCTTGCAACAAATGTCAAAAATAAAAAAAGTTTCTTTCAACATGTAAAAAGCAAGTTAAAAAGTCAAGGAAATGATTGGTCCATTAATGGGAGAAAATAGCAAGGTGACCACCAGCAGAGAGAAAGCAGAACTGCTTTACTCATTTGTTTCTTCTGTCTTTACACAAAACAGTACAAACTATAAAAAACACTATAAAATGCAGATTAGGAATGCAAGTCAAAATAAGCAAGAAAATGGTAAGAGAACACATATCCAGTGTAGATGAGTTCGAATCACCATGACCAGATGGATCACACCCCAAGGGTCTGAAGGAGCTGGCATGTGTGATCTCTGAACCACTGAACCATATCTTTCAAAGGTCCTGGAGCACCAGGGAACTACCAGACTGGAAAAGGGCTGATGTGGTTCACATCTTCAAAAAAAGGAAAAAAATGAATCCAGGAAACTACAGAACTATCAGCCTGACATCAATACCTGGAAAGTTTCTGGAAAAGATTCTCAAGCAACAAATTTGTGAACACTTGGAGTCAAGCAAAGTTATAACCAGAAGCCAACATGGGTTTGTCCAAAGCAGATCTTGCCAGGCAATTCTTATTGCATTCTTTGACAATGTGACAAAATTAGTGAAACAGCAAAATGCTGTGGATATAATTTACTTGGACTTCAGTAACGCATTTGATAAAGTAGACCACAACCTATTACTTGACAGGATAAACAAATGTGGGTTAGAAAGCATCACCACCAGATGGATTTTTAACTGGCTGACAAACTACACTCAACATGTAGTCCTCAATAGAACTGCATCTAAATGGAGGGAAGTATGCAGTGGGGTACTCCAAGGCTCTGTTTTAGGCCCAGTACTCTTCTATATCTTCATAAACGATTTAGATGATGGAATAGAAGGGGAACTCATCAATTTTGCAGACGACACCAAGCTGGCAGGAATATCCAACACTCCAGAAGATAGGCTCAAGATCCAGAAGGATCTCAACAGACTTGAACATTGGGCACTATCTAACAAAATGAAATTCAATGGTGAGAAAAGTAAGGTTCTACATTTAGGCAAGAAAAACCAAATGCAGAGGTATAGAATAGGTGGTACCTGGCTCAATAGTAGAAACTGTGAGAGGGATCTTGGAGTCCTAGCGCACAATCACTTAAATATGAACCAGCAGTGTGCTGCAGCTGCCAAAAAGCCAACACAGTCCTAGGCTGCATTAACAGAGGGATAGAATCAAGATCATGGGAAGTGTTAGTACCACTTTATAATGCCTTGGTAAGACCACACTTGGAATATTGCATTCAGTTTTGGTGGCCATAATATAAAAAAGATGTTGAGACTCTAGAAAGAGTGCAGAGAAGAGCTACAATGATGATTAGGGGACTGGAGGCTAAAACATATGAAGAACGGTTGCAGGAATTGGGTATCTCTAATCTAGTGAAAAGAAGGACTGGGGTTGACATGATAGCAGTGTTCCAATATCTAAGGGGCTGCCACCAAGAAGAGGGGCTCAACCTATTCTCCAAAGTACCTGAAGGCAAAACAAGAAACAATGGATGGAAACTAATCAAGGAGAGAGCCAACCTAGAAATAAGGAGACAGTTAGAAATATTAATCAGTGGAATGGCTTGCCCTCAGAAGTTGTGGGTGATCCATCACTGGAGGTTTTTAAGAAGAGATTGGACAACCATTTGTCTGAAATGGTATAGGGTTTCCTGCCTGAGCAGGGGGTTGGACTAAAAGACCTCCAAGGTTCCTTCCAACTCTGTTATTCTGTTAACATAGTGGACTGCCAAATGAATTCTTTGACAATCACCCACAATGGTTTTCAAGAGATAACAAAAATAATACTGCCGGCCTAAATTCAATGTTACTGATTTTTAAATGTAATCTTCAAATTCTGAGAGGTAAAGATAACAATTACGTATACCTGTACACTTTTCACTAAGCCCACTCAAATAGTGTGTTAGATCTCATCTGTGTATGAAGTTGTAAAACAGACCTCTTTTCATCCAAGAGGAGAAAGCAATCATCAGCCAGTGAGCATGAAATTTTCAGGTCTTTCAGAATTAAGATCTTATAACATGGCTAATAGGTGGGTTATTAACAATTCAGAGGTGAGTCAAAATAAAAGGTTGATATGGTCCAAAGTAGATACTAAGGCAATACTGAATAGACTTAAGTCAGAGAATGCTGTTAAATTGGCCCTAATAATCCAGTCATCCACGGCTGACTGGCAGTCAGTTTCCAATGCATTCAGCAATCTGGGTCATATGCTGAAGAAACATCTAATATTTAACACCCCCCAAAAAATATTCATACAGGTAGATCTCCTCGGTTTGATAACGAAAACTCTCCTGCTCAAAAAGAAAATGCAGGCAGCCATGACAGTCACCCAGAGGCATGCCTCAACTAGATCTCCCAAGAAAGCAGAACTCTTGAAACAGGCATTGTTTCAAAAGGAACTTTTATTGAAAGTTAGTGATAGCAGTAGAGCAAAGCAAGGTCTGAAGAATTTGTCCGTGAAAGGTTACATCATAATGCCCAGGCAGAACTCCTCCCTCCAGTGTCCAACCGTCCGGTTGAAATCCAGCCAATCCATAGGTGCTATGTTGTTTTGAGAACCTGGTGATTTAGCGCCCACCTCAAGGTCTCTGTTTTATTTTCTAACAGTCCCAGGCTCAGTTGTCTGGAGATAAGGCAGATGTCTTCAGGCCACATTCCTTTCTTATGGAGGGAGGCACTTTCACAGAGGACAGAGCAGAACAAGGCAGAGCAAGATAAATACATTCCCCATCCCCCTCCCACCAGAATGGTAGACCTCAAAAAAGAGTACATAATAATAAAATGCATGCAAGCAAATTAGAGGAGTCTGACAGGATGGCAGTAGTAGTGCCTATATATAAAAAAGGGAATAAAAAGGACCCTAGCAATTACAGGGCCATTAGTCTAATAGATATTGTAGCTAAAATATACACTATGTTCCTCCTGAGTAGAGTCAAGAGTTGGGTAGATGAAAAGTGTATTCTTGCAGAAGAACAAGCAGGCTGTCATGGTTCCGAAAGAAGCAGGTTTTCAAAGAACTTTGACGCTTTATTTACCTTTATTTATGAGACTTTATTTATGAGACTTATATACCGCTTTAAGTGCAAGCACTCTCTAAGCGGTGTACACCAGTAAGCAATGTATATATATATATATTTACATTGCCCCCAACAATCTGGGTCCTCATTTTACCTACCCCGGAAGGATGGAAGGCTGAGTCAACCTTGAGCCGGTGAGATTTGAACCGCTGACCTGCTGAACACAGTCAGCTAAAGTGGCCTGCAGTACTGCACTCTAACTGCTGTGCCACCTCGGCTCAGCTACCTTAAAGAATCCTTTTATTTCTGCAAAGCTTCGGTGTTGGAGTTGTAGCCCCCTCCTCGCCCCATCCTTGCCCTTTCTTTGCCCTTTCTAGAGGAAACGTCTGCGGCAAAGCTCGCTAGCTTGTAACACAAATGGCAAACCGCATGACAGTTAAACAGGATGTTATGCAGAGCTAAGCTCGAGAAGGCACTAACCACATGGTTTTGTTTTGTGTCGCCAGGTGGGCAATGTAGGTCAAACATGACATGTACTCTTGACATGCTCTGAGACTAAGTAATGGGAGTGGTTTGAAGCTTATGGCGCAGCAAGAAATTATATGTATGGCACAAATGTATCACATGTAATCAATGCTTATTTGCATACTGTAATCAATAAAGTAGTTCCCGGACTTCGGTTCGGGGCAGTCCCACCCCAAGAAAACCTCCGTGTCAGGAGTCTTCTTCAGTGTCCGTTCGTGGGATCTGCCCCACGTATGGGGGGATAGCAAAAGTGGAATCCCCTCAGGTGGTGACCCCGACGTGATTCAACCCGCAAGTCGTGTGCATGTCTTGTTGCAACTCAGGGCCGGTCGTCGCAGAACGAAGCACCCTCCCAGGCATCTCTTGAGTTGAGTCGAGTGCATGTCTTGTTGCAACTCAGGGCCGGTCGTCGCAGAACGAAGCACCCTCCCAGGCATCTCTTGAGTTGAGTCGAGTGCATGCCTTGTTGCAACTCAGGGCCGGTCGTCGCAGAACGAAGCACCCTCCCAGACATCTCTTGAGTCGAGTCGAGTGCATGTCTTGTTGCAACTCAGGGCCGGTCGTCGCAGAACGAAGTACCCTCCCAGACATCTCTTGGTACCCTCATATTTCACTCGGCGGGACGCCTACTGCAATTCAGGGTCGGTCGTCGCAGAACGAAGTACCCTCCCAAAACTCGTGAGTATGGGGGCAGAATTCTCTAAGCCTCAGGTCAAGCACCTCCATGAACTTAGGGAATTGACCAAGACCCGACTTAATGGTGGGAAAAATCTGGCCGTTCCCACCAAGTCAGACCTGATCAGTCTGCTAAAATATATTTATCAACAATGCCCAGCCTACCCCGAAGAAGGGTCACTTAAAGAATCCGTATGGACTAAATTAGGAGCATATTTTCATGAGTCCCCTAGGGCTCCGCCGAAAATATTGATCACTTGGCGGATTGTCATGGAATACTTAAAAATACACAAGAATACCATGGTCGGGGCTTCAGACCCCCCGCCGCCATATCAATCTGGCATTCAGAACCCCTCCCAGATAGAACCTGTAACGGTAGCACAACTAGAAGCCACGGCCTCGACTCAAACCGCTCCGAAAACACCAGAAACGCCTGCCGGTGCTATTGCTCAAGCACTGGCCAGAGCTAAACTCTCAGGCGATTTGGAACCGGATGAATATGAAATGTGCTACCCAGTAGAATTTGACACAAATGGGGCTCCATACATCGAACCAGTCCCTATGAAGTTGATTAGGGATATTAAACAAGCTGTTAATACGTATGGCATTCAAAACTCTTATGTCGTAGGGTTAATAAATAATCTAGCCAACTCCTTTTATATGTTGCCATCCGATTGGAAAAATTTGTGTCGCATGATTTTGACAAGTTCACAGTTTGTGGTATGGGAATCAGAGTATAAGAGGGAAGCAGAAGCCATCGTTAGAAGAATCGGGGGAAATTTGCAATTGGAACAATTGATCTGTGAAGGGCGTTATGTTTCTCCTAATATCCAAAAGAACATGTCACGCTCTGCGTTTGCTCACTCTAGTCTAGCAGCGCAAAACGCTTTTTCAAAGATAGATGACCCAGGCTCTTCCGCCGCAGGGTCGTTTGCAAAAATTCATCAAGGGTCCAGCCAGTCCTATGGAGATTTCATTGATCAGTTGCAAAAGGCAGTTTTTAGAGAAATCCAGAATCCCATAGCACAAAAGGAACTTATTAAAAAACTTGCTTATGAAAATGCCAATGAAGATTGCAAACGTGTCATTCAGCCTCTTCTCAGCAAGCCTGATGCCGAACTGGCAGATTACATCCAAGCATGTCGAATCGTCGGCACCAATGTCCACAACATGGAAACCTTAGCAATGGCATTGCAAAACATCAAAGGGGGGACATCCAGAAATGACAACTGTTTTAACTGTGGCAAGCCCGGTCATTTTCGAGCACAGTGTCGCGCCCCTGGGGGCGGCGCAAACCAATCAAATTCAAATCAAATTAAGCCGAAAACTGTGTGCCCCCGTTGTAAAAAGGGCTATCACTGGGCTTCCCAGTGTCGCGTAAATCCCCCTCCCCAATCTGCTAACAGTCACAACCAGAACCAGGGAAACTAGTGGGGGGGCACTCAGCCAGCCCTCTCCCAAAGGCTGATTCCTTGGCTACATTTAACTTAAAAGAAACCTTTATAACGTCTATGCATGCTGTTGCTGCCGAAACTGTTTCTATGCAAATACCTGGTCTTACATATTTTCTTCCTCTTTCTTTACCTGATGTTGCTATGCCGACAAAAGTTCCTTTGCTTTGCTATCCAGCTAGAGACCTCATTTCCCGCGGTGTTCTTGCTTCCCCCTTCTTGGTTGACTCCGATGATTTTTCTTCTCTGGCTTTAATTTGCATTGCCGATGCTCCTTTGATCGTATACAAGGAAGACCTTGCTGCAATCGTGATGCCAGTGGCTCTGGAATTCGATCCTCTTGCCTATGAGGAAATGGAACCAGTTGTTCCCCCCAACCCCTCTCTTAACAACTATCGAAAGCACTCTCTTGATCACCTACTGCTTGCTTTCACTTCCACTATTCATTCTTCTAAGCCTTTTGTTACCTTTGTGTTAAATTATCGTTCCTTTTCAGGCATAATAGACACCGGAGCGGATATTTCAGTAATCAGGACCTCTGAGTGGCCTGCGGACTGGCCTACCACCTCTTCCCCTGCCGTCCGAGGCGTGGGAGGCATCCAAACGGCCCGAATTAGTACCTTGCCTCTGTTAGTCACTTCTTCTCACACCGACAAACAGGCACGTATTCGCCCTGTCGTCCTTCCCCTGCAAGTTAATCTTTGGGGTCGGGATCTTTTATCCCAAATTGGGGCCACATTAACCTTTTAGGAATGGCAAAAACTGCCCCCACCCCTTTATCCCTCACTCTTTTGGATCCCACTCCTGTTTGGGTGGACCAGTGGCCCTTGACAAAAGAAAAATTGGAAGCATTACAACAGCTAGTCAATAAGCAGTTTCAATTGGGCCATCTGGTTGCATCTACCAGTCCTTACAACTCACCTGTTTTTGTGATAAAAAAGAAATCTGGGAATTGGAGATTTTTACAGGATTTGCGTTCCATAAATAGATTGATTGCTCCTATGGGATCCTTTCAACTGGGACTTCCCAATCCAAATTTAATCCCCAAAAATTTTTCTTTAATTATCATGGATTTAAAGGATGCGTTTTTTTCCATCCCTCTGGATCCCAAAGATCGCCAGTTGTTTGCTTTTACCATACCAGTGTTTAATAATGCATACCCATCTGAGCGTTTCGAATGGACAGTCTTGCCTCAAGGAATGATAAACAGTCCTACAATGTGTCAATATTTTATTTCCTTTTTGCTGAAGCCATTTCGTGTGAAGTATCCCACCTTTTTATTTTATCATTACATGGATGATATTTTAATTGCCTCTTCTGATTGTTTTGAGGCCGTGTCCACTGTGGCCGCTGAGCTCAGAGACCATATGGCTAACAATGGACTCACCGTGGCACCCGAAAAAATTCAAACAAAAGAACCATTTTTGTATTTGGGCCATAAGGTGATGGCCTCCAATTCCTCTCCAATAGTGCCCCAACTAATACTTCCCAATCCTGCTACCCTTGTTCAGATGCAGCAATTTTTGGGAACCCTCAATTGGGCACGACCATACATGGGCTTAACCACCTCGCAATTGGCACCTCTTTTTTCAGCCCTGCAAGGTCACAAATCTCCCGGTGACAAGATTTTTCTAACATCTGAACACCTGGAAGTTCTTGAATTAATCACTCAAATGTTGTCTGTCAAATGGGTTGATCGTGCTTTGCCTGATGTTCCCTTGTCTCTCATACTTTTAAACACCCTTCTTGTACCTACTCTGGTTGTGGTTCAAATTGCCTCACCTTTGTTGATTGTTGAATGGATGCATTTGCCTCACACTCCACGCAAAACTATCACCTCTCGTTTCTCCCTGTATGCTTCTTTGTTGTTTAAAGGACGTGCTCGATGCCGACAACTAACCGGCACTGAGCCAGTTGCTCTTTTCGTCCCCCTGCGACTCCCTCTGTGGGAACAGGTGTACAGGGAGTCCGAAGAACTCCAGGCTGCTCTAGCCCAGTGGCCAGGACAGGTTAAGTACCATTTTCCTGCTGATCCTCGTCTGACTCTTGTCCAAACTGTCCCAGTGAAATGGCAATCTCCATGTGTGTCCTTTCCTATTCCTTCTGCCCCCACAGTCTTTGCAGATGGAAGCGCCCACACAGGCGTTTGTATCTTTTTACAAGATGGTGTTTGGCAAACCCATCGCACTTATGGCCACAAGTCTGCCCAAAGGGCTGAAATGGCCGCTTCTGTATTGGCTTTCTCCATATTTAAAGATTCTGCCTTTAACTTGATTGTTGACTCTTTGTATGTTGCTCATGTTGTTAGTAATATCTTTCAGTCCTATCTTTCACCTTCGTTAGACTCATCTCTAATGGCTCTTTTTTGTCAGCTACAAGACTTAATCCATGCCCGTGTCCACCTTTTTTTTATCGCCCACATCCGAAGTCACCAGCCCTTTCCAGGCATGCTGACAGAAGGTAACGCAAGGGCGGATGCGGCGGCAAAGGAGCCTCTAACAAAGGAACCTTTGGGTAAAGAGTCTCATCAATTTTTTCCCGTGACTCCGCTCACGGCCTGGGAAAGTCATAGCTACTTTCACCAAAATAAAAAAGCCCTCATGAAACAGTTTTCATTGACGTCGACTGAGGCTTCGGCCATCATCCAGCAATGTGCTACCTGCAGTCTGCAAGCGCATGCTATACCCATGGGAGTCAATCCACGCGGTTTGGCCGCTTGCTCCCTATGGCAAATGGATGTCACTCAATATTCCCCTTTTTCCCCGTGGAAGTTTTTACATGTTTCAATTGATACCTTTTCAAATTTTATTATGGCCTCCCCCCAAAGGGGCGAGGCTACCAAGCACGTAATTAATCATTGTCTCCGTACATTTGCAGTGATGGGGTGCCCCAAAGAATTAAAAACAGATAACGGCTCAGCGTATTGCAGCGCGCCGTTTTCCTCCTTTTGTCAGAAATGGGGAATTGTCCACAAGTTTGGGATTCCTTGGAATTCTACCAGTCAAGCGATCGTTGAACGTGCTAATCAGACCCTAAAAAACATGTTAAAGCGATTCGAACAGGAGAAAAGAACTCCTGGCCTCCCCTCACTGCAAGATACCTTAAATCGAGCACTTTATTCTCTCAATTTTCTGAACCTCACAGGCACTCCGCCTCTGTCGGCAGCGCAACGCCACTTTGCCACGCCAGAGTCACCGACAACCAAAGACTTGCGCCCTCCAGTGTATTATCGCGAGTTGCCTGATCCTACTTGGAAAGGTCCGGCTGATCTCATCACCTGGGGGCGAGGCTACGCAGCAATCCAACTGCCTGATCGAGTACTGTGGGTGCCAGGGAAGCAAGTAAGACCCTACCTTTGCAAACCTACGGCCCCACCCATTGCCTCGGAGCCTGATCCTCCCTCACATCATGATGCCTGAATCCATTCCTGACCTCGGAGGGGAACCAGACCCCTCGCTTTTCCCACCGCTTCCCGAGTATGGACCTCCGGATAGCCCCCCGATCTACCAGGAAAACGGTCGGGGGTCCTCCGAAGACTCTCCTCCTCCCTATAAGGATCCGCCACGATGTCCCTTTATTCGAGGTGGTCTGACATTTACCGATTTGCTAACCGCGCGTATGTCTTGCTCGCATTTTGTATATCATTTTATAATATTGACATTGTTTATGCTATGTATCTTTTTTGCTATGTGGGTGGCTTTTGCAGAGGGTGACAAGGCTAACAATACCTATCAGGAAAATCAAAACTGGAACCAGACTCCAACTCCTTCGCACAGAGTGCGCAGGGAGGTGGATGCCAGTTGTGACCGGTGCATCGTTGAGGTTAAACAAGGTCTGTCAACTGTTCTTACCCTGATTCATTCTAATATTGTACCGACTCCCTGTCCCCAGAAATCTTTTTGTATTCTCAACAAAACTCAATATGTGACCTGCACCAAAGGGTTGTCGTTCACGTGTCATGACCCGGCCCTGCCCACACGGTATAATATCTCCGTTTGGGCAGGCATTGGGGTCATCAAGGGACCGCCTCAAGCAGCTCGGTTATGGTACGTGAATCACACAGTGGTCACTAAAGCCAAAACTTGGGCTATAACCTTTGATGTCTGCAGTGCCATGTCAAAAAAATCCTTCCGTGGCTGTGGGACACGACCTGCTGGTTATAATAACGATCACAAGTACTTGTGCACTAGACCCCCACCCCTAGAGCCTTATCAGTTTCCACAGCCCTGCGTCGCTTGGGCCAACTACCAAAACACAGCCTGGCGGGCAATTTGTCTGCACACGAATGGGGGATACAGGGGCTGCTATAATCCACTCAATATTAAACAGCGCCTTGTTCGTTCCTTTGTCCGACAACCAAATAGCAACAAGGTGACCATAGAAATAGAAAAAAATCATCCCCCCATGGAAACCTATGGCATAGGCATTGATGGATCTGGATTAGACCCTTTGACACACATTACCATAAAGGTCCAGAACTTGGAGGATGTTCAAAGAATTGAATGGTCAGTTTATGATCATCTAGCCAAATTAGAAGCCAAAGTGTCTCCCTTAATATCTGACAAAGCACGAAACCTTTTCATGGAATTTGCAGAACAAATAGCCTCTACATTGGGTGTAAAAAATTGTTTTGTATGCGGAGGTACCAACATGGGGGAACAATGGCCATGGGAGGTTCATGAAGCAGATCCTGAGTATTTAAACAATCAAACAAAATTTGCTAATTTTACTTTAAGAAACCTGAAAGACCCTACGGTGTGGACCTTGACTACAAATGTTATAGGAACTAATTGCTTTTTCAGGAATGGCTCCATCCCTGTTGGTACGCTTCTTTGCCGTGGACAATGGGAAGAAGGTCAGTGGGTGTCCCCCACCAACGAGTCCACCCCTGCACTATTAAATCATACCTTTTTCAATTATCTCCACAGGTCCTCTCTCAATTGGACAGCACCGCAAGGCATGTATTGGGTATGCGGTTCCTTTGCGTACGAGTACTTGCCTCCAGACTGGTCAGGGGCTTGTGTGTTAGGGTGGATTAAACCTTCCTTTTTCCTCCTTCCCCTGACTGCTAAACAGGTCCTGGGTGCCCCGGTGTATGACAATTGGGGTAGAAAAAAGAGGGATGTGCCCTCGGAAGACTATGCAGGTATACGGGTGGGCAACTGGAAGGACGATGAATGGCCGCCCGAAAGAATCATTGCCTACTACGATCCTGCCACTTGGGCTGAGGATGGGTCCTGGGGTTATAGGACCCCCATATATATGCTTAATCGCATTATTCACTTGCAGGCTGTGCTTGAGTTAGGCAGCCGACGCATTTCAGCCGCTTTAACCGTTCTTGCCACTGCTCAGGACAAACTGCGCACCGCTGTTTATCAAAATCGTTTGGCCTTGGATTATCTTCTTGCTAAGGAGGGAGGAGTGTGTGGAAAATTTAATTTGACCAACTGTTGTCTAGAAATTGACGAAACCGGAAAGGTAGTTGAAGATTTGACTAAGGAACTCCGTAAGCTGGTCCATGTCCCTGCGCAAAAATGGACTGGGATTTTGGATGAAGGAGGATTTTTGGGCGGGATTTTTAGGAACTGGAAGCAAGCAGTCTTCATGTTTGGTGTAATCTTGTTAGGTCTCCTTTTACTTCCCTGCCTGATTCCCCTTCTTCGAAACTTGATACAAAGCACTGTGGAGGGTATGGTGGACAAGAGGACCATACACCTGGTTAGGTACAAGACACTGCCAACCATGGACATACCGGACCCTTTAGCCATAACCCTTAGCAGTGAAGAAGATGATTTTTCCTTTAATTAGAAAAAGACAGGGGAGATGTTGGAGTTGTAGCCCCCTCCTCGCCCCATCCTTGCCCTTTCTTTGCCCTTTCTAGAGGAAACGTCTGCGGCAAAGCTCGCTAGCTTGTAACACAAATGGCAAACCGCATGACAGTTAAACAGGATGTTATGCAGAGCTAAGCTCGAGAAGGCACTAACCACATGGTTTTGTTTTGTGTCGCCAGGTGGGCAATGTAGGTCAAACATGACATGTACTCTTGACATGCTCTGAGACTAAGTAATGGGAGTGGTTTGAAGCTTATGGCGCAGCAAGAAATTATATGTATGGCACAAATGTATCACATGTAATCAATGCTTATTTGCATACTGTAATCAATAAAGTAGTTCCCGGACTTCGGTTCGGGGCAGTCCCACCCCAAGAAAACCTCCGTGTCAGGAGTCTTCTTCAGTGTCCGTTCATGGGATCTGCCCCACGTATGGGGGGATAGCAAAAGTGGAATCCCCTCACTTCGGCACGTACATAATGAAGCCAAAAACTGAATCCTCCTACCCCCAATCACCCGTAACAAAGCATAACTCACTCCTTCATTTTACAGTCATCAATCACGTTCTCCAATTAGTTTGAAGTGTGAACTTTCCCTCCCGTAACTACTCTTATTACAGCTGACCTTGGAAATACTGTACTGAATTATTGTTGTGGTTAACTCTCCCCTGAGTACATACTTTCCCACCTGCTATTCTAACATTGTCTGACTTTAACTCTAGAAGTGATATGCAGGTTAAATAAAACATGTTTGCTTCTTCATATATGGCAAGCAAGAACATCCGATGTTAGCAGTCTTGACACAGGCTTTAGACAGAGCCAATCCACCATAGATAATTGTGATGTCCTGAACCATCTAACTGCAAAATATGTCAGTAAGGGGAAACAAGAGTTTGCTGACTTTATAGACCTTAGAGCAGCATTTGACACAATAAATAGAGAAATATTATGGAGGAAACTGATTGCATTTAAAATGGAACCCAGACTGCTGGCATTATACATCCACCTGTTTGAGAGTGCAGTTTGGAGTCAACAGGGCCATGACAAGCAGGAACAATACTTACAAAGGGGTAAGGCAAGGGTGCATACTTGCATGACTGTTATGCAATCTGTACATTAACGTCTTACCAAGACTTAAGAACACATACCAAACATGTTAAATGCACACGGCAACACCTTGCTATATGCCAACAATATGATATTACTACCATATTCACAAGTGGGGGTGCATAGGCAGTTAAGAATACTTGGCTCCTAGTCTCATAATAATTATCTGATTATCACTAAATCAAAATAAATTATGTTTTTTGGAAAACAATACCATAAACATAGATGGCTGTTAGATGGTGAGTCAATAGAGCAAGTAAATTGTAAGGACCTGCCTTAATTAATTCTCCCAAGAAAGCAGAACTCTTGAAACTTGCATTGTCTCAACATGAACTTTTATTGGAAGGTATTGATAGCAGGATAGTAAGCCAGGATCTGAGGATTTCCCACATGAAACGTTACATTAAAAGAACCATTTCAAACCCCACCCCAAATGTCCATCCGGCCGGTTTGAATTGAACCAATCCATAGGTGCTAAGTTGTTGTGGGAAAGAATCAATAAGGCACCGTCCTCAAGGCTGTCAGGTTTCTCCATGGCTTCTTCCCATCTGACTGGAGATAAGGCAGATGGCCGGAGGCACATTCCTTTCACACCCCAAAGTAAGATACTTCAAAGAGGATAGAACAAAGCAAAGGAAGTACATTGCAGAAGACCTTAGGTTCCCCCCCCAATAGAATGGCAGAAGCCGAAAATGAGAGCATAAGGATGAAATACAGTGAGGGTCTGACATGCCGCCCCCTTTAAAAAAAAAGAGAGATCCACCTGGAGAAAATAATAACAGGAAGAGAAAATGAAACATAGCAGTTAGTCAGGTTTATCAGGGTAATGAGTATGAAAACGTTTGAGCAGTCTAGGGCCCCTCACGTGCTTCTTGTGTACCCACTCATTCTGAGATGCCAGGAGGCCCTTCCATGCCACTAAGTATTGGGTAGACCCATAGTGCTTTCTGGAATCTAAGATTTCCCTGATTTCAAAATGTTGTTCCCCTTCCACCATAATTGGTTGTGGTGGAGGGACTACTGCTGGCCTTAAGGGCAAACTCATTTTGGGTTTTAGCAAACTACAGTGGAATACCAGATGGACCTGTCTTAATGTTTTAGGGAGTTCAAGCTCTACTGTGACTGGGTTGATGATGTGTTTAATAGGGAAGGGTCCCATGAATTTTGGCCCTAACTTCTTTGAGGGCTGCAGGGACTTCAGAAACCTAGTAGAGAAATATACCCTGTTCCCCCACCCTAAATGTCTTGGACTCCACCCTTTTTTATCTGCCTGGGCTTTATAGGCTTCTCTAGCTTCGTCTAAGGCTTTTCTAACAACTGGCCACGTATTTTGCAATTGCGTGATCCACTCTTTAAGGGAAGGGATGGTAGGTTCATTGATAGGTAATTCAGGCATCGGGTTGAAACTCTGTCCTGTAGCCACTTGGAAAGGTGTATAACCAGTACTGGAATGCACTGCATTGTTATAGGCTACTTCAGCGAACGGTAACAGGTCAGTCCAATTGTCTTGTTGGTAGTTTATGAAGCATCTCAGGTATTGTTCTAGTACTGAGTTTGTTCGTTCTGTCTCCCCATTCGTTTGAGGATGATGTCTGAATGACGGTGTAGATTAATATGTAATCCAGGTGCACCAAAAAAACCCTTGTACAAATGCTCATGGAGAACCTCGTTAATTAGTTGCATAAATACTGTGGGTGCTCCCTGTAGCCCAAATGGAAGTACTTTGAATTGGAAGCACCCCAGGGGGCAGTTGAAAACGGTTTTCCACTCACCCCCCTCTTTGATTCTAACCCGGTAATACGCTTCCTGCAGATCTAACTTGGAGAAAATCTTCCCCTTTGAGAGGTGAGCTAGCATGTCTTTCATGAGCAGCAAGAGGTAGACATTGTCCATGCACATGGTGTTCAAACACCTATAATCCATGCAGAGACAAAGAGACCCATGTTTCTTTTCTTGAAATAGCACCAGAGTGGCCATTTTCAGTCTGGCCAGTTGAATGAACCCACAGTTCTTCTAACTCTCGGAGGGGTGTCATTGAATAGAGCTTGGGTTTTGGCAACTTAGCTCCATCTCAATGGCACAGTCTGTGGGACGGGGGGCAACTCATCAGAGCCCTTCTTGCTAAAAACCTCAGCCACGTCCTGGTACTCCCGGGATATGCCTTCTAATTCTCGATCGTTGAGTGCTGCCACCACTTTGTGCTCAAGCTTCACTTGGGGGCTGCAGTGACTATCGGACAAGTGGGGTTTCCTTTCTGGAAATCTCAAGTCCCCCTTTCTCCAGTTCACCCACGGGTTCCATTTTTTTAACCAGGCCAGTCCTAGGATTAGGGGCCATTCCATGTCGGGGGTCACTATAAAAGTCAAAATCTCAATGTGGCCCCCCATGATTAATTTCACAGGCATTGTAGCGAGGGTGGCTGGGACGCCCCCTGAAATAGACCCATCTAATTGACCAAGCAAAATTGGCTTCTTTAGTCTCCTTACAGTAATCCTCAGATTCCCCACCAGGGTTGGGCTTATTAAACATCTGGTGCAGCCCGAGTTCAATAAGGTCTTCAGGGCCACCTTCTTCTCCATACCTGGGATTAGCAGTTTTATGGGCCTGTTAATTGGTTCGATGGGTCCACTTACCAAGGGTTCATCATCATAGTCACTGTCGGACATCTCTGGACCCTTCTCCGGTGGGGTCAGAGCTCCCCCTCCCGTTTTCTCAGTGGGTTGGAACTCCACGACCTCAGTGCTCTTCATTGCCGTCTCCCTGGGGTGCTGGGAGGTTCTGGTGGGTTCCTTCCCCCCAGATCGGTCTCCTTTTATCATCGGAGTTTTTGAATGACACTCTGTGGCTCAACCCTCTTTGCCACATTTAAAGCAGGCAGTTGAGTGCGGGGTCACTGCAGGGGTTTTCGTCGCCTCTTGTTTCCTCTCCAGTGGGGAACGTTTCCACGCTCGACCCAAACAATGTTGATCTCTGCTTCCTCAGCTAGGATGCACCAGTCGTGGAGGTGGGCAGGGGCTCCTCGGGCAATACAAGCATGGTAGAGGTCATTGTTCAGCCCATCCTTGAAACAACTCACTAGGATGTCCTCTGGCCAGTTGAGACGGCAAGCCAGGTCTCAGAATTCTTCGGTGTATTCGGTCACGGGGCATCAGCCCTGCTTGATAGTCTTAATGTGATCCCTGGCTTTCTGGTCAGCCAAGGGATCTTTGAACCACCGTCTCAGCGCTGCCATGAATCAGTTGAAGTTTCAAAGCTCAGGTGCCTCGGCATTGTGCAGGGTTACCATCCACTAAGCCACTGTGCCTTCCAGGGCCAGGGTGATGACCCTGACCCAGGCACCCTCACTAGGGAGCTCTTGGCCATACTCCTGCACGTAGATCAGGACATGGTCCAGGAAAAACCTGAGTTGCTGGGGGTCCCCATCATATTTCACACCAAGGGGGGGAGTCTTACACTCAGGATGGTGGGCCCCCCTCTTTTAGGCTCTGCGCCCATCACCACTGGCTGGTGTGGCTCGAGCTGGGGTCATCGCTGTGGTCGTGGCTCCCACGGTGTCAGCAGCATTGGTAGAGGTTCCTGGGTTGGAGGATTCGCTCTCTCCCCTTCCAGCCTCCTCCTCCAGCCTCTCCTCGACCTTGTCTCAGCAGGCGTCTGCCTCTTCTTCCTTAAGGTTTTTGAAGGCCTCCACCATCAGGTTTATTGCTTGCTTAAGGAAGCAATCGGCTCAGGTCGGCCTTTCGTCCTCCTCTTCGCTAAGGTTAAGCGAATGCTCCATTTTATGTCTCCATCCCGGCTTGCGTCTGCTGCGGTCGATGGTCACTTTCTGGGACCTTCCTTCCCAGTCCTCCTTCTTCCTGATGCCTGCTACGTTGTTGTGGGAAAGAACCAATAAGGCCGTTCTCAAGGCTGTCAGGTTTCTCCGCGGCTTCTTCCCATCCGACTGGAGATAAGGCAGATGGCCAGAGGCACATTCCTTTCACACCCCAAAGTAAGATACTTCAAAGAGGATAGAACAAAGCAAGGGAAGTACATTGCAGAAGACCTTAGGTTCCCCCCCCCCCCCCCCATAGAATGGCAGAAGCCAAAAATAAGACCAAAAGGACGAAATACATTGAGGGTCTGACATAAATATCTTTTCCTACTTAGAGGTAGTTTTCTCTGAGACTGGATCTTGGCTTCCGTACCATCCAAGGAACTCAGAGCAAGGGGCACAAAGGAATTTACTCCTTAAACTAAAAAACCACAGTCACCCAGGTACACTAGCCCCAATTATTAAAGTCTATAAGGCCAAGATCATCCCTTTTCTCTTATATGGAACTGAAGTCTGGCACTTAAAACAAACCTCAATACTAGAACAAACACAATCACAACAGTTGAAAAGTATCTTGATATGTGGATAAAAGTACTTGAGCTGCCACATTTAAAGCTGAATTGGGAATTCACACCACTTGTTCCCTGTCTAAAGTCAGGGCATATAATTATTGGACTAAAATCAATGCTGTTGGAAACAGATTACCAAAATTATGTCTGAACAGACAAAATATCAATCAAAGGCCTCTTGGTATGCACAACTGATAAACTACAACAGAAGATGTAGTCTCCCTGTATCTTATACAACTGGAGAGCAAGCCAACAAGATCGCTGCAGAAAGAATCTTAGATATAGATGCACAGACAGACATAGCCAACCTCAGCAAGCTAGGCTCACTGAAATGGATGAGCTGTTATAAATGCATCTTCCAAATTGCCAAGTAGCTAAAAACAGAAATGCCAAAACTTGTAAGAGAGGTATTTACACGCGCAAAATTTGAGCAGCTAGACACAATGGTCAAATATGGATGATTTAACCAAGTTCCTTATAACAAATGTGTTTGCATTTGTGGAACTACAGCAATTGAAGTTCTATCACATAAATTATTTGATTGTCAACTGTATAAAGAAGAGAGAGACCGGCATCTTGGATGACACATTAGATGAACTATTGGGACCCTCATATTAGAACTACATATTTTATTTGCGGTCAAAAGGAAAAAACCACATACAACACAGCCCTTTATCTGAATAAAACAGTCCAGCTGAGATCTACATATGTGGGTCTGATTGGGATAAATTGTAGGGGTGACTCAGAAACATGATATTGCATTCCTTATTTATCCTTTTTGTTTCTTGTACTTCACTTTTACATATGGTTCTATTGTGTCATGTTTTATGTTTTATCTTGTATTTTGATATGGCCTATGGGCTAATCAGTAACAATAAATACTGTTTCACAGAGGTTTCATTCCTTGGATTATTTCCAGACCAGAAAGCTGGAAATCTTACGTAATACACCCCTGATCTACCATAGATAATTATAGAAAATGTACTAGTATTGGGCAACAGAATATTAATTTATCAGGCTATTTAATTAATTGGAATAAGTCAATTAAGACATCTCTTGATTTTACAACCTGGTCCATCTCTATTTTTTTTTTTTTTTTATTGAAAATTTTTAGAAGTTTTTACAAAAAACAAAAAAGACAACAACAACAAAAAACAAAACAACCCTCACCCAACCCCTCCCAAACCACCCCCTCCGTCCCCCCCGAGCTTCCCAGAGCTGAATATAGGCTTAATTAAAATTTTAAAAATCCTAAAAAAAAGTTAAACAACTTATAAAATAATTAACAATAAGATATATATAACAAAAAAAAAACCATAGGCATTAAAAAGAAAAAGTGCTTAAAAAAGAAGAAAAAAGAAAGAAGAAAAGAGATAAAAAAAAGAAAAAAGAGAAAAAATACAATCTATAAAATATCAAAGTTTATATACAAGTTATAAAAAGGCTAAATGGTATTTTTTTATATCCAATTTATATTGTGTGAAATTTATCCATTTTTCCCATACGGCAAAAAATTTCTCTTGCGATTGCTCCTTTAAGAAAGCCGAAATCTTTGCCATTTCCGCCAGATAGGAAACTTTAAAAAGCCACTCTTGCAAGGTAGGCAAAGATTCCTTCTTCCAATATTGCCCTACTAACAGCCTTGTGGCTGTAATCAAGTTCAACATCAGTATAACCTCCTTAGCATCACAATCAGTAACAATACCTAACAAAAACAATTGTGGAGTAAATTTTACCCTCTTTCTAAAAATTCTTTGAATATTCCACCATATCTTAATCCAAAAAGCTTTTATATTTTTACACGACCACCAAATATGATAATAAGTGGCGTCCAGGCAACCACATCTCCAACATTTAGGCTGTAAGTCAGGATACATAAGGATACATAAGAGACATTTTTTGTGGATCAAGGTGCCATCTATAAAACATTTTATAAAAATTCTCCCTTAAGTTCTGGGCTTGTGTAAATTTGACATTCCTCACCCAGATAGTTTCCCAGGTATCCAGTAGAACTGGTTCACCAAAATTTTGGTCCATCTCTATTAACAGCATCTGAAACTCCTGAATTTTTAAACTACTGGAATGTGTTTTGGATGATACAAGACCCATAGAATAAAGACATGGAATATCCCATATTAACAGATCAATGGCTAAATTTTAAAGAATATTATGTGTGATATGATCTCTTGAGACTAATTTAATGAACTATTTTTCCCCATTTACTAGATACCTCAAATCATATTTTAAAAGGGCTGCCTATCATCCTTGATATAAGTTAAATATGAAATGGACATTTGGATGCTTAACTCATATGAAATGAGCTTATCCCACAATTGCTGTTTTGGTTCAATATCCATAAGTGTGTTATTATGGCGTTATAAAGATCAATACAGTTAAAAGTTATGAATTAACTTTGAATTACATACCTAAAGCCTGGAACTCATCAGCACATGATTTATCGCTTTATCAACCATGGGGGTCAGTAGAAAAAGATTAATCATTTATGTTGGAAAAAAGTGTGACTTTTGACAGTATGGATAATTTATTTATACGCACACACACACATACACATATATACAGTATATATGTTTTTTTTTTAATAAAGTGGCTCCTCTTGAGATGTAATGCAAAGACCAAAATCAATAGTCAAGCTTTAATCTTGTGTTTAAAGATTAGACTGAATAATTTCCCATGTGTTAACATGTTTTAATTGTTTCTTTTTTCTATTTTACTTGTATGTTTTCCCCTTTTTTCTACATTAAAACAGTAATAAAATTTAAAATGCTTCTGAATTCACAGAAAAGGGAAAGTAGAGTAGAAACATCCCCCAATTTCTACTTTTAACAAGCTTAGGGAGCTCATAAAATGGGCCTAAAAGAGATGTGGAATAGATACAAATATTACATATTTCAAATTACTTCACATAGAAGCAAGAAGGGACCATATACAAACAACATTTTAAACTTTACAACAATAGCATTAAAAAAAACCAACAATCATTAATATTAATTTTACCATAAGATTGTACAACTCCACTGATCAGTCTTGTATTGATAGTTTCACCATATCGTTCTTTTTCAATCAGTTTCAACACAGCATTTGTTACCTTTGAAAATAAGAATTAGGTAAACATACAAATGAACAATTTGAATAATATATGGGATCCTTATATAGAGAGGACACTTCAGGTCCCTGAGCTGCATGAAATTCCCAAAACCCTTAGATGTGATCCCTAGATAATCACCAAAAGTTGCACCAAAATATTAAGTTTAATAAAATAGAAGAAAATTAATAAGAACAACAACAATAAGTTTACACTAAATACATGGAAAGAATAATTTGATCTCTATATAATGATTATTTAAAGTAAATACAGTGAGGGAAAAAAGTATTTGATCCCCTGATTTTGTATGTTTGCCCACTGACAAAGAAATGATCAGTCTATAATTTTAATGGTAGGTTCATTTTAACAGTGTGAGACAGAATAACAACAACAACAACAAAATGCAGAAAAATGCATTTCAAAAAAGTTATAAATTGATTTGCATTTTAATGAGTAAAATAAGTATTTGACCCCTTTGCAAAGCATGACTTAGTACTTGGTGGCAAAACCCTTGTTGGCAATCACAGAGGTCGGAAGTTTTTTGCAGTTGGCCACCAGGTTTGCACACATCTCAGGAGGGATTTTGTCTCACTCCTCTTTGCAGATCCTCTCCAAGTCATTAGGGCAGTGATGGCGAACATTTTAGAGACTGAGTGCCCAAACTGCAACCCAAAACCCACTTATGCATCGTTGAGTGCCGGGTGGGTGTGGCCCATTGGCTGGGTATGGCCCATTGGGTGGGCATGGCCCATTGGGTGGGTGTGGCTGCAGTGGTAACGGCAGACTGGGTGGGATTAAAAAGTTCAATCAATCAATTCCAACTTTGCAAGACCTTTTTTTTCCCGCGAGAAGTTGAAATTGATTGAACCTTTTTTTTTTTTTTTTTTTTTTGCACACGGGGCGGAGGCCTAAAGCGGAAAAGTTTTATAAAACCCAGCTGAAGGCCTAGGACTGGGGTGATGGCACGCATGCCCACAGAGAGGGCTCTGAGTGCCGCCTCTGGCACCCGTGCCATAGGTTCGCCACCACTGCATTAGGGTTTCGAGGCTGATGTTTGGCAGCTCGAACCTTCAGCTCCCTCCAAAGATTTTTTTTTTAAGTTTTATTAATTTTTAAGAATTACAATCTTTAGAGCTTAGTAAACAACATGTTGTCTGGGTTCACATATTTAACATTAACTTCTTCAATATAAATCTATTCAGTACTGCACAATCCAGTATTTTTCCCCTGATCCTCCTTTCTTCCCCATATTTTTCCATTTTCCTCTCATTACACAATTATAATTCTTGGTATTACTGATGTATACAAAGTTAGATATAAACATCTTCATCATATTTTACTAATATTATACAGATAACAGTAATATCAGTTAATAAATCAATATCTTGTTTTTCGTGCTCTTGTTAAAGTTTGATTTCCCATCAATATTTAAAGTATTTTTGTCAGTTATGATTTTCTCAATATTAATTACATTTATATAGCTAAACTTTTTATTCATACCAATCCTCCTCTTATTTTCATGTTTCCCATATCAAAAGAAGAAAAAAATGCTATTTTAATTCTAAATCATATCTTTCATTATAAAAGTCTAATTATATCTAAGGGTCATCCGTTCTTTTAATCATATTCAAACAAGTATTTAAACATGTGATGCTCCCTCTAATAGGTGAAATCTTCTATTTTTAAAATCTAACTCTCGCTTTCTTTCTTTGCCAAGTAGCTTTCCAAGCCAAGGCAATTAAATCACCCAGGAATTTTCTTTCCATTTTTATGAAAGTTGCTTGGCATGAGGAAGACAATTTAGGTAGGATATTTTTGGGGGGGAATTCCACCCATTTATGTTCCTTAAGCAACTCCCACCTTCCTTCTCCCTCAATTTCTCCCCCCATCTTTTGTCTCCCAAATTGTAACATTTCCCCTGACAGCTCTATGTTCCATTCCCCAAAATCTTCTTCCTTGTCATCAGGTGCATCTTGCAGACTTAAAGGGTACAGGGTCTTTAGCATTTTCATTGTTATGGGTAAGTCTTGCAGTATTTGGGTATCGTAGTTTATATTTCCCTTCTTTCATCTCTTCCGTCTCTAGGTCCATTTCCTCTGCTTCATCTTCCGATCTCTGGTTTATTTGTTCATACTTTGTAGTTGTTGTCTGGGAACTTCCTAGTTGTAGATTTAATTTGGAGATTTGCTCATTTATATTATCTAAATTATTTTTAGTCTCATTATGGTTTCTTTTTATGTCTTCTTTGTATGCAACAATTGTTTGATGACTTAGTTGTAGCGTAGAGTATATTTCCTTCTGAAGGCTGTTTGTTTTTTCTTGAGGCATTGTTCCTGGAGATCCTCTAATATCACCAGTCTCAGTAAGAGTAGAACAAAATTTCCTCTAGCTTTCTGTTCTTTATATGTAGCCTTTATAATCCAATAGGTTCCAGAATACAGGTCCAGTCCCAAAAGCAATATTTTATTGTGATTCTTTGTCTCAGGCATCCAAAAATTGTCAGTCAGGAACCCCCGGATGGCCACTGGGTGGCAGCGAGGAGACGGCCTGGCTTCCCCTCATCGCTGATGGCTCTGAGGCCCAGCGCCCTCCTCCCCCCGCAGGTTGTAAGGCCGGGGTCGCGGCTGGAGTGTGGGTGTGGCCAGAGCCGCTCAGCCCTCTGACTGCCTCTTCCCGGCCATGCGGCAGACAGGCAAACAAAGGGCAGCTCGCCGGGGAAGGACCGGAGCCACGCCTGCCCGCCTGCTCTTCCTCCAAACCGGGCATCCCGCTCGCTTCTTTCAGAGCCGGCCTGGCTGCAGCTGCCATCAAAGCGCCGCCCGCCTTGCCCAGAGCCACCCCCAGCCACCACCTCAGCCCCTCTCCCGCGGAAGGTGAGTGCACCACCAAGGCTGGGGCCAAGAGGAGGCAAAGATCCACGCCACGCTGAAACTGGATGTTTGCTGGACGCCGGTTTCTGCGTGGCGCACATCTTTGCCTCCGGCCAGAGGCAAACAGCCAGCAAATGGCCAGTTTCGGTGTGGCGCGGATCTTTGCCTCCAACTGGAGGCAAAGAGCCGTGCCACGCTGAAACTGGTCGTTTGCTGCCTCCTGCCCAGTGCCGCTGCCATGAGGCCGCGGAACAAGCCGGGTGGAGGTAAGGAACCAGTTCGGGGCTCTGCGAGGGTTGGGTCGGGGCAGCGGGAGAACGGCCAGCAGCCAGCCAGTCAGCGCAGGGTTGGGTGGGGGGGATCGGGATCTGGCCCCTTTTACCTCATCCAGGGGCCGGGAAGAAGTTGCCTGCTCAGCCACATGTGCAGCGGAGGCAGTGGCAGCCCAGGAAGGCACTGGTAAGCCAGACAGGGCCGAGCGAGCGAGAGCAGGGTTCGGTGGGAGGATTGGGATCTGGCCCCTTTTACCTCGTCCAGGGGCTGGGAAAAGTTATCTGCTCAGCCACGTGCGCGGTGGAGGTGGCCCGGGCAGGCTCTGATTAAGCAGGGATGAGCGCCAAGCAGGGATGAGCGCTTCCCCGCCTGCATCCAGGATGCTGTCTCGCAGGTGCTGAAGGGCTATGACTGGAGCCTGGTGCCCATGCCAGTGTGGGGCCACGGGGCGCTGAAGGCCAAGCCGCATGTCAAGCGGCCCATGAACGCCTTCCAGGTCTGGGCGCAGGTGTCAAACCCCACGGGGCTTGTCATTCACAGGTGGGGGGGTGACAAGGGATGCACCATGCTGCTGCCAACCGCCCACACCGCTCCAATGCTGCACGCCGCCACGGAGCCGGGAAACTGCCAGCGCCACCCCAGCCGACAGAACGGGGCCATAGGCTGTCAGTTATGGCCCTCTCTCCCCCCCCCTCACTTTGCATCCCAACGGCCTGCCATTCCCGAAGTGAGAAAGCCACTGCCGCCGCCGAAACTACCAGGCTGTGGGGGGGGGGGGTCGACAGTCGCCGACAAACCGCCGGGAAAGCCACCGTCGATGGATACTTGCTGCAGGAGGCCGACGAAGGCCGTGGCCACTAGCGGAACAGCTGAGCGGCGTGGTAGGAAGCCGGCGAAGCCCGCGGCCATTGGCGAGTCAGCTGAGCAGCGCGGCTGGCTGCTGCCTATCACCGAAGGCAGGAGGAGATCTCCGAAGGCCGAGGAAAGGGCGGGGATGTCCAGCCGGAGCCGCGAAGGCTTGGAAGATGCTGGGACCGTGACACCGAACCTGGGCGACTGAGTTCAGAAGCAACAGGGCGGGGCTACTCCAGAGGAAAGGAGTGGCCAGACAGGAGAGACTTTAATAACTGGTGGGTGGATGGTGGTTAGCAGCTGGGGGTGGGAAGGAATAAAACCTTGCTTGCACCTCGTACCTGCGTTCCTGGCTTTTGTTCTCCTGGACAACGGACGTTGTGACAGCAGGCGGCGTGCCATTACCTGCACCTGCACAATGCCGAGCTCAGCAAGACGCTGGGCAAGCTCTGGTGGTGAGTGGGCCACCTTGAAAACCAATTTGACTTTCATCGGTTTCTGCCTGCAGGCAATTCCTGTCCTGTTGGGTGTCGGTTTGATGAACGAGGGGAGCTGCGCATTGGAAGGGCTGAAAAATTAGGAGCTCCCTAATTTTAAGTGGACACCCATGTTCAGGAGGGATCAGACTGGAACAGGGTGATGTAGTCCCAAACATACATGTGTGTGCAAAACCTGGCTCTCATGGAGGTGTTTTCAAACGTTGGCTTACAACAGGGCTCTTCAAACTTGGCCCTTTTATGACTTGTGGACTTCAGCTCCCAGAATTCCTCAGCCAGCATCCTCCCTTCCTTTGAAACAAACAACCCCCCCCCCCAATCCTCCCAGTCCTGCCTTCTGAATTAAAACAAGAGAAAGCCACGTTTTTTCTTTTGTGGTCTTTACATATTTAAACTGCAGCTAGAAGGAATTGGGGAAGAAAACCATTGCGAGACACTCTTCTGTTTTAATTTTTTTCCTTGTTGCTTTTGTGAGTTTTTATCCTGCTTTTGTGAGAGGGCAGTGTTTGGGAGGGGGTGTAGCTGCCCCCTTCCCCCCCAAGCCATCAGCTGAGCAAGATACCTGCCTGCCCATGCTCTTCCCCCTGTCCGAGGCTTTCGTTACCGAGAGCATTTCTGTTGAGGATTGGCTGGGGGGGGGGCTGTTTGGTTTTTATTCCTCTCCCATCTGCTGGGTGGTCTCTTCTGTTGCGCTTTGAGGTTACCCACAAAGCATGTTTGTTTTGGGGGGGATCCCCACTCTGGTTGCTAAGCTTGCTTAAACCCTCTTCCACTTCCTCCTCCTCACCGGAGCCCCCCTTTGTCTGCAACCACCCCTGGCCCCTGCCTCACCTTACCCCACGGCAATGGCACCCCTGCCCTGCCCCCTCCCTCACCTCGCCTCACCTCACTCTGCAGGACAGGCCTCCTGCCCACCGTCCCACCTACCAGAGACCCTCTGGATCTCCCCCAACCCTGCCCGTTCCCCACAGACATCCCTCCCCAGGAGCAGTATCGAGGTGGCCATGCCCACCCTGGCCAGGCCCATCCATGCTGCCATGACTACCATAGCCACGCCCACCCAGTGGGCCATGCCCACCCGGCACCCGGCAATGCATAAGTGGGTTTTGGGATGCAGTTTGGGCACTCGGTCTCTAAAAGGTTCGCCACTACTGGTTTAGGGTCTCTATTAATGTTACATTAATGAGCCAATTTAAACATTTTGATTAACTATGCCCTATTCTGACAGGAATGAGCTGCAACAGACCTCAGATTAACACATTGAGCTCCTTGTGAGAATAGCATTTTTTATGTCACTTGCTTTTAACTACTGGGGTTTAACATTAAAGTTTAGCTATTAAATACTATAGCCATATGGTTTGTTAAAAATGGTATACAACTGGATGTTAACAACATATCGATGAAAAAGGTTTCCCCTGTCCAGTCGTGTCCGACTCTAGTTGGCAGTGCTCATCTCAGTGTTGTCTGAAGAAATTTCTGTGGTCATGGAACACTGTCATCTTCCCATTGAAGTGGTACCTATTTATCTATTCACATTTGCATGCTTTCAAACTGCTAGATGGGCAGGAGCTGGGGTAAATAACAGAAGCTCACCCCGTTGTGCAGTGTTCGGGTCTCGAACCTGGGCTTTCAGCTTTCCAGTTGACAAGCTCAGCATCTTTTAACTGCTGAGCCATCGCGCCCCCATATTGATGATACTGTACTCCAAAACATCAAATGACTTAGTAGTGGCTTCACGTAGGTGATAAAAAGGATAGGGGAGAGAGTGAGCCCTTTGGCACTCCAAACTGCGGTGCCCTAGGGCTTGTTTAGTCACTTCATTCCATATGCATCAACTAGAACCGCCTGCTCAGGAAGAATTATTGTAAAATAGTATTTCCAACCCACAACCCTTGCAGGGCTCCCAAAGGGCACTATGGTCAATGCTATCAAAGAACACAAAACAATAGCAGGTCCCTGTTTAAACCCCATAACAAGACAACAATGAGAGCAAACAATTCAGCTTTCAACCCATGCCCAGGTCTAAGCCCTGACTGAAAAGAGCTATTGTCTCATTACCTTCTCATCAACCTTCCCTAAAAAGGGAAGGCTGGAGATTTAGCAATTTAAAAAAACTGGGTCCAAAATTGGTCCCTTACGGAGAAGGTACACAGTGCCCTCCTCAAATCCATTAGAAATTATCCCTCCCACAATGAAGCAGTTACAATAGTTCAGATCCAGCCTCCTATTCCCCTCCAAGCTGTACTGCTACACCCTCCAAGCCAGATAGGGAAGGGATGTTGCCCACTGATGGACTAGCTCAGGGGTCAGCAAACTATGACCCACAGAGCAAATCTAGTCCTCTACCTTTTTTGGCATGGCCTGCAAGCTAATGGATGGGTAGGCAGATAATAGGCCTGCAGGGCCAAACTTCAGCCAAGCTTCCAAACTGAGATCAGGGCCAACAGTGGAACATCCTGTGTGGCAGCCAACGAGTGGCCTCCTTGCTGGCAGGCCAGCACTGTCCAGAAGCTGCCATGCTCCTTGGCCTATAGACCTGTCAGCTGCACCCACGGAGGCATGCCAGGACTGCCAGTCTCCAAACTTGCCTGGGCTGCCACTGCTTCACTGCTCCCACACCAGGTGAGCAATGTGCTGGGGCATGAGGGCCAGAGGGAGGGCACAGCAGTGGCAGCTCTTCCCATGTAGCCTCCGCTTGGCCCACAAAACCTAAATATTTATAATCTGGTCCTTTACAGAAAAAAATGCTTATCCCTGGCCTAGCTCATTCAACCAAAGATTCTGTAGGATCCAATATGAGTCAGTCACCGGGATCAGAGGTTTATTCTTCCAAGCTTTCAGACTCATGCTGGAGCCCATCTACAGGGAACTTCTCTCTCCGCAATGTGTGCCCTGGATTGTAATATGCATAATATTTATGTGGTGCTGGGTTGTGTGTGGCTTATTGTTGTTAATTAATTTAGTTGTTAATTAATCTTCAAAAAAGGAAAAAACTGGATCCAGGAAACTACAGACCTATCAGCCGGACATCAATACCTGGAAAGCTTCTGGAAAAGATAATCAAGTAATAAATCTGCAAACACCTAGAGGCAAACAAAGTCATAACCAGAAGCCAACATGGGTTTGTCCAAAGCAGATCTTGCCAGACAAATCTTATTGCATTCTTTGACAAAGTGACTAAATTAGTGAACCAGAGGAATGCTGTGGATATAATTTACTTGGACTTCAGTAATGCATTTGATAAAGTAGACCACAACCTATTACTTGACAGGATAAACAAATGTGGGTTAGAGAGCATCACCAACAGATGGATTTGTAACTGGTCTTAGTGCCTCACTATTTTAGAGACTGATTTCAGTCTGAACTGAACTGCTCTCCAAATTGCTAGGAAGCTCTCTAAGCACCCACTGGAAGCCAAGTGGCTCCATTAAGATGCCTGGCACAATCCATTCAAAGTGGCCCTCAGTAGAATTCCACAGTATAGCAGATTTCTAGAAACTAACAAGTATATTCTATACTCCTAAGAGCAACAGATAATATCACTAGATATGTGCCTCTCTCATGTTAAACTGTATGATCTTTTAAATTTTTTCAGCTCTAGATTTTGTGACTTTCTATTTTTCTAATAATTCTCTATTCCCACACTTTTATTTAGATGCATTTTTAAAGCAGTTAAAATTACTTATGAATAATTTACAGTAATTTACACTATTGAGGCTTCTGGTGAGGCATGGCAAACTAACGCCCACATTTTTTCTTCTCTGTGGATTGCAGGGGGCATTATGGTCAAAAAGACAGCTAGGTATGAGATCCAGACTGCAGAAATTCACGATGGAAAAAGAGAGACCTGGAGATTACCCACACATACTCCAGACAGCTGTTTTTTGGTAAGTAGATGCCAGAAATTGACATTTTTGCAGCCACTTACAATCAGCTGGGAATTGCAGGTTCCATCATGCTCTGCAGCCTTTCACAGACACAAGGTTCAACCAAACCTCATCTTTTTAACCACTCTGAAAATGTATTTTCCATATTGTTTCTTTAAGATTGAAAACCTTCAGAACCGCAAGTTTACCAGTTCCTGGGTGAACCTCTCTTCAATTCATTTAAAAAGTAAGAAAATTATGTCTTTACAGCTTTGCAAGGTTTTTAATTTTTGCAATATACAAAAAAGGGGTGATTATAGAGTTATTTTTGGAAAGTTTTTAAATGCTAAGGCTTTGCATAAAAATGTCTTGTGAAAATTTAAATTTGAAAGTCTTTGAAAGTCAATTACTAGAGAGCACAAGGTGGCTACTTTAAAGGAAACATTTGATCTGTGGCTTCAAGAAGTGTTTTTTAACTCTGTACTGGAACCAAAATAGTTCTGTTTCATTACGGTTAAATAATGGGTTGCTCTCTATGGTGATGCTTAATGCTTACCTTGACTGGATAGGTTTTTTTTTTAAAAAAAATGTTTCACTGGATGTAATGGATTAGTTTGCAATAACAGGGTTATTTTTGATATGTAAATAAGGGGCCACTATATTTGGTAATGTTTAAAGTTTTTAATTATTTTGCAATGTTTAATTGTTAATTGGGATTAGATTTTGATTATTAAAGAGAGGGATAAGGGAGATTTAGACTAAATGGAAAGGGGGATTGTATACTTATGTTGTTAGGTTTTTCTGTTAATTTTTACCGGACATTTGCTGATTAATAAGGAGAGCTAAAGATTTAGAGATGAGTTTATAGAAAATGGTGTGAGGTATGGAATGAAGATGTATTTGGTTGTATTTTAAGAGACAGAGTTATGTTGTTAATGTTGAATATACTTGCTGGGGATGAAGGGGGAAGTTTCTTTTGGGGGCATTTTTTTCTAGTGTTTTTTTTTTCTTTTCTGATGTATTTTTGTATTAGGTTCTTGTATTAGTTTTATCTGTTCAATATAATTCTTAATAAAATTATTGAAAAATATTAAGTTATAGGCAATAAATGTAAATTGAAATCTAAATAAATATCTCAATTATACACAAAATAATTAATTTTTAAAATCACTTTCTCACAGTCCCTCACTCCAAATACTGATTTTGTTATATTAATATAAACATTACAAGCAAAAATATCCATTAATAGAAATTTACCTGCTTATTTAGCAGCCTGAACAAGCAGTCTCGCCAGGTCACCAGTGCAAGCTAGGATTTAAAAGAAGAAATATCAGAAATGCTTATTCCTGCTTTTATAGCTATCTTTAATATTGCATGTTCCCATGTTTTTCAAAAGTTCCATCCTTCAAGAAACACTTTTCAAATTAGCATCCATTAACGAATACCACCACACTGTCATAGGGCACTAGCAAACTGAGAGGATAGTGTTCACGAAAGCCACTAGTTAAGAGAACATAGGAGGGCAAACTTCAGCCTTAATTTTTTTATACAGGTCCAAAAGAGAAATGGGAGTGAAGTGCTAGCATATAGAGGCAAAAGAAATATACTGACTCTTTCCACTTAAAACTAAATATAATGCACTTCTGCATTTTACAGCAGTAGAAGTAGTGTATACCTTTTTTTAATGAAAATTATCAGCACTTTTGATCAGTGACGTCATCAAAGTAAACAAACCCATGTGCTGATTACGTCAACAGGACATGGCCCTAAAAGGAAGTGACGTGCTCAGCCCCCACCCTCCGGATGTGACGTTTTGACCTAATCCCATCAAGATTGGCAGTCAATCCTCTGGGTACATAATTAGGTTAACCCTAGACTAATTCTATGGACATTCAAAACCAAAAAAGAGCTAAGTAAAGTGAATAATTAGCAGAGGCCTGTGTTTTTGGGAAACAAGCCCTACTTTGGGGAGCTGTTAACCCTAGACTAATTCTATGGACATTCAAAACCAAAAAGAGCTAAGTAAAGTGAATAATTAGCAGAGGCCTGTGTTTTTGGGAAACAAGCCCTACTTTGAAGAGCTGTTTGTGTTTTTGGGAAACAAGCCCTACTTTGGGGAGCTGTTAACCCTAGACTAATTCTATGGCCTAATCCCATCAAGAGTGGCAGTCAATCCTCTGGGCACATGATTAGGTTAACCCTAGACTAATTCTATGGACATTCAAAACCAAAAAGAGCTAAGTAAAGTGAATAATTAGCAGAGGCCTGTGTTTTTAGGAAACAAGCCCTACTTTGGGGAGCTGTTAACCCTAGACTAATTCTATGGCCTAATCCCATCAAGAGTGGCAGTCAATCCTCTGGGCACATGATTAGGTTAACCCTAGACTAATTCTATGGACATTCAAAACCAAAAAGAGCTAAGTAAAGTGAATAATTAGCAGAGGCCTGTGTTTTTGGGAAACAAGCCCTACTTTGGGGAGCTGTTAACCCTAGACTAATTCTATGGCCTAATCCCATCAAGAGTGGCAGTCAATCCTCTGGGCACATGATTAGGTTAACCCTAGACTAATTCTATGGACATTCAAAACCAAAAAGAGCTAAGTAAAGTGAATAATTAGCAGAGGCCTGTGTTTTTAGGAAACAAGCCCTACTTTGGGGAGCTGTTAACCCTAGACTAATTCTATGGCCTAATCCCATCAAGAGTGGCAGTCAATCCTCTGGGCACATGATTAGGTTAACCCTAGACTAATTCTATGGACATTCAAAACCAAAAAGAGCTAAGTAAAGTGAATAATTAGCAGAGGCCTGTGTTCTTAGGAAACAAGCCCTACTTTGGGGAGCTATTAACCCTAGACTAATTCTATGGCCTAATCCCATCAAGAGTGGCAGTCAATCCTCTGGGCACATGATTAGGTTAACCCTAGACTAATTCTATGGACATTCAAAACCAAAAAGAGCTAAGTAAAGTGAATAATTAGCAGAGGCCTGTGTTTTTGGGAAACAAGCCCTACTTTGGGGAGCTGTTAACCCTAGACTAATTCTATGGCCTAATCCCATCAAGAGTGGCAGTCAATCCTCTGGGCACATGATTAGGTTAACCCTAGACTAATTCTATGGACATTCAAAACCAAAAAGAGCTAAGTAAAGTGAATAATTAGCAGAGGCCTGTGTTTTTAGGAAACAAGCCCTACTTTGGGGAGCTGTGAAATAAAAAATAAAAAAGGCTTTTTATTTCTAATCATTCTAGCCTAACGATGCTTTTAATTTTTGTGGAGTTTTAAAAATCAGTGCCTCAAAAGCTGGGGGAAAAGAAGCCCCTGAAAGGCAGCCAGAGCCTGCATTTAACCCCTTTTTTCTAAAAGATATTTTTTTCTAAAAGGTATTTATTTCTAGGTGGCTTTAAAAGCATTTCCTCGAATGCAGGGGAAAAAACAAACAAACCACAGCCCCTTTTAAAAGCCACAGCTGGTTTTTACCTTTGTAAAAAATCTAAAGACACATATTTTACCATTTGCACCCTGAATAAAATTTATTCTGCCCCCCTCCCCACTATAGCAAAAGACAAGGAATATTAACAGGAATTAAAATGCTCACAAGAGGCAAGCAGCCAACCAGGCTCACAAGAGGCAAGCAGCCTTGCAGTAGGGTTTTAAAACTTGTTCAGGCATGTCAGGACTGCGATTCTGGGCATGCGTGTTTCTGTCTGTCTGCTAGTAAAAAAAGGGGGTTAGGCCTTGTTTGGGATGTGCCCGGGCATGTCATGCTCCCCGTGATCTGGGCATGCGCAATGCTCAAGGGCGTGTCATTGCAAGGGGCAGGGGAGTTTGTGCGGGCAGGGACATGCCCGGGCATGTCATGCTCCCCGTGATCTGGGCATGCGCAATGCTCAAGGGCGTGTCATTGCAAGGGGCAGGGGAGTTTGTGTGGGCAGGCCTGAACAGCTAGCGATTTAAACCCAGCAGTCTTTTGAAGATGTCAACCTCTGATTCCAAAGCTGTTTTTACACCAACAGCAAAAGATAGCGTCGGACACTCTGATACAAGGCCCCAGCCAGCAGAATGCAACAAAATCTGTTGCATGGGTTATGATAAAGAAATTTTTTTATTCAGACCTGATAATATAAATGATGCTGGAGCGGATACACCACTAACAGGATGTGCTTTCTATTTTGCAGACTCTGAATTAGTAATGCCTAGACAGCAAACACTTCAAGACACCCCGCTTTTAGATTGCTATGGTAATCGCCGTGGTCACAAAGCTTCTGCAGATTTTTCTGATCTAGACTATAACAGGGATTATGAGCTATCCCAGAGACCACGCTATCTACCCTGTGAGTTAAAGAGCTGCAATTTGTGTAAAGACTGGTTTGCTTGTGATTTGTGGGGCACAGGCGGGTCAGAGTATTGTAAAATAGCGTGTTATAGTCCTTTATCTTCTGATTCTGATAGTGGTGATGAGGGATATTTTTCTGATGGCGGAGCCGTGCACCCTCTGAATTCTGTATAACCAATAAAAAACTGTGTTAATGTCAACACTTGAACATTTGTCAGTGGTCTTTCAGTATAACGATGCATGAAAAGCTTTTAAGCCGTATTTATTATACACTGGGATGTGTAGGGAGTTATGGAGGTGTGAATGCCCTTTTTCAGGAAGCTAGAAAAGATGATAAAAACCTGACCATGAAGCAAGTCAAGACGTGGCTGTCAGGGGAAGATGCTTATACGCTTCATAAGCCTGCAAGAATTAATTTTCCTAGAAATAAAACAGTAGTGTCTGGCTTAGATCATCAATGGCAAGCTGACCTCATAGATGTCTCCAAATTTTCTAAGGAGAATCATGGAAAAAAGTACATCTTAGCAGTTATCGATGTGTTATCTAAATATGCCTGGGCCTCCCCTTTATCTGATAAATCAGGGAGGGAAGTTACATCCGCCTTCCAGAATATCTTTCAAACAGGACGTGCACCCTGAAAATTACAGACAGATGCAGGTAAAGAGTTCTTGAATATTCCATTGAAGAAACTTTTAGCACGTTACGGCATTCATCATTTTGTCACTCATAGCGAAACTAAAGCAGCCGTTATAGAGAGGTTTAATAGAACCCTAAAAAACAAACTCTGGAGACATTTCACAGCTAGAAATACCTATCGGTATGTGGACATTTTAGCAGATACTATTCAGGGGTACAATAACGCTTACCATCGTAGCATCGGGACTGCTCCTAACACCGTAAATTTGTCTAACGAAAGGGGTGTGTGGATGAGACTTTATGGGGCAGCTTTAAAAAGGAAAAGAAAGGAAAAATGTCTTAAGATGGGAGATCATGTCAGGGTATCCAGACTGAAGGGTAAGTTTGAAAAGGGCTATCAGCAAACCTATACGGATGAGATATTCATCGTCAAAGAACTGCAGACAAGCGGGAAAGAGTGGTTTATAGATTAAATGATTACACTGGTGACCCTGTAAAGGGGACTTTTTACTTTGAGGAGCTCCAAAAGGTGCCTGCTGACCAGCAGCGCATATACAGAATAGAGAAAATTATCCAAAAAAGAGGGCGGGGGAGACACAGAGAATTTCTAGTCAAATGGACTGGAGGGCCAGAGAAGTTCAACAGTTGGGTTAAGGAGACTGAAGTACAACATCTTTGATATGGCAGAGTTTTACATCACCCTTCCCAGCAATGCGTCAGCAGCAATTTCCCCCCAAAACAGAAATTCTAATTTTACTATACAATTAGCAAGATCGTTGGATCTTCCAGGGTCATGGGAAGTAGGGCTAGCAGAGATACAGTATCCGCATAGTTGGCACACATTAACTTCTCCTGGATATTTTGAAATTGCTAATGAGAGAAAGAGATGGCATTTTTCTTTGAGAAGCGGATACTATAGCAGCATCCGACAACTGTTAGAAAATATGAACAAGCTTATATCAAATGCCAAGGACGGCCCTAAGACAACCCTACAGTATGATGCAGTGGGATGAACCGCATACCATTCTAGTTAGCGGAGAACTTGGACATCTGTTAAGTATGTTCCCTGGATTCAACACCTTATATGTTTACACAGACATTGTTGAGCTCCAGATAGTGGGTGACTTCATACTTTCACACATTTAGATTCTGGTAAACATTTCTGCAACAAATCTGACCATAGGATTTTTCTTTTAATTCAGAATGGGAGGATGACCAGCCATTTACAGATGTTGCTATTGCCATAGACAACCAATTGACAGACTCAGAATGTTTGAATCCTCGAGATGCTTTTTTTGGTGGTAGAACAAATGCTACATGCCTGTACTACAAACCAAAACCCGGTGAACAAATCTTGTACTATGATTTCACCAGTTTGTACCCGTTTTGTGAATAAGACCAAGCAGTACCCAATTGGCCATCCGCAAATCATCTACCAAAACTTTGGGGACATAAAGCAATATTTTGGGTTGGCCAAAGTCAAAGTGTACCCACCAAGGAATCTCTATTTCCCAATCCTACCCCACAAATCAGAGGTCAAATTAATGTTTAGTTTGTGCGCAACCTGCACAGAAAATCTGCAAACCACCCCCTGTAAACACAGTGATGAGGAAAGAGCTCTGACTGGGCCATGGTGTACCATTGAATTGAATGTAGCTTTAGAAAAAGGTTACAGAATTGTTGAAATCTATGAGATCTGGCATTTTGAAAGAACATCAAATGAGCTATTTTCAGGTTATATGAACATGCATCTCAGACAGAAACAGGAGGCCAGTGGTTACCCTGACTGGTGCAAAACAGAACAGGATGAAGAGCAATATATTCAGGATTATGAAAAGATGGAAGGTGTCCGCTTACGACGTGACCACATTGAAGTAAATCCTGCTAAAAGACAGATTGCCAAGCTGTTTTCAAATTCGCTGTGGGGCAAGTTTGGTCAGAGCACCAATCACCTGACCACATCCATTTTGACAAACCCTGAGGATTTATTCAAATACCTTTTTGTGCCCTATTATGATGTTTCCTCATGTGAGTTTGTGGATACAGAGACAGCCGTTGTGACATGGAAAACAGCCAAGAACCACCCCACCAAATCCACATGCACTAATGTATTTATCACCAGCTTTACTACTGCTTATGCCCGGCTGGAATTATACATGGATGGGATGAGCGATAGGTGCCTGTACCATGACACCGATTCAGTCATTTTTGTAAGTAGAGAGGGGGCGTGGACACCTCCTTTGGGTGATTATTTAGGACAGCTGACAAGTGAGATTCCACCAAACACTACGATAATAGAGTTTGTTGCGGCTGGTTCCAAAATGTATGCTTATGTTTTGTCCAACGGTGAAACGGTGCTAAAAGTGAAGGGAATCACGCTAAACTGTGGTAATAGCAACAAGGTTAATTTTGACAGCTTGAAAGATTTGGTAGATGATTATTGTGTGTCTGGTGCAGAGAGAAAAAAGGAGATCGGGGTAGAACAGTTGGGGATTGTTAGGGTTAAGAAACATTGGACCCTAGAAACGCGGGTCCTCCAAAAAACTCTAAAAGTAGTGTATAATAAAAGGTTATTAAAGAGTGAGGATTACTGTACGCTGCCTTATGGTTATTAAGGATGGTGGAAAACATTGCACAATTTGTACACCCTTTCTCCTGCATTATAAGCGGGCCGTCCAATTCTGGCAAATCTTTTTTTATCAAACAAATGTTAGAACATGGTGATGTTGTGTTGTCTCAAATGCCTCAAAATATTGTATGGTTTTATAGTTGTTGGCAACCTCTGTACAAAGAACTGCTTAATAAAATCCCTTATATTAAGTTTATGGAGGGGCTTCCGTCTTCTTTTGAAGATGATGATTTGTTTCCACCAAATCAAATCACTCTAGCTGTGATAGATGATCTCATGGCATCGGCCGGTGACAGCGATCAAATAGAGAAGGCTTTTACACAGTACGTCCATCACAGAAACCTGAGCATTATTCTCATACTACAAAACCTGTTCTTTCAAGGTAAGAAAATGAGAACAATAGCTCTGAATTCCAAATATTTGGTTTTGTTCAGCAGCCCCCGTGATCAGATGCAAATTGTCACACTGGTCAGGCAGATGTATCCCACTAACACAAAGCATTTTTTAGAAGTATTCCAAGATGCCACTCTCAAACCACATGGGTACCTTTTGGTAGATTTGGCAGCCACCACTCCAGAATCCTACAGGTTGAGAACAGGCCTTTTCCCGCCTGATTGGCCTACTGTTTACACAATGAAAAAGAAGTGTAAAAAGCAGTAGCTCAGTTACCTTAGCACTAGTTCATTTAAGATGTCAGAGAGGGTACGTAGAAATTGGGGGATTTTAAAAATCTTAGTAAAGGGATTGGCTTCCAGTGGTTAGCGACGATGATGGCGGCTACTTTTACAGGGCTCAGAGATTCCTCCGTCATGGCGCAGTGCTTTTATATCCTTGATTCCAAAAGAGGATCAAGATCTTACTTTACCAAAGAATTATAGGCCTATATCTCTCTTAAATGTAGATTATAAGATTTTTGCAAAAATTTTAGCTAATAGGCTTATGAGGGTTTTGCATCAGCTTATACATAAGGATCAATCGGGTTTTATAACTGGTAGGTATATGAAAAATAATGCTAGACAAATTATCAATTTATTAGAATATTTAGATAAGAATAACCAAATCTCTGCAGGGCTGATATTTTTAGATGCTGAAAAAGCTTTTGATCAATTGAATTGGCAGTTTATGTTAAGAGTAATTGAGGAGATGAATTTTGGAGAAAAAATATTACAAGCTTTTGGTGCTATATATCAAAAACAAACGGCACAACTTATTGTTAATGGGGGTTTGTCAGAGGTTTTTACAATAGAAAAAGGTACAAGACAGGGATGTCCATTGTCACCGTTATTGTTTGTTCTAACATTGGAAATTTTGTTGATTAAAATTCGACAGTCGCAGGAAATAAAAGGAATAGAAGTTAACAAAAAAGAATATAAGTTAAGAGCTTTTGCAGATGACTTGGTGGTTACTTTGTCTCAACCTACCTATTCTGTAGTAAAGTTACTACAACTGATTTACCAATATGGACAGGTTTCGGGTTTTAAAATTAATAATAATAAGACTAAAATATTATCTAAAAATATGACTAACCTGGACAAGCAGATTTTGGTTAATCTGACAGATTTTGAAGTTGTTGATAAGATAAAATATTTGGGGGTTACTTTATCTGTTTCTAATGTAAAATTGTATAAAAATAATTATGAAAGGCTGTGGGTCAGGGTACAGAAAGACTTGAAGAATTGGGAGAAGTTACAGTTATCTCTTATGGGAAGAATTGCAGTGATTAAAATGAATGTCCTACCAAAATTTCTTTTTTTGTTTCAAATGCTACCTATTTTAAAGAATGAGGTTAATTTAAATGAATGGCAGAAAGGCATTAATAAATTTATTTGGGCAGGGAAAAAACCAAGGGTAAAGCTTAAAATTATGCAAGACTTCCGTGAGAGAGGTGGACTCAAGGTACCGAATTTGAAATTATATTATGATGCTGTGGTTTTAACATTAATTAGTGATTGGGTAAATTTAACAAATGTAGAAATACTCCATCTGGAGGGTTGGGATTTACTTTTTGGATGGCATGCCTATTTAATTTTTAATAAAAAAGTGGATCGGGTTTTTAAATCTCATATTATAAGGATTTCTCTACTTCGGGTTTGGAGGAAATATTATAAAAGTGATTTTAAAATACCATTATGGGCTATACCTTGGCATGCGATAGAGGGGATAAGGAGAGGAGTTAAAATGGATAGGGTTTCTTATACACAACTAGTTAGATGGGATGGTCAAAATTGGCAGTTAAAATCTTTGGAAGATTTACTACATGAAAATATTACCTATTCATGGTTTCAATACAGACAAATACTGGATAGATGGAAGATGGATCGTAATATGGGCTTGCTTAGAGAAGATGAAAATCTTTTTAAACAAGTAAAGGATCAAAGGCGAACTCACATTAAGAGAATTTATGGGGTTCTACTGGAACTGGATTCAGAATCAGAACTAATTAAAGACTGTATGATTAAATGGGCACAAAATTTTGGTGAACCAGTTCTACTGGATACCTGGGAAATTATCTGGGTGAGGAATGTCAAATTTACACAAGCCCAGAATTTAAGGGAGAATTTTTATAAAATGTTTTATAGATGGCACCTTGATCCACAAAAAATGTCTCTTATGTATCCTGACTTACAGCCTAAATGTTGGAGATGTGGTTGCCTGGATGCCACTTATTATCATATTTGGTGGTCGTGTAAAAATATAAAAGCTTTTTGGATTAAGATATGGTAGAATATTCAAAGAATTTTTAGAAAGAGGGTAAAATTTACTCCACAATTGTTTTTGTTAGGTATTGTTACTGATTGTGATGCCAAGGAGGTTATATTGATGTTAAATTTGATTACAGCCGCAAGGCTGTTAGTAGGGCAATACTGGAAGAAGGAATCTTTGCCTACCTTGCAAGAGTGGTTTTTTAAAGTTTCTTATCTGGCGGAAATGGCAAAGATTTCTGCTTTCTTAAAGGAGCAATCGCAAGAGAAATTTTTTGCCGTATGGGAAAAATGGATAAATTTCACACAATATAAATTGGATATAAAAAAATATCATTTAGCTTTTTTATAACTTGTATATAAATTTTGATATTTTATAGATTGAACTTTTTCTCTTTTTTCTTTTTTTTATCTCTTTTCTTCTTTCTTCTTTCGTTTTTTTTAAGCACTTTTTTATGCTTATGCTTTTTTTGTTATATATATTTTATTGTTAATCATTTTATAAGTTGTTTAACTTTTTTTTAGGATTTTTAAAATTTTAATTAAGCCTATATTCAGCTCTGGGAAGCTCGGGGGGGATGGAGGGGGTGGTTTGGGAGGGGTTGGGTGAGGGTTGTTTTGTTTTTTATTGTTGTCTTTTTGTTCTTTGTAAAAATCTTTAAAAATTTTTCAATAAAATAAATAAATAAATAAATAAAAAATAAAAAAATAAAAAAAAAATCTTAGTAAAGGCCGGACCAAGACAGAGAAAAGCCATCTTATGCAATGCTAACAATGACCTGGTGGGGGCAATAGCAGAAATAGCTCTGAACACCCTAAAAGGAAACCTTCCTCTGAAACCTTCACAATTCCGGTCTCTAAAGAGAAAGAAAGGTGTCATTAAAAAGTTGAGTGATAGAAAGGTCTCACTCAAAAAGAAGAAGATCATACTTCAGTCGGGTGGTTTTATCGGGCCCTTACTAGGGACAGCTATTCCGCTGTTGAGTAGCCTGTTAGCTGGATAAACTATGGATCATGCCGAGAAAATGTACCTGGTGTCGCGTCATCAGATGGAGCAACTACAGGGTAGGCCGCCTACTATGGGGGCTATAGCCACTAACCGGTTGGATGATGAGATGCGTACCATTCTTCAGAGAGCTGATTTGTCTGAGGATGACAAGATTAAGCTCTACAATTCTGCACTGCAGAGGTATCTAAGACTGACCAGGCAAAATGAATCTGAAAAGGACAGACTGAATCTCATTTATCCACTGGAAGAGCCTCGACCACTTCCAACTTTACCAGAACAGCCGCCACAGCCATCTCCGCAGGACACAGCGATGGATGAGATCCTAAGGGGTGTGAGCACCCGTTACAGGAAAAATGCAGAACTTTTGCTGAACAAAATGAAACAGCATCAGGACGTCTCAACCTGGGATGATCGTGGTACCTTTTTATACAAAGGGGTCCCTATTCCTGGTACTAATATTTTAGACTTGGTAAAAGGAGCCTCACAACACCGAGCTCCTACTGAGAAGCGGAAACCTAAAGGCTGGGATGACTTTATGAATGCTATGACTGAGGTGAATGTTCCAACCTCTATGTTGGGATCTACAACTGTTAAAGAGCAAATAGAAAAGTTGAAAGATTCTCTGGTTGTTAAGGATGAAACTGCTACTAACCCCGTCTCTGTTATGACACCCCCTTTTGGGACTCAGAAGCCTCTGATTACTGGTACCCCCTCTAGCCCTTGGACATTAAATCCTAGAAGTAGGTTCAAGTTTGGTGACTGGCTCAATTTGTAAAATGAATAAAAACACAGTGAAACAAGTAAAAACATTTAAGTCTTTTTCTTTATTTTACAATAAGGCATGCATGTCTGCATGCATTGGTGACGGTTACAGGTTCCAAGCCCCCTTCCCACCTTTATAGTTTTTACAAACAGCTTTACCATTTGATCATTTTTAATATCGGCATTGGAGTACATCTTTAAAATATTTTCATAGTCCACTCCTTTAGTCCGGTTCAGTAGAAAAAATGCACAGTGTTGCCCGCAGGTCACAGCGCTGGGGTGTTGCAGTTGACGTTGGCGAAATGTGTACTTCTCAGCTTGCTGCTCTAAAAACATCACTATAGAGCCAGGAAAGTCAGGGCTATCCGGCGGTCTTCCATAAGAATCAAAAAATTCACCATATCCAGGAGATGGGAAGTAGAGGGCCAGCCAGTGTTCACCAGGCAGAGTGTGAGGGTGAGTATTTACAATTAATCCAAAAGGTCTTTTGGAGATATGTCTCTGGGGTAGCAGGTCACAAGGGTAGACCCCTAGAAAGGCAGTATTTCCAGAGAACAATTGGAGGAGCTGCAGTGTGTCCATACTCACATATAATCAAAAAGCACATTCCTTGTGTGACTTATTTCAATAAGGTTTTCAAAGATTGCATAGAGAATCATGTTGACGGTGTTGGGGAGGGGTTGTGCAAATCTAATTTCGGCTCTGAGGTTACCATTCTTGATCAAAGAATAGTGCTCAGAGCATCCCTGATCAGGACTCAAGTCAAAACAATACAAAATATACCCTCGGTTAAACTCTTCCCGGCTGATTATCAGTGGCCTGTCTTTCATGCCTTTGCCTGTGGCTTGCACCATCTGCATGTACTCTCTCACAAAAAGACCATGTTCATAATCAGGCTGAAGAGGCTTTGTGGGGATCTGCTCGCCATCACAATACAGGGCGCAAAAATTGACATTGCAGTGTTGAAAATTGAACGGGTTTCTTTCATAATCCCCACTAAAAGATGCATTGTCCACAAACCCAATCACTAATTGTTTAGGTAGCTGCCCCAGAAATAGATTTTCCTGATTACACACAAGGCTACCTGCAGGAATGCTGTAAACCTTCTTCCCCACTCAATCAATGGGGTATTTGGCATTGGAGGTGAGCAAAGCTTCTGCATGGCCAAGGCGCACTCCCGGGGCTACTTTTACACGTTTTACAAAGAGAGAAGCTGCCAGGAGTTGCACTTTATAATTCTCATTGCCGTCCTTCATCACACAAAATTCATTTCTGCTTCTTGTGAGTTTGACTTTCACATCAACACCGTTAATCAGCAGTCTGTCTTGAAAAAACAGATCGCTATGCAGAGGCCCTAGCAAATCCCATTTACGACTACCGGCCGTGTGTCTTGCTCTCGCTTTGAAACCGGAGTTCCCAGCAGCTGTCAGTAGAGTACTCTCCATGAGTTCTGAGTCATCTTTGTAAAAAACCCCAGCTGTAAATTGGGTACCCAGTGCATCACTACCAAAGTTCAGAATCAGTTCAATCATGGCCCGATAAGAATAGCAATGATGGCTCTGTGTAATGAGCCGATCTCCCAAAGTAACATCCAGCTGGTTAAACAGTGATGCTATAGGGTAGTCGGTCAGGCCCACCCTTGCCCCATCATCAATATCCGTCCCATCTGCCTTTACAATCTTGCAACTCACATACAGCAGGGTGTTGTTTAAATCTGTGTAATGCTCACCATGCCCCGTGATAAAAAATTCCAGAGGAGCGTTGGGTGTTAGCGCTGATAAAGGAGGGATCTCGACATAGGTACTGTTTTCAATACTGGTCTGTGTAGGCGCCAGTTGAAAAAGATCCAGTTCTGATTTAACACATTCCTCTGAAGCAGAATGAATAAATGACATATTGTATTAGAATATGTCTTCCTTGTCACAGAGATTCCTCTTCTGCGCACGTCTCCTCTTGGTATGACGGGCCTTTTTCACAAGTCTTCTCTTTTTAAACGGAATAGGCGGGCCTGATGCATAATTCTTCCTGGCTATGAACAACCCTGATCCATCCTGCCCCCTTTCAACAACTTGGGATACAAGATTCCCCGCAACATCTCTGACAATGTTTTTGGCAGCAGATTTCACATGTGGCTTAATGATTTCTAATCCACGCCTCAAAAAAGGCATTGCTTTTCGAAAAAGCCCACGGAACAGACCCCCTAACCCTGTCCCGTACATAATGGGGGCTCCTCGGAAGCCTGGAAGGCCTCCACCGGCTTGTGCCCTGTAGTAAGCCACGTAGTCTTGAGGGTTCCCGAGCTCCTTGATTACAACCATCCTTCACTTTTCCGAGGCCTAAAATGAAGTTTGACAATCACCTTCCCGTTATAAAAACGCACGTTTTTGTCCTGGTCGGTTTTGATTTCTATAGTAACGGTATCGATGTGATGTTTGCTGACTGGTACATAATGTGGATGGTCATAGGTTATTATGATGAAATCGTTGTCTTACCCTTGCACAGACACACAGCGCAGTAATGGCACATAGTACTCACCCACTATCTGGAGCTCTACAATGTCTGTGTAAACATATAAGGTGTTGAATCCAGGGAACGTACTTAACAGATGTCCAAGTTCTCCGCTAACTAGAATGGTATGAGGTTCATCACCTTTAAGGTTAATTTTTCGACCCACTGCATCATACTGTAGGGTTGTCTTAGGGCCGTCCTTGGCATTTGATATAAGCTTGTTCATATTTTCTAACAGTTGTCGGATGCTGCTATAGTATCCGCTTCTCAAAGAAAAATGCCATCTCTTTCTCTCATTAGCAATTTCAAAATATCCAGGAGAAGTTAATGTGTGCCAACTATGCGGATACTGTATCTCTGCTAGCCCTACTTCCCATGACCCTGGAAGATCCAACGATCTTGCTAATTGTATAGTAAAATTAGAATTTCTGTTTTGGGGGGAAATTGCTGCTGACGCATTGCTGGGAAGGGTGATGTAAAACTCTGCCATATCAAAGATGTTGTACTTCAGTCTCCTTAACCCAACTGTTGAACTTCTCTGGCCCTCCAGTCCATTTGACTAGAAATTCTCTGTGTCTCCCCCGCCCTCTTTTTTGGATAATTTTCTCTATTCTGTATATGCGCTGCTGGTCAGCAGGCACCTTTTGGAGCTCCTCAAAGTAAAAAGTCCCCTTTACAGGGTCACCAGTGTAATCATTTAATCTATAAACCACTCTTTCCCCCTTGTCTGCAGTTCTTTGACAATGAATATCTCATCCGTATAGGTTTGCTGATAGCCCTTTTCAAACTTACCCTTCAGTCTGGATACCCTGACATGATCTCCCATCTTAAGACATTTTTCCTTTCTTTTCCTTTTTAAAGCTGCCCCATAAAGTCTCATCCACACACCCCTTTCGTTAGACAAATTTACGGTGTTAGGAGCAGTCCCGATGCTATGATGGTAAGCGTTATTGTACCCCTGAATAGTATCTGCTAAAATGTCCACATACCGGTGGGTATTTCTAGCTGTGAAATATCTCCAGTTTGTTTTTAAGGGTTCTATTAAACCTCTCTATAACAGCTGCTTTAGTTTCACTATGAGTGACAAAATGATGAATGCTGTAACGTGCTAAAAGTTTCTTCAATGGAATATTCAAGAACTCTTTACCTGCATCTGTCTGTAATTTTCGGGGTGCACGTCCTGTTTGAAAGATATTCTGGAAGGCGGATGTAACTTCCCTCCCTGATTTATCAGATAAAGGGGAGGCCCAGGCATATTTAGATAACACATCAATAACTGCTACGATGTACTTTTTTCCATGATTCTCCTTAGAAAATCTGGAGACATCTATGAGGTCAGCCTGCCATTGATGATCTAAGCCAGACACAACTGTTTTATTTCTAGGAAAATTAATTCTTGCAGGCTTATGAAGCGTATAAGCGTCTTCCCCTGACAGCCACGTCTTGACTTGCTTCATGGTCAGGTTTTTATCATCTTTTCTAGCTTCCTGAAAAAGGGCATTCACACCTCCATAACTCCCTACACATCCCGGTGTATAATAAATACGGCTTAAAAGCTTTTCATGCATCGTTATACTGAAAGACCACTGACAAATGTTCAAGTGTTGACATTAACACAGTTTTTTATTGGTTATACAGAATTCAGAGGGTGCACGGCTCCGCCATCAGAAAAATATCCCTCATCACCACTATCAGAATCAGAAGATAAAGGACTATAACACGCTATTTTATAATACTCTGACCCACCTGTGCCCCACAAATCACGTCCGCAGTCACAAGCAAACCAGTCTTTACACAAATTGCAGCTCTTTAACTCACAGGGTAGATAGCGTGGTCTCTGGGATAGCTCATAATCCCTGTTATAGTCTAGATCAGAAAAATCTGTAGAAGCTTTGTGACCACGGCGATTACCACAGGAATCTAAAAGCGGGGTGTCTTGAAGTGTTTGCTGTCTAGGTATTACTAATTCAGAGTCTGCAAAATATAAAGCACATCCTGTTAGTGGTGTATCCGCTCCAGCATCATTTACATTATCATAAATAAAAACATATTTACTTACCATTGCTGGGAGATAATGTAGTATCATTCACCATTTCACAGGCTGTCCGGTAAGTACTCTGCATCTCATCGTTAAAGTTACAACACACCATGCTATAGCCATGCAACACAGGTCTGAATAAAAAATTTTCTTTATCATAACCCATGCAACAGATTTTGTTGCATTCTGCTGGCTGGGGCCTTGTATCAGAGTGTCCGATGCTATCTTTTGCTGTTGGTGTAAAAACAGCTTTGGAATCAGAGGTTGACATCTTCAAAAGACTGCTGGGTTTAAATCGCTAGCTGTTCAGGCCTGCCCACACAAACTCCCCTGCCCCTTGCAATGACACGCCCTTGAGCATTGCGCATGCCCAGATCATGGGGAGCATGACATGCCCGGGCATGTCCCAAACAAGGCCTAATCCCCCTTTTTTTACTAGCAGACAGACAGAAACACACATGCCCAGAATCGCAGTCCTGACATGCCTGAACAAGTTTTAAAACCCTACTGCAAGGCTGCTTGCCTCTTGTGAGCCTGGTTGGCTGCTTGCCTCTTGTGAGCATTTTAATTCCTGTTAATATTCCTTGTCTTTTGCTATAGTGGGGAGGGGGGCAGAATAAATTTTATTCAGGGTGCAAATGGCAAAATATATGTCTTTAGATTTTTTACAAAGGTAAAAACCAGCTGTGGCTTTTAAAAGGGGCTGTGGTTTGTTTGTTTTTTCCCCTGCATTCGAGGAAATGCTTTTAAAGCCACCTAGAAATAAATACCTTTTAGAAAAAAATATCTTTTAGAAAAAAGGGGTTAAATGCAGGCTCTGGCTGCCTTTCAGGGGCTTCTTTTCCCCCAGCTTTTGAGGCACTGATTTTTAAAACTCCACAAAAATTAAAAGCATCGTTAGGCTAGAATGATTAGAAATAAAAAGCCTTTTTTATTTTTTATTTCACAGCTCCCCAAAGTAGGGCTTGTTTCCTAAAAACACAGGCCTCTGCTAATTATTCACTTTACTTAGCTCTTTTTGGTTTTGAATGTCCATAGAATTAGTCTAGGGTTAACCTAATCATGTGCCCAGAGGATTGACTGCCACTCTTGATGGGATTAGGCCATAGAATTAGTCTAGGGTTAACAGCTCCCCAAAGTAGGGCTTGTTTCCCAAAAACACAGGCCTCTGCTAATTATTCACTTTACTTAGCTTTTTTTGGTTTTGAATGTCCATAGAATTAGTCTAGGGTTAACCTAATCATGTACCCAGAGGATTGTCTGCCAATCTTGATGGGATTAGGCCAAAACGTCACATCCGGAGGGTGGGGGCTGAGCACATCACTTCCTTTTAGGGCCATGCCCTGTTGACGTAATCAGCACATGGGTTTGTTTACTTTGATGACGTCACTGATCAAAAGTGCTGATAATTTTCTTTAAAAAAAGGTATACACTACTTCTACTTACAGCATACAATAATAAAAACACAGTTCTTGGTCCAGCAAACATTTGTTTAGCGTCATTCAATTCTTATCTGTTTTTATGCATACAACCAGACTTTGCTTCATTTTTATCTGAAACTAAGGTATAAAGTTTTTATTTATTTTTACTTATTTATTAAATCTATATGCCACCCATCTCGTTGTTACGTGACTCTGGGCAGCTTGATAAATATTGCCTTTGATCCTTAAGCAATTTGTGTTTCCTCTGCTTAAAAATACTTTCTGAGAAAATCTGTGGTCCGTGCTGTAACCTAATATTGAGTTTTACAGATTCACCTTGAACCAAGGACCACATTTCTACAGTTCTGGACTGACAGGGCAGCTAAAATGTTCATATTCCTGCATATTCCTGACAGTAAGAATTAAGTAATCATGAACACAAATAAATGTAGCTCATAATAAAATATCAAAATGAAAAAGGACACCACTAGGCAAAATGGTGTTAATGCAAGAAAATCTATACCAGATCAATTTGTAAGTCATGGCACATTCTAGTACCAAGGAGGGGAGAGGTAGCACTCCATATCATTTGTGAGGGCCAGATCCCACTAAAGCCTGAGCTTAATGATAAAACAGTAGATGCATAATATACTGCGCAACAAAATACCAATTAAGACACCCAAATTCTGCCAGTGTAGAAATACTTCACGAGAGTAAAAGGTCAAGCATTTTTTTCATAATTTGGTGAAGAATAGAAAGCCAGCAAACTGATCTTTTCACACACCTCTATATGCAGAAGATTTTATTTTGAGTTGCATATAGGCAGGAAGAAAACTTAAGAGAAAGTAAAAAGACAAGTGGTTCAAAAAAGACAAAACACATATTTCATTTCCCCCTTTAAAACAAGACTGCCGAATTTTTCCACTGACTATAACTACCCTTCATGAAAACTTACGGAATAAATTTCATATATTCCCTTTCGGCCTTCATCACATTCACGACGAACCCAGTGTCGATTGAGGTAGGCACAAATTCCATTCAGCACTTTGCTTGAAAACCGATAATCTTCCCATTGTTGAGTGTAGAATTTCAACACGCTCTCATCCATCAAGTCTTCACCATCCTGAATGAGACAATTTACCAACAGAAGAAACTTAATGGTAAATACAAGCAGGATTTATTCTCCAGTGTGTGCCTGGCTTCAAGGGCAAAGTAGTGTATAATTAGCTCTTCGTTTATTTGTATAGTGGCTTCCTGGATGGGCCTCTGTCCAACCCTTGTCAGTTACTTTGTGTCAAAGAAGAAGCACATTATATCACCAACTTGACATATAAAGAACATAAGCATATTTCCTTTCTGTAATCAGTTTTTTATAACAAATTTTTATTAGTTTTCCAGTTTTACAATTGAGTATTTGGAAAGCAACATGGTGATTGGGTTAATCAATAATTCAATAACAACATCTTTAGTACATATCTCAGGTTACATCATCTAAAATTCCTTCTCTATTTCCCTTAACATTTGCTATATCATATTTAAGCTAGTAAATTTCTAATTATATCAAACTCAATTAAAACACTTATCAATGTGTTTTTACTTATACATATCCATATCCTGTTTTTAAGTTTTACCTAATTTTAATATTTAATTGCAATATTCCAATTTAACCTTTAATATCCATAGTATTTAATTTTCGGGTAACCCAAATTTCCTTTATTTCACTACATAGAAGTTATACTATCTAAAATACAGATATTACTTACGTAAATATATTCTTATTTTATTTCATAAACATTTTCTATTTCTCATCCTAGTACATCACCACAATAATGGAGTATCCTTTGTTATTTCAAATCCATGATCTGCGTTATCTGGGCTAAACAATAATTCAAAGCTATTTCCTAATAATTAATTTTCATTTCCCTTATAAATCTAAGTAAGCCAATTAATCCCTTTTTTATTATTTTCCAACAGTATTTAACTCTAATAATCAAAATTCCCTTCATCTCAAAGTCTCCCTTTAGCCCATTAATTGAAACTTTAGGATCCTGTCTAATAAATCAAAAGACCCCATTTTTTAAATCTAACTCTAGCTTTCTTTTTATGCCAACCAGGCTTCCATACCAATGCTTTTAGATCATCAGATAGATCTCCCTTCATTCTTGTACGTGTTACTTGAACTAAAGGAGACCATCTAATTGTCAATTTTCTAGAAAAAACTGGCCCATTTATAATCATTAAGTTGTTGCCCTGGTGGCACAGCTCCCCGTATTTGCTCTAGTATATTTGTCTTCCATTCAATCTGGTCTTTTTCTTCCTTAGGTTTTGTCTGGTTTAAGTAAAAAGTCATGTCCAATTTTGTAGTTGTTGTTTGATTGTCTAAGTTATCAATAGGCTGTACTTGTTGATCTTTGATGCCCTCCGTCTTGGTATTACTTTCTTCCGCTTCTGATTTTTTTTGAATTGTAGGTTCTTTAGTTGCAATCAGGTTTTTTTTAAAAAAAAGTTTTATAATGAAAAGTTTTATAAGCAATCAGGGTTTGATTGACTAAAATTTCAATACATTGTACTTGTTGATCTTTAAAGTCCTCTGTCTTGGTGTTAGTTTCTTCCGCTTCTGTTGTTTTTTGGATTGTAAATTCTTTAGTTGCAATCAGGGTTTCGTTTTGTAGATTTAGGCTGACGCCTTTCAGTCTAGATTTGGCAAACTTCAGACGGGCCTGTGATGACCCAGGGCCCCACACGGAGGCAAAGCAGTCGGCTGGCAAGAGAAACAGTCCTTTATTAACTGCCAATTTTCCCCAAAAGCTCCCACACATGCTGGCAAGCCTTCCACCAAAGCACACACAAACGTTCCCTTCAGCTGCCTCTGACTGAAGGCAATCTCAATACAGCCGGAGAAGTATACAATGTCCTCAAGGCCACACAGATAACAAGAAAACAAAACAGAAACTTAATGAGTCCTTTTAAAATCACAGCTTGCCTGCAGTCTGCAAGGAGAGACTCAGAAATGCAGTCTGTGGTCGTAGAGCAGGAAACCAGCCGGTCTGGTATTCAAGGTGTCCAGGTTAAACAAAGACAAGAGCACAATTCACAACTGTCCCAAGATACCACATTTGTTCCTGGCAAATGCTCCACCCCACAGCGTCTCCTTAAATATTAATCCCCAGGTATGCCTTGTGGAGTGGGGTGGGCCGCTCTCCTCCTGAGCAATTGAGCCTGCCTACATTGTTCTCTCCTCCTCTCTGCTCTCCTTGCTCTAGGATCAGGTGGGGGGGGCTTGCTCCTCACCTGAACTCTGCCTCCCCTGTTCCAAACCTGAAGAGCCCTGGCCTGCCTCAGCCTACTCTTCCCCACAGTCCTCCAAAGACACAGATACCTCCTCCTGGGCCTCAACAGGGTCCTGCTCCAGCTCCATGTCTTCCTCGGATTCCGGCTCAGACTGAGGCATGACACTATCCCCCCCTGCAGGACCCCCTCCCCTGGGACCATGCGGACTGGGATGGTGTGGGAACCAGGCATGAAAGTTGTGGACCAGACAAGGGGCGTGAATGTTGGCGGCATCGACCCACGTTAAGTCCTCAGGTCCATAGCCTTTCCACGCCACGAGGTACTGAAACCGGCCCCGGAACCGACAGGAATCCCGAATAATGTCCACTTCATACTCCACGTCTCCATGAGGGGTTGCCGGACCTGGCAGTGGTGGATCCGGCCAATGTGGATCGTCGGCCACTACTGGAACCAGCAACGACCTGTGGAAAACCGGGTGAATCCACATGGTCCAGGGCAATGACAAGCAAAATGCCACAGGATTGATCACCACTTCGACCGGAAACGGCCCCAAGTAACGGTGATCGAGTTTTTTCAACGACCATGCTGTGGGCAGGTACTGCATGCAAAGCCAAACCCGATCGCCCACAGATAACGGAGGGACATCTTGATGATCGGCGAATCGTTTGTAATCCTCCTTGGCTTTCTCCAGCTGGTGTTGAACCACTTGGAGCACCGCTTTCAGCTCCTGGAGGAACTTGTCCACAGCCAGAACTGGGGAGTCAGACAGAGCCAACCAAAAGAGCCGTGGATGAAATCCATAACTGGCAAAGAACGGTGACACATGGGTGGATGCATGCTGAGCGTTGTTATAGGCGAAGTCCACCACAGCCAGCAGCTCCGCCCAATTGTCCTGTTGGGTGTTGCTGAAACAGCAGAGGTACTGTTACAAGATGGCATTCACCCTCTCTGTGCCCCCGTCGGTTTCGGGGTGATGGGCGGTGGACAGACACGCCTGTACCTGCAGTTCCGTGAGTAGGGTCTGCCAGAAGCGTGCTGTAAATTGCACCCCACAATCTGACACAACTCGGTCTGGTAACCCATGCAGCCGAAATACATGAGCGATAAACAACTGGGCCGTCATCTGTGCTGTAGGGAGACCCACACATGGGATAAAATGAGCCATCTTGGTGAGCATATCCACCACCACCAAGATGGTTGTGGCACCCTTGGACGGGGGCCGACAGCTTCTGTGAATAATAGGCACATGGGAACAAGGTACCTGCGGGAGCATAGGCTTGCAGAAGCAGAGCCTCGACGGCCACATCCGATGCATCCATCTCCACCACGAATGGCCTTAAGGGATCAGGATGCTTGAGGATGGGCTCGGAGGCGAAAGTGGCCTTAATGGCATCCAAGGCCCCCTGCTCCTCAGTGCCCCAGTGTAACTTCACCCCTTTCCTTAACAGATTGGAAAGGGGAACGGTCAGGGTCACAAAGCGAGGAATGAATGTGCGGTAATAATTCGCAAACCCCAACAGTTGCTGCATGTCCTTTACCCTCCGTGGAGGCTGCCATTCCTGCAGCGAATTTACTTTCTCTGGGTCCATCTCCACACCCTCGGGCAAGATGCAATGGTCCAGAAAATTGATCGTGGTTTGCGTAAATTGGCACTTCTCACACTTGGCAAAGAGGTGATCATCCCGCAATCATTGCAACACGAGCCGAACATGATTCCAATGCGCTTGTGGGGAGGACGAGTAGATCAGGATGTCGTTGAGGTAGATGACCACAAACCTATCCAGCAGGTCCCTGAACACATCATGCATAAAGTGTATGAACACTCCCGGCACATTGGTCAAGCCAAAGGGCATAACCATGTACTCAAAATGTCCATAACGTGTCCGGAAGGCCGTCTTCCACTCATCTCCTGCTCGAACTCGGACTAAGTTGTAAGCTCCCTGTAAGTCCAACTTAGTAAATATTTTGGCCTGGCGGAGCCTCTCGATGAGTTCAGGGGTGAGCGGGAGTGAGTACTGATTACGGACCGTGATGGCATTCAATTTCTGGTAATCACAGCACAGCCTGAGGTCCCCCGACTTCTTCTTCACAAAGAGCACTGGCGCAGCCAACGGGGAGGTGGCAGGCCAGATGAACCCCTTCCGGAGGTTCTTGTCAATGAAGTCTCTCAAGGCTGCCAACTCAGGTTCCGACAGGGAGTAAATCTGGCCAACCGGCAATTTGGCATCAGGCACCAAATCAATTGGGCAGTCATAAGACCGATGCGGGGGCAACTGATCTGCCTCTTTTTCCCAAAACACATTGGCATAATCCCCCAACTCTGCCGGTAGGTTCAGATCCCCATGTGTATCCACATTCCCTACGCAGGCATATAGGTGATGGGTGGCACACTTCTTGTCGGGGAACTGCACTGCCCCAGACAACCAAATAATCTGCAGATCATGAGCCCTTAACCACTCCAATCCCAGTACCACTGGAAAGTGGGAAACGGTAGCCACATAAAACACGGCTTCTTCCACATGCGGCCCAATATGCATGTGAAGGGGTCTGGTCGCAGCAACCACTGGGCCGGAACGAAGGGTCCACCTATCAATCGTCTCCACCAAGACCGGCAGTGACAACTACTGCTGGGGAATGGACCACTGCATGGCAAAAGCTGAGTCCATGAAATTGGCAGTAGCCTGAGTCCACTAGGGCCTTGACCTCCACCGCTCCTTGACTAGGCACGAACACCTTCGCTGCTAACACAAGGTGCTTTACAAGAGTCTGTTGGGGTGGAGGTGATTGGCCCGTTTCCAAGAGAGCCCAACCTACGGAGCCCTCTAGGCTGAGCCCTGCCCATTTCCCGCCACAGCTTTGGGTGCCTTCACAGGACACTTGGCAGCCATATGGCCTGGACCGCCACAGTACAAGCAAAGGCCTTCGCGGCAGCGCCGATCCTGTTCAGTTGGGGTCAGTCGAGGTCGTGCAGACCCCAATTGCATTGGCTTGTTCAGAGGCGGTACCAATGGTGCCACTGTTTTGACAGGTGTGGGCAAGGTCTCCGTCCGTCGTGCCCATCGCTGCTGGAGTCTTGCACCGATACGGAGACACAGGTGCATGAGCTCCTGCAAGGAGTGAGGGCATTCAGTGCATGCCAGCTCATCCAGATCGGACGAAAGTCCTTCCTAAAACTGGTCCATGAGCGCCGCCTCGTTCCACTGCAGTTCCTGACAAACCACCTGAAACGCAGCGATGTAGTCTGCCAGTGATCTACGCCCCTGCTGCAACTCTCTCACCCACCGGTTTGCAGTCTGGGCCCTATCAGGGTCCTCAAACATGGCCTTTAGCTTCTGGCAAAACTCTACATAATTGTCCAACAGCTGATTGGGCTGGGTCAGCAGGGGTGTTGCCCAACGTGCCGCTGTTCCTGTCAAAAGGTTTATCACAAACTCCACCTTATCCTGGTCAGTGGGGAAGTCCTCAGGTCGAAGGCTCATATACATCTGGCACTGCCCAAAGAATGATGGGAATTGGGCCGTGAGCCATCAAATTTCTCTGGTACTGTAACAGGGCTTCTGCGGCGTGGCCGAGCTCCTTGCGTCTGCGACATCTGTGCAGTCAGGAGGGCCACCTGCTGTTTTAACTGATCATTTTACACACGGAGCCGTTCCATGGTCGCCCAACGTGGTCTGGAGGAGCAACTGGGAGTGGGCCGGGAACAAAATGTGATGACCCATGGCCCCGCAGATCCTCTCCAAGTCATTAAGGTTTTGAGGCTGATGTTTGGCAGCTCGAACCATCAGCTCCCTCCACAGATGGGATTAAGGTCTGGAGACTGGCTAGGCCACTCCAGGACCTTAATGTGCTTCTTCTTGAGCTACTCCTTTCTTGCCTTCGCTGTGTGTTTTGGGTCATTGCCATGCTGGAATACCCATCCACGACCCATTTTCAATGACCTGGCTGAGAGGAGGTTCTCACCCAAGATTTGAGGGTACATGGCCCCGTCCAGCGTCCCTTTGATGCAGTGAAGTTGTCCTGTCCCCTTAGCAGAAAAACACCTTCAAAGCATAATGCTTCCACCTCCATGTTTGACAATGGGGATGGTGTTCTTGGGTTCATAAGCAGCATTCTTCCTCCTCCAAACACGGTGAGTTGAGTTGATGCCAAAGAGCTCGATTTTGGTCTCATCTTACCACAACACTTTCACCCAGTTCTCCTCTGAATCATTCAGATGTTCATTGGAAAACTTCAGACGAGCCTGTGATAACCCAGGGCCCTGATTTTTTCCCTCACTGTATATACAAGTACTCCTCAATTTATGACAATTGAGCCCAAAATTTATGTTGCTAAGAGAGACAGTTGTTAAGTGAGTTTTGTCCCATTTTATGACCTTTTGTAGGAGATGACAAGGTTGAGCCCAAGGGAGGGGTCAAATGTCTCATCAGTCATGAGTCTCTTCACACCCACAAGAGATCTAAGTTCACCCCACCTTGAATTCCTTCTACTCTTATCTCCCACTAATTTCCCTTGGCCGTTAGTAGTTCAGATTCTTGTAGAGAGCTCAAGCTTACAATAAATCTTTATACCCATTTGAACTGTCTGGATTGCCTGATTTTCCTGGTGCTTGACATTCATATGAACTATTCCACTTCCCCCAAAATTTTCATGGATTCCAGAACACCCAAGCCATGGCTGCAGATCCCAGAGCTACAGCAATAGCAGATGAGCTAGACCTCCACTCTATCAGCAGACAGCAAGATGGCATTAAAGACAAAATCAGGAATCTTGCAGCCAATTTTCAACAAATGATGCAACAAATGCAGCTCCTGACTCAAGGCCAAGGCACAACTGCCAATTCCTGCCACGCTCATCCCCAAGACTCCCAGCTGCCTACCACAGAGATTCACTGCTGAGTCTGATAAGTTGAGAACATTCCTAGCCCAGTGTGAAGTGTTCATTGGCACCAGATCGGGAGCATTTCCAACAGACAGATCGAGAATCTCCTTCATCCTCAGTCTTTTAATTGAGACTGCTGCCAAATGGGCGCTTCCACTTATTGAAACCAATGACCCAATCCTGGATAGTTTCCCAAACTTCCTCACTAGATTTAGAGAGTACTTTGGAGGCCCTGTTTGGATAGAAACTGCCAAACAATGCATCCACCAGCTCTGCCAGGGCAACAACTCCATGAGAGCCACATGGTCAAGAATTGCCCTACTAAACCTCCCAGAAGAAGCAACAGGAAAGCCCAGCAATGTCTCCACTACCCACCTCCTGGAAGACAAGCCCCAAGGCCAGGGAAATGAGAAATGGGCCCCCTCCACAAGCTCACAGGAGGGGGGCACCCAAGCACTGAATAGGGCTCAATTACTTCCATACCCAGGTACGTTAATAAAAAATTGATTCTATACACACACTTCCAAGCAGTCAGGAAACCACCATTCCTGATTTGATAGATTCTGTGTCAACCTCCAATTTCATAAGCTTAGCCACAGTCCAGAAACTTAAGATCCCCACACTTCTGCTGAAGTCTACACTGCCAGTGATAACTATTGATGGCCACATTTTAAAAGCAGGCCCCATTACTCATGCCACAGAGCCTTTGAAATTAACAATAAATCAGCATCCTAAAGAGTTAACCCTTTTCATAGCTGACCACATTGATCTTCCACTAGTGCTGGGAACCACTTGGTTACAACACCATGACACCACTATTAAGTAGAAAAACTGCTCTATTGCCTTTGATAGTCCTGAATGTCTTTCTTACTGCAATCAACTTTCTGAAATCCCTCACCAGCCCCTCCAAAGGTTAACAGAGATTCCCAATCTATCAAGTAAATACAGACTTTGCTAATGTTTTCAGAGAGGAGGAAGCCCCAGCTCTCCCCCCCCCCCCCCCCCCCCCCGCACAGAGACTGCAATTGCACCATAAACCTGGTCTCTGGTACCAAAATTCCTGACAAGAGACAATACCAAATGCCTACTACAGAATTAGAAACTCTAAAACAATATTTGGACTCTAATTTGCAAAAGGGATGCATTAGACCATCCCTGTCTCCTGCCTTGACTCCCACCTTCTTTGAACCCAAGAAGCCAGACCCCAGTGGGCCTAACAACAGTGGGAAACACCCCCCCCCCACTAAGAGTGGTCCATAATTACAAGGCCTTAAACTCAGTCACAGTAAGAGACCATTATCCACTGTTGTTAATTCTAGACCTATTAGGTAGACTGCAGAAAGCAAGCATTTTTACGAGACTGCACCTCCGCAATGCTTACAAGCTCATTAGGATCAAAGAAAGGCACCTTTGACACCAGATATGGCAAATTTGAATACACAGTGCTACCCTTCGGCCTCTGTAATGCGGGGCCTGTATTTTCCAGATTCATGAATCAAGTCTTCGCAGATTTAATACATAAACTTGTGGTTATCTATCTGGTGACATTAGTCTACTCCAGGGGTAGGCAACCTTGGCTCTTTTATGACTTGTGGACTTCAACTCCCAGACTTCCTGAGCCAGCATGGTTCAGCTTGGAAACCTCTCCTTTTCCACTTAGCATGGCTGGCTCAGGAATTCTGGGAGCTGATGTCCACAAGTCATAAAAGAGCCAAGATTGCCTACCCCTGGTCTACTCTGAGAATGAAGCTGAGCACACAAACCACATGCTCACAGTCCTCTGTAGACTAAGAGATAACCATCTCTTTGCCAAGCCAGAAAAATGTCCCTTTGACCTGTAACAACTAGACTTCTTGGGTTACCATATTTCCACAAAAGGTGTCAGAGCGCACACAGTCCTATCGCGTGCGACAACCCAGGAGCAGACACAGAAAACAGTGGCTTGTAACAAATGGTGGTTTATCTACAATATCTACAATGCTATACAAGTATCACTAGGAACAATATACATACACGTGCTACGAGCAGAATCCAACAAACAGCAAATAAAGCAGGAAAGAGAAAAAAAAAGAAGACACACTAGCAGAGCCTCTCCTTTTTTACACAGGCTCTTAAAGAGACAACAGCCAAAGACCCTGCCCCCCATCATTGCATCAGCTGGCCAGCTCTTAAATCATCACCTTGACACTCCTCCCATTTAAAGCTGAACAGCTGTTAACCCGAATGCTTTTACATACCAGCAACCAGTCCACACAAACAAGCAAAGCCCCATCTGTGGAATGCAGGCAGCACACAAAACCATGCCCCCTCCAGTCCCTGGAAAAACATCTCTTCACGGAACCAGTCTCTGGTGCCCAAAAGGCTGGGGACCTCTGCTTTACAGCCTCCCTGATGTTACAATGCTTTATATCTACATGTTTACTTCTGCTCCAATACGTTCTCCCGTTGCCCTTTTAATACATGCAACATTGTCTTCAAATACTGGTACAGCTGCTTGTACATCGACATGTACATCCCTTAGCAATTGAACATACCAGGTTATCTCAGAACATGCCTTGGACAATGCTATGAATTCAGCTTCAGCAGTTGACAGTGCTACTGAAGGTTGTTTTCTGGATTTCCATCCAATTACAGTGCCGGCAAACAATATCACAAATCCTGAGTTTCATTTTCTGTCCCTCATATCATTTGCCCAGTCACTATCTACATAGTATTGTAATGATAAGTCACCAGATGGCCTTATCCTCAATCCTAGGTCCATTGTTCCTTTTAAATATCTTAATATTCTTTAAATCCCCAACCAGTGTTGTTGTTTGGGTGCTGAAGTGTGCCGACTCAAAATGCTAACCGCACTGGTTATATCTGGCCTTGACCACTGGGATAAATACAAAAAGCTACCAATAGCTGATTGGTACACTTCTTGGTCGCATTCTGTGTCATTTTCTGTTTCTACATCATTCTGGAAGCTTGGTGTCATAGCAGTTAATACACTGTTACATCCTAGCATATCATACTTTTCTAACAGCCATTCTATTTTCTTTGTTTGGCTTAACACGTATCGTCCCTGTTGTGATTTTCTTATCTCCACACCTAAGTAATGGAATTTTTTCAATGAATATAAACGGACTAAACTCCCCATCAAAAACAAGTAAAATTTTTAGGAAACTACAGAAATTAAATATAGATATAATTTGCTTGCAGGAGACACATATAAAAACCAATATTATAAGCTGTTGGAATACCCCAAAATTGGGAAACTTTATCATGCATCAGCACAACAAAAGAAAAGAGGCGTTGCGGTATATATTAAAGAGACAATAGATTCTAAAATGATTTATTCGGATGAAGAAGGAAGAATTGTGATGGTAGAAATATATTTACATGAAAAACAAACATTGTTAGTAGTAATATATGCACCAAATAACAACCAGGAAGAATTCTATCAAACGTTTCATAGAAAAATAACAGAATTGGAGTATCAAAACATTTGTTTAGTAGGAGACTTTAATGCAATTGTGGATGGGACAATAGACTATAAAAGCAGTAAAACCGGAAAAACTGGAAGAAGAAAAGTACCTAAGACTTTTTTTAATATGATAGAAGAGATTGGAGTACAAGATGTTTGGAGGGAAATTAATCCAGGAAAATTACAAGATACATTTTATTCAAATAGTCAAAAATCCTGGTCTAGAATTGACATGATTTGGATGACACCTGAACTGAGGATGAACACACAGAAAATTGAGATAGAACCAGGTACATGGGCAGACCACAACCCTTTAAAAGTGAAGTGGAGAGGAATACAAAAAAAAACTAAGACAGACTTTGAACCAATCTATATTAAAAGAAAGACAATTTACAGAACTAGCAACAAAAGAAATGGAGTTTTTTTTTAAAGAAAATAAAAAAGAAGATACTACACTACAAAATGCATGGGATACAGCTAAAGCATATTTTAAAGGTATAGCCGTAACCTACACAGCAAAGAAAAATAAACAGAAAAGACAACAGTATGTACTATTAAAAGAGAAATTTGGAAAACTAGAATCAGAACTGCAGATGAACCCGCAAAAGAAGATTCTGAAAAGAGAAATGGAAACAATAAAACACAAATTAAATCTGTTGGATTCAGAAAAATTGGCACAGCAAATAAAAAGAGCAAAACAAAACTTTTTTGAAAATGCAAATAAACCGGGAAGATGGTTAGCTTATAAACTTAAAAAACAGAAGGAGAAGAAAATGATAAACAAATTAGTAGATGAAAAAGGTGGTCTACAATTTAAAAACAAAGAAATAAAAAAAGATAATTAAAGAATATTACAAGAAACTTTATGATATAGAAGAAATCCCAAGAGAGAGAATGATTCAATATTTGGAAGGAAACAACCTTCCAAAAATTCCAGAAACTTATAGGACTGTGTTAGAGGAAAAAATAACAATGATGGAAATAACAAAGGCCATAAGATGACAAAAAAACGAAAAAACACTGGGGCCAGATGGACTACTGGCAGAGTTATACAAAACCCTAGAAGATACACTAAGTGAACCATTGAAAGACATTTGCAATGAACTCTTGTTGGAGGCTAAACTTCCAAACACGTGGATAGAAGCAAATATCACTTTAATACCAAAAGAAGATGCAGATTTGACACAGATAAAGAATTACAGACTGATATCATTACTGAATGTGGATTATAAAATCTTTACTTCAATAATGGCAAAGAGACTGAAACGATACTTAACTGAATTTATACATTCAGATCAGAATGGTTTTTTACCAAAGAGACAAATTAAAAATAATCTAAGAGTGATAATGGATGTATTAGAATACTATGAATTGCATCCAGGAAAACAAATGGCATTAGTATTTCTGGATGCCCAAAAGGCATTTGATAATGTTTCCTGGCAATTTATGATTCAACAAATAATGAACTTTGGACAGAATTTTATAAATATGATAAAAACGATATACAATAAACAAACAGTGAAAGTGATTGTGAATGGAGACTACATGGAGAACTTTGAGATAAGGAAAGGCACAAGGCAAGGATGTTCACTGTCTCCGCTGTTATTCATTTTCACTTTGGAAGTTTTGAATAGAAATATTAGACATATAGAAATTAAAGGATTAGAAATAAAAGGTGAAATACATAAATTACAAGCATTTGCTGATGATTTGGTGTTTATTTTAGAAGAACCTTTGGAGATGATTCCTAAACTATTGGGAAAGATAGAACAGTATGGAGAAATGGCAGGACTGAAAATAAATAGAGAAAAAATTAAAGTAATAGTTAAAAACCTTACAGATAAGCAAAAAGAAAACCAAATATCAGAAAAGACAGAATTGCAGATAGTTAAAAAGGTTAAATATCTGGGGATACAGTTAACGGCAAGATGTTCAACGTTAAAAGAAGATAATTACACAAAATTATTGACTCAAATAAAATTGGATTTGGAAAAATGGAAAAACTTGCAACTGTCAATATTAGGAAGAATTGCCACAGTGAAAATGAATTTACTACCGAAAATCTTATTTCTGTTTCAAACAATACCTATAAAATTGGAGAATTTTTTTTTTTTTTTTTGAAGATTTGAACTCACTAATTTTGAAATTTATTTGGCAAGGAAAGAAAGCTAGAATTAAGCAGAAATTGTTACAAGATGCCAAGGAAAATGGAGGATTTTGGCCTACCGGAGTGGGTTCTATATTATCAAGCATCTGTATTAACATGGGTTAAAGAATGGATAATTCTTTTTTTTTTTTGAAACACATTTTATTGGTTTTTTTAATTCTTAAAACAAAGTACTCAGGACACACCGTGGTGCTGGGGTAATCAAACAACCTAGAACAAAACGTGCAGAATGATTTCCAGAGCTTGGGGAACGAACTTAGCAGAATAGGCTGTAGGCTTACTTTCTCAGAGGTTTTACCAGTGTATAAGGAGCAAAATGGAAAAGGCCAGCGCATAGCACAATTCAATAGGTGGCTAAAGGAGTGGTGTAAAGGGGAAGGCTTTGGATATATTAGTCACGATGTCTGTAGCTGGTCCAATCAAAAGATGTACAAAAGAGATGGTTTGCATCCATCAAAAAAAGGGACTGAGTTACTCGGCTATAAATTCACAGATTTTCTGGAGGAAAATTTAAACTAAACAGCGGGGACAGTGAGTTAATTGATACAGAACAACCCTGTCCCCGGCAATCTAAAAATTATAGGGCTATCAGTGCATGTAGCATAGATGTGTGTGTGGACAAGAATACCAACCTTGCTGTCAAGCAAAATGAAGCCTCTAATAGCAAGTGCCACACAAAGTGCACTAACCAAATAGGTAGTAAGACAATAGGGGAACTCAGGCACCACACAGGTTATGTAGAAAGTAAACACAGGGCCAGTCACAAAGGACTCAGATGTTTATACACCAATGCACAGAGTATGAACAGCAAACAGGGTGAACTAGAAATTCAGGTTAATGAGGGCAGGTATGATATTGTTGCCATTAGGGAAACATGGTGGGATGAAACCCACACATGGAACACACAGCTAGAGGGATTTAAATTATTTAAAAGAAACAGACCAAATAAAAGAGGATGTGGAGTTACTCTCTATATAAGAAATAACTACATCTCTACAGAAATAGAGCACAATGATAAAAACTGTCTTGAATGCATTTGGGTCAATCTAAAAGGGGGGAAAATGACATTGCCATAGGTGTATACTACAGGCCAACCAACCAAACAGAGGAAATAGATGAACTTTTTGCTAGTCAGTTAACTAAGGTATGTAGGAAGCACATCACAATAGTAATGGGGGTCTTTAACTACCCTGACATCAACTGGGAGACAAACTCTGCACCAAGTGGAAGATCAAACAGGTTCCTGGCAAACTTAGCAGACAACTTTGTCTCCCAAAAAGTAGAGAAGGGAACTAGGGGATTAGCCATTTTGGATCTAATTCTCACTAACAGAGATGAAATGATAGAAGGTGTTGAAGCCATAGGAACCCTGGGAGGAAGTGATCATGCAATATTAGAATTCAACATTATGGAAGCACAAGCAATTGAACACAGTCAAACTAGAGTCTTGGACTTCAAGAGAGCTAATTTCAATAAACTTAGAGAGGGCTTGGGAAGGATTCCATGGATGAGAATCCTCAAGGGGAAAACAACTCAAGAAGCTTGGGGAATTTTGAAAAAATGAGATAATAAAAGCACAGTCTAGCACAATACCTACAAAGAGGAAAAACAACAGCTCTCAAAAGAAACCAGCATGGCTGCATAAAGAACTCTCTGACAAATTGAAAGATAAAAAGGACAAGTATAGAAAGTGGAAAAAGGGCACATAACTAAGTCAGAATATCAGCAAATAGCCCGAGCCTGCAAAGATGAAGTGAGGAAAGCTAAGGCTCAAAATGAACTAAGGCTTGTGACCAAAGTCAAAAATAACAAAAAAAGCTTCTTTCAACATGTAAAAAACAAGAAAAAAGTGAAGGAAATGATTGGTCCATTAGTGGGGGAAAGTGGCAAGAAGGTGACAGGCAACAGGGAGAAAGCAGAACTATTTAACTCATTTTTTGCATCTGTCTTTACACAAAGGGAAAAAAACAGAACAACCTATCAAAAATAGTGCCATAAAAAACAGAATAGAAACACAAGTTAAGATAGGCAAGAAAATGGTAAGTGAGAACATGTCCAGCCTAGATGAGTTCAAATCGCCAGGACCAGATGGATTACACCCCAAGGTTCTCAAGGAACTGGCAGATGTGATCTCGGAACCACTGAACTATATTTTTCAAAGATCCTGGAGCACAGGGGAACTACCAGAGGACTGATGTGGTTCCGGCTAATGAAACATTCCAAAGAACTTCCAGGCATTTATTTTCCTAAAAGTCTTTTATTGTTACAAAATGTCGGCACAGGCACAACGGAGGGATGGTAGGATCTAAGTTCTCTTCCTCTGAGCAGTTAAATTATCAGCATGTTCCCTCCCTAAATTAGCCGTCATATCTCACATTATCCAACTAGTGTGAAGGTCAAATGTTTTCTTCCTCTTTCTTTCCCGGGTTTTACCCCCAACGCCCCTTCTGCTCTTTATTAACCCCATAATTACCAGACAATTCTGCATATTGTCAAAAGCAAGAATATACAATATTTGCAGCGTTGACAAGGACTGGAAAAGAGCTGATGTAGTTCCCATCCTCAAAAAAGGGGAAAAAAATGGACCCAGGAAATTATAGACCTATCAGCCTGACCTCAATACCTGGGAAGATCCTTGAAAAGATAATCAAACAACAAATCAATGAACACCTAGAGGCAAACAAAGTCATTACTAAAAGCCAACATGGGTTTGTCAAAAACAGATCATGCCAGACAAATCTTATTGCATTCTTTGACCAAGTGACAAAATTAGTGGATCAGAGGAATGCTGTGGACATAATTTACTTGGACTTCAGTAAGGCATTTGATAAAGTAGATCACAACCTACTACTTGATAAGATAGAAAAATGTGGGGTAGACAGAATCACCATCAGATGGATCCGTAGCTGGCTGACCGGCCGTACTCAGCAAGTGGTCCTCAATGGAACGGCATCTACATGGAGGGAAGTGTGTAGTGGGGTGCCCCAGGGCTCTGTTCTGGGCCCAGTGCTCTTCAACATCTTCATCAACGATTTGGACGAAGGGATAGATGGGGAACTCATCAAATTTGCAGATGACACCAAGCTGGCAGGAATAGCCAACACTCCAGAAGACAGGCTTAAGATACAGAAGGATCTGGACAGACTTGAACACTGGGCACTATCTAACAAAATGAAATTCAATGGTAAAAAAAGCAAGGTTCTACATTTAGGCAAGAAAAAACAAATGCACAAGTACAGCATAGGTGGCACCTTGCTCAATAGTAGTAACTGTGAGAGGGACCTCGGAGTCCTAGTAGACAATCACCTAAATATGAGCCAGCAGTGTGCTGCAGCCGCCAAAAAGGCCAACGCAGTGCTAGGCTGCATTAACAGAGGGATAGAATCAAGATCACGTGAAGTATTAATACTACTTTACAATGCCTTGGTAAGGCCACACTTGGAATACTGCATCCAGTTTTGGTCACCACGATGTAAAAAAGATGTTGAGACTCTAGAAAGAGTACAGAGAAGAGCAACAAAGATGATTAGGGGACTGGAGGCTAAAACATATAAGGAACGGTTGCTGGAATTGGGTATGTCTAGTTTAACGAAGAGAAGGACGAGGGGGGACATGATAGCCGTGTTCCAGTATCTCAGGGGCTGCCACAAAGAAGAGGGAATCAAGCTATTTTCCAAAGCACCTGAAGGCAGGATAAGAAGTAATGGATGGAAACTAATCAAGGAGAGAAGCAACCTAGAACTAAGGAGAAACTTCCTGACAGTGAGAACAATTAATCAGTGGAACAACCTGCCTCCAGAAGCGGTAAATGCTCCAACACTGGAAGTTTTTAAGAAGAGACTGGACAGCCATTTGTCCAAAATAGTATAGGGTTTCCTGCCTGAGCAGGGGGTTGGACTAGATGACCTCCAAGGTCCCTTCCAACTTTACTATTATTATTATTATATATACTTAGTACAATCAATACATCAGGTATTCCCTCTCTTTTTCCCTCAAATAGCATAGTATATTTAAAATATCCAGTTCTAGCTTAAATATATTCCACCTGAACCTGTTTTAAAGCTTTATACATTTACAATACCATAATCAAATTAACTTTAAATAAAAACCTTATCAATTCAGGTATCCCTTCCACATATATTCTAGTTCCTTAATTTTATCATGCATTTTATTTATTTCTTCTTCCACTAATCTCCCCTATTTAGAATAAAATATTAATCTATCCTATACCTATCTAATCCATCAATTAATCAATTTCTTTAAGCTGACAGAATAATATCAGACCTTAAATCATTTCAATCCATTAGACAGAATTCAAATTTCATCCAATTAATTATCATAACTAATAACATCCATGTCATCAAACAAACACATCATTTTATTAAATTAACTTGATTAATTAATAATTCAATCCAAATCTAAAACATCTCTTCAATTTTCTTCATTCCATTACATAATAATTTTCATACAAATAAACGTATCGTTCTAAAAATGCATTCTTAATATTCTAGATTACCTTTAGTCCATTATATAGAAAATATCTCATTTTTAAGCAAAAATATTGATCTATCCTATATATATCTAAATGTACATATCTATCTATCTATCCTATACATATCTAATCCATCAATTAATCAATCTCTTTAAGCTGACAGAATAGTATCAAACCTTAATTCATATCAATCCATTAAGCAGAATACAAATTTCATCCAATTAGTTATCTTAGCTAATAACATCCATATTATCAAACAAACAAGTCATCTTATTTGATTAACATTCAATTAATTATTAATTCAATCCAAGTCTAAAACATCTCTTTACTTCTAACTCATAATCTTAATCCTTAAATCAGTCCATAGTTCTAGATTGCCTTTAGTCCAATGCATGAAATTTTAAATTTCATTTTTCAATCTTATTCTTGCCTTCCTCATATGCCAGGCAGGTTTCCATAGCAGAGCTTCCCTTCCAGCTGATAAGTCTCTTTTTGTTGCTTGTAGTGTCCTTTGATTTGATGAAAACCATCTTGGCCTCTGCATTGGCCCTCTGTTTCTCTTATCCATAAGTCCTCGTTGCTTCACAAGTTCAAAACTCAGTCTTTGCTTTTCCTGGTCCTCAAAGCCATAAGTAGACTGTTTATAAGGCAAGATAAATTTCTCTTTATTCTCAGTTAAATCCTCTTCTTGTATAATCTGTTTTGTAGAGTAGTCAGGTATAATCTGAGAGTCAATTTTGGGGTTTACAGTAGAAATTCTGTCTCTTAATTCTATAATAAACTCTTTTATTGTAGTACATATTTCTTCTTTGGCCTCATAGATCTTTTCCAGTATAAGTTTACAGTTTAAATGTGATTGAGGCTTCTCCATTTTAACAATAGTTGAAAAGCAATCCTTTTTTTCTTTTTCTTTCTTTTTCTTTTTTTTTACTGGAGGCTACAGTTGAAGAGTATCCACCCCCACAAATCTCACAGCTGGCTCAAATTATCTTGTCTCTTGAAAAATAGTTTGAAGGCCAAAATCATCTCCAAATAGTCAACAATTACAATATTAACTTTTGACCAGTAGATGTCCTCAGTAAGCTAAAAAGTCTGTTTCAAACGCCAATTTTTTCCTTTCCTTTTCTATTTCTTAAAGAAAGAGTAGAAAAAGAAATATTCTCCCAATATAAAATAATACCGCTCCCAAAAAAATAAAAATAAAACAAAGAATATTTTTTTCTGTACCTCAATGTAGACAGAGATAAAGTATAGTCTTTAAAATAATTTTTTTCCTGTCCTTTTATAAAACGCCTTTGTTCCCACAATTACAAAAGCCGCTTTTTCCAGACGGAGAAATAATTCCAAGGATAAGCTTTTACAGGCAAAAACAGCATGGGGTGAAGAAAGGAACAAAAGGGGTCTCACCCGGATCATCCGTGGTGGGTCTATAACGCTTAGATGTCAATGTGACTTTTGGCTGGTGCAACAGAGTGGTCAGCCATCTTGCAGGCCGATCTTTGCTCTGTCGGCCCTAAGGAGATAGCTGGAGACATGGGGGAAGCTGCCGCCCTCCCCTATCTACCAGCAAGCCTCCTCCTCAGTGGTCACCCCTCCAGGGCAACTTTTGACCCCCTAGGGGGTCTATCGGCGAAGGAAACTCCGGACGGCACGGAGACAAGTCTCCAGGCACGACCGGCATTGCCGCATTCCGGAACCGGAAGCCCGATAATTCTTAAAAACAAAAGGTTGTTATATCTGGAGGGGCATGATTTACAATTGGGGTGGCACACTTTCTTATGGTACGGGAAAAATAGAGTTCATAGATATTTCCAAAATCATTATATAAGAAATGCACTGTTAACAACATGGGAAAAAATAAAAAGTAAAATATATTTTAAAATTCCAGGGTGGTTGTCAACAATGGAAGCATTTGTACACCCAAATTTAGTGGACTTCGAAAAAATCTGGATATATAGAGATATTCTAAACTCTGAAGGAAACTTAAAACCTAATCAAGAAATGGAAAATCAGGGTATCAACCTAACATGGTGGACACATTTACAAATGCAAACTAGATTGATAGAGATGTTAAAATGTATGAATTTTATAAGGAACAAACTGTGTTTGATAAGACATTGTTGACTTTGGATGAAAAATTAATTAAGAAAATGTATAATTTTTTATTAACTTTAGAAATGGAAAGTGAACAAGTCAAAGAAACAATGATAAGATGGGTGAAAAATTTTGGTTGTAATATAGAATTAGAAAAATGGCAAAATTTATGGGAAAGAAACTATAAACTGACAATGTCAACTTCCTATAAAGAAAACTTATACAAAATGTTTTATAGATGGCACTTGCCACCAGCAAGATTAGCAAAAATGTTTACAAATATGTCAGATAGATGTTGGAAATGTAAACATAAATCAGGCACGTATTATCATGTTTGGTGGACATGTGATAAAGTAAAGAATTATTGGAAAAAGATACATACTTGGCTAGAACAGATGTTAGGAGAACATGTTGATTTTAAACCTGAACTTTTTTTATTAGGTATAATGCCAGAAAAGACTAATAAACAAAACTTATACTTGACTTTGCATGTCACAACAGTGGCAAAAATTATATTTGCGCAACACTGGAAAAATGAAGGAATACCATCAGATGAAGAAATAATTTAAAAAAAATACTAGAATGCGCAAAGATGGATAGACTGACTATGAGACTGAAAGAAAAAGAAGAAACGGACTATTATCAGACCTGGAATTTATTTTACCATTGGCTGAAGGAAAGAAGAAAGGATTAGGAATTAAATATGTATTAGCATGTAAACTCAGACAGCACGTTGGTTGAAAAATTACTATTGTATGTATGGAAAAAAACAAATTAAAAAACCTTATATATATATGTAAAAAAATACCTCTGTCTTGCTTTTTAACAGATAGCAAAACCGGTATCTAGTATAATCATCCACTATGACTAGTACATACCTAGCTCCTCCTAGAGAGGGCGCCATAGGGCCAATTAAATCTGCATGCACTAACTGCAAAACTCTGTTTGCCTTGAGCTTTCCTTACTCACAGGATACACCCTGGACTTTGACTCTTTACAAACAGCGCAATCTAAGTAAGTATTGCATTTCTTAATGTTTAGTCCCTCAGCTAGGTCTGGCATCTTTTGCAGCACTCTGAAACTTGCATGACCTAACCTCCTGTGTAGTAAATGTACACAATTATCATGCTTGGGAGTGTTTGTAAGTGTTTGTGCACAACCATTCTTTTGCTTCCCTAGTATGTATAAATTATCCTGCTTAACACCTGGTGTACAAATCCTACCACCTTTCCTGATGGTGTATTGTCCTTTAGCAAACAGTATTTCATGCCCCTTATTATCCAAACTTGAAATACTTAACAAATTATGATCTACGTCTGGTACATACAATACATTGTTCAATGTTTCCCCAATATCAGGTACATAAACTTTACCTTCCCCTTTAACAGCAGACCATTGTCCATTAGTCAAACTAATAAATGTTTGCTTAGCTGGTCTCAAGCTAGAAAATGTTTATTTTAATTAAATTATTAAATATTAAATAATTTACAATATGCTGACTCGCCCCACTGTCCAACAACCAAGTGTTTCTAGTGTTCTCAGTCAACGTGGCTGCCAGGGAAAATAATGAACCATCCTTTGTCAGCTGCATAGCTCTACAACCTTGTCTCGCTGCTCCATTTCTCCTCTCAGGGCAGCATCTCTGGAGATGCTCTGTAGAACCACACGTGAAGCAGCATTTCACCATGCAAACATTCTCAGCTACTCTGCTAGCACCTTGGGACATTGCAGTTTTAGACCTGGGCTGTGCGTTGTCGCCACCCCTTCTCTGCTGCCTCTCCAGCCGTTTCTGTTCCTCCTCCAGCAACCGGCCAGTCAAATAACTCATGGTTAAGTCCCTCTCTTGCATAAACTCTAAACTAGTCACTAGAACATCCCATGAATTGTCCAATGAACTGAGCACCACATACACCTTGTGTGCCTCAGTAAAAGTCATTCCTCTTACTTCTAGCTCTAGGAATGTCTTTCTCATGGACTGCTAATGTGTAGACATGTTCTCTCCCGGTCTCAGTTGGGCCTTATACAGCTTCCTTGTCAGCATTACTTTGCTGCTTGCAGTCTCTCTAACGTACACACTGCGCAAAGCTTCCCAGCACTCTTTAGCAGAGTGGACACCCCTCACGTGTATCAGCTGGCTATCCTCCAGATTCAGGATTATGCTGGCCAATGCTTTTTCATTCCTTCTCCGGTTCCCAACATCCAGGGCTACTGGTGGATCAGTAACTATCATCCACAACTCCTCCCTTTGCAGGTACATTTCCATCTTCACACACCAGGAGAGGTAGTTTGTCTCATTCAGCCGAGACACTATGAAACCTCCTCCCATTATGCCGATGGAGTCCATGTTGCCTGCTTCCTCTAACAACTAACCACAAACAAACCATGAAGTACAACCTCTCTGGCTCTGGGGCAAGCTCTCATTGGGTTTCTTTTCTCTCTGGGCCTATAACCTGTCAGAGCGTGCACTGTCCTATCGCATGCAACAACCCAGGAGCAGACACAGCAAACAGTGGTTTGTAACAAATGGTGGTTTATCTACAATATCTACAATGCTATACAAGTATCACTAGGAACAATATACATACACGTGCTATGAGCAGACTCCAACAAACAGCAAATACAGCAGGAAAGGGAAAAGAAAAGAAGACACACTAGCAGAGCCTCCCCCTTTTTACACAGGCTCTTAAAGAGACAACAGCCAAAGACCCTGCTGACTCATTCCCATCATTGCATCAGCTGGTCAGCTCTTAAATCATCACCTTGACAAAAGGCATCCAGATGGATGCCCAGAAGGTCCAAATCTTCCTAGGCTTTGCTAACTTCTACAGGAAATTTATACCAGGTTTTGCTCATAAAGCCAAGCCACTGACCCAACTGAAAGGACTTAAATCTCCTTGGACCTCTACACAGCAATAAGTATTCAAACAGTTAAAGCAACGTTTTGCTTGCCAGTCCCTCTTTCAGCACCCAGAAACATAAAAGAAATTTATTGTTCACACAGATGCCTCAGATGTAACCATTGGGGCTGTTCTTTTACAAGAGGGGGAGGGAGAAAACAGCCTTCTGCCATATGCCTTCTTTTCCAGAGCCCTGACTGCCCCAGAATGCAATTATGACATCTTTAATAAGGAACTACTTGCCATTAAATCAACATTCCAACAGTGGAGACACTTCCTGGAAGACGCACGCTTTCCTATAGAGCTCAACACTGACCACAAGAATCTACACACCCTGCAACAAACCAAACCACTTTCACCCAGACAAATCAGATGGAGTCAATTCTTCTCACATTTTGATTTTTACATTAAATACGATCCAGGCATCAAGAACTTGGTGCCAGATGCACTCTTGCAAGCCAGAATATTGTCTTGTTCAACAGCCTACAGCACCAACAACAATCCTACAACCTTCCAATTACCAGCTACACCAATTACCACCAACCACTGAGAGGTTGCGAGCTGCCCAACTGCACTAGGACTTAATCACCAGGATAAAGAATCAGCAACAACTAGATCACTTCTCACGGGCCAGGATAGATGACCTCAAGGAAACCTCAACTGGTGCTTTAATCCCGTTTGTGATGGACAGAGGTGCCCTAAAACACAGAGGCAGAATAGTAGTCTCCCCCAATGCAGGGAAAAGGTACTGCAACTTTGCCATGGTAATCAAATGACAGGGCATGGAGGCATGTTCAAAACCCTGCACAGAACCTTAAGAGACTTTTGGTGGCCTAGATGGCTGCAGACATCAGGGAATATGTGGCCTCTTGCCACATGTGCAGGAGGGACAAACCCCTCCATCAGAAACCTGGAGGACTTTTGCAACTGCTACCAATCCCCCCCCCCCCTTCTTGGCATAATGTGTCTCTGGATTTCATTACTCATTTACCCTCTGTCCAAGGCTTCACTACCATTCTAGTAGCGGTAGATCTTTTCACCAAGATGGCCCATTTCATACCCTGTAAGGGATTGCCCAATGCCAAAGACACAGCTCAACTTTTTCTAGACCACATCTTTCGCTACCATGGCATGGTCTCAGCACTCATGTCAGACAGAGGCGCCCAATTCCAATCTAGATTTTGGAAAGCACTTTTCCAGCAACTAAATGTCAAGGTCAATCTCTCCTTAGCTCATCAGCTCCTCTAACAGTATTTGAGGTGCTACTGCACCTACAGCCAATACAACTGGCCATTGTTACTGCCACTCACAGAATTTTCTTACAACAATTTGCTGCACTCATCAACTTCAATGACACTATTTCAAGCCATGTATGGCACACAATGTTGCCAGACTACTCTGTGCTTGACTCAACTGTCCCACAGGGGGTTGACTTCTTACCAGAGCAACCTGCAGTCCAACATCTTTTGAAACAACAACTTGACCAACCGAAACAGGCTTACAAGAAGGCAGCAGATGCCATCGGCAGGAGGGCCCACCCACAGCAGTAGGAGACAAGGGCTGGCTCTCCACCAAGTTCTTAGTCACTTCAAGACCTTCCAAGAAGCTAGACACTAAATTTGTGGGCCCATTCAAAGTTCTCTGAGAAATCAACCCTGTAGCTTTCCACCTCCAATTACCCCCTTCAATGAAGGTACATCCAGTATTTCACTGAGAATTACTTTCCAAAGGGGCTCCTCCAAGCACAATACGATCCCAGTACCACCCTCCACCATCAGTCATACCGTGTTTCCCCAAAAATAAGACTAGGTCTTTTTTTTTTTGCCTCCAAAAGAAGCACATCTTATTTTCAGGGGATGTCTTACTCACCTCTGGCACCGACAGCCCCGTCCAGCCGGTCCACTTCTTCTGCGGCCAAAGGAGCAGCTTCATTCTGCAGCTGCATTCTGGCCTGCATTTTGTAATCAGGACTTTCCGTAAGGCCTATGCAGCCAAGTACCGAGCTATGGATTCAATCCATAGCTTGGTCCTCGGCTGCAGAGGTCTTGCAGAACCGAGGTATGCATTGAATCCATGGCTCAGTTCTTGGCTGCACAGGCCTTCCAGAAAGGCCTGTGACTGAGAAATGCAGGCCTGGCTGCAGAAGATGCCTCAGAAGAAGTGGGCCTGCGAGGAGAGCCTGGGCTGCAAGGTAAGTGGGTGCGGGGTGTGTGGGGCAGATCCACACCCCTACCCCCGCCCTAGCTTGATTTTTAAATCTGTGCCTCGCCCACAAACTAGGGCTTATTTTTGGGGTAGGCCTTACTTTCGGGAAAACACGGTAGTAGTACGAGAACCAGAATATAAGGTGGAAGAAATCCTAGTCTCTAGGAAAAGAGGCAAAGGCATCCAGTACTTGATTCATTGGAAAGGCTACACTGTTTCAGATCACTCCTGGGAAAATGCACAGTATGGTCATGCCCCTGATTTAGTTCGTCAGTTTCACCAGTGCTTCCCCAACAAGCCACAGCCAACCAAGCTACCAGCCCCCTGTCCAGTTTCACCTGAGTAACCTGTCAAGGAAGAGATTAACCAGACCCTCTGCATTCCTCCGGGGGGAGGAGGAACACTTGCCTATGATGGGCCTTCCACAACTGGCCTTCACTTCCTGGATAGGGGAGGGGAAGAACCCTTGAACAATGTTTGTGTGTTACAGCAACCACCACCTTGCTCACCAGCTCCTTCAGAGGAGGGGGAGGATTCCTTTGAGACTGCCTCTCTTCCACCCTTGCCAAGTTTCCATGAGAACTCGGACTTCGAAGACACAATGCAGGAGGGGCAAAGCAGCATAGAAGAATCCATGGAAGAGGAGGGGGGCCAAAATGGAGGGATGGGTGATGTAGGAGATGAGCAGACTGACCCCAAAGGAGTGGTCAAACGCATCATCAGTCATGGGTCCCTTCGTACCCACAAGAGATCTAAGTCTCTTATCTCCCATTAATTTTCCTTGGCCATTAGTAGCTCAGATTCTTGTAGAGAGCTCAAGCTTACAATAAATCTTTGTACCCATTTGGGAGATAGCAGACATGCAGAAGCAGGGCTCTCCAGAATAATCTAATTAAAAGCCTTAAAAAAAAACCTAAACATGCACAGAATTGCAACCAGAGGAAAAAAGTGAATGGAGGAAAAGAATGGCCTTGGAGAGAAACTTGGAAATCAAATGTTTATTAGGATGCAAAATTAATTCTGGTGAGTTCTGCTATGTAGCGTGTTCAGACTGCAGTTCCTTTGTTCCTTTGTTCTCCTGATGAGAAAATACCAGCACTGAGAAATTTTTCAGCATTGAGAAAAAATTCTTTATATAGACTTTTCTTCAATATTGACTGCAGTTCTTTTTACCATTAACAGAGTATACTTACACAGACATAATTGCAAAATGAATTAGATACAGATCTGTTTGCATGAGTGTTCTTCCCCCCTTCTCATGAATTAAGTGCAGATCTGTTTGCAAGGGTGTTTTTTTCTTTTTCTCTCTGCATATTTATAAGGATTTATAAGAATTACAGTCTTTACTGACTAAATAATCATGAATGAATACATTTACATATATTTAATGATCCTGAGAAAACTGAGTGATCATTTTAAAAAGTTGTTTACAACTATTGTAAAGTTTTATTGGTGGATTATAAATTTTTATTGCCTCGAATGGTAAACTTTTATTGCCCTGAACTGCAATTATCATTCTACCTTCTTTTGTGGATTACAAATACAGACTGCAAAATTTTTTTAAAATATTTTAAAATACTTTTAAATATTTTGTGGATTTTTGTGGACTACCTTGTACTATCTTTTTATACCATGTATGTATGGTCTTTTTTTTACACTAACAAGCTGGCATTTCATTTTTTTTACTCTCAGCTGAGATACTATTTTTTTCTTTTAAGCTGAGATTTTGTTTTACTTTCCAAAATTTATATATCTGTTATTTTGAAATTTACCTTTCAAACGGACAGGAAGTTGTGCCTTTCATTTCTTAATCACCTTCAAGGACTATTCATCTTTTCTAAGTCAAGTTAAAAGAGGCTCTCTTTAGTCACAGCCTGCTACACCTTTTTGAAGACCTGCACCATTTTAGGGATTTCTTTAGTGTTTAACAACAAGTTAGAAGGCTGCTAAGGCAAACCAAAATAAGGAACAGCAAAAAAAAAAAAAAAAAGCTGTTGGAGAAACATAAAGACTGAAATGTGTGATTTTAGTTTATTATTGTAGTAACTTGTAGCTTTGTCTTCTTTGCTGTGGGTGGCTAAAATTTTCTGATCCTGATCAAAGAGGGAGTCAAGATGGAGGAGCAAATTATTAGTGATATACTAGAAAGGTCTCTAAATAAAATCCACCAATTTGTTGACCAGCTGTGCTCCAAGGATGATTTTAAAAAACCCTCTAAAATTATTTTAGAGATGCAAACATGTGCATAAAGATACCAAACTACCGAGGCAACTTCACAAGTAGCTGAAAGTGCAGAGGAGTTCATTGCAAATTTGGAATACAAACCTGACATTAACTTTTATTATGATGGTTTAAATATAAATCTCTCAACACAACTGAAAGAAGAGTGTCAAGAAAATTGGCAACTTTTAAAAAGACAAATTTGGGACTTTTTCTTTAAGGACATTAACAAGGTTGAGAAATCCGTGATAAAAAGGGAGGGTTGTAACTACTTGATAAACTTTCCAGAGAAGAAAAAGATGTTATTCCATGAAGACAAGCTGGAAGGAGTGACTTAAACTTAATGAGTTAACTGGATCTAGGATGGCTTTTTCTTTGTTTGATATTTGTAATTGAAAGTCTTAATCCAAAATTTGAAAATGTAATTTCTTTATATATATAATGTTTAAGTAATTTTTAAAGTATGCAAAACGTTATTGAAAATGTACTTGAGAGTACTTGTGCTAAGAGAAAGTTAAAGAAAATGATGTACTAGTTTAAAGAAAAAGTTTGTGTTTTAAAAGGGATGTTTATAAAAGAAAAAAAAACATTATATTATTATATAACGGTAGTTTGGAGGGTGGGAGCTAAATTTAATAGTGAAGTTCAAATCCTGTATGTTAAGAAGTTAAAGAAAAAGATGCATCAGAAAGTTTTGATTCTAGAAAAGTGTTTAAAGAAAGTTTAGCATTTTCTTTTAAAAAGGGGGGGAGGTATAAAAAAGAGTATTTTTCCCCATAAGGTCAAAGAATTTGAAAGAATATAGTTGACTTTGTTAATAAAAATCCTGATAGTTCACAAAGATTATTAGGTGCAAATAGAAATGCATACTATTTCCACAGCAAGGAAGATAAAACAGGAATACTTAAATTGATCATTTTATTCAAAGAGGGGAATATATTTGAGTATATTTTTCATTTGGAACTACTTCTGGATTTTGTGCTTGTGATGAAAAAAAATGAAACTTTGACTTTGTTTTTGTCGATTAGACAGATTTGTCATTATAGAAATGGCTAGTTATATATTAATGTGTAAAAGCAAAAAGTTGAGGATGGAGTGTTTTTATCTTCTACTGTGCTAAAAAGAGTCAGAAGTCAACACCATTTTTTTCTTTTTTCCCTTGTACCTCACACCTTCTTTTCCCCTCTTCTTTTCCTTCCCTTAATTTCCTATTTCTATTTTTCTTTGTATTTTATACATTAAATAAAAACTTTGTAAAGCACATTGTACCTGAAAACTCCAGCAGCGGCCAGGCAACCAAAGGGCAAGAAAGCAGGGAACAAAAGGATAAGTACAAAACACTTGTGGACAGGGAGGAAAGGGATGAACTTTCAAGGCAAGGAGTAGAGGTTTCAGAGCAAAGCATCTCCTAGAAAACAGCCTCAGATTTCCAACAAAAAAGAAGTGCATATTACTTCATAAAAGGCCAAGAACTCTTGTAAATTCTTAAATTTTAAAATCTCTAAATTCCTTTTTTTTAAAAAAATCCTTTTTCAAATTTTTTAATTTCTTTTTTCAATTTTTCAGTTCTTTTAAACTTTTTTCAACTCTTAAATTCTTAATGAGCTAAGAGAGAAAAAAATAAACCACGGAAAAAGAGATAGACACTTCAAAACAGGGAGATAGTGATGATTTTTCAAGACAGAGAACAAAAGGCCAAAAACTCTTGTAAACTATTGTAAACTGACACTTCGCAATAGGAAAAATATTTAATTTTTAGATTTTTTTAAATTTTTAGCTATACTGGACCTAATTCTTACTAATCGAGAAGAAGTGATAGAGGGAGTTGAAGTTCCCAGAACCTTGGGTGAGAGCGACCACGTCATATTGGAATTCAATATAATGTAACCACAAGCAATATAATAATAATAATAATAATAATAATAATAATAATAATAATAATAATAATAATAATAATAATAATAGTACAAGACCAAGCCTTAAGGACAAATGCATATAAAGTCAAAATTGAGAAGACAACAACAGACAGTAAGTGCCACCTATGCAAAGAAGCTGAAGAAACAGTGGACCACCTGGTAAGCTGTTGCAAGAAGATTGCACAGACTGACTACAAGCAGTGGCATGACAAAGTAGCAACAATGGTGCATTGGAAGATCTGCAAAAAATATCATTTGCCTGTAAGCAAAAACTGGTGGGATCATAAAATAGAGAAAGTTATAGAAAATTATAAAATTAAACTGCTCTGGGACTTCAGAATTCAAACAGACAAGCACCTGCAACATAACACCCCAGACTTAACAATTGTCGATAAGAAAGACAAAAAAGTCTGGATAGTGGACGTGGCAGTGCCTGGAGACAGCAGAATAGACGAGAAAGAACTGGAGAAGATAACAAAATACAAAGACCTACAAATAGAAATAGAAAGACTGTGGCAAAAGCAAGCAAGGGTAGTACCAATAGTAATAGGCTCCTTGGGTGCAATCCCAAAACAACTGGAGCACCACTTGAACACCATTGGCATTGACAAATTCGCTATTAGTCAATTGCAAAAGGCGGCCTTACTAGGAACTGCTTCCATCCTGCGACGATACCTGTAATACCATCAAACATCCACATCTGCCTATCCCAGGTCCTGGGTAAGGACTCGATAGGTAGACAAAATGCCACATCCAGTCTGAACATCTGGCTGACTGTGCGATGATCCATAATAATAATAAAGTTGGAAGGGACGTTGGAGGTCATCGAGTCCAACCCCCTGCTCAGGCAGGAACCCTACAACATTTCAGACAAATGGCTGTCCAGTCTCTTCTTAAAAACTTCCAATGTTGGAGCATTCACCACTTCTGGAGGCAGGTTGTTCCATTGGTTAATTGTTCTAACTGTCAGGAAGTTTCTCCTTAGTTCTAGGTTGCTTCTCTCCTTGATCAGTTTCCATCCATTGCTTCTCGTACTGCCTTCAGGCACCTTGGAGAATAGCTTGACTCCCTCTTCTTTGTGGCAGCCCCTGAGATATTGGGACACTGCTATCATGTCCCCCCTCATCCTTCTCTTCGTTAAACTAGACATACCCAATTCCAGCAACTGTTCCTTATATGTTTTAGCCTCCAGTCCCCTAATCATCTTTGTTGCTCTTCTCTGTACTCTTTCTAGAGTCTCAACATCTTTTTTACATCGTGGTGACCAAAACTGGATGCAGTATTCCAAGTGTGGCCTTACCAAGACATTGTAAAGTGGTATTAATACTTCACGTGATCTTGATTCTATCCCTCTGTTAATGCAGCCCAGCACTGTGTTGGCTTTTTTGGCAGCTGCAGCACACTGCTGGCTCATATTTAAGTGATTGTCTACTAGGACTCCGAGATCCCTCTCACAGTCACTACTATAGAGCAAGGTACCCCCTATACTATACCTGTACATTTGTTTTTTCTTGCCTAAATGTAGAACCTTACTTTTTTCACCATTGAATTTCATTTTGTTAGATAGCGCCCAGTGTTAGATTAGCACCCAGTAATCCAACCAGTGTCTTAAATTTTAAAAGAGCTGATTTTAACAAACTCAGAGACAGCCTAAGAAAAATCCCATGGATAAAAATCCTAAAGGGTAAAACAACAGAGCTTGGGAAACTCTGAAAAATATGATCATAAAAGCCCAGTCCAGCACAATAGCACTGAAAAAGAAAAACAAGAAATCCAAGAAGAAATTAGTGTGGTTGCACAAAGATCTCTTTGATAAACTGAAAGACAAAAAGGACAAGTACAAAAAATGGAAAGAGGGACACATAACTAAGGCAGAATATCAGCAGGTAGCCCGAATCTGCAAAGATGAAGTCAGGAAAGCAAAGGCTCAGAATGAACAAAGACTTGCAACAAAAGTCAAAGATAATAAAAAAAGTTTCTTTCAACATATAAATAACAAGACAAAAGTCGAGGAAACAGCTGGTCCACTAAAGACAGAAGATGGCAAGGAAGTAACAGGCAGCAGAGAGAAAGCAAAGCTGCTTAACTCATTCTTTGCATCAGTCTTCACACAAAAAGAAACTATAGCCCAAAATACCAAAAACATAACAATAAAAGACAGACTAGAAATAAACATTAAAATAAGCAAGGAAATGGTTAGAGAACACCTGTCTGAACTTGATGAATATAAATCACCAGGACCTGATGGATTACATCCCAGAGTTCTGAAGGAACTGGCAGATGTTGTCTCAGAACCATTATACCATATCTTTCAAAAATCCTGGAGCACCAGGGAACTACCAGAGGATTGGAAAAGAGCTGATGTGGTTCCCATCTTCAAAAAAGGAAAAAAGAACAGATGCAGGAAACTACAGACCAATCAGCCTAACATCAATACCTGGGAAGATACTGGAAAGATAATAAAAAACCAGATCTGTGTACATCTAGAAATAAATAAAGTTATAACTAGTAGCCACCATGGGTTTGTTAAAAACAAATCATGCCAAACCAATCTTATTTCATTCTTTGACAGAGTGACTAAATTAGTAGACCAGTGAAATGCTGTGGACATAGTATACTTAGACTTCAGCAAGGCATTCAACAAAGTAGACCACAACCTATTTCTTGGTAAACTAGAAAAATGTGGGCAGGACAACATCACCACCAGATGGATTTGTAACTGGATGACAAACTGTATTCAATGAGTAGTCCTTAATAATACTACATCTACATGGAGGGAAGCAAGCAGTGGGGTATAAGTTTCTGTCTTAGGCCCAGTACTCTTCAATATCTTCATAAATGACTTAGATGAGGGAATAAAAGGGAAACTCATCAAATTTGCAGATGACACTAAACTGGCAGGAATAGCCAACACCCCAGAAGACAAGCTCAGGATCCAAAAAGATCTTGACAGACTTGAGCAATGGCCCCTATCCAACATTAAATTTAATGTGGAGAAAAGCAAGGTTTTACACCTAGGCAGGAAAAAACAAAGGTACAAGTACAGATTAGGTGAAACCTGGCTCAAAACCAGTAACTGTGAGAGGGATCGCTAATACAATCCTTGGTTGTATAAACAGAGGCACAGAATCAAAATCACATGAAGTATTAGTACCGCTTTATAAATCCTTAGTAAGACCACACCTGGAATACTGCATCCAGTTTTGGTTACCACATTACAAAAAAGATGTTGAGACTTTGGAAAAAGTACAAAGAGCAACTAAGATGAGTAAAGGCCTGGAGACAAAAACATATGAAGAATGGTTGCAGGAATTTGGTATGGCCAGTCTAGTGAAAAGAAGGACTAGGTGTGACAATAGCAATATTCCAGTATTTGAGGGGCTGCCACAAAGAAGAGGGGGTCAACTTATTTTCCAAAGCACCAGAAGGCAAGACAAGAAACAATGGATGGAAACTAGTCAAGGAGGGAAGCAACCTGAAATTAAGGAGAAATTTCCTAACAGTGAGGACAATTAACCAGTGGAACAGCTTGCCTTCAGATTTTTGATCACGTGGCCATGGGGATGCTGCAACGGTCGTGTGAAAAACGGTCATAAGTCACCTTTTTTTCAGTGCCATTGTTGATGTATAAATAACTTAAAATAAAATAAATTTTATGACACTTCCCAACTTTTTTTTTTTTTGAAGACTTGGGATACTAGAAACAGTTTGCTAAAAACTAGTCCAATGGGAGACAATAGACCATGATTTGGAAAAATGTTTGGTGTGGAGGTCATGCTAATGCTTGATATACAGTACATTTTGAATCAATCTCTGAACTAAATTACCATTGGAAGACCTGAAAGAACAGGCTTAGGTTAGAATGTCATGGAGAATATGTGGTTGCTAGGAGTTGAAAATGACTTGATGGCACATAATAATCAATCAATCAATTTACATTCAACTGGGGTTCTAAGAAGCATACTTCAGAGGATAACATTTTAAAGATTGCCATTCAAGCAAAAATTTACTTCTGGCCATTGGGTACAATGGGTTTGTTTGACAACCGCCACAAAAAAGGTCATAAAATTGGGCAGTCGCATGGTGACCCGCTTAATGACCAGCACAACGTACGACCATAATTTCAGGCTCAATTAAGTTGAGGATTACCTGTACTTAGGGCAACAGATCTCTGCTCACCAAGCCTAATTCATATACCACCATAAAGTAATAAAAAGATGAGGCAAGCTTCATTATTACATTCAGAGAAGCTCCACACACCCCATCATCATTATCCTATTGTCAATTGATATGATCAAAGATTTTAAACATTTGCCAATAAAAATAAATATCAGTATGCTATGTTATCAAGAAGTCATTCTTCACCTTAAATTTACAGTGTGTTGCTATTTCTGTACAGATAGTTTTCCACTTATGACCAGTTGCTTACTGACCATTCGAAGTTACAACAGACCTACCATTAGGATACATACAACCCGGATTCAAAGTTCTGATGGTTGGGGCCCCTTCACAGTCATGTGATCAAACTTCAGGTATTTAGCAACACTGCCAGGTTTATGGCAGTTTGCAATGTCCAGCAGCCCTGTATACAGGACTGTGTTTTACAATGTTTTTGCTGAAAACCAGCAGTTACTTCATTTTCAGCAAAACCACACCATAGGAAACAATGGGTTCACTTAATGACCATGGCGTTTGTTGAGTCCTTCGCGAAAGGCAATAACTTCAGGAGTCATTTGGTAGTTCTCAGGAGCCTCTTTATTGGTGACTAGCAGCTCTGTTACAACGCCGAGGCACACAAGCCTCTCTCCTCCTCTTAAAGACAATCCCCGGGCCAAACGGCAACATTTGGCGCGCTTTGCACTTCACGCATGCGTGCGAGTGCTGGCGCCAGCCAGTCTGGTCCCGGGCAGCTTGCAACTGCCCGGGACTGTTGCAACGTCCCGAGCCTGCCTTCTGCAGGCTCAGGACACAACACCCCTTCCCCCCCCCGGCTAAAACTATAATTATATTAATGGTTACACTTGACCTTAACCCGAGTGTGGGAGCCACACTAGTTCCATGGAAACAAACTGTAATGTTTTTGGCTTCATTTCCTAATGTTCCTTATTCAGACTTTTCAAAGGGACACCCTCTTACTGTTTCTGTTTTGGCTGGGGACCCTGGTACCTTTCAGGCGGAATTCTTCTCGGGGTTGTACCTTCTGACGGCCCAGACACACAGCTGCGATGTGGCCTTGCTTCCCACATGCTCTACAGATAGCAGAGCGAAACCTGCAGTCGGTCCTCTTGTGGCGACCTCCACACCCGAAGCACTTGGGGACAGCTGAAGACTTCTCTTTGCCTTCCTTCTTTTGTTGGGTAGAGACGGTCTACTTCTTCGTCAGGATCTTCTTCTGAGCTTCCTTGGACTCCCTCCTGGTGCACGGACACAGCTTCTGGAGTACTTCTGATGGGCCTCATGTTCTTGATTGCCCCCCCTGCTGCCTCTTCTGCAGTAACCTCTCTCAAGGCATCTTGGAATGATAAGTCTTCTTTAGCAAAAAGTCTCTGCTGCAAGTCTCTCTGTCTCAGTCCACATACAAATCTGTCTCTCAGCCTTTCTTCTAAGTCTTTAAACTCGCAAGGCTTAGCTGCTCTTCTCAATGCAGCAATGTACTCTTTAGCTGATTCACCAGCCCGTTGATCCCTCTGTTCAAAAGTATGGCGCCAAGCAATGACAGACAACTTGGGCTGGAATTGTTCCTTTAGCAATTTCTTTAAATCTGTGTAGGTAACAGATTCTAGAGGTGCAGGTGCTGCTAGATTTTCAGCGATCTCAAATGCATCTTGACCACAAACACACAGCAGGGTGGCGGCTTTTAAGCCATCTTCTCTCACTTGATTGACCTTGAGATAATTTTCTACTCTGGCCACGTAAGACTCCCATCTTTCCGGATGCGTAACATCGAACTCGGAAAGCCTCCCTATCTTTGCCATCTTCAGTAGTACAGGAAGGGTCTATCAGCCAGCTTACCTCCAACGTTTGCTGTATTGGCAGGCAGTTGCTGAATTTAACGCCGTTTCCTGCTGCTTCAGGACTCCAGGGTAAGCTTACAATTGTTTGAAGTAATTGCAAGGCATCCCATCCTCGTCGCCAGTGTTGAGTCCTTCGCGAAAGGCAATAACTTCAGGAGTCACTTGGTAGTTCTCAGGAGCCTCTTTATTGGTGACTAGCAGCTCTGTTACAACGCCGAGGCACACAAGCCTCTCTCCTCCTCTTAAAGACAATCCCTGGGCCAAACGGCAACATTTGGTGCACTTTGCACTTCACGCATGCGCGCGAGTGCTGGCACCAGCCAGTCTGGTCCCGGGCAGCTTGCAACTGCCCGGGACTGTTGCAACGTCCCGAGCCTGCCTTCTGCAGGCTCCGGACACAACAGCGTTCATCTTCAGGGCAAGTTAACATTGTGAAAATAAGAACACCCAGTGCCCTTTATTACTTTTATAATTACAGTTATTTTAGAAAGCAGCAGCTATCTTTTTCAGAAAACTGCTTCCTTCCCAAAGCCCAGAAAGCCTTACAATATAAGTAGTATAAGTACAGACCACTTTTTAACAAGGTTTAAGCCCTGCCACTCAATGACATCACTTCTGCTTCTCCCCCAAAGTAGTGTGACAGCATTCCCTCCCCCCACCCCACTCACCCAGAAGTGCTGTGACGCCTTAGTCCCGTGGTGGCGAACCTATGGCACGCGTGCCACAGGTGGCACACAGAGCCCTCTCTGTGGGCATGTGCACCATTGCCCCAGTCCAAGGCCTTTAAGTCCCGTCCATGAGCAACCTGCATCAGAATCTCCCCGGGCAAATCGCTTTTTAAGCTGGGTTTCATAAAACCTTTTCGCTTTAGGCCTCCGCCGCTCAAGGCAAACAAACAGAGTTTTGCAGTTACTGCAGAGTTAGAAGAAGACATATATATGGCACAAGCCCCAAGTTATGAAACTAAGCACCCTGGATATGTATATAAATTCAATAAAGCCATATATGGGTTGAAACAGTCAGCAAGAAACTGGAATCAGTGCTTTGATGCTGCTCTCAGAAGGTTAGGATTTAGAAGCAGAAAGGCAGATCCATGTTTATACACTGCACAGTATAAGGGTGCAGAGTGTTTGCTGTTAGCATTTGTTGATGACCTTTGTTTTATTACTAAGAATCGCTCCCAGGTTTACTCCTTTGCCAGGCAACTGGAAAAGAAGTTCCAATTAAAAAGCCTAGGAGAAATAAGGAATTACTTAGGTGTGGAGATAAGAAAATCACAACAGGGAGGATACGTGTTAAGCCAAACAAAGAAAATAAAATGGCTGTTAGAAAAGTATGATATGCTAGGATGTAACAGTGTATTAACTGCTATGACACCAAGCTTCCAGAATGATGTAGAAACAGAAAATGACACAGAATGCGACCAAGAAGTGTATCAATCAGCTATTGGTAGCTTTTTGTATTTATCCCAGTGGTCAAGGCCAGATATAACCAGTGCGGTTAGCATTTTGAGTCGGCACACTTCAGCACCCAAACAACAACACTGGTTGGGGATTTAAAGAATATTAAGATATTTAAAAGGAACAATGGACCTAGGATTGAGGATAAGGCCATCTGGTGACTTATCATTACAATACTATGTAGATAGTGACTGGGCAAATGATATGAGGGACAGAAAATGAAACTCAGGGTTTGTGATATTGTTTGCCGGCACTGTAATTGGATGGAAATCCAGAAAACAACCTTCAGTAGCACTGTCAACTGCTGAAGCTGAATTCATAGCATTGTCCGAGGCATGTTCTGAGATAACCTGGTATGTTCAATTGCTAAGGGATGTACATGTCGATGTACAAGCAGCTGTACCAGTATTTGAAGACAATGTTGCATGTATTAAAAGGGCAACGGGAGAATGTATCAGAAGCAGAAGTAAACATGTAGATATAAAGCATTGTAACATCAGGGAGGCTGTAAAGCAGAGGTCCCCAGCCTTTTGGGCACCAGAGACCGGTTCCGTGAAGAGATGTTTTTCCGGGGACTGGAGGGGGCATGGTTTTGTGTGCTGCCTGCATTCCACGGATGGGGCTTTGCTTGTTTGTGTGGACCAGTTGCTGGCATGTTGCGGTCCGGTACTGGTATGTAAAAGCATTCAGGTTAACAGCTGTTCAGCTTTAAATGGGAGGAGTGTCAAGGTGATGATTTAAGAGCTGACCAGCTGATGCAATGATGGGAATGAGTCAGCAGGGTCTTTGGCTGTTGTCTCTTTAAGAGCCTGTGTAAAAAAGGGGAGGCTCTGCTAGTGTGTCTTCTTTTTTTTTCCCTTTCCTGCTGTATTTGCTGTTTGTTGGAGTCTGCTCGTAGCACGTGTACATATATTGTTCCTAGTGATACTTGTATAGCATTGTAGATATTGTAGATAAACCACCATTTGTTACAAACCACTGTTTGCTGTGTCTGCTCCTGGGCTGTCGCACGCAATAGGACAGTGCGTGCTCTGATATTTTGCCCAATAAAGATTTGTGTTAGAGTTTGTAATGTCTCCAGTGTGCTTACTTCGTTGGGATCTTCAGCTGGAACTATGACATTAAAACACCTCTCTTTTAAAACTCAACACTAACCAAGGGGTCCTGAGCCCCTACACCCTATCTGGCTAATCCCAGAAGGGTAGTGAATAGTCAGGAGAGGACTGTAGAGGAAGAGCCAAGATGGTGTACAGGCAGCAAAGGCTGTAAAGAGCCCCTCCAAAAGCAAAAGCTTTCTTTTATTTTCTTTTATTTTTATTTTAACTTTTTAATCCCCTTTAACACTGCATTTTCACTTACCTATTTTTAACCCTTTTAGACCTATTTTTAAACCTGTTTTAACCCTTGTTTGACTTTTTATAATAGTCAAAGACTTTTTACAAAGGATATATCCTGGAGAGGCCACCATTGTTTTACCTACATTTTAACAATTCTACAAGCCAGGATTACCAAGAATGAGGAAAAGGAGAAAGAGACAGCGTGTTCACTCAGCAGCACAGAGTTCTTCCAAGCCACTGAAGCAGCAGAAAATGGAAGATTTCACTGCAATTAGACAGCCTGCTCCAGTAAGTAACTCATCTGTAAGTGACTCATTGGAATGGGATTTACGAACTGAACTTGAAAGCAAACAGCATATAGAACTTTCTGCTTCTCTCACAGAAAATAGCTTCCCTCCCTGGAATTCCTCACCCGCTTTTCCTGCACAGGATGGGATAGTAACAAACACAGTAAGAGAGAATGAAACAGATCTCCTTTCCAGACAATGTTTGCTCACAGCTCAAACCGTAAATTCAATCTACGAACTTTTATCAACTGTCATAAATAAGGTTGACTGCTTGAAAGAGTCTTTTGCAAAGTTTATCAGCAGTCAAATAAACATTGCAGAAGGACCCAGGAGAACACATAATGACAGACATGGGATGGCTAATGGAGAAATGGAAATTAGAATAGGCCCCTCGCTCCCTTCTACAAACGAGAGAGAGGAAAGAATATTCACAAAGAAAACAACACTCAGTCAGATAGTTCTAGAGGTGACCATTATAACCTGAGTGGAGAAGCTCACTAAACTAAGGAAGTTTCGGTTTCAGAGCACGCAGTAGAAAGCGAGAGAGAGAACAAGCAAAGCCAGAGAGAGAACAAGCAAAAGAGATAAGTTTTGCCTTACCTCAGCCCTGCCTCGTCTCTGGCCTGCTGCTGAGCTTCCTCCGCTTGGCTGCAGCGGAGGAGGCGGCGGCGGCCACCAGCCTCCCCAGCGGCCCCAGAACACCCCGCCAGCACCGGCATTTCTTGTAATTTCACACCCGGCCCCTCGTGCAGCCCGCCCCGCGCCGTCTCCAGCCTGCTGCTGACCGCAGCGGACAAGGCAGCAGCCATCGGGGGAGGCTGAGGCCGAAGAGCCCGGCCCAGCGGCTACAAAACCCCCCGCGGCCGCCGGCATTTCTCGCCATTTCGCACCCGGCCCCCCTTGTGCCACCCGCCCCGTGCCTCTCCAGCCTGCCACTGACCGCAGCGGATGAGGCGGCAGCCATCGGTGGAGGCCGAGGCTGAAGAGCCCGGCCCAGCGGCTACAAAACCCCACAGCTGCCGGCATTTCTCACAATTTCGCAGCCGGCCAGCGGTCCCAGCCATGGAAGGGGGGCCGCCGCACAGCTGGTCGTCGGCACAACAGACCAACAGTTTACTGTGGAGGCTCCAGCGAGGCCGTCAGTGCAGAAGGTAGTTTGGCGGCGCCGCTGAAGGGTGAGAGGGAGCTACCAGGTCCCCCACTCGGCCCTGAAGCAACCAGGTGAAGCCTTCCAGACAAGACGCCGTGACCGAACAGGAGTGATACAGCACAGTGATGCTGCAAGGCAAAGGCGGCAGCAGGCCTGGAGCTGCAATCCAATACACCTTGCCGGCAAGAACAAGACAGCATCAAAGGTAACAGCAGCCTGAACGCCCCTGGGCCAATCTCCTCGGCTCGCTGCATTTTCCTTCCCCGTCTTGCACAGTGTCTGCCTTCACACACCGGCCTGCCTTCGCACAGGCCGAACAGGAGGGCCTGCTGAACACTCGCATATCAAACACTAAAGGAGGGGGAGGGGCTGGACTTCATCATTGACAGTTGGAAGGGTGGAAATGAGGAAGTTTGTGGGGAGGTGGATGGTGGGAGATTCTCACATATGGTCGGATTTCAAATTATGGTTTGTAACAGTCTTTAGTTTGGAGCGAGTGTGAACTGGCTGTACTCCCTGCCATAAAAGAGCCATCTGTTTTCCTTCTATCCATCCTGAGTTACTCCTTGAGTCTCCCGCATTTTTTTGATCCTTAAACTTATTCAAAAATACCATCCTTGTTATATCCGGATTATGCCTAAGGAAAGTTTATCAGTAAGAATATTCTCCTGCAAAATACTACCATATGTAGAATATAGTAAACAAAATATAAGGGGAAAAAAGCCCAGAAAAAAATTGTGATAACGAACAGTTTGGATGCTGGCAGTTTTGCATTGCTATACTGTTTATCAACTGCATAGTAAAATTATTTGAAACCAATATTTTGTGCTATTCTAATGCACAGCTGCACAAATATGCATGTAATCTCTGAGGAGGCTATCACATCCGGGCTACAAAAATTTGGTTAAAGCATTCGTGTTTGCTGATATTTATTTCCTTTTAAAAACTGGTTTGATTCTTCCATTTATTGTTTAAACTGGTTTAATACTTCCATTTATTTCCTTTTATTCCCTTAAAACTAGTTTGATTCTTCCATTTGTTGCCATTTATTCTCTTAAAACTGATTTAGTTGTTCTGTTTATTTCTGATCCATAAAACCTATAACCTCCATGCCATTTCTCACTTCTTTTATTCCTTTCTGCTTTGCTTCTCTTTCATATACAGTATTTTCTTTCATCTTCACTGAAAGAAAATCCCTCCAGGTCCCCACTATAATCTATGGTTCAAATGAAAGCAGCTTGTTCTTATTTATTATTTACTAACTTTCTGTAAATCTTGGCCTCACATTTAAAGGCAGGGTAAACATGCATTAAAATACATGCAGTGGCGGCACAACATTAATGGCGGCTGGGGCTGTCTTTCTTGCCTCAGCCTCGTAGGTGGTAGCAATGGTGTCTGAAGCTGCCTCAGCTGGCTGCTGATCTCAGCAGGCCCCAATGAGGCCGCTTTCACACTCACCGGCTGCCCAGCCTCATGGCAGCAGTGAGGTGTGGGTGTGCATGCGCCAGAGTGTGAAAAATGGTCTTAAGTCACTTTTTAAAGTGCCGTTGTCACTTCAAACCGTCACTAAGTGAACTGTTGTCAGGTGAGGACTACTGTACTTTATCACTTTTTTCCTTTTTGGGGGGGTCATCAAGTTTACATCAAGTTTTTGGCACCTTGCTAGGTGACTGGAAAAGCCCTTTTACACTACCTGGATTGCAGCTGCTTTCTTGCAGGTATGTGGAATGGCGTGGGACCCACAGGGTTTGCAAAGTTAGGTGAGGAAGTTGGTTACAGCTTTTTAGGAAAGATAAAATAGACAACCAAGAATGCTTTATTGACCGTTCTTTGTCCAGATTTTATATCAGTTGCATCTGCTAATACAGGCGTTCTGCTTCAGATTTCTCTGCTATTTTCAGTATCTGGTAAAATGAATGAGTTCTTTTCCAACAACCTGTAAAATCCAAGACACTGCTTTCATTGTTTAATTCCCCCCTCCCAGATTGTTGATTCAGGGAATATCCATTTCTTTAGTGTTAACTAATTGTGTTAGTTATTTAGAGATAGATTTGTATTGGTTGCATCATTTTTTAAAAAATTTTGTGTTTTTTAGACTCCAAGTCTTGTACACCCACCCCAAAATGGCTACAGCCAAAAAAACAAAAACAGATAGTGGAAGATTATTCCAAGAGGTCTGGACACAGTCATTTGGAGTGACTGAACGCAGTGGGAAAGCATTATGTGTTATATGCAACGAAAGTGTTGTGTGTCGCACATCAAGTGTCAGACGGCACTTTGAAACCAACCACAAAAATGTTGCTGAACTTGGTGATAATGAAAGAAAAGAGTTTATTGAAGGGAAATTGAAGAGCTATCATTCCCAGCATCTTAGTTTTCCCAACTATCTTTCCAGAACAAATAATCTGACAGCTGCCAGTTTTAAAATTTCACTGTGCCTAGCAAAACATGGTAAGCCCTTCTCTGATGGGGATATTTTCAAAACGGCTATGTTGTCTGCAAGTGATTCTATTTTTCAAGATTTCCAAGACAAGGATAAAATTATTCAACGCATCTCTGAGATACCAGTGAGCAGACACACCATTAAAGATAGAGTAAAGCGCATGGCACGTGATGTTAGTCAGCAGCTCACCACTGACTTACAAAAGGCAGCCTGTTACTCTATGTGCGTGGATGAAAGCACAGATATCAATAACCATGCAAGGCTGGCAGTAATTTTGCGTTATGCTGTTGGTGACACCATGAGAGAGGAGCTGCTGAAACTGATGTCTTTGCCTGAAAGAACACAAGGTGTAGATATCTACAATGCTGTGAAGGAAGCTTTTTTGTCACAAAACGTAAGACCAGAAAAGGTGGTTTCAATTACAAGTGATGGAGCACCTTCTATGGTGGGGGAAACATATGGTTTCATACAGTTGTTTCTTCAAGAAACAAAACATAAAGTAATTCAGTTCCACTGCATCATTCACCAGGAAGCTCTTTGTGCCAAGGAAAGTAACAAAAAATTTGACAATGTCCTCAAAGATGTCACAAAAATAGTGAATTACATCATGGCTCATGCTCTGAATTGTCGGCAGTTTCAAGTACTACTTGAGGAGGTTCAGGCACAGTATGATTGTTTATTTATGTATAACAATGTCCGGTGGCTGAGCAGAGGACGAGTCCTGGAGAGATTTGTGGCCTGCTTGGATGAAATTCGGCTGTTTATGGATGAAAAAGGGCAAGAATATCCACAGCTCACTAATATGGCCTGGCTTACCAACCTCATGTTTTTTACACACTTTACACACCACTTTAGTCTGCTCAACAAACAATTACAAGGTGCAGGGAAAACAGCACAAATGATGTTTTGTGACATCAAAACATTTGAGAGAAAACTGGAGATTTTTGAAAGAGACCTTGAAAGTGGGCAGCTGAAATATTTTCCTACTTTAAAAGTTCATTTAGAAAATTCTACATCATTTGCAGACAATCCTACAAGCCATCAGGAAATTTACATAGAATTTTCTGGCATTGTAGCAGCTGCAAAGGTAAATTTTACTAACAGATTTTCACAGTTCCATAAGATGGAGCCAACCCTGTGTTTTCTTACTTCTCCAGATAAAGCCAAATTTGAAGAACTTGATCTTTCCTGCTTAGAGTGGTTAGATTTAGGAAATCTAGAAAAGGAGCTACTGGAATTTCAGGAAAATACTATCTGGAAAAATAAATTCTGTGACTTGTGTGAAACACTAGAGAAGATGAAAAGGATGACAAAGGACAGCACAGTTAGTGCTGAGAACGAAATCCTCAAAGTGTGGAATTTTCTGCCAGATAATTTTAAATCCATGAAAGAACTTGGCATTGCTTTCCTTACTTAGTTTGGATCATCTTATGCCTGTGAGCAGCTGTTTTCAGCTTTGAATTATATAAAGTGACACCAGAAGCAGACTAACAGATGACCTGAGTGTTACATGTGTTGCTCTCAAAATTACAGACTATGAGCCAAGGGTAGATAAATTATCAGCAGGCATACAACAGCAAAAATCACATTAATTCTTTAAAAGCATGCCACAAGGTGTAATAAGTTGGGGGTTTGTAGTCACTGAGTTTGGGGGGCACGGAGGGAGGCTCAGCCAATCTCACTGTTTACATGTTATACTTTGCTAATAAAGGTTCATTCAAATGCAAACTTTTCCTTTTCAATAAAAATTTGTATCATTGAAAGCTCCGTAGTTGTGTTTTTGGGAGGTGGAGTGAGTGGGGGATTTTTACTTTTTGCCTCATTCTGCTCTTTAAAAGAATGTGCCCCAACGCCCCCCTGCATAGCCAGAAGCCTCGTGCCATCCCCATTCTCCTGCTGCACTCCCCCAGCCCCTCTTTCCCTTCCTTTGAAACAATCCCCCAATCCTCCCGTTCCTTCCTTCTGAATTAAAACGAGAGAAAACCAAGTTTTTTCTTTTGTGGTCTTTACATATTTAGCCTGCAGCTAGAAGGAAGTGGGACAGAAAACCATCACGAGACACTCTTCTGTTTTAACTTTTTTTCCTTGTTGCTTTTTGGAGTTTTCAGCCTGCTTTCGTGAGAGGGCAGCGTTGGGGAGGGGGTGTAGCTACCCTTCACCAAGCCATCAGCTGAGCAAGACGCCTGCCTGCCTACGCTCTTCCCCCTGTCCGAGGTTTTCATTGAGGATTGGCAGGGGGGGAAGCTGTTTGGTTTTTAATTCCCCTCCCATCTGCTGGGTGGTTGCAGCAGGTTTTGGTCTCTTCTGTCATGCTTTGAGGTTACCCACGAAGCACGTTTGTTTTGGGGGGGGATCCCCACTCTGGTTGCTAAGCTTGCTTAAATCTTCCACCTCCTCCTCACCGGAGCCCCCCTTTGTCTGCAACCTGACCTAGCCCCTGCCTCACCTGACTTGCCCCGCGGCAATGGCACCTCTTCCCTGCCCCCTCCCTTGCCTTACTTCACCCTGCAGGATGAGCCTCCTACCCATTGCCTCACCCGCCAGAGAAGCCTGGATCGCCCCCAATCCTGCCCGGCCCCCATAGGCATCTCTCCTCAGGAGCAACATTGAGGTGGCCACGCCCACTTGGCCATGCCCATTCGGTGGCTATGCCCACTTGGCCATGCCCATTCGGTGGCCACGTCCACTTGGTCATGCCCATTCAGTGACCACACCCACTTGGTCACACCCATTCAGTGGCCACGCCCCCGGCACCCGGCGATGTATAAGTGGGTTTCAGGTTGCAGTTTGGGCACTCGGTCTCTAAAAGGTTCGCCACCACTGCAATAGGCTATATCTAAAAAAATGTAAGGATGTTGCTTTTTGGGATAATATATTTATCTTAGATAGAATCATCATGATAGGGAAAAGAGAAATGAGGGATGCCCGAAGTGTTAATATGTCTATATAAGCTTAATTGGAATATGGTAATTTTCAAAATAGTAAAGCTTAAAAACAGGACTTGGATTCTTATAATTGAAATGTGATTGATGATTGATTGGATTTTTTACAAATGTAATAATTTTAATTGGTAAAATAATATGTGGGAAATAGAGAGGGAACCTCTAAGGAATTAATTTGTGTGATATATGTATGATTTTGTTTTAGGATAATTGATAGCCCAATCACCACGTTGCTTCTCAAGCACTTTTATGTAAAAATGAAAAAAAACAATAAAATTTCTTCATAAAAAAAAAGGAAAGGGGTTATAGGACTTATGTGTTGTGCATGTCTGCAATGTATTCCTTTATGTGCATCTACTTTAACCAAAGCTGTAGGAAAAGCTTTTAGGAAAGCCTTAGGAAAAGAAGAAGTTACACAGTTAATGGTTATAAGATTTTCTAAGCATGACAATGAAGACCTTTCAGTGTAATAAAAATCAAAAGGGATTTGATAGAAGTAAAAGAAAGGTCTTCAAAATTTAATATTGAAAGAGAAATTTAAAATTGAATTTGCTGCAGTGGAAATTTACTGAGTGGAGAAGCTACGATGGGAAACAGGAAAGGTTAACATAAAGAAAGGATGTAAAAGAAATATGAAGGCAAAAATAGCTGGGTCTTAGAGTGGGAAAGGAAGAAGACAAGCTATAAAAACATCTGCAAAAGAAGATAACTAGCAAAACAGGAAAGAACCTATTTTTCTAAGAAGTCATAAAAAAGGGGGCCAGAACTCAGGCAACTGAGCATGTGCAATTAGTTGATTAATATTAACTGACACACCTTGCATAAATTATCTCTTAATTTTAATGTACATGTGATGTATGATTTAGTATGTAGCAGGAAATATGTAGGAGGCGGTCGGAAAGAGTGTAACCTCATATTACCTCAGCCAATGGGGAAAGAGGAGGGATGTAGCGGCCGGGGACAGGACTGCATAAAAGGAAATATTTTAGGTTAAAACTTTGGAGAGAACCAAGCTTTGATAGCTTCTCTCCCCGCTTATTGCAATAAACGAAACACAAGGCCTTCACTGTGTCTTGGCTGGTTATTGGTCAGGCAAGCTTGCCTCTGGTCACAAAGGAAAGTAGCCAGGACCACATAACAATTCCCTCAATGCTTCTTAGAAGGAAGCACTTCCTGAGCACTTTTTCAATATTTCCAATACGTGTTTTTTGCTCAGGGAACCTGCGCCCACTCCTGGTTCAGTCTCTCCATGAGGGAACAATTGCTTTAAATCCAAGCAGCAACAGACCTCATACTGATAAGCTCGAAAGACGGGCAGCTGAATCAACCTTGAGAAAACAGAGAAGTGATCCACAAACAGAGTTACCCACAGTCACTGATTCTGCTGAGGGCGTGCCAGAAGAAATGTTGATAGACTTTAATGATATATTGCCTGATCCTGAGCAAGCTAATTATACACAGAGATGGATGATTTAAAAGAAGCATTGAAAATAACTACTCAAGCTAATACATCAAATAACAATTATCATAACGATCCTCCAACAAGTGCCCCTATGGAGAACTTGAACTGACTATATGAAGGCCAGTGCAAGAAAAACACTTTAAACATCATGTCATGGAACGTAGCTGGGTGGTATCGTTTCAGAGGCCTTAACCACTCTGATCCTCTGAAAGGTAAGGATATTATATTGGTGCAAGAGACTTGGACTACTGATGATCTCCTGCTTAATGGCTTTCATGCATATAAGCTGGAAGCAAGGCCAGGCAAAGGCCCAGGGAGACTGAAAGGAGGGCTGGGTATATTTATTTCTACCAACTTGAGAGAAGAGTCCACACTTATTACCCCTTTAAACCATTCAGCTATGGCACTTCTCCTCAAGTGGGACTCAGTCCTGCTTTTGATAATTAATGTTTATCTCCCTCCTTCACTAAGAAAAGCTGAAACCACTGCTGTATGGCTGGAGTTGGAACACTACATTAATAAACAACTCATGGAACACCCAAATGCCAGGGTCCTACTAGGGGGAGACTTTAATGCCAGATTGGGACCAGATGATTATACATTATTCATGAAACATCATCAATACCCACCATCGGAGGTCCCTATATGTTAAGTCCTTCGTTCGCATGCGAATGATGAAGACACATGGCGATGATGAACAAACACTTTATTCTCCTTCTACAACAACCAAGCAAAAACACAAAGGCACGCAGGCCTTTTATATGGCCAGAAGCCTGGACAGTGTCAGCCAATAGGAACAGAGCATTTTCACGCCTTGCGCATGCACGCAAGGCTGGCGCTGCTCTGTCTGGTCCCGGGCAGCTTTTGGAATGCCTGGGACCAATGCAACGTCCCGAGCCTGCTTTTGCAGGCTCAGGACACAACACCCCTCCCCCCTAGATGGAACATACTTCGCGTACACACATGTACGTCGTGCACTGGGAAGAGTGGCATACAGTTGCATTATTCAAATGCAAAGAGTGTGGAATACTCGAGTCTGCACTCAGGCAAACCCCCTTCAATATTTATTAATACAAATAAATGTATCCAAAATCAAAATAATGCAAAATAATCTACCCACGAGTTACTCCCTCCATTCAGGGGCCTCATAAGAAGGTCCCTCATGATTTGACAGCAACCTCACAAAGTCTCTCAGATGTTTGGGTGGGCACTTGGCCCGCTGCGACCTTCTAAGGCCCGGAGAGATTGCCTGGCCCACCTGCTCGCCTACCAGGCTAGGCAGGCCAGGACGTTGGTGCCCTAAATATCCAGGTGACCCTGGTGAGGGTGCCTGGCCTACCTGCTCACCTACCAGGCTAGGCAGGCCAGGACTTTGCTGCCCCAAGTACCCGGTTGACCCACTTAGCTGTTGACTGGCTGGACCCTCTAAGTCCAAGCCAGCATACCTTGGAGGGGTGGAAGTCCCCGAGTTCACAATGGACCCCTCTTGGGAACACTGTCCCTAGAGCCCAAGGCCAGCATATGGAGAGGCCTGGGTAGCGGAAGTGCCCCAGTACTCTGTGGCCCCTAAGCACGTGCCAGAGGTGCCAGAGTCAGGAGCTGCCTCCATGGCAACCCCCCTAGCTGGTGACTTCCTCTTGGGAGCAATTGCTGAATTATGCAAGAGCCCTTGATGGAATTCCCTTTCTATGGCTGTGTGTGATTTATGTGGATACCCCGGGTCAGTCTCCCTGTCTGGAGCATCATCTGACATATGTGAATACTGTGGATACCCCTGGTGTGACTCCCTGTCTGGAGTAATTATGGATGTGTGGGATGACTCCCTATCCAGTGAATTCCTGTTTGGAGCACTTGCGGAACCTTGGGATGAATCCCAAACAGCCTCAGCAGCAGCTAGTGAGGGCCTGTTAGGCCTGGGAATCTGTGACCCAGAATGCATATTATGGTGCTCCTCCCCCCCCCCCCCCAGAGCAGAGCCAGGAGCGGAAGGGTGGCAGTCCAGTCTCCAACACAGTTGGTCTATGTGTCTGTGAAGAACGCGGCCGTCAACCAAGGCAACTTCGTATGACAACGGCCCAGAGACCTTGCAGACCACAGCTGTGACCCAGAGATGTCCAGGCCCATAGTTTCTTGCCCAAACCGGATCGCCCACCTGGAGTCTCCTAGGTGCCCGCAGTTGTGACACCTGTGAAGCCACCCGGTCAGGGTGCAGCCTGTCCAGTTTAGTGATGAGGCGGTGACCCCAGTAGAGTTCAGCAGGGCTCTTCCCGGTGGATGTGCGTGGTGTGGTGCAGTGTGCAAGAAGGAAATCTGCTAACCTGTGATGCCAGTTACCGTAAGTCACTTTCTTGAGAGCATCTTTGGTGGTGCGCACCATTCTCTCTGCCAATCCGTTGGAAGATGGATGGAAGGGAGCCGACGTTGCATGCCGGATCAGGTTGGCTTGAAGGAAAGCCTGGAACTCAGAAAATGTAAATTGAGGGCCATTATCTGAAACCAGAACATCTGGAAGACTGTGTGATGCAAAAATTCCTCTCAACACCTGGATGGTCCTGGCAGTAGTAGTGGAGGAAACAGGAACAACCTCTAGCCACTTGGAATGGCTATCAACAACAACCAGGAAGAATTGCCCCTGAAAGGGCCCAGCATAATCTATATGCACCCTAGACCATGGGGTTTGAGTTTCCTCCCACCTATGTACTGGGGCCTGAGGCATTTCAGGCCGTGACTGTTGGCACAATTGGCACCTGTGCACTTGAGCCTTGATGGCTTTATCGAGCCCAGGCCACCAAAGATGGCTGCGCGCAAGCGCTTTCATCCTGACTATACCAGGATGTCCCTCATGCAGAGAGATCAAGATTCTAGACCTCAATGAGGCTGGGATCACTACCCTGCTACCCCATAACAGGCAACCCTTGAAAGTGGAAAACTCATGCTTCTTGTGCCAGAAGCTTTGGAATTCAGTATCTGGGCACTTGTCAGGCCATCCTGACAACACGCATGTCAGCACGTGTGTAAGCGTGTGATCAATGGCAGTTTCTGCAGCCATGTCCCTAGCATTGAGGGGAGACTCAGGCAACTCCTGAATGGAAAGAATATTAATGGCTGGAGCAGGATCTGGCTCTAATTGGTTCAGAGGTAATCTGCTCAGGCCATCTGCATGACCCATTTCTTTTCCAGGTTTGTGAACTAAAGTGTAGTCATATGCTGACAGGAAAATGGACCATCTCAGCATACGAGGAGAAATGATATGTGGGGTCTCTTTGTTAGTGGTAAACAAACCCAGCAGAGGCTTATGGTCAGTATAGACCGTGAAATGGCAGCCATATAAGAAATCATGAAATTTCTTAATGCCAGCCACTATGGCCAAGGCTTCTCTGTCAATTTGAGCATAATTTCGCTCTGCAGAAGACAGAGTCCTTGAGTAATAGGCTACAGGGACCTGTGTCCCATCAGCCTTCAGATGGCTAAGTACAGCTCCCACCCCATAAGGAGATGCATCGCATGCGATGCACACAGGCAGTTGCTCATTGAAATGTGCTAAAACAGCATTAGAAGTGAGCAAGGCCTTAACCTCATTGAAACTCTTTTCATGGACTTTAGTCCACTGCCAAGGAGCCTGCTTGTCTAAGAGCCTGTGTAACGGCTCTGCCACTGCAGCTTTATGTGGGAGAAATGCATGGTAAAAATTTAATAGCCCCAAGAAGGCTTGCAGCTCACTCTTAGACTTAGGGCTTGGGGCCTGCTGGATAGCTTGCAATTTAGTTTCAGCAGGGTGAATGCCTTGGGCATCAATCCTGAATCCTAAGAAGTCAGTTGAAGTGACTCCTATCTTACATTTATCCTTTAGTTTAAGGCCTGCTTTTCGAAAACGAAGCAAGACAGCCCTTAATCTTTCTGCTAAATTTTGAGATGACTCCCCAGCAATGAGGACGTCATCGAAGTAGGGACAGACCCCAGGAATACCTCGAAGTGTGCTCTCCATGACACTTTGGAATATGCCAGGGACTACATTTACCCCAAATTGCAGTCTCTTGACCTTGAAGGCCCCCTTGTGAGTTACAATAGTCTGGGCCTCTGCAGCTGCCTCATCAACAGGTAGCTGTTGATAGGCCTGTGCCAGGTCACGTTTCGCAAAAATGTGCCCCCCCCTTGAGGGAGGCCAGAATGTGACTTACCACAGGCACTGGATAAGCGTGCTGTTGCAGTGCCTTATTCAGTGTGCACTTATAGTCTGCACATATACGTATGTCCCCATTAGCCTTTAGAGGCGTTACTATGGGGGTTTCCCATGGACTAGAATCCACAGGTTGTAGAATGCCCTGCTGGAGCAATTTGTCCAGCTCAGCATCAATCTTACCTTTGAGGGCAAAAGGTACCCTCCTAGGCTTAACCCTGATGGGCGTGATGGTTGGGTCTAACCATAGCGAAATGGAAGGCCCCTTGTAGGATCCTAGCTCTGAACTAAACACATCTGCAAACTCCTTGCAAACCTCTTCAAGGCCCAGCATTTGCAAGCTGTGCCGCCCAGTTACCTGGATTCCCAGAGCCTCGAACCAATCGAGTCCAATAAGACTCGTACGTTCACCTCCAACAACCACCACATCTAGGGAACCTTGAAAATCCTTATACTGTACCCTAAGGGTGGCCTCCCCCTTAACACACACCATAGAATTTTGAAAATCGTTGAGTATTAGATTCGATGGCCTGAGTTTAACACGAAGGCCACTACTGCTGCAAATCCTTTTAAAGGTATTAATTGAAATAATGGAAAGAGTGGACCCAGTGTCCAACTCCATCAGTAAGGGAACCCCTTGCAACCTTACGTTAATGGAAAGTTTCTTCTTAAGGGGCTTGTGTGTCCCTGTTCTTAGAATGCTCCTGCGCGACGCGCAGAAACCCACCCTGTGTTGGCTGGGGACCCTGGTACCTTTCTGAAGCAATTCTTCCCGAGGTTGAAACTTCTGGCAACCCAAACAGATGGATGCAATGTGGCCCTGCCTGCCACATGCCCTGCAAATGGCGGAGCGAAACCTGCAGTCAGTTCGCTTGTGGCGTCCTCCGCACCCGAAGCATTGAAGAGATGCTGGGGCCTTGACCGGATGTCCCTTCTGCCTCCTCTCAGCTGTCTGGTGAAGTCTGTCGACCTCCTCTTCAGGATCCACTTCTGATCCTTCTCGAGCATCCTCTTGTTGGACGGTAGCTGTGTCTGGAGGATTCCTGGCGAGGCACAAGGCCTTCACAGCCCCGCCTGCTGCTTCCTCATCTGCCACCTCTCGCAACGCATCTTGGAAGGAGACATCTTCTTTTGCAAAAATCTTTTGTTGTAAGTCTCTTCTCCTTAAGCCACAGACAAAGCGATCTCGCAGACTTTCTTCCAGATCCTTGAACTCACAAGGTCTGGCTGCTTGCCTTAAGGCTGCAATAAAGTCCGCAGCAGATTCACCTGGCCTCTGGTCTCTCTGCTCGAACGCGTGCCTCCAAGCAATGACGGATAACTTCGGCTGGAAGTGTTCCTTCAACATTTTCTTCAAGTCAGCATATGTTACTGACTCCAGAGGTGCAGGGGCCACCAGATTTTCTGCGATGTCAAAAGCTTCTTGTCCACAGGCACACAAAAGAGTTGCTGCCTTCAGGCCGTCTTCTCTAATCTGATTTACTCTGAAGTAGTTCTCCACCCGTGCTACGTAGGAATTCCATCTCTCTGGGTGGGAGACATCAAAATCAGTCAAGCGGCCAATCTTCAACATCGTAAAGTTTACGACCTTCACCACTCGCTTTATTCTCCTTCTACAACAACCAAGCAAAAACACAAAGGCACGCAGGCCTTTTATATGGCCAGAAGCCTGGACAGTGTCAGCCAATATGAACAGAGCATTTTCGCACCTTGCGCATGTGCACAAGGCTGGCTCCGCTCTGTCTGGTCCCGGGCAGCTTTTGGAATGCCCGGGACCAATGCAACGTCCCGAGCCTGCTTTTGCAGGCTCAGGACACAACACTATACAAACCAACGGCCCCCTCATACGACTCTCTAAAGACATTAGAGCTAACTATGCTGGCCTCTGTCTTGCCAAGTTGGCAAATAAATTTAACTTCTTCATATCAAATGGCTCATGGCCTGGTGACTATCCTGGCGAGTTTACATTCATAGCAGGGTCCAAAACTAGCAACATTGACTACATCTTAACTTCTATGGACTTAGTACATTATATAGAAAATTTTGAAGTCCTGCCTTACCTAGAAAGTGATCATCTTCCTCTGTGTATATACATGAAGCCCTTTATCAGGCAGATACCCTCCAAGGACCATTTTATCCCTGCAATCTCTACAGCCGGCCTAACAAGATGCCGGGTCAAATGGACCCAACAACTTGATCAGAAGGTAAGGAGAGCCCTAACAGAGGATAATTTTCAAAACATCCGCGAAGCCTTTATATCAGCCAACCCGACTCAAGATTTATTAGAACTATATAAAAGTTTAGTTTATGAGCTACAACCATTATTAGCACATGACTAAAATTTCTCAGCTAAGAGGTCCTGTACCACCTCCAAACCATGGTTTGATAAGGATTGCGTAGAAGCCAAGAAAGCCCTTAACTTGGCATACAAGGAGTACAAGAGTGAGACTGGATATGGCAATAAAGCAATTCTTAATCAGTTACTTACACTTAAAAAACAATTCAAGCAATTGATTGCATTCAAGAAGAGACAAGACACAAGGTCTTCCTGGGTACAGCTCATCGTGGCAGCAAAGCAAAAGAACTCTTCTTTATTTTGGCGTCTAATAGCTTGCCACTCTGAAAGAATCTACACTCCATTAGACTGTCATATTTATTTATTTATTTATTTTTAAAATTTATAAGCCGCCCCACTCCCGAAGGACTCTGGGCAGCTAACAATAAAAAACACAAAAAACATAACAAAACAAACAATGCAAAGACAGTCATCCAGGGGTCAGGTTTTATAAACCCCAGGCCTGCCGGAAAAGCCAGGTCTTAAGTAGCTTACGGAAGACCAACAGGGTGGGAGCGGTCCTAATCTCCGGGGGGAGCTGGTTCCAAAGCATGGGCGCCATCACAGAGAAGGCCCTCCTCTGCGGCCCCGCCAAATGGCACTGCTTGGCCGACGGGGCCTGAAGGAGGCCCAGCCTGTGGGATCTAACCGGACGTAGGGAACTATGAGGTAGTAGGCAGTCTCGCAAATAGCCTGGCCCTGAGCCATATAGGGCTTTAAAGGTAATGACCAACACCTTGAATTGGACCCGAAGACCAATAGGCAACCAGTGCAGCTCACGGAGGATAGGTGTAACGTGGGTGTATCGAGGAGCACCCACTATCACTCGTGCGGCTGCATTCTGGACCAACTGTAGTCTCCGAATACTTTTCAAGGGTAGCCCCATGTAGAGTGCGTTGCAGTAGTCCAGACGTGAGGTGACAAGGGCGTGAGTGACTGTAAGGAGAGCCTCCCGGTCCAGGTAGGGTCGCAACTGGTGCAATAGGCGAACTTGTGCAAAGGTCCTCCCAGCCACAGCCGTCAATTGATGTTCCAAATTCAGCTGTGGATCAAGGAGGACACCCAAGTTGCGAACCCGCTCCGAAGGGGGTATATTTTCCCCCGCAAGAGTCAACACTGGACAGTCGACATGATCCTTGGGAGGCAACATCCAAAGCCACTCAGTCTTGTCAGGATTGAGCCTGAGTCTGTTAACCCCCATCCAGACCCTCACGGCTTCGAGGCAACAGCCCATCACATCATATATCTCCTATAACCTGGGAACTCCATTTTTGGAGAATGTACGAAGACCCCTCCAGCGAGAGTACAAGGTCTATAATGAAGGATTTACCTGAGTGGCCTCCAGTTTCAGAGTCTGAAATCAAATCCCTCATTGGCCAACTCAGGATTGGGAAGGCTCCAGGAGCTGACTTCATTTCGGCCGAATTATTAAAAAATAATATGGAGTGGTGGATACCCATTCTGGCAGCGCTATTCACCTATATTGACTCCACCAGCCAGGTCCCAGAGGATTGAGGCTTGGCAATTGTGGTCCCAATTTATCAAAAAGGGAAAGAGAGATGACCCTGCCAACTACAGACCAATAAGTTTGCTAAATATAATCAGCAAACTCTATGCCAAACACCTTCAAGGTAAATTAAAGGAGTGGCTGGACCTTGAGAACTTGATTGCTGAAGAACAAGCCAGGTTCAGAGAGGGGAGAGGCACCATAGATCAGTGCTTAGTTCTTCATCATTTGATTGAAAAATACGCATCAGATAGACCTGTATCATTTTACGCTGCCTTTATAGATCTTAAGGCAGCTTTTGACACGGTTACAAGGACTAAGCTTTGGGAGAAGCTGGAAGCTGCCTCAATTGATCACAGACTCCTCCATCTGTTACATGCCTTACATACCAAAACATCCCTCAAGGTGAGGTGTAATATGCAAGGGTCTCTCTCGAGGTCAGTTGAAACCCCAAAGGGGGTTAAACGGGTGCATTTTGGCCCCCCTGCTTTTTAATTTTTATATAAATGACATGGTAAAATGGTTTAATAATCCAAATTACCACCCCCCAAAAATACGTGACCGAAGCATTGCTCTGCTGCTCTATGTAGATGACGCTGTGATTCTCTCCAGGACTCCAGTTGGCCTAAAAAGAGCCTTGCAAGCCCTTGTCCAGTATTGCAAATATAACAAACTGGACATAAATTATGAGAAAACAAAGGTTATGGCTTTTGCCAAAAGGCCAAAACAGTACACATGGTACTTAAATAGCCACAAAATATAGCAGGTAACCACCTTTAAGTACCTTGGGGTGGTCATCCATGCCACCGGCTCACAAAAAGCCCATGGAGAATACGCGGCTGCCTCTGGCCAATGATCAGCGAATGCCATTCTTAAATTTTTTTGCACAAAGGGAGGACACTATGTTCCAGCTGCAATTAAGCTCTTTCTGGCCATGTCGCTAGCACAGCTTCTCTACGGGACCTTGCTCGGACCCTCAGCTTCGTGTTTTACACCACTGGAAAGAGTTCAATCCAAATTTATCAGAACAATTCTCCAGATGCCTCGCTGTGTTCCTAATGCACTTTTGCACCTGGAGACAGGATTGATAAAACTCGAAGCAAGAATCTGTATAGCTTCCTTAAACATCTGGCTAAGGCTTAATTGCTTTCCGCAAGGCCTTGCTCCATTAATTCTACAAGATAAATTTTCCTCTTCATGGATCAAGGCAGTCGAGTCCAACCTTGCCAAACTAGGCTTCTCATCAGCCTCAATTCTCAAATTGGACTACGACCAAGCAAAACAAGCCTTGCATCAAAGGGTAGAGGACATCGAGAGGCAAGTGGACTTAGGTATAGCTCTGATGTTTCTGGCTCCAGACTCTATTAGATACGTGGTTACACCTGCCAGGTACCTTAGACAGTTGGAGTCAGTAAACCACTGGAAAGCATTCTCGCTTGCTCGGTGCCATGCGTTTCCATCGGCCGTCTTGTACAGCAAGTACAAAAAGACACCACTGTCTAAAAGACTCTGCTCCTGTGGCTCAGGAGACGTGGAGACCATTGGACACATACTCCTTCGATGTTCCTTCTACAGAGCCATTCGGAAAAACCATATCCTCCCCATAATTGATAGATATCCTGCTCGTTCAGAAAGTATCTATCTCCAGTGGCTGCTTAAGAATGAACAGGCAGAGATCACGGCGCAGGTGGCCAGATTCTGTGCTGCAGCATTGGGGATTCGCCAGAAACATAATCATTTTAGATCTGTTTAATAATCTTTTAAAATTGATTTTATTACGTGTTTTATCCAGTTTTAGACAAAACTCATTGTATTTTTAGTGTCAGGTCAGTATGATTCAGTTTCTGAAGATAGCTTGTTTTTGATATACTGCCTGTAAAACTAGGCAGACCTTGGTCGCCCATTGATTGTGATGTATTGCTATGCCCTCTTGTGATGGCTGTCTAGTTTTGTTTTATTTGGATGTTTGATTTAAGTGTGGCATTTGGCTGTAATAAATTGAATTGATTGATAGTCAGGAGAGGATGCCTGGGACAGCCTTCAGCTGGCAGAACCTGGAGGGGTGGTGAGAAGGAGTGCAGAGGGCAGTTGAAGCCGAATTTCCCCTGATCTACCCAGGAGCTGGACTCAAACGAGAGACAAGGTTGTGGGAGTGGAGAGCACCAGTGCAATGGAGGTGCTTGCCCATGTGCAGTAACCACTTGGTCAAGCAGCTGGGGCAGATGTTTAGCAGCCTGGAGGTGCGAGGGGGAGGACCGGTCTGGAGGCCAAAACTACCTGTCCGGCTGGGATCCGGTCAGCACTCAGCACCAACGCCAACACTGCTGCCCCAATCCCCACCAAGGGTAGCAGCGGCCACGGCTGGGGAAGCAGGTAGCCTTCAACTGGTGACCTCCCCACAGCCCAGTCCCAGCCTTCAACCAACAGCCGTCCCGCCACCTGGGGCAGATGGCCCACAGCCGCCATGACAGGGGATGGCCACCGGAATATTGGGGCACCCCAAGACCTCCGCCACCCCCTCTCATCGAAGCTGCATCCGACGGCAACCCAAAGAGACTGGCGTTCTTCTTGAGCCAAGCCTGGTCACACCTGGACCAGCATAGGAGAGAGGAAGTGGATGACGAGGTTCGTGTGGGTGTCGTCGTGGCCAACCTTGAAGGGGAAGTGGCGGAACCATGACATAGACCTTTTTTAGAAAGCTAAGTCATTAAGAATTTTGATGTGAGCTGACCTCCATATAATAGAAATGTAAGGATGATCTTACTGTTCACCCTGCAGTCAATATGCTCTGTGTACTGTAACAATTAAGCCTCCTAATTACTATTTGTGTTCCTTGAGAACACTGGAGTGATCAGATGTTTACAGAATTTTCAATGCCTACTCTTTCACAAGGGACTCAACAAAGTATGGATCCAAATCCGTCCACTTCACGTGAAATACACGATGAGCAGATTATGGAGACAAACACTACCACTTCATGCAACATATATGAGAAGCAGGTTATGGAGCCAAAACCTTCAATTTCACATGACATAAAAGGTGAATTAGAACACACGATAATAACTAAATATAGATGTAGGTATTAATAAAAACTATGACAGCTCTTAGGAATATCATTGCTGTTTATCTAGAGCAGGGGTAGGCAACCTTGGCTCTTTTATGACTCATGGACTTCAACTCCCAGAATTCCTGAGCCAGCATGGCTGTCTCAGGAATTCTGGGAGTTGAAGTCCATGAGTCATAAAAGAGCCAAGGTTGCCTACCCCTGATCTAGAGCCTGACTATAAAAAATCAAAAAGGTGATGAAGAACAACTTCCTACAGACACCCCAGATGACATTACCAGTGAAGAGTATGATATGTGAGAACCCCAATCAGGAGAGGTATTACAACACTCAGAGGACTCAGATTCATTAAACACACCGGGTCCAACTGATCTGCACCTTTGCCACTTTGCTGTGGAAAGAGATCTTGGAGATACTTGAAAGCTGCCGACCACTAGAGCCGTGACAAATTTTTTGATGAGGCCTAACTTGATGTGCAGTGGTGGCATCAGCACCTTCCAAGGGTCTACTAGCGGCTCCCACTTTATTTTGTTCTTCCCTATGGAGAACTTGGACCACTGTAGCCAGTCCCTTCTGTGATTGTTGCCACTGTTTTTTCATATATTGATTGTAGTAAGTTTACGTAAGCAGTGTCTACGCCTTGGTTGAGCAATGCATTAATTATTGCTTGCTGGAATACTGAGTCAAACACCTTTTCGTAGTCAATGAAAGCCATGCACAGAGGTATGGTATACTCATTGTGCCTTTCAATGACTTGCTGAACAACCTAGATGTGATCCATTATGCTGTAGCCACTTCTGAATCCTGCTTGCTCCTTTGGCTGTGCATCATTTAATGTTCTCAATATTCTTTTTGCTATTATCTTGGTGAAAACCGTGTAGATGACTGAAAGAAGGCTTATTGGGTGATCATTCTTTAAATCATCTTGTGCCTCTTTCTTGTGTATAAGAATCACTTCAGCATTTTTCCATGCATCGGGGAGTATTTCTTCTGAGGCATCTCGAGTATAGTTTTGCTAGTATCTTGTGTAAACTGTGACCAGCACCTTTCAGCATTTCTACCGTAACACAGTCATTTCCTGAAGCTTTGCCATTTTTCATTGATTTTATGGCACTTGATACTTTCTGCACTAGGATATCTGGCATTTCCTCTTTTGTGCGTGTTGTTACTTTTGAGTGATCTTGATCTTTGTATAGCTCTAAATAGAATTTTCCAATTATTTCTAACATTTCCTGTTTTGTTCTAAACAAGACTTAAAATATTAAAATGTAAAAACATAGCAGCCAGGAAATCAACATTCAACATAACCACAAGATAGGCTCCATCACACACCTGGGACCCCAGGCTGGAGCACAGAGCCAGGTCTGTGAAAGGCCAGCAGTTTAATCCTTTCAGAGAAAGAGACTGAGCAGGTAGACATTCAGACTGAAAAACATTTTTTTAAAAAACACTCATTGTCAGATTACTTGTCAAATGTAAAATCAACCTTATGGTCAAAGGCCAGCATAAGTTAATTGTTTTCTTATTTAAATTGTAAATAAAACTTAATTAAAATATGCAGTTATTGTGACAGTCATATCAGCCATTAACATTTCCCTGTGCAGTCATTTTTTCTATAATTGCCATTCCTTTGAAGCTTGTGTTTCTTCATGAAGATCAATAATAATAAATAAGATCCCAGAAGGGAACCTTGCCTAATATTTTTGGTATTCTTTTAGAGAAGGTACTTACAGGGAAATGCACATGTGCAGCCCCCAATTCATAGAAGACAAGAGGGATTAAGATTCAGGCCCTTGGAACATATTCAGCTGCAGAATGTCTTGACTGGCCTATATAGTCCCTCCAACAGTTGCCTCTGAACTGAAATTTGGTGAAAGGAATTTTTTTAATATAAGGGAGTAATAATATTAATTGTATATAATTAAATTTTGAATTCAATTTAAATCAGATTTCATTTTTGTTATTGCCACCTATTTTGTTCTGCTTCCTGTACCTCCCACTTTAGGGTGTTAGTCCGCAAACCAAATGCCATTCAAAAGCCAGTTGTGGCCCTTAACCTTCAAAAAGTTGAACGTAGCTCTGAAGGGTTCCCTGCTACATGCCCCATAATCCTGGAAAAGGCCTCTGATGCCTGGATTGGGCCTCCGGAGGGCCATGGAAGTGCCCCCTGGCCTCAGATCCGGGCAGCAATGGCCTGGAAAAGGCCTCCGGTGCCTGAATTCAGCCTCCGGAGGCACGCGGAAGCGTCCCCCGGCCTCAGATCTGGGCAGCAGCAGCCTGGAAAAGGCCTCCAGTGCCCGGATCAGGCCTCTGGAGGGCCACGGAAGTGTCCCCCAGCTTCAGTTCCATTCTCTGTTGCAGAGAACAGAGGCCTAAAATACCATGAGATCACGCGAGATCACTAGCGTGAGATCTCATGCGTTACTTTAGGCCTCCATTCTCTGTGAATGTACCAAAGGCCTGGAGCAGCCAAGAAAGCAAAGGATCTCGATCTTCGCAGGGTATTGAAGGCCTAGCGCCTAGGGAGACCCGGGGCGGGGTTGGGGAGGGAGGGAATAACCAGGGTGAATGTTGCTGTACCACTGCGGTCGCCTGTAAGGGTGAACAACTGCCGTGGTGCAGCAATATTTGTAATTTTGGGATTTCCTCGTAAGCACTAGGGGGTGCTTATCGCGTAACTTTCAACATTCCCTAAGGGAACACTCGCAACTTGGGGATTACCTGTATGCTACAATGCCCATGACATCAAGAGCTTACTTGATTCAACCTATGGAGCGCTGCACTCGCACATTAGGATGAAAGAAAAGCACCTCAGGAGTTTGGACTATGTAGTGCACAGCATCTGGGAACATGAATGGAATGCCATGGTGAAGAGTGATGCTGCTTTGAAGCAGTTTGTAACAGAGAATAAACTCCCAACTCCTTTGAACCTGTTAGATGCATTTTGGTGTTAGAACAAATGCTACATGTCTGTACTATAAACCAAAACCTGGGGAACAAATCTTATATTTTCACCAGTTTATACCCCTTTGTGAACAAGAACACGGTGTACCCAATTGGCCATCCGCAAATCAACTGTCAAGACTTTGGTGATATAAAACGGTATTTCAGACTTGCTAAAGTGTACCCATTGAGGAACCTCTACATTACAATCCTGCCCCATAAATCAGAGGGGAAATAATACTTAGTCTATGTGCAACCTGCACAGAAAAGCAGCAAGTTGCTGTGTGTAACCACAACGATGAAGAACATGGAACATGGTGCACTACAGAACTGAATGTTGCTTTAGAGAAAGGTTACAGAATTGCAGAAATCTATGAAGTCTGGCATTTTGAAAGAAAGACAAATTCATTATTTTCTGGTTATATTAACATGCACCTCAGACAAAAGTAGGAGGCCAGTGGTCATCCTGATTGGTGCAAAACAGAATAAGATAAAGATAAGTATATTCATTATTATGAAAGTAGTACACTTAAAACATGAATATATTGAAGTCAACCCCACTAAAAGGTAGATTGCTAAGCTCTTTTTAAACTCGCTGTGGAGTAAATTCAGACAGAGCACCAACTGTCTGCATCTGTGGTGACAGATCCTGAGGAATTATTCAAATATCTTTTTGTGCCCTATTATGAAGTATCCTCATGTGAATTTGTGGATGAGGAAGCAGCAGTTGTCACATGGAAAGCAGCCAAAAATTATCCTACCAAATCAACATGTACTAACGTGTACACTGCCAGTTTTACACTGCCAGTTATGCATGGTTAGAATTATACAGGCTGGGTTGGGGGACAGGTGGTTTGTACCATGAAATTGATTCTGTCATTTTTATTAGTAGAGAGGGGGCATAGACACCACCCTTAGGAGATTAGGGCAGTTGATAAACGAAATTCTGCCAAACACCTCTATCACTGAGTTTCTGGCAGCTGGTCTCAAAATGTACAGGTAGGCTTTGTCAAATGGGGAGATGGTGTTAAAAGTGAAGGGATGTACGCTAAGCAGTGCCAATTGTGATAAAGTTAACTTTGAAAGCTTGAAAGACTCGGTTGATGATTATTGTCTATCTGGGGAGGAGAAAAAAAAAGATCAAAGTAGAACAAGCAGGTATTGTTAGGATTAAGAAACAGTAGACGCTGGAAACACGGGTGCTCAGAAAAACTCTAAAAGTGGTCTACAATAAAAGGATAATTCTATTTTTTTTTTAATTCTTCCCTTAACAGTACATATTGTTGTCTTTTTTCTTTGTTTTTTTTCGCCATATATGTTATAGCTACACCTCTACAATATGCTTTGGCTGTATCCCATATATTTTGTAATGTTGTATTTTCTTTTTTATTTTCTTTTGTTGCTAGTTGTATAAATTCTTTTTCTTTTAATATGGATTGGTTCATGGTCCATCTTAGGTTTTTTTTTGTATTCCTTTCCATGTCATTTTTAAAGGGTTATGGTCTGCCCATGTGCCTAATTCTATTTCAATCTCCTGTATATTGATCCTTAATTCAGGCATCATCCAAATCATATCAATTCTGGACCAAGATTTATGACTATTCAAATAGAATGTGTATTGTAGTTTTTCTGGATTAGTTTCTCTCCAAATATCTTGTACTCCAATTTCCTCTATCATATTAAAAAAAGTCTTAGGTAATCTTTTTCTTCTACTTTTTCCTGTTTTGCTACTTTTATAGTCTACTATTGCGTTAAAATCTCCTACTATGCAAATATTTTGATACTCCATTTTTACTATTTTTCTATGAAGATTTTGATAAAATTCTTCTTGTTTATTATTTGGTGCATATATTACTACTAAAAGTATTTGTTTTTGATGAAAAATTATTTCTACCATTGCAATTCTTCCTTCGTGTGAATAAATCATTTTAGAATCTATTGTCTCTTTGACGTATACAGCTACTCCTCTTTTTTTCTGTTGTGTTGATGCATAAGAGTTTCCCAATTTTGGGGTATTCCAAAAGTTTGTAGTATTATTTTTTTATATGTGTCTCTTGCAAACAAATTATAACAATATTTAATTTCTGTAATTTTTTAAAGATTTTGTTTCTTTTTGGTGGGGAGTTCAGTCCATTTATGTTCACTGAAAGAATTCCATTTTCTTTCTACATTTTGTTAACTTATATTTAGGTCTTGTCGATCTCGTGGTCCTCTGTTCTCTTGCCATTCCCTCCCCCTCTTGATCTGGCTTGTCTTTCTCTCCTTCTATTTGTATAGTTGTTTCCTCTGTTGTTTGTTCTGTCTGCTTCTGGTCTTTTCTATCCTCTTGTTGATGTTGTACTCTTTAATCCAGGAATGCTCTGTTTCTTTCATCAAAGTCTTCTGCTTTCCAAACTGAATCCAATTGATAACTTGTATGGTTCCAGTTGATTAAGATCCCTTCTGGCATTAACCATATAAAGTTTACTCCTTTAGTGATTAACTTTGTAGTCAAGAAGTGATATTGTCTTTGGGTGTCTCTTATTCTCTTAGGGATCTGCTTCAACACCACAATTTCTTTGTTTTTATATTGTAATGGTTCATCTCTAACTCTTCTCAGTATCTCATCTCTTATTGTTTTCTTTATAAATCTTACATGGACGTCTCTGGGTAGTTTGTATTTCCTCGCGTAACTTGAATTCATTTGAAATATTTCATCTATTTCCATTTGTATCTCTGCTTTTTCTGTTTTTAGGGCATCCGCCAATAGATTAATGATCACTTCTGCTATATCTTCCTCCACGTCTTCAGGTATATTTTGGAATCTTAGGTAGTGTACAGCTTTTTCCATTTCCAAGGCTGCAACTGCTCCTTCTAAGCTTTGATTTGCTTGTTCTAATCTTTCATTTTCTCCCATTAATGCCTCCATCTTTTTATCAGTTTCTTCTGGTTTATTTTCCATTTTCTGAATTCTTTGTTCGTTTTTAGCAATCATTTGTTGATGGGCCTCAAATTGTGCCTTTATATCCAACATTTGCTCATTTAGCTTATCAAAGTTGTATTTTGTCTCTTAATGCTTTTTCTTTATTGATTCTTGAATTAGCTGTAGTGTAGCTTGCTTCTCTTTTTGAGAGCTGTTTGTTTTTTCTCGCTGCAACATTGTTTCAATAGATCCCTGACTTGCTTGGCTGGATGTTCCAACAAAGGGTGCAGAGGAGGGTTTTTTTTTTAATTTTAGTAAGATTTGGTACACTCATTTTTCAATTAAGTTTTGTAAATCCACAAGGAGAAAAAGGAAAAAAAAAGCCAACTGCCTTAGGGTATAATCCAACCGTGTGACAAGCCAACTGCTTTAGGCTAATCCAAATGTTCCAGTTAGTTTAAAGATGTAAAAAGCTGTTTCCAAATAATTTCTATTGTAGTTATATCCAGGGTCAAAAGATATGATTGTAGAAAGTCTTTTCTAGCATAGAGCCACATAATTTTTTTTGTTTACAACAGGTGTTGTTTCAAGGTCAAGAGCTTCTCTAGTTCTACTATTTTAGTATTGTTGTAATATCTCCTTTCACAACTAGATGTCCTTATTTACTATGTTGTCTATATCCAGGTTTAAAAAATTCTTTTGAAGTTGTTTTCTCATAGAAATTAGATATAAAAAGATTTTCCATGCCGTGAAAGTTAACCAAATTTTCTTTAAATCAGTCCCAATTCCATTTTTATATATTCTTTTGTATTCCTTAATTTCATTCCCCATTTATAATTTTTCGCTGCTTTTAACTCCCTTCTTCCCAAATCTTCCTGGGGTCTTTGTTTTGGAAATTTTATCCAATCAGGGGATCTCTATTTCCAAGTCCATAAGGAAGAGGAATAAAAGAAACAATCTCACCCAGTTCTCAGTACATTGTAGACAATCAGTTGTTCAGCAGCATGCCATGGCATGCTGCAGTTCTTCGGTTTTTTCCTGGTTGTCTATGACTTGGGCTGCCTGTGCAGCCTTTCTTCTGTCCATTTGAAGAGGTTCCTCAGTTTGTTTGGACCAACTGCTGTCTTCTCCAAACTCCCAAGGCTTCCCTTCTTCCTTGTCGCCCCTCCAGAGCAACTTTCCGACCCCTTGGGGTCTCCAGACAGAGCGAAACCGGGCTAGGAAGCCGGAGCTCCGGTTTCTTTCACCCGTCTCAACATGACATCAAACCGGAAGTCCACTTTGGATCCTTAAAAACTCTGCATTTAGTAAGGTGGCAGTTCTGGTGGCCCGGAATGAAAAAGGACATTGAAAGCTATGTTAAGAGCTGTGCAATTTGTGCTACCATGAAAAAAAGACCCGGAAACCCCCCTGGACTGTTACAACATGTAGTGGAACCATCTCAACCCTTGAAGGATGTCACAATGGATTTTATCATCAAACTCCCTGAAAATAGCGGAAACACCGTGATTTGGACTGTCATTGACCTTTTTTCAAAGTAGGCTCACTTTATAGCCTGCCCTGGTCTTCTCTCCACTCAGAAACTGGCGAAGTTGTTTTTAAAACATATCTACCGGCTCCATGGAGACCTGAGAAGAATCATAGGAGATCAAGGGGTCCAGTCACCGCAAAGTTTTGGTGGGAATTCGTGAAGCTGATTGGGTCCACCCAGGGGCTCAGCTCAGCTTTTCATCCGAGTACGAATGGAGCTGCTGAACGAATGAATGCAATGGTGGAACAATACTTGAGATGCTATGTCAACTATCAGCAAACAAACTGGGTAGACCTCCTGCCTTTTGCTGAAGTGGCATACAACAATTCGGTGCACAGCAGTACTGGTCTTACTCCGTTTAAAGTAGCAACAGGCAGGGAGTTTGTACCTATGCCAGAATATCCTCAGGAGCCCCCCCTCCTCACAGATACTAACCAAATGGTTAAACACACTGCAGAATACTTGGGCAAACGTCAAACGTGCCTTGGCAAAAGCCGCAAAGATTCACAAGGAGCAGGCGGATAAGAGGCGATCCCCCCAGAAACCATTTCATATAGGAGAGAGGGTCTACCTCTCGACCAAGTACTTAAGATTAAAACTACCCTTTAAGAAGCTGGGACCCAAATTCATTGGTCCTTTCCCCATTGTAAAGATTATTAACCCTGTCACAGTTGAGGTAAAGCTCTCACGACTTTTGGGGAAAATATATCCAGTTTTCAATTGTAGTTTGTTGAAACCAGTTACAGAATCAACCTTGAGACCAACACCTCGGACTGCCCCAGGTCCCATTATAGTGGAGGGTAATACCCATTACGAAATAAAACGAATTCTTGACTCTAGCTTGTACAAGGTGAAGTTACAGTATCTAGTGCAATGGAAGGGATACCCTTTGTCAGAAGCTACCTGAGTGAAGAGTAGAGATGTAAAGGCAGAAAGATTAATAAATAAATTTCATGACAAACATCCCCAAAAGCCTAGGGACCATCACTAGATTAGAATCACATTAACATGTATTTATGCTTATTATCTTGCAGGAACTACTTTTCCTTTCAGGAGGTCCGGCTGTCAACTTTTGAAACAAACCTGGCTGAAGCCATCTTTTTCATTTTAAGTTGCCACATAGATGGGGGGAAGGGGGGAAAGTAGTATTGCTATTTGCATTGCTATACAAAATACTGAACAGTCCTGTGGGAACCAAGGTCATTCCCACAGGTGTTGGAAGGAGGAGGAAAGACAAATTGAGAAACCCGCCAATTGCTTTTATTGGGCAGCGTGATCTATAGCATAGTAGAGGGGAGGGAAGTATTACTTTTAGTTACATTGAATTGCTAGGGAAATTTCATAGTTGGTTTCACTTTTGACTGTGCCGATATGTATCCAATAAACATGTGCTTTGAGGACACTTCAAGCTTCAGAGTTCTACTTTATGTGGTTTCATTAGTTGGAACCCTGACATGTGACTTATTTCAATAAGGTTTTCAAAGATCACATAATCATGTTGATGGTATTGGGGAGGGGCACTGCAAATCTAATTTCTGCTCTGAGGTTACCATTCCTAATCAAACAATAGTGCTCAGAGCACCCCTGATCAGGGCTCAAGTCAAAGCAGTATAAAGTATAGCCGTTGTTAAACTTCTCACAACTGATTAGCAGTAGACAATCTTGCATTGTTTTGCCAGATGTTTGTAACATCTGCATATATTCTCTCACAAAAAGTATGCTCATAACCAGGCTGAAGAAGCTTAGCAGGGATCTGTTCACCATCACAATACAGGGTGCACAAATTGACATTATAGTATTAAAAATTGAAAGGGTTTCTTTCATAATCTCCACTAAAGGCAGCATTGTCCACAAATCCAATCACTAATTGCTTAGGGAACTTTCCCAGAAATATGCTTTCCTGATTACATACAAGGCTGCCTGCAGGAATACTGTAAACCTTCATCCCCATACAATCAATAGGTTATTTGGCATTAGAAGTGAGCAAAGCTTCTATGTGACCAAAACATACACCTGCTGAAACTTTTACACATTTTATAAAGAGAGATGCTGATAGGATCTGCACTTTGTAATTCTTGTTGCTGTCCTTCATCAGGCAGAACTCATTTCTGCTTCTTGTGGGTTTGACTTTTACATCTCCTCCGTTAATCAATAGTTTGTCTTGAAAAAAAAAGATATCAGCTGTGTGTCTGGCTCTCGTTCTTAAAACCTGAGTTGCCTGCAGGAGTCAGCAATGTGCTCTCCATGAGCAATTCATCATCTTTGTAAAATCTACTGGCTGTAAATTGGATACCGAGAGCATCCCCACCAAAGTTCAGAATCAGTTCATTGATGGCTCAGTAAGAAAGCAATGGTGGCTCTGCGTAATCAGATGGTCTCCTAATGTAACATCCAACTGATTAAATAGCGATGCTATCAGATACTTGGTGAGGCTGACACTTCAACCATCATCAGTATCTGTACCATCAGCCTTTACAATCTTGCAACTCACATACAGCAGAGTGTTGTTTAAGTCTTTGTAATGCTCACTGTGCCCGTTATAAACAATTCCAAGGGTGCATTGGGCGTTAGTATTTTTAAAGGTGGGATCTGAATGTACAGTAAGGGAAAAAATTATTTGATCACCTGCTGATTTTGTACATTTTCCCACTGACAGAGAAATGATCAGTCTATCATTTTAATGGTAGGTTTATTTTAATGGTGAGAGACAGAATAACAACAACAACAACAACAAAATCCAGAAAAACGCATTTCAAAAAAGTTATAAATTGATTTGCATTTTAATGATTGAAAGAAAGAAGTATTTGACCCTTTTGCAAAACATGACTTAGTACTTGGTGGCAAGACCCTTGTTGGCAATCACAGAGGCCAGATGTTTCTTGTAGTTGGCCACCAGGTTTGCACAAACGTCAGGAGGGATTTTGCGCCACTCCTCTTTGCAGATCCTCTCCAAGTCATTAAGGTTTCAAGGCTGACGTTTGGCAGCTCGAACTTATAGCTCCCTCCACAGATTTTATATGGGATTAAGGTCTGGAGACTGGCTAGGCCACTCCAGGACCTTAATGTGCTTCTTCTTGAGTCGCTCCTTTGTTGCCTTGGCCGTGTGTTTTGGGTAATTGCCATGCTGGAATACCCATCCACGACCCATTTTCAATGACCTGGCTGAGAGAAGGAGGTTCTCACCCAAGATTTGACAGTACATGGCCCCGTCCATCGTCCCTTTGATGCGGTGAAGTTGTCCTGTCCCCTTAGCAGAAAAGCACCTCCAAAGCATGTTTCCACCTCCATGTTTGATGGTGGGGATGGTGTTCTTGGGGTCATAGGCAGCATTCCTCCTCCTCCAAACACAGCGAGTTGAGTTGATGCCAAAGAGCTTGATTTTGGTCTCATCTGACCACAACACTTTCACCCAGTTCTCCTCTGAATCATTCACATGTTCATTGGCAAACTTCAGATGGACCTATACATGTGCTTTCTTGAACAGGGGGACCTTGCGGGTGCTGCAGGATTTCAGTCCTTCATAGCGTAGGACCAATTGTGTTCTTGGTGACTATGGTCCAAGCTGCCTTGAGATTGTTAACAAGATCCTCCCGTGTAGTTCTGGGCTGATTCCTCACCATTCTCATGGTCATTGAAACTCCACGAGGTGAGATCTTGCATGGAGCCCGAGACCAAGGGAGATTGACAGTTATTCTGTGTTTCTTCCATTTGCGAATAATCGCACCAACTGTTGTCACCTACTCACCAAGCTACTTGGCGATAGTCTTGTAGCCCATTCCAGCCTTGTATACGTCTACAATCCTGTCCCTGACATCCTTGGACAGCTCTTTGGTCTTGGCCATGATGGAGAGTTTGGAATCTGATTCCTTCTGTGGACAGGTGTCTTTTATACTGCTGACCAGGACTTAGGGGACAGTATCAATATACAGATGGCCCCTCTGTCTCTGGTCACTTGTAGTCCTGGATGCAGGGTCATGAAAGGACGGCAAGGACAACACCCAATGCCCTAACCCACCCAAGAACATACAATATCTTTAGGGAAACACCCAAATGGGAACATGTTTAGCTACTTCTGCTTTCTCCCTTCTTATCTACAGTGTGCCAGACTTACTGGGTGAAATCTTTATCTTATGTGTGTCAGCTTTGCTGGATGAGTTGGTTATGTAATTAGAAAGAATAAATACAGGGATTTCTTGTCATTCGTTGCTCCTCTCATTTAGAGGAGTCCGTCTCTATTCAGCTGAATAAAAACGTAAAGCTTGAAGGCAACTTCTGGTTTCGTGTATTTCTTTATCAAGCAAAACCTCAGAACCTGCATATCATTTTTGGTGAGCCTGGCTTCCAGGAGAGGTGCTTGGTTGCTCCTAGGGAGGCTCAGGAAATGGGAAGGCACTGAGCGCGCTCCGGGATTTCCTGGAGGTGCCCCCCTTCTTGACTCTTCACTGTGGTTTTTAACAGGAACCAGCTTTTTCTTCTTTTTGGTTGCCTTTTACTTGATTCCTGCATACTCAGGAGGGCTGAAGATAAGGTAGGACACACAGATATCCGTTACTTTGTTGCACTGGCTTGCCTGGGGGAGTGTGTATGTGTGTATAAGTGTGTTTGTGTCCTTGAATTATTTCCTACCATTGACCAGAGCCGGGTGGGTTTTTGGCAGCTGCACCTAGGGCCCCCCTCTTTTAGGGGTTCTGCCCTCTTTTTGGGGGTTCTGGGGGAGCTTAGAAAGCAAGGGGCTTAACCTTGCACTCTCATGCTCCAACAGGTTGTGAGTGGTGTGTGGTTGCTCCTTATATATTTCCCGCTGTTGACCAGGCCTAGGCGCTATACTGATCTTAGCCAAAGGTCAGTGGATCTCTTGTGGCCCAACAGGCTGTCCAAGTGGTGTGAGTGACCTGAACACATGGCCTCAGCCCAATAAGACCTGTTCGAATGAATATAAGGAAGGGATGTGCCCTCAGCCCTCTTGAGAATGTCATAAGGAACTCTGGTATGCTTAAAACCCGTCGGGATATGAAATTGGAATTCTAATTAAGTACAATGCCTTCTGTCACCAAGACGTACCCACTGTTTGGCCCATGGGGGATCCATAAGTTTGGGAGTTTTTGACACCATGGGAGACTATGCTTAAAGAGGCATAGATCATGATCAGCATGCTTAATATGCTTTTTTTTGTGGGACCTTACACGAGAATAAGCAAGTGCTTCAAGACTGTGGGTTGTGGTGACCCTCCACAGCACCAACTTTTCCTGCTTTAGCTTCTGCTCCACCACCCTATAAGGGGATCTACTCCCTCATGGGGCAAGTAGCTATTAGAAGGGGGGACACTAATAAGGTCCTGGTTCATACCCTCTTCTCCACATCTGATCTTTATGCATGGGAGGACCGATTGCGTTCTTACACTGAAACCCCATGCAAATATTCTGAATTGGTTCTGTTCATTCTTCAAACTTATGCCACTAACTGGGCAGACCTCAAGCCATGCTGGATGTCTTTCTAACAACAGAGGAAAGGCATCTGGTAGGAAATGCTGCTAAAAAAACAAAAAGTTACAATATTTGAGAATACAGCTCCAAAGCTCTTATGCAAACACAATACATCATGTCAGCTGTGGGACAAATAACATGAGCAGGCATTTTAGTTCCTCTCTGGATACAATTCCTGCAGCTGCAGAAAAAGCACACATAGAATGTGCATTTCTTTAATGTAGAACAAAGGAACGGTGAGTAACTCAGACTTGGGAGGGAAAAGTAGGCTGAAAATGAATAAAAATGGTTGACACTGAGCATAGCAAGCTGCCAGAAAGTGGATTTTGTTACAAAAGCCAGACAGAGAACTGATTCAGCAATGACTTCTGGACTGGCTAGTACAAACCACCTAAATGCGTGGTACAATTTGTACTCTTTCCTATTTTAAGTTTTGATGAGATTTGTAAGAAGCTTGTTCTTACTTTCCTAGCTTGTTTTTTTTTCCCTTTCAGCAGGATTGCTTAATCCTATCACCCAGGGAAGGAAGTGCCTTGTTGATAGTTTTTGTCTTGTCATAGGTGCTGGTATGTTTGGGGTTAATACTGGTGTTGGTGTGTGTGTAGGGCAAACCTGTTGGCTTTCGTTTGGTATGTTCACGGTTAGTGCTTATCTTTTTCTTCGTGTGTTTCTTGGCCGTCTGCCCGAGGCTATTGGCTGAGGCGGGTGGGGAAGAGAGAGGAGAGAGAAAAAAAACTCTTCTCTGGTAGTTTTATTTTTCGGCTTGACTTTTCTGAGAGAAGGGAAATGGAGCAGCCTTTCATATTTGTCACAGTTTGTTTCTGGGGCTAGGTTTTCTACTTTTTCCTCCATGCTGGCTCAGTCCACATGTCACTACAGAGCCAGGGTTCCCCACCCACAGAGCCCTGCCCTAGTGGGAGGGGGAAGAAGTGGGACTTACGGAAGAGGATGGCGAGGAGTGGTAGAGAGAAATGGGACAATGTCATCCAGATTCCAGGCACCCCCACACCCACTGCAGTCTTTTACCCTGAGGCAGGAATGGTGCTGTATATGCATGACATTTGGCCACTGGAGCAGGGAATGTCTTTTATGTTCCCTTCCTAACTGTCCAATAGGGTGCTGTTCCACGACCATGCTCCTGATATAAGGGGAGGTGAGGGGCTGGGGGCCTTTGTCTCCCTGCTCTTATGGATGATTCTTCCTCTTCACCCCTGGTAGAGTTCGAAGTCAGAGGAAACCAATACCTTTTTTTGATTGGTACAGAAATGTCACATTCATTATTAAATAAGCCCGTTGGAAACCCTTCCTCACAACCGTTCCAGGTCTTTGGGGTCAATGGCCATTCTGTGTCAGCTGCAATACTCAACCCTTTGGAATGCTTTATGGGTGGTATTTGCCTTATTCATTCATTTCTTTACCTTCCAGACTGCCCTATGCCCTTTTAGGATGTATTTGCTTGCTAAAGTTACAAGCCACCATCTTTGCTCTCATGGCTACGCCCTTGTATCCGGCCACTGCAGGCACAGATAAAGAACCCTTTGCATGGACCAGGGATTGTCAGGTGGCATTTGATAACATTCGAACTGCTTTAGTCAATGCTTTAGCCCTTGGCATTCCTGATGTCACTAAACCATTCACCTTGTATGTGGCTGAAAGTAAAGGGGTGGCTGCTGGGGTCCTTACTCAAACCTTTGATATTTGGTCTCACCGTTACCTATTTTTCCAAACTGGATCCTGTTGCTCAAGGATGGCCAGCATGCCTTCGGGCTGCTGCAGCTGCTGTTCTTCTTTTGGAGGCTGCTGCACAATTAACCTTTTGGGCTCCTATCACAGTGGCATCACCTCATTCCATTCAGGCTTTGTTAGCATCTAAGGCAGTGGTTCTCAACCTGTGGGTTGGGACCCCATTTGGGGTCGAACAACCATTTCACAGGGGTCGCCAAACAAGGCTGTCCGCCATTTTTTTCCTTTTCTTTGGCCACGACCCTGGCACCCGGTGATGTATAAGTGGTTGGGGGTCACCACAACATGGGGAACTGTATTATGGGGTCGCAGCATTAGAAAGGTTGAGAACCACTGATCTAAGGCGAGCCATTGGCTTACAGCCTCCCGACTAGATCAGTATCAGATTGCACTCCTTGGCAACACACAAGTTCATATTAAGCACAGTAGCAGGTTCAATCCAGCAACCTTCTTCCCCAACTGGAACAGGATGGCAATCATGATTTTGTATAGATTATTACAGAAGTATTTTCTGGCTGGCTGGATCTAATTGATCAGCCATTGGAGGAGGTGGACAAGGACCTGTATACAGACAGCAGCAATTTTATGGGTCAGGGAGACAGGCTAGCTGGCTATGCCGTGGTCACATTGGACCACGTAGTGGAAGCAGCTGCTCTCCCTGCAGATACCTCAGCTCAAGAAGCTGAACTCATTGCCTTGGAGAAATCAAGACGGTGCGGTTAATATATTTATGGACGGTACATATGTGGGGAGGTTTGTGTTATACATGCACGTGGGGCATTACAGACTGAGTGTGGTTCACTCACTGCTCCTATTGAATATGGGCGGGACATGTTAAGGCTATTGGATGCTGTTTTGCTCCCGCATAAGGTAGCTGTCATGCATGTGAGGGCCCATGTTAGGGTTGATATAGAACATGGAAGGGGAAATGCCTTGGCCAACCACACCGCAAAAGTCTGCCGCATCAGGTCCCCTGTCCCCTTGATATATGGGTGTGCTTGTACCCTCACATTTGCCTGTGCTGATTCCCACATATATTTCACAGGATGGGCACAGAGCTTATAGACTGGGTGCTGTTTATCATGGACATATGCTGGAGAAGGACAGGAAATGCCTTCTCCCGAGACGTGAATTACGGGCCCTCTTACAGAACTTGCATGCCAGCACTCATTGGGGTTACGAGGCCATGGCTAACTTTCTTATGAAGGGCTATATTTGTCCTAGGATCTATAACAAGGCCCTCACAATGATCAAGCAATGTGTGATTTGTTGATGTAATGACCTGTGGAAATTATTAAGTTCCCCTTGGGGAGGCTTGGGGCTGACCAGGATCCTGCTAGTTTTTGGGAGGTTGATTTTACTAAGTTGCCATGGACGCGGGGTTTTAGGTACTTGCATGTTTTTTGAGTGCTTTCTCTGGATAGAATGAGGCCTTTCCCTGTCGTACTAACAAGGCATGTGACATGGTTGAGGCCCTCCTGCAGGAAATTGTTCCACTTTTTCCTTTCCTTACCAAGGCATTGGCTCTGACAATGGGCCCCACTTTATCTCTGATATTACTCAGCAGATGTCACGGGCCCTGGGGATTGATTGGCAGCTTCATTCAGCCTACAGGCCCCCATCCTCGGGGCGCGTGGAGAAGGTTAATGGCATTCTTAAATGTCTTAAAGCTTGCTCAGGAGACACATCTAACTTGGGTCCAGACACCCCCTTGGCCTGTTCCCCTTCGAGATCATGTCTGGTCGGCCCTTTATCACTCTTCCTTGTCCGCTTCCCTACCTGTTTTTGGAGACCGGGCCCTCAGGGAATATATACACTCTCTTGCTAATGATGTTTCTTCCATTTCTCAAGCTGTTCAGGCCCTCCATCATCCAGGATTGGGTCATCCACTCCATCATTTCCTTCCTGGTGATTGGGTGCTTGTCGGATCCTTAACTGATTCTGGCTCTTTAGCTGAACACTGAAAAGGACCCTTCTTTGTTCTTCTTGCTACCCGCACAGCAGTCATGGTTGCTGGGATTCGTGCTTGGATTCATCACACTCGCCTCCACCACCTTCTGAAGCTGAGGACCACGTTGCTTGGACTATGGCCCTTGGTGCTGGGAAAGACCTTGGGCTGAAGCTTCTGTTTGAGGGCCGACACTGATCTGTATGCCGGGACGTTTTGGTCATTATGATGCCTGTGCCTGCCAAGCTTCTACACGGGCAGTTTCCTCTCACCAGCTTCCTGCTTACTCGCACCACAGACATCGTTCCTCTCTCTTGGCTGACGCCTGGGGTTTTTTTTTTTTTTGGCTTGGGTTGTTCATCTTTTCTTTTTTTGTTACTCTGTCCTGTTTTTCTTTCCCTACTCCATGCTTTCTTTCTTTTTCGTGGAGCCTGTTCTACCCTTACGGGGGGGGGGGAGGATTGTGGGAAGGGTGGTCAAGTTGGAGGTCAGGTTCTGGTTATGGTCAAGGTATGTGGCATGACTAAGGGGACAGCTGCTGTGGACTGGGATGTACAATCTGACACACCCTCCAAGCATGAACTCTCTTGTTGCTTTGCCCCCCATATCTCGGCAAGGACGGTTTCTTCTTACACATGGTTGGGTGAGTCCAGATGCTGGCCAGGAAAACCCAAAGACCCCATCACGTGTATCTCACCCTGGGAAGTTAGGACTAGGACTTCAGCCAAATGCTTCCCATTTTCAGTTGATCATATCTTGGCACAACAGCCACATCCTTCTGATTCTGTACCTGAATTGTCTGGGGAATTACAGACATCATTCCCCATCATTCCCAGTAAAATACAAGGCCGTGGTGGTCTCCAATTTCCCAGTCCCTCTTTAGGGATTTGGGGCTCCAACACCCATATATAGAATATGCAAGATGGGTTAAGCTTTTGAATGTAACAAATTTGCTGGATCTGCACACATATACCCCCACTGGTACACATGGATTGGTCATGGAAGCTACACCCTTAGGAGCCTTTATGTTCAGCATGAACAATGCAACAAGGGGCTGGACACTTCCTGTGTTTGGGGCAGGAAAGCTGTGGATTGCTAGACTAGGGGCAGTACAGCACCCTGCAGCAGCTTGCCTTAAGTCATTTTAATTCTTCTTCCATATATAAGTTAAGGGATCTATGCACCTTGCACAGTCACATGGAAGGTCAGTACTAGCATGTGGAACGATTGGCATAGATGTCATCAGACCTTTGGCCTTGACTACAAGAAGGGCCCCTCTGCTCTCTGTAGTTTGTTTGCAGAGATGGGGCTCATGGCTTATATGTCTGGTGTTAAGGCTTGTATGCCTGAGGGGTTGGAAGGCAAACCAAGCATTTATCTTGCCGTCCACCTGGACTGGTGGTTTCTTTGTGGTCGGTTTGCCTATGAGTCTTTGCCAGCTTACTGGTCTGGTACATGTACCCTGGGAATTAGGAATTACCCTAAAGATCTGAAGATTTCTATTGATACTATATGGGAGGTCTTCAATGGTATATTCTCATTTCTTACCAGTTGGCTCCCAAGATGGGGATGGTTTAGGGAATTATTCCTTGGTCTTCTCTTTGTAGTATTCCTTGTCCTTGTTTCCTGCTGTGTCCTTCACTGCTTGCCCCTCATCACCTCTGCTTGTTCTAAACGATGTGGGCAACATGTTACAGAAGCTTATCCTCTGTCTCTTCAGTTGGGCTGTCATGCTCCTGCGCATTGCTCGCAGCATGAAGGGGGGGGGGGGGGATTGGTGACCAGGACCTAGGGGACTTCTGGTTTCCTGTATTTCTTTATCAAGCAAAACCTCAGAACCTGCATATCAATACAGGTAACAAGCTGAGATTAGGAGCACTCTCTTTAAGAGAGTGCTCCTAATCTCAGTTTGTTACTTGTATAAGACACCTGGGAGCCAGAAATCTTGCTGATTGATAGGGGATCAAATACTTATTTCACTCATTAAAATGCAAATAAATTTATAACTTTTTTGAAATGTATTTTTCTGGATTTTTTTCTTGTTATTCTGTCTCTCACTGTTAAAATAAACCTACCATTAAAATTATAGACTGATCATTTCTTTGACAGTGGGCAAATGTACAAAATCAGCAGAGGAAACCAAGACTGAAGGTTCCCTCCCCCCAAGGTTACAAAGTCACAAGTTGAACTTCCCACCCCTATAATATGTCATAAATCACAATCCCCAATTATCTACTTTGGCAGGCTTTCTAATGGAAACTCCAGCCCACCAAAACTTAGGTAGCTTGACCTTGGTTCCCACTAAACTAAGAGAACACATCTCCCTCCTCCCATTGCTGTGGCAACTGAAAACGAGTCGAAGATGGCTGTGGCCAGGATTGTTCGAAGGTTTGACATGACCAGCAACTCTCCAGAATTCCCAGACATATTCTTTTGCTGGGCGACCACTTTGTTTCACACGGTGGATCTCTTTTTCTGCCTGTAGGGCTTGGGGTTCAACCTCAGACCTTGCCCTCAATTGCTCTATGAATAGGTTTGTGTCCAACAATTCTGGAGCTCCCTCGTCATGTAGGTTGGTCACCCATTAAGCTGCCTCCCCCTCCAAGTTGGCTGCCACCGCATTCACCATCGTGGCATCATCAGGGTAGGCATATGCATAGCAATCAAGGTGGGCCCACACTTGGTTTAGGAAAAACATAAATTCTTGGGGTCTCCATCGAATATGGACTTGATAGGGGGTGGTTCAAGGTGTTGGGGACCCAGGTACATTGGCTGCTGTGCAGCTTGCCAATCCTGAGGCTGTGGCCGTACCACTCTCCAGAATCCCCTCTGCTGGGCTCTCAGCTCGACGATGCTGCAGAGGGCTTGGTTGGGATCAGGGGCTCAATATCACCACTGAATGGGGAGCGGGCAATGTAGCACAGGCCCCAGCCATGGGATTGGGACTTTGACGGGGAGGTGGAAGTGATGGATAGGCCTTGGCTTTAACCCCCGCCGAATAATCACACTGGGCGGCAGGAACCACTTCTCTGACTTCCAGCCGGTCAAACTTCTCCTTCAGCTGTTCGACCGAGGGACTGTGGACTGCCGTTTGGTACTTCCACTCCGTGGAGTTGTCCCAACCAGTCGACCCCTTTCCCTTCTTCTGCGTAGCAAATGAAGAACTGTGGAGAGGAATTAACCAAAGCTCCTCTTCAGCAGCTTTAGGGGTGCTTCTGCGCTGAGGGGTCGCCTTTGCCTGATAGAGGTTCACCAGGACCGTGGTCCCCTCTTGCGGCACCAACTTCCCCGGATGGATTATCCGACTCTTCGGCCAGGCCCGTCATCAGACCTTCTTCAATGGACGCAGCAGCTGCTTGCACTCTGCCAGCCAAATCCCTGCTGCCCTTTATAAGCCCGCAAAAATTAATTTTCCTAGGAATGCAACAGTTGTTTCTTGCATAGACTGTCAATGGCAAGCCGACCTTGAGATTTATCTAGGTTTGCTTTGAATATAATGGCATGAAATTTAACTTAACAGTAATTGATGTACTATCCAAACATGCCTGGGCTATCTCTTTATCTGGTAAGTCAGGACAGAAGATGGTGGATGCCTTCCACAGCATCTTCGAGACAGAACAGGCACTAAGAAAGTTACAGACAGATGCTGGTAAAGAGTTGTTAAATATGCCTCTAAAGAAGCTTTTGACATGTTACGGCATACACGTCCAAAGGGTTTAGGGTTTGGCACCAGCCGAGACCTCTGGACAGGGGAGGTGGGGTGGCAGCAGCCATCAGAGAGTCTCTTTTGGTATGAACTGTGGGAAAGAAATAGGAAATTCACCTTAGCTACCTCATATAAGGAAAATCTTTACAAGATGTTTCATAGATGGCATTTCCCACCCGTAAGGCTAGCCAAAATGGGTTCAAACCTCTCACCCCTATGCTGGAAATGTAAAACAGCAATAGGATCATATTACCATATGTGGTGGGAATGCCCAAAGACTCGTGAGTATTGGAACAGGACACGAAACTGGTTGAGGGATATATTAACACTGGACTTAAGAGTTAAAACGTGAACTCTTCTTGTTGGGAATAACGACAGAAAAATACGACAAGGGAACAATCTACCTGCTGCTACACATCCTGACTGCAGCTAGGCTTGCTTTTGCACAAAAATGGAAGAGCAAGGAAATTCCCACAGAGGAAGAATTAATACATAAAATATTAGCATGTGCGGAAATGGACAGGCTCACAATGATATTAAAAGACAAATGTGGATCAGTTTATTATGAAACCTGGGATAAATTTTACCGCTGGAGGAATTCAAAGAGGACAGTTGGGATTAAAGATGAATGTTAAGATAGAAATATATGTTATTTAAGAATAAGATGTATATGTAGAGATGAATAATTGATTGTAAAAAGTGGAATAAACTGATAAGAATGTATATACTGGAACGTCACGTTAAATCCAATGTTTGTTTCTTTTTAACTGTATTATAAATAAAATTTGTAAAAATAAATAAATAAATAAAAGTCTCTTTTGGCCATCAGGGGCCTTGGTCCCTAGGTTTCTGGTTGTGAGACCCTGTTTCTGAAGCTGGGCTCACAGGATCAGTTGGGACTGTTGCTACTGTACAGTGAGGGAAAAAAATTTTTGGGTCCCCTGCTGATTTTGTACATTTGCCCACTGACAAAGAAATGATCAGTCTATAATGTTAATGGTAGGTTTAACAGTGAGAGACAGAATAACAAGAAAAAAATCCAGAAAAATACATTTCAAAAAAGCTATAAATTGATTTGCATTTTAATGAGTGAAATAAGTATTTGATCCCCTATCAATCAGCAAGATTTCTGGCTCCCAGGTGTCTTATACAAGTAACGAGCTGAGATTAGGAGCACTCTCTTAAAGGGAGTGCTCCTAATCTCAGCTTGTTACCTGTATAAAAGACACATGTCCACAGAAGCAATAAATCAATCAGATTCCTAACTTTCCACCATGGCCAAGACCAAAGAGCTGTCCAAGGATGTCAGGGACAAGATTGTAGACGTACACAAGGCTGGAATGGGCTACAAGGCTATCGCCAAGCAGCTTGGTGAGAAGGTGACAACAGTTGGTGTGAAACACAAAATAACTGTCAATCTCCCTCAGTCTCTCCATGCATGATCTCACCTCGTGGAGTTTGAATGATCATGGAAACGGTGAGGAATCAGCCCAGAACTACACTTTGTCAATAATCTCAAGGCAGCTGGGACCATAGTCACCAAGAAAACAATTGGTCCTACGCCACGAAGGACTGAAATCCTGCAGCGTGGATGGGTATTCCAGCATGGCAATGACCCAAAACACACAGCAAAGGGAACAAAGGAGTGGCTCAAGAAGAAGCACATTAAGGTCCTGGAGTGGCCTAGCCAGTCTCCAGACCATAATCCCATCTGTGGAGGGATCTGACGGTTTGAGCTGTCAAACATCAGCCTTAAAATCTTAATGACTTGGAGAGGATCTGCAAAGAGGAGTGGGACAAAATCCCTCATGAGATTTGTGCAAACCTGGTGGCCAACTACAAGAAACGTCTGGCCTCTGTGATTGCCAACAAGGATTTTGCCACCAAGTACTAAGTCATGTTTTGTGAAGGGGTCAAATACTTCTTTCACTCATTAAAATGCAACTCAATTTATAACTTTATAACACCTGTGCAATTCCAGTCACTAGATACACAGCTGGAATAGTGGACTGGACTCAAGCAAAACTAAAGGCCCTGGATAGGAAAATCAGAAAAAGAATGGCAATGAATCATTCCCTTCATCCTCGGAGTGACATTGACAGACTCTACTTACCAAGGAAAATGGGAGTGTGAAATGTTGCAACTACATCAGACAGTTGAAGAAGAAAAAGGGGCATTGGAAGAATATCTGAAGGACAGTGAAGAAGATGCACTGAAGCTACTATACCAGGAAGGCTTACTGAATATTTGAGAGACCAAAATGGCCTACAAGAAGGACCAAATAAAGAACAGAAAAGAGGCATGGGAAATATCACATGGGCAGTACATAAAAAATAACAGATAAAGCAGATAATGAAAAGACTTGGCAATGGCTAAAGCAGGAAAGTTGAAGAAAGAGACAGGGACTAATTCTGGCTGCACAAGACCAAGCCTTAAGAACAAATGCATACAAAGCCAGAATTGAGAAGACAGCAAGCCCCGCCTCTGCAAAGAGGCTGAAGAAACAGCAGATCACCTGGTTAGCTCCTGTAAGAAGATTGCACAGACTGACTAAAAACAAAGTAGCAACAATGGTGCATTGGAAGATCTGCAAGAAATATCATTTGCTGCAAGCAAAAATTGGTGGGACCATAAAATAAAGTCATAGACAATGAAGCTAAAGTGCTCTGGGACTTTAGAATTCAGACAGACAGGGACCTGACACATAACACCTCAGACAATAATCAATAAGAAAGACAAATCATCTGGATAGTGGACGATGGAGTACCTGGAGACAGGAGAACAGAAAGAACTGGAGAAGATAACAAAATACGAAGAGCTGCTAATAGAAATAGAACAAGTGTGGCAAAAGAAAGCAAAGTTAGTACCAATAGTCACAGGCGCCTTGGGTGCAATCCCAAAACAACTGGAGCACCACTTGACCACCATCGGCATTGACAAATTCACCATCAGTCAATTGCAAAAGGCAGCTTTACTCAGAACAGCTTACATGCTGTGATGCTACCTTTAACACCATCAAACATCCACATCTGCCTATCCCAGGTCCTTGGGAAGGACTCAATAGATCAGGGACATTGTCATCTTTAGTTCTGGATGGGGTGGCACTACCCCAGATGGATCTGGTCTGCAACTTGGGGGTTCTCCTGGACTCACAACTCCTGCTTGAAGAGCAGGTGGCAGTCGCAGGTAGGAGAGCCTTTTTGCACTTCATGTTGTGCGCCAGTTGTGGCATCTCCTGGATCAGGAGTCCCTGTGCTCAGTCATTGAGGCCCTAGTCACCTCACTATTGGAGTTTTGCAATGTGCTCCACATGGGGAGTGCACAGGTGGTTGCTATCAGTATGAGAGCCGAGGTCATCGAAGAGATGTTTTGGCAAATAGAGGTTTTCTTCTCATAGCAAACGTTTGAAGACTATGTGACCTGAACTGTCAGAGAGGGGAGGGAAGATTTTACTCTTTTAATTAACTTTTTCCTGACATATTGCCAGAGCTGGTATTCTTTCTACTGTACTGGTATGCTATGCCTAATAAAGCTTTACATCAGAGATCGCAATGTCTCTGGTAAAATTACTTCGTTGGGCTTTTCAGCCGGAACCATGGCGCTACTCTTGAAGAGCATTTGGAGGCTATAACTGATGCAGAGTGTGGTGGTGCGGGCAGTTCTTGGGGCCCCAAGGGTGGCCCATATAACACTACTGCTCCTTGAGCTGCATTGGCTGTCAGTCTGCTTCCAGGTGCAATTCAAGGTGTTGGTAATCACCTTTAAAGCCCTTCATGGTCCAGGCTACTTGAGGGACCATCTAATCCCAATGGGAATGGCCCACTCCACTTGTGCAGGCAGAGGTGGAGTGCTGTGGGGCCCATAGGCCCGAGTATTCTGGCTGGAGGGGTCCAGAAGAAGTGCCTTCTCTGCTATTGCACCTGTCCTTTGGAACATCTTGCCCCCCGAAGTGAGGTCGGCAGCAACCCTCCTGACCTTCCATAAGAGCCAGTCAGCATTGGTTGCTGTGGGGAAAAATGCACATGCAGCAAACTGCCGTGCTTTCCCCCCCCCCCCCACAAACCTCATAACCTTTTGATACCCTTTGTCCTAATGAAGCAGCCAGAAGGTCATCCACTTTTGACTTAATGCCTCATCTACCTAAACAGATAATATGCTTAAGTTCCTTCCTATCTCTTCCTGTCTTTGTCAGTTCTTTCTCCTTTTGATCTACCTGTATTTGTTCTTACCTGGTCTTTGACCATGTAATGTGTTACTAGAAAATAGTTGCTTATATGAAGGAATTTTCCAATGAAGAAACCTTTGTCAGCATCTAATGGTTAAGCTGGTGTATGTAACAAGTATATAAGAAGCAATAAACTCAGAGTTTGTCAAGCTGTGTCCTGCAGCTTCAAACCTCTACTCAAGACATGCCTGCATCTTTTTCTTAGCGTCTTACATCTGGCCCCTGAACAGGGACAGCCCCCCATGGAGCAACTGGGACAGCCCCTCCTTCCGAGGGAGCAACAGCCAACATACTTACCAGCGTCTGGAATAGACCTCTAAGTGCACTTTCGTCCTATGGGACCCCTCAATGGTAAGGGTTGCAATCTATCTCAGCACCAGCAGAAACATGTACAGGAACTCAGATTCCTGTTACACAAATCAGGTGTGAAAGCGCCTGAGGCAGACATAAGGAAGCTGGTGGATGAGGTAGGGAAACATTCCCCTTGATATCCTAAGCGCTGGACGCTTAGTTTACGAGATTGGGAAAAGATAGGGCATACTTTACATCTTGAATCTCGGGCTCCAGTACAGGTATTACATCAATGGCATCAGTGCCATCAAGCAGTGGAAAAATTTGGCTCAGATGCTTCAGCAGGGCAACAATTAACTACAAGCCCCACACCTGATTAGGATCAAGTAAAAAGTATGCCTCCGAAAGCATCTTTAATTGGATTTTCAGCTCCTTCTGAAGAGGCTAATTCTTTTGCCTCCTTACAGCCACCATACACTCCCATAAGGAAAATATTAGAGGAACAATCTTGAAGTAGAAAAAATATATATGGGGAATCATCAGAGGAATTTAAAGAAACAAATTAAATCAAAATGTACTCCTCTGCAATGTTTTGAACAATTGGGATGTTTTGAAACTTCAAGTAGCTGTTAAGTTTAACCCTGTCAGACAATGTCTGATGGTGCTTTGTGTTGATGTGTAGAAGTATAAATAATCTTTAACAAGACAACATTGAAAAACTTTGTAAACCTCTGGTTGGCTAGTTTATCTGATAACAACTAAAGCCACGAAAGAAAAGGAAAATTCAAAGAACTGAAAGCAAGGTTTTTTTTCCTTTTCCCCCTTTTAATCTGGCTCTATTCAATTCCCCTTTGTCAGAGGTGAGGAGAGGAGGCTGCTACTTTTCCCTCACCCTTCACACCTTCAATATTCCTTTTAGTCTTTCCCCAATGTCTTTTGAAGTTGCTGGGATAAATTGGAAGTAACCATAAATGTTCCCCTCCTTTTTAATTAAAAGGGGAGGCATGTTTTAGCCCTCAAACCCCACCCCCCACCCACTCTCTCCCAGGCTGTGAAAGAAATAGTAAACTGCAGATTTTATTGTAAAAGTAAATTGAAAAGTAATAGTTAAGTGTTTGCATGAGAAGAGTCCCATGGAGAATGTGTGAGAGAATTTATGGAAAATGCATGTGAAGGAGAGAAGGAGCGTTGGCTTACCTGAACGCCTTTTCTCAGCATGATGATGAAGAATCCACCAATGGGTTATTTCAGTCCTCCTGCCCAATCAGACTAAGTTGTCAAGTTGTCACGCCCCTCTTTGTCTGGGACCTCCCAGTTTCATTGACGACGTAGCCAATGACAACAGTTTGACGTGATGACTCTCAAGCAGGTATCCAGAAAAAACACAAGAACAGGCCCCCAACCCAGACCCAACTAACCACTAAATGGGAGGGCATGGATTCTTCATCACCATGCTGAGAAAAGGCGTTCAGGTAAGCCAACGCTCCTTCTCCAGCATGATGACTGAAGAATCCACCAATGGGATGTACCAAAGCTTCCCAAGTCCCTACGGGTGGGGTTCAGTTGGGGCCGGTCCCCCTGATGGTGTGACTACTTGTTGTAAAATACGTCTACCAAAAGCAGCCTCAGCTGAGGCAAATTTGTCCAGACGGTAATGTCTAATGAAGGGTGAAGGCGAAGAACATGTCGCCGCCCTGCAAATTTCTTCAATGGACGCTTGGGTTGCCCATGCCGCCATTGTGGCAGCACTGCAGATTGAGTGAGCCGTCACATGAGTAGGAACTGGCAAGGCAAGTGAGCCGTACGCACTTGCGATACAAGCCCTGATCCACCTACCTATGGTGGAAGCTGACACCTTTTGGCCCATTGAGGAAGGCTGAAAGGAAACAAACAGGCCTTCTGACTTACGGAAAGGCGCAGTGCACTTGATATAACAGCGTTAAGGCTCTCCTTACATCAAGTGAGTGCCACTGCCATTCCAAGTCATGCGACGGGTGAGAACAGAAGTCTGGAAGAATGACCTCCTGTGCTCTATGGAATACTGTATTTATTTTTGGAATAAATGAAGGGTCTAGTTTAAGAACCACTCTGTCCTCATGAAACATGCACAGGTCCTTTCTGATCGATAAGGCAGCCAATTCCGATATGCGCCTTGCTGAAGTAATTGCAATCAGGAAGGAGACCTTGAGTGACAAGTGCCATAAGGAACATGTTCTGAGTGGTTCAAAGGGAGATGACGTTAGTGCCTGAAGAACCCGAGGTAAGTTCCAAGAAGGATACCTATGAACCACAGGGGGTCTACTATTAGTGACTCCCTTGAGGAAGGACCGGATGGTGGGGTGCCTTGATAAGGACTCTGAGGAGTCCCATGAGAGTACAGAGGAGAGAGCCGCTAACTGTCTGTGGATAGTGTTGGGCGCCAACCCTTTTTTGACGCCCTCCATTAAATATTCAAGCACCCTGGGAATGGTTACCTGTGACAGACTCACGTGATTCCTGTCGCACCAGCGACAGAAGTTGCTCCACGTATGGTCGTAAATACGGTTAGTCGCTGGTCTCCTGGAAGCCTGGATCATATCTATCACCTCCGCCGAATACGATTCCCTAGACAGGGTGCGGCGTTCAAGTGCCAGGCAGTCAATTGAAGCCATTGGGGATCTGGATGCTGAAGATCCCCCTGCGTCAACCGTATTCGGTTGTCGGGAATCCTCCATGGGGCTGAGGCTGAAAGGCTCACCAGGTCGGCAAACCATGGTCTTCTGGGCCAGTGAGGAGCTATAAAGATCACTTCTGCCTGCTCCTCCAAGATCTTCCTGATAACCACTGGAAGCAGAGGCAGTGGGGGAAAAGCGTACAGCAGGCCTTGCGGCCACTGGCTGTGCAAGGCATCCACCCCCTCTGCTCCCCGGGAGGGGAACCGAGAAAAGAATCTGGGCAGCTGGGTGTTCCCCGGCAAGGCAAACAGGTCCACGATTGGACGACCAAATCTGAATGATCCGAATGATCCACTATCGACCTGCTGAGGAAATCTGCCTGCCAATTTGCCTCTCCCAAGATATGCTCGGCCCTGATGGAGAGCAGGTGTTTCTCTGCCCAGGAGCTCAATGCTCGAGCCTCTGTCATGAGGGACTTGGACCGGGTGCCCCCTTGCCGATTCATGTGAGCTTTTGCAGCCACGTTGTCCGTCAGGACCAGCGCATGTTGCCCCTTGACTACTGAGTGAAAATGTTTGAGAGCTAGGTGGATCGCTCTGAGCTCCAACCAATTTATGCTGTGCCTCAGGTCTGTCTGTGACCACTGACCCTGAGCCATCTGGGTTTGGAGGTACGCACCCCAACCAAAGAGACTTGCGTCCGTGGTCATGCTGATGCGACTTTGAATAGAGTCCCCTTGTGAATGGCCGATGAAGTCCACCAGCTGAGAGATAGACATACCTGATGAGGAACGCGCACCAACCGGTTGGATGTACTGGTGTGCTGTCTCTGGTACGGGAGCAGGAACCACTGAAGGTCCCGCGCATGTAGCCGGGCCCACGGCACTATTGCTATGCATGATATTAACTTCCCCAGGAGTTGAGAAAGTGTGGCCAAAGACACAGCCCTGCTTCTGCGCACCCTGAGTGCCAGGTCTCTGATGCTCCTGTGCCACTCCTCTGATAAGTACACGTGACAAGAGTCCGTGTCTATCACTGTGCCCAGATGTAGCAGGCGGGTGGAGGGAGTCATCTGACTCTTTTTGAAATTTATGAAGAACCCGTGGTTCTGTAGGGTCCTTATTGTGAGGGCCAAATCCGACTGGGCGGTTGAGACTGACAGGGACTGGATCAGAATGTCGTCCAGATAACACTGGACCCTTACAGGGACCAACCTTAAATGAGCTGCCAGCACTGCCCGGATCTTGGTAAAGACCCTGGGGGCTGAGGAGAGGCCGAATGGTAGAGCCCTGTATTGAAAGTGGTGGTCGAGGTAGCAGAATCGCAGATACCTGCGATGGTCCGGGAGGATAGGGATTTGCAGGTATGCCTCCTTTAGATCTATTGAAGTCAATAGATCCCCCCACCTGATACTGGTTAAGATGGAATGTAGTGTCTGCATTTTGAATTTCCGGTATTGAAGGTGGAGGTTCAGCCCCTTGAGATCGAGGATTGCCCTCCATCCCCCTGAAGATTTTGCAACTACAAATAGAATGGAGTAATACCCCAGTCCCGCCTGGTTCAGGGGGACCTCCTCTATGGCCTTGATGGTGAGTAGGTGTTGGATGGCGTCTACCATGAGCCCTCTTTTTACAGAGTTTCTCATGGCTGGGCAAGACACAAAGTGATCTAATGGCATGAATTTGAACTCCAGGGACAGACCTTCTCTTATGGTGCGCAGAACCCAGGAGTCTGTGGTTGTTTTCCCATTGGCGGATAAAGACAGTAAGTTTGCCGCCAATGGGGGGGTCCCCTCTGAGTCACCTGGCGCGACAGAAGGGGCGACCCCCTCTGCCACGAAAGGAATGTTTATTTTGGGGCTGGTACCGGGTTCTGTCCCTATAGCTTGCCCTGTCAAAGGAGCGCTCAGTCTTAGGGGCTGGGGGTCGGTATGGTTGTGCAGGCTCTGTCGCGGCCCCAGTCCGAAAGGACTGTCAGCGACTGTAAGGGAGGAAACGTCTGCTAGTTCTCCTTGCCAAATGAGAAATAACCTTTTGTTTTTGTTTGTTTTCGATGAGATATGGCGTTAGGGCCTCCCCAAATAATCTGCCACCCGTGAAGGGGGCAGTGGCCGCACGCCACTTATGTTTGCTCTTTTAGCTCTCCAGTTTTTGAGCCATAGAAGCCTCCTAGCGACTATGCTGGAAGCCATTGCTCATGCTGAGTGCTTGGCCGAGTACAGGGAGACATCCACCATATACTCGGATGTGGCTATTAGTTTGGTTAAATCCTGATGGATCCTGACCTCTTCCAACGGAATTCTGTCCTGCAACTGTCGAAGCCAGGTAATTGAAATCCTGGCAAAGAAAGAAGTGGAAGTTGCCGCCTTTGCTGCCCATGCAGATGCCAAATGGACCTTGCGTAAGGCCATTTCAGATTTTTTATCTTCCACCTTAAGGGCATCCGAGACATCTGCCAGAGACTGGCAGTCGAAAAAAGTGGAGCCAGTGATTCATCTACTTTTGGCACCTCCAATAAATCTGCCAAATTCTTTGCCATGTCCACTATCTTGCGCTCAGCCGCTCCCTGGGTCGGCTGAGCTGCCAGTGACTCCCACTGTCCCTAAATATTTTTGAGGAATAATGGGGGACAGGGAATTTGGAGGTGTTTGTCTACAGGCTCAGCAAACAGGGGATTAGTGTCCTGATCAGAGGAAGGCTGTGGGACTGGAGCCGGATGGGAGGAAAGCTTACCTGCTGCACAGGCTCTGCGCAGCAAGGAAGGAAATAGCAAAGTGTTGAATAGCTCTGCCATGGGCTGAGATTCATGGGTAGGTTCCTCACAATCAGACCAACGGTCCATACCTTCCTCATAATCCGAAATGTTGGAAGAGTCGGATTCAGGAGAATGGGATGGGGAAACCATACCTGAACGATCCAGTGGAGGTCGTGCAGAGGTGGCCGGTGCAGAAGAAGACCTCGGAATGGGAGACGCCTGATGGTGACCCGATGATGCCATGGCTTGGAACACAGCTTGCGATATCCACACTTGGAGCTGGTCAGAGAAGGACTGCTCTAGCGGAAGCCATAACCTCGCACCAGTTGGCGTGATGGCAGCAGTGGATGCCGTTGACGGGGCGGGCAGATCAAGGTCCTCCCCAGAGGTGGTCCTCCCTGACCAAAGGTCTGAGCCGAGACCTGCTGATGCACATTCTCAGGTGACCAAGCTCTCGATGTGGACGGTAGATGCGCCCCTGTGTCAGGGGGTGTGGAGGTTGACAGCGTATGACCTCTTTCAGCAGACAAGTATTGGGCCCGGGAGAATTGCTTCTCCAGGGCTCTGTGTGTTCGGTCGCCCTGCCTATCGCTTGCCTTGCCAGCCTTCCTGCCGTATTTTGATTTGGCTTTAGCCTTACCTCTAGGCGCCTCGGATGCCGGCTCAACTTGGATGGAAGTGTTGTCTGTGTCCAAAGGCTGTGGCTCAGTGGTTTCTGCCATATCGATCGAGATGCACCCCAGAGGTGACCCTGGAACTGACTCGCTCTGCAAGGGACGTCAGGAGGCCCCCCTTAAGAGGGACTGACTTCACGTGGATTAGCGTGAGCTGGCCCACTGGCTAACCTGGGCTCACGCTTGGCGCTGAAGCGCTCGTCACCTGGGCAATGTGGTGGACCTGAAGCCAAGTTGCTGACGAAATCACACGTGTCCCACAATAGTGACAATGGTCAGGATCTTGAAGCAACCACTACATACAGAGTGGCAGATATAGGCAATGTGGCGAGCAGGGCCTGAAGGACCGTCACTTCAGCAATGATTCCACACTCTTGTTGATATTAGATGTCTTCAATAGGAATAATAGTTTCTGAAACACTTAAACTCACTGAGAAAGTGAATATAGGTAATGCAAGAGCATATGTAGAAATATATGTAACTATACCAGTTAAAACTATGCAGAACAAAATATAACTGCAGAAAGTTATTTAAACAAGCTCACAAGATGACGTCCTAACCTAGGTGTTAAATGGGCATTTCCCTGTGGAAATGTGCCTCAAAATGGCGGACGCCCTGAGCTCCGGTAAGGAAGGAAAGGGGGGGGAGGGTGAGGTAATAATAAGACTCTTAAAACAGTCAAAAGGTACACAGGAGTTAAGAAGGCAAAATACGAGGCTTTTCTGAAATGCAGAAATCAGTTCAGCAAATCGTGCCTAACAGCTGTTAGGCGCGAAACGGCTCAACGCTGTAAAGCGAAGCTTCGTCCTCTTCAGCGGCAGCTAGAGAGAAGAAAGGAAAAATCCAGGGAATATTCCCCACGTCACTCACTTCAAATGATCAACTCAGCTGAGCTTCGGCCGGAGAAAACTTCGGCGAAAGCTGAGCTCCGCGTGTTCAAAATGGTGGCCGTTATAGGAATCACTAACCGGGCCCGGTCAGAGAAGAAGCCACGTGGCCTCAAAATGGTGGCCACCAGCCAGAAAACACGTGCGCTTGCCAGGGGAGTGGGAAAACTCAATCTCCTTCTAACTATAACGAAGGGAAAACTCCCCCCACTCCTATCTAGCAAAGATTTGGGAACAACTCAGCAGACTGCTGAATTCAGGGAAAAGAAACCACCCCCCTTATCCTGGAGAGGAATGTTACTCTAGCCCTGAAGGGAAAGGGAAAAAGGATTGAGATCTCCTAAAGAAGGGAATAATCGCCACTAATTCTCCCAATCTCAAGAAGAAGGGGTGTTGTCTTACCTGAACGCCTTTTCTCAGCATGATGATGTAGAATTCACCGGTGGGTAATCTCATCCTTCCTGATCAGAAGAGACTAAGTCAAATTTAGCCACGCCTCCCTCTGGGTGTGTCTTTCCAGTTTTTGACGAGGCGAAGCATCCATGACGAAGTCTGACGCATTGGCTCCAATAAACCTGACATTGGCCTAGACTGCCCTAAGGGGAGGGTGTGGATTCTACATCATCATGCTGAGAAAAGGCGTTCAGGTAAGACAAGGCCCCTTCTCCAGCATGATGCCTGTAGAACCCACCGGTGGGACATACCAAAGCCGCTCATGTCTCCACCGGGAGGGAAAAGTCTAGGCTTGTGTCCCCTGAGAAGAAACTACCTGCTGCAGGACCCACCTACCAAACAAGGCATCTGTCGCTGCAAACTGATCAATCTTATAGTGTCTTATAAAGGAGGAAGGGGAGGACCAAGTCGCTGCACTACATGTCTCTTCAATCGATTCCTGGGTGGACCAGGCCGCTGAGACAGCTGCGCTGTGCGTAGAGTGAGCAGTAATGTGTGTAGGAACTGGGAGAGACTGAGAAGTATAGGCTCGAGCAATACATGCTCTGATCCATCTATCTATGGTCGAAGAGGAGACCTTCTGACCCACGGTAGAGGGTTTGAAGGGACACGAACAAAGCCTCCAATTTACAGAAAACCAAGGTCCTCTTAATATAAAGATGCAGAGCCCTGCGTACATCCAACTTATGCCACTGTCTCTCCAATCGATGAGACGGGTTGGGACAAAAATTTGGAAGAACCAGGTCCTGGGACCTGTGGAACCAAGTATTGACCATTGGGATGAATGAAGGGTCCAAGCGAAGGACCACCCTATCTTCGAAAAAGGTACATAAATCACTCCGCACTGAGAGTGCGGCCAATTCTGAGATTCATCTAGCAGAAGTGATAGCTACTAAGAATGCCACCTTTAAGGAAAGAAAATGAAGTGAAAAAGACCTGAGAGGCTCAAAAGGAGGGAGAGTCAGGGCTTGCAATACCTTGGGTAGATCCCAAGACGGGTAACGATGTACCGGAGGTCTAGCATTGACTGCCCCTTTCAGGAATGTACTAACTGCCGGGTGTTGTGCCAAAGGAACCAGGTTGTCGCAAGTCAGGACCGTTGATAGGGCCGCCACCTGCCTGCGGATGTTGTTAGGTGATAACCTCTTATTTATTCCCTCCAAGAGATATTCTAATATGTTAGGAATGGTGACCAACAGTGGCCTGAGATGCCGCTTAATGCACCACGTGCAGAAGTTCTTCCATGTGGCATCATAAATCCTATTAGTCGAGGGACGTCTCGAGGCCTGAATCACTGAGATCACCCCTGATGAATATGATTGTCTAGTTAAACTTTCCCGCTCAAGTGCCAAGCGGCTAACTGGAGCCACTGTGGATCTGGATGTTGAAGATTCCCCTGGCTGAGGGCCACTCGGTCCGGAGGAATCCTCCACGGTGGCGAGAGCGACAGGTCCACAAGGTCGGCAAACCACGGACGCCTTGGCCAATGTGGAGCAACTAAGATTATCTCAGCCTGTTCCTGAATCAATTTGCGAATGGTTGCCTGTATCAAAGGAAGGGGAGGGAAGGCGTAAAGCAGACCCCCCGGGCACTGGCACCGGAGAGCGTCTGTTCCCTCCGCCCCCCGAGTTGGAAACCTGGTGAAGAACCTGGGGAGCTGAGAGTTTCTTGGAGAGGCAAAGAGATCCAGTTGTGGACAACCAAACCTGATCGAGATCTCCCTGAACAGTTACGAATCCAGACTCCACTGTGAGTGGTCGACCGTGACCCTGCTCAGGGAACCTGCTTGTTGATTTGCCTCCCCCGATATGTGTTCTGCCTTGATGGAACCCAGGTTGGACTCTGCCCACAGACCCAGGGCCAGAGCCTCCAGCATGAGGGACCAAGACCGGGTCCCTCCCTGCTTGTTGACGTGAGCCTTGGCAGCCACGTTGTCCGTCAGAATGAGGACGTGTTGTCCCCTCACTACAGAGGAAAACTGACGGAGTGCCAAGTGTATGGCCCTGAGCTCGAGCCAATTTATGTTGTGAGCTAGCTCTGACAGGGACCACTGACCCTGCACCAGATGAGTCTGTAGATGGGCGCCCCAACCGAGCAGACTGGCGTCTGTGGTCAAGATGAGTCTGGGGTGCTCCTTGAAGATGGTCTCCTTGGTCACTGTGGATGAAGCCCACCATAGGAGAGAGGATAGAGTGTGGTGAGGAACCCTCACCCTTCTCGTGGATGAACTGAGGTTCTGTTTCTGGAAGGGAAGGAGAAACCATTGAAGGTTTCTGGAATGAAGTCTGGCCCACGGAACAATCCCCATGCAAGAGACCATCTTTCCCAGTAGTTGAGACAGCTGGACCAGAGTAACTAACCTCTCTCTCTGAACCTGATGTACGAGCTTCCGGATGCCGATCCAGCGCTCCTGCGAAAGGTAGACCTTGCAAAGGTTTGAATCTATTATCGCCCCCAGATGAAGGAGGTGCCTTGTAGGAGTGGTGTGGCTCTTCTTGAAATTCACGGAAAACCCGTGGTCCTGAAGAGTATTGATTGTGATTTCCAGGTCTGACAGAGCCGACCTGAAAGAACTGGATTGGACTAGAATGTCATCCAGGTAGCATTGTACGCACACCGGAATCATCCTGAGGTGGGCTGCCAATACTGCCAAAACTTTTGTGAAGACCCTTGGAGCTGAAGAGAGACCGAAGGGGAGAGCCCTTTACTGGTAATGCCGGTGCGCGTTAACAAAACCAAAGGAATCCGTGGTGTTCCGGGAGGATTGGGATGTGCAAGTAAGCCTCTGTCAGATCTATGGAGGATAGGAAACCCCCTTTTCTGATGCTGGCCAGAATGGACCTTAGGGTCTGCATCTTGAACATTTTGTATTTTAAGAAATAATTTAGACCCTTTAGATCCAGTATCGCCCTCCAACCTCCCGAGGCTTTGGGTACCATGAACAGAATGGAATAAAATCCCTGTCCTTCCTGTGGTACCTGTTCTATTGCCCTGATTTCTAACAGATGGGAGATGGCCGTGGCTACCAATTTTGCCTTGACTGGGTTTCTTGGTACGGGACACCGCATGAAGCGGTCCGGAGGATTTGAGATGAATTCTAAAGCGAGACCCCGTTTTATGGTCTCCCTGACCCAAGCGTCGGTGGTGGTGACCTCCCCAATGTTGCTGAATAGCCCCAACCGACCGCCTATGGGAGACTCGTCCCTGGCGTCACTTAGACCGTCTGAAGGGACGGCCCCCTGCACCCCGGAAGGGACGTTTAGATTGGTATTGGCCCTTGGCTCCAGTGTTCTGGCGGTCCTGCTGGTGATGCTGTTTAGGGAAAAAGGATCGTGAGCCTCTGGGCCATTGCCAGGACTGCCTGGGCCGAAAGGGCTGCCTCCATTCCCAGGAGCCACTGGGGCGGAAGGTCTGTCTATGGAAATCCTGCTGAGGTCGTCTATCTGACCTTTTCGAGGGATGTGCTAGAATCTTGCGTTTGTCTTTACCCTCAATTATGTGTGGTTCAAGGATTGGACCAAATAAATGTGTGCCACTGTACCTGGCTGTCGACAGACGCCACTTAGACTTTAAGTCCATCCGCCATTGTTTGAGCCACAGGAATCTTCGAGAGGCAACAGTGGCTGCAATAGATTTGGCGGAATACCTGGCTGAATGAAGCGAGGCGTCTGCCGTATATTCTGATGCTGCCACTAACTTACCCAGAGTTTGATGAGTGTGAACCTGGTCGGGGGAACGAGGGCCTGAAGTTCGCGGAGCCACATGATAGAAGCTCTTGCAAAGAACAAAGATGAAGTCGCAGCCTTAATTGCCCATGCTGAAGCCTGGTGAGCTCGGCGCAGGAAGAACTCAAACTTCTTGCCTCCGCCTTCAGAGCCTCTGCCATATCCCCTGGAATAGCAGATGTGGAGAATAAAGAGGTTAGTGGAGTGTCCACAGATGGCACCTCTAAGAGAGAAGCGAAAGAGGAAGAGACATTGAATAGCTTTTTTTCAGTGCTATTGGGAGGAGGAAAAGTGGCCAGGGATGACCACTGCTTTTCCACCGTAGCCCGAAACACATGCAGGCAGGGGACCTGTTTTTCCTCCACAACCTTGTCTGCAAACAGGGGATTAGATTCCTGATTGGCGGAGGTGGAAGGTTTGTCATCCTGTGATGAAGAAAGGTTAGCTGTAGTAACTGCCTTCATATGTAGAGATCTAAAAAGAGAAAGATCAAAGAGACCCGAGGTGTGTGCTTGTTCTGGCTCTGCCTCCTCATCCTCTGACATGGGCATGTTGGCTACTTCCAGGTCCACTGACCCTTCCTCGCCTAATTGTGAAGAGGTCTCAGAGACACCAGAGTCAGGAACCGTAACACGTCCCGTTTGTGAAGGAGGAATGGATGGAGGAGGTGGAGGTTGTAAAAGTCTTTGATTCCTAGAAGAAGACATAAATTGTATAAATGCCTGTTGCATGAAAGCATGAAACTGATCTGACCACAGCTTCTGTTGGTCCTCTGAACTGGCCCCAGCCGCAGTTGAGGCCTGTGTGCCTTCATGACTCTGCTGCATGAAGAAGAAGAGGATGAGCCGGGGGGGGAGGGGCAACCTGTTCAGTTTCCCCCTGAGGAGACCATGCCCTAGGGGCATCATGTGAAGGCGCATATGGGGGCTCAAACGGAGAACGGTCCAGTGGAACGGGGGGAACCACTTCAGCCTCACTGGACATGAGCCTTTGAGCTTTGGAGAATTCCCTCTCCAGCACCTGGTGTCTCCTCGAGGCCTCTCACTCAGCTGCTTTAGAAGTCTCCTTAGATGCCAAATGCTTTGTCTTAGCCTTTTTCTTTCCCCCCGCTTCCAAATCAGCTGATCTGCGTTTTGATTGTGCTTGTGCGGGGGAAATATCAGTGTCTTGTGTTGCCTGGAGCGAGGCACTGTCTGCCATTGCAATCAGGATATTCCAAAGGAGATACCCGTAAGTGGAGGGAGCCCAAACACGCAGATCTGGTTGTCAGAGAGGGAAAACAACCCACAGTCTGAACAACAACAATGGCAAGACAGCCAGACAGTTTACTAAAACTGCCTGTCTAGGCCTGTGGCACAGTGCCACAAACTAAGTGGAACAGGTAGATCTAGATAAACTCCTCCCCCGCTCAATATATCACTCTAGCAAAAAAGGAGTAAGACCTGAACTTCAGAGAGTAAAAACAGAATAATCAACAATGCAATAAGTAGTCACAAGTGACTATAATAATACTCAGGATTCTAGAATGCAATAATATGTCTCCCCCCTGTAAGAGTCAGCCACAGCAGACCGGTCAATAAAAGCGCAGGCCCAAAGGAACTGCTAAAAAACACAAGGTCCCTGCAAGATGGCATCAGTGCCTGAGGCAATCAATCAAAATGGCGGCCGTACTCTGAGCACGTGGTGAAATGGCGGCCGTGCTTGTGTGTTTAACAATTACGATGGCTTTGAACGGAAAACCCCTTTTACTAGCCAGACTGGGAGGGAAATACTGTAAATCTTCTAAACCCCCCCCCTTCTCAAATCAATGACTTGTTGTTCGTCGCGCAGCATCCGCTGCGATCTGTAGAGAGCCTGCTTCCAGGAGGACCTCGTGGCGTCAAAGCACAATTGAAACGGCTGCCGTTGAGAAGAAAGGAAAACCTCTGGTAAACCGAGCCTCGTAGAGATCGCAAACCTCCGCAAGCCAGCTGCTTGGCTGATCAGTGGTCCCGCTGATCGGCTAGATGAGGCTAAAAGCCCTGTTTACGATCGGAGATGAGGCTAAAAGCCCCGTTTACGATCGGCCTGGAACAGCTCACAAGAGAGCCTGGTAGACTCGCTGGAGCCTAGAGACCAGACCAAATCCTCCAATAAATTGCAATTTGGTTCCAAATTAAAGCACAATGATGTAGAATTAGCCAAAAAGAACTCCAATTAAAATTCCAATTAGAAATTCAACTAAGCTACTAATTAACCTAATCTAGCTGAGGAGCCTAAAATCTTGCGTCCAGCGAGCTGAGACTAAGTCAAAAAACTGGAAAGACACACCCAGAGGGAAGCGTGGCTAAATTTGACTTAGTCTCGTGTGAGCAGGAAGGCTGAGATTACCCACCGGTGGATTCTACAAGCATCATGCTGAAGAATCCACCAATGGATAATAATATCTAGTCTGACCTGCTATCCAAACGAACTGAGTGTCAGGTTATCACGTCCTCATGGGCAAAAGACTAAGATGAAACTGGGAGGTCCCAGACAAAGAGGGGCGTGACAACTTGACAACTTAGTCTGATTGGGTAGGAGGACTGAAATAACCCATTGGTGGATTCTTTAGTCATCATGCTGGAGAAAACTATTTTTTAGTGGTGAGAAGTTTGTAACAAAAATTTTTCCTGTCTCTTTTGTTTTTCAACTGGCTGTGTTGCTTTAAGAGCAAGAGAGACTGAAAGAAAGAAGGGGGGGGGGGGGGAACTGTTCGTTTTAAACTTTTTTTCCTCTCTGCTTAGAATTCCGGTTTGCGAATGGAGATGAAATTCAATGCCCACTCTTGCAGTTTCAGATTACAAAGTTTTACTCAAAAGAGGAGACAGTAATTGTTGGACAATTTTTTTTGGGGGGGGGAATTGTTGAGTTTAAATTGTTTAGTTAGACCTATATATCTATCAACCAAAAGAAATGACTCTGAATTGTTTTGCTTAAGATTTGTAAATGTTTAACCTACTTAATGGAAATTTGTTTCCATCTGAATGGTATTTGATTAACTTGGAATTTAACTTATTGACCAAAGGGAAACAACCTGGAGATCTCATTGTAGTTCCACCTGTAGCACTTGCCGCAGTTAAGCAAATTAATGACATCTTGAGTACTCAATTTGTGGACAGAATTCCACATAAAAATTGTCACTTAACACTTTTCATATTTCTTACTAGTAAACTACTATCAGGAGTATTATCTGTGTTAGAAGCACAAAAAGTATATTGTATTGAATGGCCTTACTTATCCCATCCCAAAATGTTTTATCTTTTATCCAGGCTGTTGCTGAAATAACCTTAGGACACAATTGAGCTTGTCCTTGAAATGGGACTGATTTAATTAATATTGTTCTTCCTATCCCAAAATTTGATTTTCAATTTTATTTTCAGAATAACTTATCTCTTCAGTGCTTTTAACTGACTATATAGGCTGTATTTCATATCATCTGCCTACACTGCAGTGCAATCCTCACCACAACGCTCAGAATTATCTGCTGCTATTTTAGCTTTCCACACCTTTTCTCAACAGACTTTTAACTTAATCTCTGACTCTCATTATGTGTGCCAACTTATTTTTAATTTTCCAGGTGCTTACATCACGCCCAGGATCAACCCCAATCTTATGGCTTTGTTTTTAACTTTACAGCAGCTATCCTTTGTTTCTCACATATGTATCAGTCCTTTAAGGACTGCCTTCACAAACAAATAAAAAAGGAGGGATCAAGGGTACCTAATTTGGCATGGATAACTCGTCAAGTCAATAAAGTCCTAATAACTTTAAATCAGCTAAATATTTCTTTTCAAAAAACTACTGCCTACCAGCGTCACTTTCAGTAGAAAACTGTGCTCCCTAATCCATTGGTATGTTATCGGCAATTGCCTGATAAAACCTGGTTAGGTCCAGTTCCCTTATTAACATGGGGACGAGGCTATGCTGCTGTGCTTGCTCCTACAGGCCCTCTCGGGATTCCAGCCCGGTGTGTGCGACCAGCCAAAGATGTCATGGCATCAAATCCAGAACCCAATACCGGAAATGAAGAAGGTGACTCTTCAGACAGCACAACGTCCCTTTCGCTCTCGCTATCGCAGTTGACCAACAACCTGGGGCGATGTGAAAAACCTAACATCCAAAGTACAGAAGTTTCTGTGGCAACAGGGAAAAGAACCTACACCAGAGAATTTATGTGCTGCCATATTTGTGGTTTTGACTGCAAATTCCTTAGTCATTCTTTGCCTCTCTTCCCTTCTTAACTGCTGTGTGGGGGCTCAAGCTTTCCCACCTCATCCTTTAGAATCACAGATGAAATATAATATTTGGGTGCAATTAGCTAAAGTAACACAAGTGACAGACTTTTGTATTTCTGAATCATACGATATGGAAAATCTACTCTCTACCTGTCTTATACCTTTGTGTGTTCCAGCTTCAGTTTTAAAAAAATTATACTGGTTTAAGCAATTTTCTATCAGACAATGAATTTCATTATGCAAGTATGTCAAGCTGGGGTCATGCCTCTTATATGTTACCCCTTGATGCTGTTGTTTTGCATACACCAATTGTAGCTGTTCCTACAAATCTTACTTGTGCAAAAATTGTCAATTGTACTACTTCATCTAAAAAACCTCATTGTATACATGTCAGTCAAAGAATTTTAAATTGTACCTCCTTTCAAGAGGTATCCTTTAATTATGCACATATATGGTTATTCAATGTCTTTTTTTTCTCTACTTTCAATTTTCCACACTAAACTACCATTAACTTACCTCAGGAACAAGTTATGTTTTGTATAAACAAATGCAAAGTTATATGTCCCCTGACTAAGACCCACTAACTACTCCAGCTTAGGATAATGTCCTCACTAATAAAATAGAGAAGAGTGAGATGTGGGGAAAAATGCACGCGCAGCAAACTGCCGTGCTTTCCCCCCCACAAACCTCATAACCTTTTGATACCCTTTGTCCTAATGAAGCAGCCAGAAGGTCATCCACTTTTGACTTAATGCCTCACCTACCTAAACAGATAATATGCTTAAGTTCCTTCCTATCTCTTCCTGTCTTTGTCAGTTCTTTCTCCTTTTGATCTACCTGTATTTGTTCTTACCTGGTCTTTGACCATGTAATGTGTTACTAGAAAATAGTTGCTTATATGAAGGAATTTTCCAATGAAGAAACCTTTGTCAGCATCTAATGGTTAAGCTGGTGTATGTAACAAGTATATAAGAAGCAATAAACTCAGAGTTTGTCAAGCTGTGTCCTGCAGCTTCAAACCTCTGCTCAAGACATGCCTGTGTCTTTTTCTTAGCGTCTTACAGGTTGCAAAGTTACTTTTTCATCACCACCGTTAACTGCAAATGGCCGCTGTCTGAGGCAGTTGCTAAAGAAGAACTACCAGTATAGACAGGTGTGTGTATAGGAGAGGCATTTTCAGATAGAGTGTCTTCAGGATATTTAGGACTTCATCTGTTAAATACCATGAAGTAAATTTGGTATTACACTAGCTTCCAAACACTTTGCAAAATTAGCTTTACATAGACCATACATCACTTGTTTAAGCAGCATTTCTCAGTTTTATTATTTTTACTGCTTCCTCCCCTGACTATTTTACTGAAATGCACTTTAGAAGTGCATTAAATGGATAAAAGATATATTCTGACAATCTCAAACTTGTGGTTTCTCCTTTATAGATTTGGGTATTATCATCATCTATGCTGATTTTAAAATAAAGTTATAGTTATATCAATTTTTATTTTTCCAAATGATATTATTGTCTTACCTTAAGGAGATTTGTCAAGTAATTCTTCAGAAATTCTTTAAGTCGTTTGTATAATTCCAAGCCAACAAACTGAGCTCCTCCAGGTGTTTGGCCTTTTTTAGATTTAGAAGTGGGTACACCAGGTGCTCGTGCTTGATTAGATTGATGTACACTAGTGCAGTAGTTATAAACATGACTGATAGATGAGTTAAGGAATAGGTTGTATGCTACATATTACAATTAAACAGTAAATTAATACTTAATGTGTACCTTCATAATATATATACTGTATATCTCTACTACTAAATCACTGAAATTAGACCAGAAAATCAGCTATTACCAATTTATGTCCCACTGATTTTCAATGAGCTTCTTTCCATTCAACAAATGATTCTATCATTCTTACAATATTCCTTGTAAAAGTTATTATTGGTACTCTTATCCCTCTAAAACAAATCATGAGGATGAACAATGACCCACGTGAGAATTCATAACACAGGCATAAACCTAGAATTCCCAATTCACAAGTTGCATTATGGCCAATTTAGAGTGGTTATTTCACAGATGTTTCTTTACAATAAGTTGTACAGAAGATACTGGAAAAATCTCATTATTTTATGGGAAACTAACAGAATATCTGCCAAGAATGTTTCTGTATTGCAATTGCAGAACTTTCTAGTTCTACTTTGTATATCAATAAGCGAAATCTCTAATATACAAATAACAAAAGCTAACCAAACAGAATGGAGATATATATCCAATTCATTATTCTTTGATAAGGAAAACAACAATATAGTAGTGAGGACTTTGGGTAATTGAAATGGATCTATGCAAGCCTGTTCTAGAGACCAACAAGTTGCTTAAATATCCTGAGATGCCTGTCTTTAAAGCAAAAGAAAAATCAAGATACTCCTAGCATTCAGTGACAAATAGGGTTTAATTCCTGTTCTCAACAGATTTTATATTTGAGTGTTATGGGACATTCTTATATTCTTCTGTCTGGCTATAAGCTTACCTGTCCATCCATGTATTACTGGAGGAATAGAAAAAGAAATATGGGAGCAAATGCAAATTCAGGGTACAGATAATGTATGGGCACTTAACATTTTGGAAAGGCAGTGGGTTAGAGTTACATGTAGCCAATGGCCTCAGATTACCTACTCCTGACACTTACAGTAGGTACTGCTAGGATACAGAACTGGTTTAATTTTTACTTTTGCTTATGTAACCACCCTGCATGGTATAAATACCAAAGGAAAACACAGATGAGAGAACTTTCCAGTAAAGTTTATAGCCATGTAGTTTTCCTCTACGGCTAAAGAAAGCCAGCATTTGGTCAACAAGCATTTTATCTTGAGCCAGTGAACTGGTTGCATGGATTTTTGAATTGTGGCCATGATCAGGAAAAAAACACCTTAAAAGGGCCGTTGTCTTACCTGAACGCCTTTTCTCAGCATGATGATGTAGAATCCACCGGTGGGTAATCTCAGCCTTCCTGCTCAGAAGAGACTAAGTCAAATTTAGCTACGCCTCCCTCTGGGTGTGTCTTTCCAGTTTTTGACAAGGCGAAGCATCCATGACGAAGTCTGACGCATTGGCTCCAATAAACCTGACACTGGCCTAGACTGCCCTAAGGGGAGGGTGTGGATTCTACATCATCATGCTGAGAAAAGGCGTTCAGGTAAGACAAGGCCCCTTCTCCAGCATGATGCCTGTAGAATCCACTGGTGGGAAATACCAAAGCCGCTCATGTCTCCACCGGGAGGGAAAAGTCTAGGCTTGTGTCCGCTGAGAAGAAACTACCTGCTGCAGGACCCGCCTACCAAACAAGGCATCTGTCGCTGCAAACTGATCAATCTTATAGTGTCTTATAAAGGAGGAAGGGGAGGACCAAATCGCTGCACTACATATCTCTTCAATCGATGCCTGGGTGGACCAGGCAGCTGAGACAGCTGCGCTGCACGTAGAGTGAGCAGTAATGTGTGTAGGAACTGGGAGAGACTGAGAAGTATAGGCTCGAGCAATACATGCTCTGATCCATCTATCTATGGTCGAAGAGGAGACCTTCTGACCCATGGTAGAGGGTTTGAAGGACACGAACAAAGCCTCCAATTTACAGAAAACCAAGGTCCTCTTAATATAAAGATGCAGAGCCCTGCGTACATCCAACTTATGCCACTGTCTCTCCAATCGATGAGACGGGTTGGGACAAAAATTTGGAAGAACCAGGTCCTGGGACCTGTGGAACCAAGTATTGACCATTGGGATGAATGAAGGGTCCAAGCGAAGGACCACCCTATCTTCGAAAAAGGTACATAAATCACTCCGCACTGAGAGTGCGGCCAATTCTGAGATTCATCTAGCAGAAGTGATAGCTACTAAGAATGCCACCTTTAAGGAAAGAAAATGAAGTGAAAAAGACCTGAGAGGCTCAAAAGGAGGGAGAGTCAGGGCTTGCAATACCTTGGGTAGATCCCAAGACGGGTATCGATGTACCGGAGGAGGTCTAGCATTGACTGCCCCTTTCAGGAATGTACTAACTGCCAAGTGTTGTGCCAAAGGAACCAGGTTGTCATAAGTCAGGACCGTTGATAGGGCCGCCACCTGCCTGCGGATGTTGTTAGGTGATAACCCCTTATTTATTCCCTCCAAGAGATATTCTAATATGTTAGGAATGGTGACCGACAGTGGCCTGAGATGCCGCTTAATGCACCACGTGCAGAAGTTCTTCCATGTGGCATCATAAATCCTATTAGTCGAGGGACGTCTCGAGGCCTGAATCACTGAGATCACCCCTGATGAATATGTTTGTCTAGTTAAACTTTCCCGCTTAAGTGCCAAGCGGCTAACTGGAGCCACTGTGGATCTGGATGTTGAAGATTCCCCTGGCTGAGGGCCACTCGGTCCGGAGGAATCCTCCACGGTGGCGAGAGCGACAGGTCCACAAGGTCGGCAAACCACGGACGCCTTGGCCAATGTGGAGCAACTAAGATTATCTCAGCCTGTTCCTGAATCAATTTGCGAATGGTTGCCTGTATCAAAGGAAGGGGAGGGAAGGCGTAAAGCAGACCCCCCGGGCACTGGCACCGGAGAGCGTCCGTTCCCTCCGCCCCCCGAGTTGGAAACCTGGTGAAGAACCTGGGGAGCTGAGAGTTTCTTGGAGAGGCAAAGAGATCCAGTTGTGGATAACCAAACCTGATCGAGATCTCCCTGAACAGTTCCGGATCCAGACTCCACTCTGAGTGGTCGACCGTGACCCTGCTCAGGGAATCTGCTTGTTGATTTGCCTCCCCCGATATGTGTTCTGCCTTGATGGAACCCAGGTTGGACTCTGCCCACAGACCCAGGGCCAGAGCCTCCAGCATGAGGGACCAAGACCGGGTCCCTCCCTGCTTGTTGACGTGAGCCTTGGCAGCCACGTTGTCCGTCAGAATGAGGACGTGTTGTCCCCTCACTACAGAGGAAAACTGACGGAGTGCCAAGTGTATGGCCCTGAGCTCGAGCCAATTTATGTTGTGAGCTAGCTCTGACCGGGACCACTGACCCTGCACCAGATGAGTCTGTAGATGGGCGCCCCAACTGAGCAGACTGGCGTCTGTGGTCAAGATGAGTCTGGGGTGCTCCTTGAAGATGGTCTCCTTGGTCACTGTGGATGAAGCCCACCATAGGAGAGAGGATAGAGTGTGGTGAGGAACACTCACCTTTCCCGTGGATGAACTGAGGTTCTGTTTCTGGAAGGGAAGGAGAAACCATTGAAGGTTTCTGGAATGAAGTCTGGCCCACGGAACAATCCCCATGCAAGAGACCATCTTTCTCAGCAGTTGAGACAGCTGGACCAGAGTAACTAACCTCTCTCTCCGAACCTGATGTACGAGCTTCCAGATGCCGATCCGGCGCTCCTGCGAAAGGTAGACCTTGCAAAGGTTTGAATCTATTATCGCCCCCAGATGAAGGAGGTGCCTTGTAGGAGTGGTGTGGCTCTTCTTGAAATTCACGGAAAACCCGTGGTCCTGAAGAGTATTGATTGTGATTTCCAGGTCTGACAGAGCCGACCTGAAAGAACTGGACTGGACTAGAATGTCGTCCAGGTAGCATTGTACGCACACCGGAATCATCCTGAGGTGGGCTGCCAATACTGCCAAGACTTTTGTGAAGACCCTTGGAGCTGAAGAAAGACCAAAGGGAAGAGCCCTGTACTGGTAATACCGGTGCGCGTAACAAAACCAAAGGAATCTGCGGTGTTCCAGGAGGATTGGGATGTGCAAGTAAGCCTCTGTCAGATCTATGGAGGATAGGAAACCCCCTTTTCTGATGCTGGCCAGAATGGACCTTAGGGTCTGCATCTTGAACATTTTGTATTTTAAGAAATAATTTAGACCCTTTAGATCCAGTATCACCCTCCAACCTCCCGAGGCTTTGGGTACCATGAACAGAATGGAATAAAATCCCTGTCCTTCCTGTGGTACCTGTTCTATTGCCCTGATTTCTAACAGATGGGAGATGGCCGTGGCTACCAATTTTGCCTTGACTGGGTTTCTTGGTACGGGACACCGCATGAAGCGGTCCGGAGGATTTGAGATGAATTCTAAAGCGAGACCCCGTTTTATGGTCTCCCTGACCCAAGCGTCGGTGGTGGTGACCTCCCAAATGTCGCTGAATAGCGCCAACCGACCGCCTATGGGAGTCCTCCCTGGCGTCACTTAGACCGTCTGTAGGGACGGCCCCCTGTGCCCTGGAAAGGGCGCTTGGACTGGTATTGGCCCCTGACTCCGGTGTTCTGGTGGTCCTGTTGGCGATCCTGTCTAGGGGGAAAGGATTGTGAGCCTCTGGGCCATTCCCAGGACTGCCCAGGCCGAAAGGGCTGCCTCCACTCCCAGGAACCACTGGAGTGGAATGTCTGTATACGAAAGTCCTGCTGAGGCCGTCTATCCGACCTTTTGGAGGGGTGTGCCAGAATATTGCGTTTATCTTTGCCCTATATTATGTGCGGTTTGAGGATCAGGCCAAATAAATGTGTATCACTGTACGTGGCCGTCGACAGATGTCCCTTACACATTAAGTCCGTCCGCCACTGTTTTAGCCACAGCAATCTTCGAGAGGCAACTGTGGCTGCAATGGATTTAGCCGAGTACCTGGCTGAATGAAGTGAGGCATCTGCCATGTATTCTGACACTGCCACTAGCTTTCCCAGTGTCTGATGTGTGCGTACCTGGTCAGGGGGAACGAGTGCCTGAAGTTCGCGGAGTCACATGATTGAAGCCCTTGCAAAGAAGGAAGATGAAGTCGCAGCCTTAATCGCCCATGTCGAGGCCTGATGAGATCGGCGAAGGGAGAACTCGAACTTCTTGTCCTCCGCCTTCATGGCCTCTGCCATATCCCCTGGAATAGCCGATGTGGAAAATAAAGAAGTTAGTGGAGTGTCCACAGATGGCGCCTCTAAGAGGGAAGCAAAAGAGGAACAAACATTGAAGAGCTTCCTTTCAGTGCTATTGGAGGCAGGAAAAGTGGCCAGGGATGGCCACTGTTTCTCCACAGTAGCCCGAAATACATGCGGACAAGGAATTTGTTTCTCCTCCACAACCTGTTCCGCGAACAGTGGATTAGACTCCTGGTTGGTGGAGGTGGAAGGTTTGTCATCCTGTGACGAGGAGAGGTTAGCCGTAGTACAGGCTTTCAGAAGACCTGAAAAGGGAAGGATCAAAAAGACCTGAGGTATGCGCTTGTTCGGGAGCTGCCTCATCCTCTGACATGGGCATGTCGCTACCTCTAGGTCCACTGACCCCTCTCCTAATTGTGAAGAGGTCTCAGAGACACCAGAACCGGGAACCGTGGTACGTCCCGTTTGAGAAGGAGGCATGGATGGAGGAGGTGGTGGTTGTAAAAGCCTTTGACTCCTAGAAGAAGACATAAATTGTGTAAATGCACGCTGCATGAATGCATTAAACTGATCTGACCACAGAGCCTGTTGGTCCTCTGAACTAACTCCAGCCTCAGTTGTGACCTGCGTGCCTTCACGAGCCTGTTGTGTGAAGGAACAAGAGGAGGAAGAGCGGGGGGGACCAACCTGTTCAGTTTCCCCCTGAGGAGACCATGCCCTAGGGGCATCATGTGAAGGCGCATATGGAGGCTCAAACGGAGAACGGTCCAGAGAAACGGGGGGAACCACTTCAGCCTGGCTGGACATGAGCCTTTGGGCTTTGGAGAATTCCCTCTCCAGCGCCTGATGTCTCCTCGAGGCCTCTCGCTCGGCTGCTTTAGAAGTCTCCTTAGGTGCCAAGTGCTTTGTCTTGGCCTTTTTCTTTCCCCCCGCTTCCAAATCAGTTGATCTGTGTTTTGCTTGTGCGGGGGGAACACCAGTGTCTTGTGATGCCTGGGACGAGGAACTGTCTGCCATTGCAATCAGGATATTCCAAAGGATATACCCGTAAATGGGGGGAAACCAAACACGCGATCTGGTTGTCAGAAAGGGAAAACAGCCCACAGTCTGAACAACAACAATGGCAAACAGCCAGACAGTTCACTAGAACTGCCTGCCTAGGCCTGTGGTACCACGCCACAAACTAAATAGAAACAGGTGGATTCTAGATAAATTCTCCCCCGCTCAGTATACAAAGCTAGCAAATGGAATAAAACCTGATCCTCAGAGAGTAGAGATGGACTAATAAAAAATGCAATAAGGAGTCACCATATGAGTACCAGATCGTACTGATAGTATCCTGAGAATGCATCAATATGCTTTCCCCCGGTAAAGGCCTGATACAGCAGACCCAGTCAACAGTAAAGCAGGCCCCAATGGACTGCTAGGAACACGAGGTCCTTACAAGATGGCGTCAACACCTGAAAGCATTCAATCAAAATGGTGGCCGTGCCCTGAGCACGCGGTCAAAATGGCAGCCGCGCCTTGCAGTCTCCTCTAATAATTGCAATAGTACCAAAGGGACTACCAGACTGCCTGGAAGGGAAAGGCGCTAAGGTTTTCTTCCTAAAATCCCCCCCTTCGTCAGAAATAACTTGCAGTTTGTCGCGCAGCTTCCGCTGCGATCCGGAAAAACGCCTGCTTCCAAAGGAACCTTGTGGCGTCGAAAGCAACTGCGAACGGCTTGCTGTTAAGTGGAAGGGCTTCCCTCCGGTTACCCCAGCTCCGCAGAAATCCCTGTTCTCCGCAAATTCAGCTGTTCGGCTGATCAGCGCTCCCGCTGATCAGCTAGATCGGAGCCAGAAGCCCCGGTTGCGATCGGCCTGAAATTAGCTCACACAGGAGCCTGGTAGGCTCATAGAGCCTAGAGGCCAGATCAACTTTCAAATAACTTTAGCAATTTGGATCCAAATTGGAAAATAAACACCAAAATTTAGAAATCATTGAATTCCAATGAATCCAATTAGTGAATCAATTGAATTAGTTAAACAAATTACTTAATCAACCTAATCTAACTGAGGAGCCTGAAATTTTGCGTCCTGCTGAGCTAGACTAAGTCAAAAAACTGGAAAGACACACCCAGAGGGAGGCGTGGCTAAGATTTGACTTAGTCTTTTCTGAGCAGGAAGGCTGAGATTACCCACCGGTGGATTCTACAGGCATCATGCTGGAGAAAGCCCATTGCTGATCTTGAACACTATCTGTTGTTTTCTTCCTTCTTTGAGTTTTACCCTTTTGAAGTTTCACTTGAAGTTCCAACCCCATCCAAATGCAAACTGGGTGGGAAGAAAATATTTTTCAAGCTACCCCAATATGAAACACGAAAATAATGGTTATTTTCTAAAATACTTTCTAATATAATTTAAAACATACATGTCAACAACTATAGTATGTATTTCAGTATAATGTATTACGATATTGTTCTTTTTCTTCAAGGTACAGTACAACTTGTACAACTGCTGTTTAGAGTGTTCTGCCATCTGTTCTAGTTCTACCTTTGTCACAGTTGATTCAAAATAATATACAAAATGTACAATTCTGTAACAAAATACACTGCAGCCAATCCAGAAATGAAGAGTTATATAAAACATTTCATTTCATAACAATCAAATATTTGTCTGAAAAAAGTGCCATTCAGTGAGCTTCATCTCTGAGACAATATGCAGCCAACCTAAATGTAGGATTAATTATTAACTGAGAGCCAGTTTGATTTAGTGGTTAAGGTGAGGGACAAGTAGTGGGGGAAACTGTTCTAGTTCTAGCTTAGACAAAGAAGCTAGATCAGTGGTTCTCAACCTTTTTAATGCCGCGACCCCCAACCGGTCGTAAGTCGAGGACTACTCAACTGGTCGTACGTCGAGGACTACTCAACTGGTGCAGCACCATTTGCAGAATGGGACTTTTGGCGGGCTCAGCAGGGCAGAGACAGCCTGGACAATTCCTATTGGCTTTTGAAAGCCAATAGAATTAGACTCTATTCAAGAGAGTCTATTCTATTGGCTTTAAAAAGCCAATAGAATAAAAGGGAGTAGCACAGCTAAGGAAAAGGGGGGAAAAAATGGCGGACTGCGTTGTTTGGCAACCCCCGTGAAATGGTCGTTCGACCCCAAATGGGGTCCTGACCCACAGGTTGAGAACCACTGAGCTAGATGGTGAATTTGCACCAGTCGCTTTCTCTCAGCCATAGGAAGAATGCAATGGCAAATCATTTTGAAAATGTTGCCTAAAAAGCTGCATGAACTTGCCAGAGTTCAGGACTGAGTCAAAAGCACAAATAAATCTAGATATGTTAGTAATCTATATACAATATTCCTCTAAGCCTGTAATTGTAAACTTGAAGCTTCCTGAACACAGTAAGAGTTATCCCTTAAGTAGAAATGCATAAAATAAAAGATGAAAAATAGTTTATACAAATTTTGCATATGTACAATACAAATGTAATACAGGTAATTTTTGTCCCCAAACTAAAATATGAAAAAAGTTCCAATTTACATATGACTAATCTTAAAAGTATGTGACAATTAAATAAGCCACATTTATTGTCACTTTATTCCACTTCATAGCACTCAGTTACAATTACCAGTAGTAGTGTATTAATAGTATTGCACCACTAATTTGCAAAATAAATTTTGAGGTTTGTACTTGAAAAAAGAGAAGGGGGTTGGATTTATAACTGACATCATTTAAATATGATTAAATATGATTGCCCAGGGTGGTCAAAGTTGTTCAAGATGATAGCCTTCAACTATCTGCTAGTCCCAAAGTCCTCAACCTGAACAGAATTGTGACCTCCTAAACCAGTGGTGGCAAACCTATGGCACGCGTGCCAGGGGCGGCACTCGGAGCCCTCTCTGTGGGCACGCGCGCCATGCCCCGGAGATGGCAACCATCCCTCTCCAAACAGCCGCCTGCTAACTCGCCAAGGTTCCACATGGCCGGATGCATCCCAGCACAGCTGGTTTCCCTCCCCCCTGTCCCATCCCTCCTGGCCTCGCATGCTCTCCTTTTCCAGGGTGCAACCCACTGCATTGCCTCCTCAGCTGTTGGCCATCTGTCCAGCTCAGAGGTGGCTTCTCTAAACTTCTGGTGGCGGGCTGCGGAGCCCCAGATTGCGCCGGTCAAGGGGCCGGCAGGCTGCGGCTGCTGACAGACACTGTTGGCCCCATGCCCTCGCATCAGCCTCTGTGTGCAGGGGCTGATGGTGTCAGGCAGCAGCCACCCCAGCCCCTGCCTCGCCCTGTGACAATGGCACCCCAGCCCTGCCTTGCCTTGCCTCACCCCGCAGGACGAGCCTCCTGCCCACTGCCCCACCTGCCAGAGACCCCATGGATCTCCCCGAACCATGCCTGGCCCCCACAGGCATCCCTCCCCACCTTGGCCACACCCACCCAGTCTGCCATGACCACAGCCATGCCCACCCAGTGGGCAAACCCACCTGGCACCCAGTGATAAATAAGTGGGTTTTGGGTTGCAGTTTGAGCGCTCAGTCTCTAAAAGGTTCGCCATCACTGTCCTAAACTGATAAAGCTATGTGATTCCTCACCCCACATGGATAAAACTAAAGATTTTACCAGGTTAGGATCGGGCAAGAATTATACCATTTATTTTTAATTACATGTGTATATCAAATAAAATAAAACCATGCAACTAAAAAAAATAACCAAATTCAAAATCATGTTTTTTTAAAAAATGGGAAGGATAAGCTTGCTTAGTTTTGCAAAAGTTTGGAAAGCTGGGTTTTATTGTTAAGACAGCCTTTCTCATAAACAATTAACATTTATTTTAGACTGTTATTTTTTGTTTATGAGTATAACTGCAGAAAAGTATGGCTTTGCTGCTGGTCTGTCAAAGCAGAGTTTCAGCAAGAAGCAGCTTTTGGTGTGCAAACCATCACTGATATCTTAATAATAGGAATAGCTTGCTCCATACAATGAAATAGAACTAGAATACCCTCCTAAAGGTATAAATGTACCACCAAATTATGGTGTCTGAATTTTAAAGTTCCCCAAATCAACACAGTTGATATTCCTAGTCCTTGAATATGAAACTGCTTAATGCTGATCCCCACCCCAATTTTATTTACATCTCTCAATACATAAGTAGCCACTTTAATACATACAGCCAGAAAATGACAATGGGCACAAACCAAGCACTCACTATAGAGAACTTGACATGCAGCAATTTGTTTGGGAAGTAGTTTCAAAAATAAGGGTATGAAATAAATGCCTTAGTACAGTGGTGGCGAACCTATGGCACGGGTGCCAGAGGTGGCACTCAGAGCCCTCTCTGTGGGCACGTGCACCATTGCCCCAGTCCCAGGCCTTCAGCTGGGTTTTATAAAACCTTTTCGCTTTAGGCCTCCGCCGCCGTGTGCAAAAAAAAAAAAAGGTTCAATCAATCAGTCAATTTCAACTTCTTGCGGGAAAAAATAGATCTCGCAAAGTTGGAATTGATTGATTGAACTTTTTAGTCCCACCCAGTTTGCCGTTACCACTGCAGCCACACCCAGCCAATGGGCCACACCCACCCAATGAGCCACACCCACCCAGCACCCGACAATGCATAAGTGGGTTTTGGGTTGCAGTTTGGGCACTCGGTCTCCAAAAGGTTCGCCATCACTGCCTTAGTAGCTCTTAAGGTTTAAGTTCTTATTGTTTTGGTTCTTCTCTCTGTGTGGAGAGAGGTGTCTCTAGAAGTCACAAAATTGATGTTGCATGCAGTCCTTGATCCATATTCTTTGCACCGCTCCTTTAGCTAGTCCCCAAACAAAATGCTAGCAGAAACTGTTAGCATCTGCTCTGTGGGATCCAAGCTTACCTCCCGCATCTCATATATTTATCAACAAAATCAGCACCTCAATCAACAAAGAAGTTCTCCAAGTTCCTTTGTAAGGAGCCACAAGTATTGAATGCTTCCCAACTACCAGAAAACCTAGTTTATCTCCAGCATGATTATGGGTGTATCTACTGCTTCTCAACCACTTTAGTCCATCTAGACCAGGGGTGTCAAACTGCCGGCCCACGGGCTGGATGTGTCACACAGAAGCCACACCCACCCCAGATCTGGCTAGGGGAAAAAAGTTACGATATGTTGCGACACGTCACATGACACGTTGAGTTTGATACCCCTTAACTAAACAAATACAACTCCAATGTTTGCATATACAAACAGCTGGAGGCCTACAAAGAACCTCCCATCTCCAGAAAGTCAGTCTTATAAACTCTAATGGTATGTGGGAATGACCTTGGGAGACAGAAGGAAGAGCCACAGGCTAGACATCTATCTCAGCACACAGAAAGAAAGAAAAGAGATGTGGGAAGCATCTGAGAAGAGACCCTCCCTAGTTTTCTGGAAAGTAAAAGTAAAGGAGGGGAGAAACTCTTTCAGACTTGCAAGATTTTGTTACTGTAACCTTACAATAAAGGTATTGTTAGTACTCATGGTTTGTGCTTCTTGTCTGGACTCCCATAAAGGGCTGACATAAACTCAGTTTTAGCATTTGTGTTATAAATTGCTGTATTGTAAATTCCAAACAGCCCCCACTAGTCTGGCAAAAGACAAGTGATTCCAAGGACTGTATCTTAGTATCATTCGATGGGCCACAGTCTGTCCAATGCAGACGATCTTTCAAAGAGAAGCTTCAGGCTTCCAGAACACATTTTATTCTTGCTCCTACCCCCAACTCCAAGCCTCCAATCAAATTTCCTAGGCTTTTTGCAATGGGAGGGAAAAGTGGATTGCAAATTCTCTGGAAAAGCATATCACTCCCATTTCTCCCAATTCTAAAACATTAGAGAGAATTAGAGTATCGATTTGTATGAATCTCACGTTTAAATGTATTGATCAAACCACTGAACTAAATGGCTCAAGTAAGATCAATCATCTTAAGTGTTTCTTTGTACATATAAATCTTGGATTTTATGCATTTAAAATCAGACCTTAGTAATGCATCTTTAAAAAGTTAATATCCCAAAGTTGTCATTGCTTCAATTATGAAACAGGATAAGAATACATCGACACAACCATTAAAAACCACTTATTTAGGAGTACATGTTAGGATACGTGTAGAGTTCCATATATCTGGACTTTGCCATGCTTTGCCTTGTATAAACTTGTTGAATGCCAGCTCTTAGGTCATCCCATATCTGGTCAAGACCAATTTGTTTAAGTCCATGAGGGTTCTGACTCCTATTTGATGACATTTTGAATTTCCTGTGAAGTCTTCCAGTGTAGCAGCAAGAAATCTAGTTAATCCTCCATCAAAGGCAGAAATAAATCAACATTACAAATCTATTACAGTCACTCAGAAAAAAATGTGGTTTTTTTTTCATATAAAGGCTGTTACTGACTCACAACACACTGTTGGGGAGGACAAAAAAACCAGATGTCTATTCAACTGCATATGTAAATGTAGTAATAGCTAAAACAAACAGTTGTAAAACTTTAACATCATATGTGGATCAGCCATAAGACCCTTACAAAAAGTTTCCTTAGTAAGAGACTATTTGGGGAAATGGATGTCTGTTAAAGACAAACCTGAAGGTACATACTGTACATACACAAATAAACAGCCTGGGGGGAAGGAGGAGAAGAACAGTACTTTCTGGCAAGAGACACATGAAAGGAGTTGAAAGAAAAAGGTGCTCCCCAGCCAACCCAAAGTACATGTTCCAAGTTGCATGAGAGGTGCAGTGCTGCTCAATGGCTTGTGAGGGAAATGGGGAGGATAGCAAGTGAAGGAGCTAAAAGCAGCATCCAAGGGTCCTGGTGGTAACTAGCAAGGAACAAGAAGTAACATTTCAAAAGTGGCATAGAAGAGGTGAAGAGCACACACCGAGATCATGCAAAGAGACCACATGGATTGGAATCTTTGAAGACAAAGTAGGCAGGTACAAGGATAGAGCTCATATGTTTCTCCCATCAGGACAGCAAGCAAGGCCACATGAGTATAAAAAACTAAAATAAAATGCTGATGCTGAAACAAGGATGCATTCAGTTTGGGGGGGGGGGGAGTGGTGGTGAACAGTGAACATAAATTTGTTCCACTATATCCAGTCTATTAAATGAGAGTCTGTTAAATCAATTTGACTATATTGTTATTGCACTACAATCATATTACTAAATTATACTAAAAAAAGAACAAAGAAATTGCATTATTTTAAAATATTATAACCTTCTTTCTCAAGCTGTCACTATAAGCGAAGAGGTCAGAGTGCAACATAATGCAAAGAGTAAATATGGCAATCAAATTAAACTGTATATGTTTCATGTTAAATTATGGTTGTGCAGCCTTTCAAATCCGAAGGGAAAAAATATCCTTAAAATTGTCTGGTGTTGCTCACACACTGTCTGTTGACAAGTCAGTTGCATCCTTTCAAGGGATTGTGTGACACACATGGTTTAAGAAGTTGTTGATTGATTCTGCATGTACATACAGGTAGTTCTTGACTTACAACCACAACTGACCCCAAAATTTCTGTTGCTAAGCGAGACAGTTAAGTGAGTTTTGTCACATTTTACAACCTTTCTTGCCACAGTTGTTAAGTGAATCACTGCAGTTGTTAAGTTAGTAACACAGTTGTTAAGTGAATCTGGCTTTCCCATTGACTTTGCTTGTCAGGTTGCCAAAGATGATCACATGACTCTGGGACACCGCAACCATCATAAATATGAGTCAGTTGCCAAGAGTCTGAATTTTGATCACATGACCATGGAGATGCTGCAAAGGTCATAAGCGTGAAAAATGGTCATAAGTCACTGTTTTCAGTGCTGTTGTAACTTTGAATGGCCACTAAATGAATGGTTGTAAGTTGAAGACTACCTGTACAGGTAGTCCTCAACTTACAATCACAGTTGAGCCCAAAATTTCTGTTGCTAAGCAAGCCAGTTGTTGAGGTTTGCCCCATTTTATGACCTTTTTTATCACAGTTGTTAAGCAAATCACTGCAGTTGTTAAGTGAATCATGTGGTCATTAAGCAAATCTGGATTCTCCCATTGACTTTACTTGTTAGAAGCCAGCCAAATAGTGATTACATGACCCCGTGACAGTGCAACTGTCAGTTGCCAAGTGCCCAAATTTTGATCATGTGACCATGGGGATGCTGCAACAGTCTTGTGAGAACTGGTCATCAGTTACTTTTTTCAGTGCCGTTGTAACTTCGAATACTCACTAAATAACCGATTGTAAGTCGAGGACTACCTGTACAAGTATGGTTCAAAGTGTCCCTTGAAAAGGGCCCTTCATACTGGAAAAACTGCAAACTATCATATAATAGAGCATCCTAGCATTAATAGTGAAACCACAGCAATGAGTTAGCTGGGTTTAAGCCATTTTCATCAATCTGATTTGAAAATATTTGTGTATTACAATTTAAGGATTCAATCATGATGTATAATTCGTAACATCTAACAAACCATGTTAACAGTATTGGCTTATTCTAAGCAACACAGGTGAATTATCAACATAAATTTTAACTGTTACAGTGGATACAGTAAGTCTACACATGCCTGATAAAATGCTAGGTTTTTGAGATGTAAACAAAAATCAGACCCGGACATCCAGTTTTGCGCAGTAGCACAGCAGCCGAGGGATTGCGGGGCTCCACACCCTACAGCTGATTTTCTTCCTGTTAGGAGACCCTAAATGGGCCAGAAGTCACCACTGTCAGCTGTCCTCTGCCAGCTGCTGATAAACTCCAAACACAGAAGGAACAGGTGACCAGCAAACTTCAATGCAAAAGAAAAGTCAGCACTGGGAGTGAATTGCTCCCAGTGCTTTACATAGTTGTGCTCCACCCACCAACCCCACCCCTCTTAGCAAGCCAGCATCCGGTCCATATGGATAATAGGCGTAGTGCACCACCCTTTTCCCCCCCTCCAGACACCCACAGAGCCTCTGCCGTCCCAGCCATTTGTTCTGATAACGAGGCAGCTGGAGGAAGGGAGACGCAGCCAAGGTAAGGCACAATCCCTCCCTCGTTCTGCTTATCTAGTCCCTTGTCCAGCTGGTAGGAGGAGTGTTCCTGGCTTCTGTCTCCTCTGAGGATGGCACCTGCGGCATCTGGCTGCATGCTCCCCATCTCCCGGCCCATGGCAAGCCCAGGGGCTTGACAGGCGGCCCCCTCTACCAGGGCCCCCCATGGAAGGCAAACAGAGACAGGTGAGCATGCGACAATTTGATTGGTCCCGTCCGTGGCCCCTCCCCCCAGTTTTCCAGGGTGCTGGCGATGGAAGGCCTGCACCAATCACGGAGCATGGACGTCTTCCTTCCGCACCCACGACGCCTCTGACAAAGGGTACCCTTTCCATCTCACCAAGTAGTGGACGGCAAAGAAGGCGGCAAAGAAGGAAGTCCTGTAGACCATGGAGAGACAGTGGTCAACCCGATCGGTCCGGGAGAAGCCTTCCAGAAACCAACAGGAGAAAGGCTAGCCTAACTTCAGAGTCTAGCCCAAGCTACAAGCAACCGAAGTCAAAAAGTATTACTTTAAGCTGATTATAAACAGCGCATTTGAATCTGAGCAAGAACTAATCAACCAATTTCCTGAAAAAAAATCCTAAGAAGCAAAAAAACTCAGAAAGTGAAGGAGAGGGATCTTTGCCCCACCCTTTTACTAATGGAAGTGGCAAATTAAACCTTTTATGGAGGACTAAAACATACAGAAATGAAATGAAATGAATATAAAACCTAAATTTGGATAAGTTTGAAATTGCTGAATGGTTAAGATTCTCATTTTAAAGACAACTGTTTATTTTGAAAATTGAAAAATAAACTGGTGCTGACGTCTAGTGGTGGATGAAGACTATGACAGATATGGCTCTCATACAGGACTTGGCAAAATCTGGAAAAAACTAATCTGTGCTTCTGACCTTCAAAGCTCTAACAATAGAGAACAGCTGTGACAAAAAAGAAAACAATCTGGGCTACAGACAAAGAGAGAATTATAAACTTTAGAAAAAAATTTTTTTGAACACTTTGGATTACAAATATCTACTTAACTGTGACTCCAAAGCTATTTGTAGAGAAAAGAAAACCTTGATACTTGGCTATCATGGAAAATCAGAGACTTGTAGAAAGAGCTTATCAAGAAAAAACAAATACCTTTCAAGAGGAGATATATGATATGCTGCAACTAATTCAAACAACAATGATTTTAAACCACAAAGAAATCCAGAATAACTTTGAAAATATAAACCAATCTATCTCCAATTTAACTTTACAACAAAAAAATCCCAGAAAACAACAATAGAGAAGGAGCAGATAAAACAGATAACTGAATACAAATTTGAGGAGAGAGACTTAAAGATGGAACCTAACAAAACAAAGAACTATGATTTAACCCAAGTGGGAAAAAAATTCACAAGAAATATTGGATTTGGAAAAGACAATTTATACTTTAACACCACAAAACAAATTTGAGGATAAGAAAAAAGATTGGACAAAATGGACTGCAGAGATGTCAGGAACACCACTAGAACTGGAGAGACAAAAAATGATAAGAGAAACAGAGAGAAAAAGAAAGAAAAAGATTTTCAACAAACATGAAAGGGCAAAAGCCTCCTACAAAGACATTGTACTTGACTTACCTTTTTGTATCTACAGTAACATCTACAAGAATATGGAAAGATTCTTTGATTCAGCAGAACATATTAAGAAAGATACTGGGCAAAAGAAAAAGGCTAAAGTGAAAATTAAGAAAATAGATGATGGGACCTATCAGAGAGAATATTTAAAAAAGAAACCTCTGTTTGAATATGGTTAAAGAAATAGAAAGATTTTGGATATGAATTTTATTTTAAGAGGGAGGAGCCCCTCAAGTAACATAGTACTCTCTTTTTCTTCTCTTTTTTTTATTTTATTTCTTGATATGAGTAATATAAAAAAGTTGGAATGGCTTATATAAAGGAAATGTTTTAGATATTTAAATGTGATTGACTTTAAGAAAACTACAATGGATAAAAAATGTTTTGAATAAGAATTAAAAGATTAGATGACTAGATTTATTAAATGGAATATTTAAAGATTAAACCTATTTTTAATCATGGTAAAAAAGAACAGAAAATTTTGGGAAATAAATATGTATTAGCTTAGGAGGAACATGTATTTTAAGTAGCATACTACCTTTTTATTTTTCTTTACTCTTATTCTTTTTTTTTCTTTTTTAGTCTTATTTATTCCTTAAGAAAGGTAAAAGTATTGGGATGGCTTACATGAGAAAAACAGACTTAAATGTTTAAATGTAATTAACTTTGAGAAAATCTTAACCAGTAAGAATGTCTTGAACATTGTGGGAAAAATAAATGTAAACAAGAACTGTAAACAGGATCTATGATGAGGCAACCAGAATGACTAGATAGAAAAGAAATATTATATTGATGTGATTATTATCTGTAGAAATATTAGAAAAATTTTTACACTCAATTGTTATCCATCAAAACAACAAGAATTGTATTAACTTAAGGTTGGCAAAAGAGAACATTATGGGAAAAAGAGGAAATCAAGTAAAGCTATTATGTGGATTATAGATCATAGAAACTAATTAATGTTTTTAAAATGTAAACCCAGACAACACAGTTTACCAAATATTAAGGTGACCATGTTAAAAAATCAATAAAATATATTATATATATATAAAAAATCAGACCCGGAGAATCACTTCAGAATTTTTTCCACCTTTAATAGAACATATCAACTGTACAATTCAATTGAAAAACAAACTGAAATCTTTTAGGGGGGAAAAATAACAATAAAAAACTAACAATAATGTGGTTGCATCAGTATGCACACCCTTAAACTAATACTTCGTTGAAGCACCTTGTGATTTTATGAAAGCATTCAGTCTTTTGGGGTAGGAGCCTTATCAGCATGGCACATCTTGTCTTGGGAATCTTAGCCCACACGCCCTTGCAAAAGCGCTCCAAATCTGTCACATTGCAAGGGCATCTCCTGTGCACAGCCCTTTTCAGGTCACCTCACAGATTTTCAGTTGGATTCAGGTCCAGGCTCTGGCAGGCCATCCCAAAACTTTGATCTTCTGGTGAAGCCATCCTTTTTTTTATTTGGAGGTATGCTTTGGGTCCTTGTCATGTTGAAAGGTGAAATTCCTCGTCATCTTCAGCATTTTAGCAATTGACTGTTATTTGGAACTGTTCATTATTCCCTCCACCTTGACTAAAGCCCCAGTTCCAGATGAAGAAAAGCAGCCCCAAAGCATAATGCTGCCACCACGCTTCATTGTGGGTATGGTGTACATTTTGGTGATGTGCTGTGTTTTTGTGCCAAACATACTTTTTGGAATTATGGCCAAAAAGTTCAGCCTTGGTCTCATCAGACCATAACACATTTTCCTACATGCTTTTGTCAGATGTGATGTAGGTTTCTGCAAAATGTAGCTGGGCTTGGATGTTTTTCTTTGTAAGAAAAGGCTTCCGTCTTGCCACTCTACCCCACAGCCCAGACATACAGTGAGGGAAAAAATTATTTGATCCCCTGCTGATTTTGTACGTTTGCCCACTGACAAAGAAATTATCAGTCTATAATTTTAATTGTAGGTTTATTTTAATGTTGAGAGACAGAATAACAACTAAAAAAATCCAGAAAAAGGCATTTCAAAAAAGTTATAAATTGATTTGCATTTTAATGTGTGAAAGAAGTATTTGACCCCTTCGCAAAACATGACTTAGTACTTAGTGGCAAAACCCTTGTTGGCAATCACAGAAGTCAGACTTTCTTGTAGTTGGCCACTGAAATTTTTGGTAAGTCTGCTTTTTTTAAATATTGCTGTATTTTTTCTTTTGAAATGTCCTCTGCATTGTAAAGTATCTCGTAATAGTCTTTCATAATTTTTTTAATTGTATCATTTTGAAACTGTAATTCACCTTTTGAATCTTGCAGCTTATTTATCAGTTTTTTCTTTTTTCAATCTATGTGCTAACCATCTCCCCGGTTTGTTGGCATTTTCAAAAAAGTTCTGTTTAGCCCTTTTAATCTGTTGAACCACTATGTCCGTCTCAGCTAGATTTGTGTTTTATTATCTCCATTTGTTTCTTAAGTATTTTCTTTTGTGGGTCTATTTGTAATTCTGATTCTAACTTTCTGAATTCTTCCTTCAACTTTGAACTGTTGTTTCTTTTCTTTATTCTTTTTAGCAGTATAAGTTATAGCCAACCTTCTGAAATATGCTTTAGCCATATCCCACACATTTTGAAGCGATGTTTCTTCTTTCTTGTTTATTTTGGAAAAAAATTCATTTCCTTTGTCGCTAGTTGTATAAATTATTTTTCTTTCAATATAGATTTGTTCAAGGACCATCTTAATTTTTTCTTGGTTCCTCTCCAAGTCACCTTTATTGGGTTATGATCTGCCCAAATGTTAGTCTCTATCTCAATTTCTTGTATCATCATATTAAGTTCCAAAGATGTCCATATCATATCAATTCTAGACCATGATTTATGTCTATTTGAGTAAAATGTATATTGTAATTTCTTTGGATTTTTTTCTCTCCATATATCTTGGATACAGAGTTCTTCTGTCATTTTTAAAAACGCTCTAGGTCCGTGGTGGCAAATCTATGGCACGCGTGCCACAGGCGGCACATGGAGCCATCTCTGGTGGCACACGAGCCATTGCTGGGCCGAGCTGCTCCCTCTTCCTCTTGACGCATGCACAGTCTGGGAATAGGCGAGAAGGCTATAAAAGGAGCAACTTTCTGCAGAAGCAGCATTTGCTGCAGACAGCTTGAGAGCGAGCACGAGTTGGAGCGGACAGTGAGAGAGTGAGCGAGCCGACAGCTTGGTGGCCATGCCCACTCAGTGCCACACCCACCCGGCACCCGGCGATGCATAAGTGGGTTTGGGGTTGCAGTTTGGGCACTCGGTCTCTAAAAGGTTCGCCACCACTGCTCTAGGTAATATATTTCCTCCTTTCCTCCCTTGTTTCGCGCTTTTATAGTTCAAAGTTCCATCTGTTATTGAATTAAAGTCTCCCATTATACAGAGATTTTGATAGTTCAATTCTAATATTTTTAATGTCATTTTTGGTAAAATTGTTCTTGTTTATCACTTGGTGCATATATTGCTACCATCAGTGTGTTTCTTGGAGGCAAATTATATCCATTTTTAATTTTTGCAGTCATGTAAAGAATTTTTTCCTTTTTGAGGGAGAATTTAGTCCATTTATATTCATTGACAAAATCCTACTTTCCTTCTCCATCTCTTTCAATTGGGACTCCAAAAGATACAGATTGGACTCTGTCTTTAAAGCAGTGGAATTTTATGAGAGACACTGAGGGTTTTTTTGAAGGAAGCTCGGAATTTCAACCAGAATGGGAATTCAGAAAACAGGAAGAGACAGCAATAGAAGAGGTGGCCAAACAAAGGGAAGAAGAAGATACAGAAAACATAAATGAAGAAGGGGTAAAGGGAAAAGAACAGAGACAGACAAGAACAACTAGAAGAACAAAACCTAAATATAATTGAAGAAGATGGAGAAAGATAATGGAATTCTCTCAATGAATATAAATGGATTGAACTCCCCCTTAAAAAGGAAAAAAATCTTTACACGACTACAAAAACTAAAAATAAGATGTGATGTGATAAGATAACCTTTATTGTCATTTTTTTACTGTGGGCACAACGGCACACATCAAAAATGAAATTTAGATGCCCACTCTCAAAGTAAAACACATACATGACACACACCTAAACATACTATGTACAACATATGTATAGACACACACCCCTACATATACATAACAAATAAATATTAAATACTGTCCATCTTGAATATATAATGGAAGGAGGAAGCTTGAGAGTTCACAAGGTTAATGCAGGAACGCAGGAACAAGGTGACCAACAGGGTTTAATCTGTACAAAGTTAAAGTCAGCCCTGGGAGTGGTTTGCTCCCAGTGATTTACATAGACGTGCCCCGCCCTGTGGTCCCGCCTCAAGCAGCAAGCCAGCATCCGATCTGTGGAGGTAAAAGCCGCAGTCCAACTTCTGGCCTCCCTCCTGCCAATCCTCGCGCCAACGTCTTCGTGCCAGTCCAGCCTTCCACACTCCGGTAGGCCGCTCCAGGCGCTGCTGTAAAGCACTCCAGTTCACAGAGTCTCTGCGGGTGGCTCTATCCTGCACCCATGCCGCCAGGGAATTCCCCCTACTGCCTCCCAGCTGCTCGGTCCGGCGGCGTTCCGCGGCATTCAGCGGCATTGCCAACAACCAGCTGATCCATCCGGCAGCTGGCCTCTCCCCCTGGCATACGGCGGCGTTCCGCAGCGTTCAGCTGCATCACCAACCAGCTGATCTGGCCGGCAGCTGGCTTTTCCCCCGGCATCCGACAGCGTGCAATGGCGTGCTAGCCTTCCCCCTGGCAACCGGTGGCATCCGGTGGCGTCGCTGACAAACAGCCGATCCACCCGGCTGCTGGCTTTCCCGCCGACGAACAGCTGATCCATCCAGCCGCTGCCTTTCCTGCCGACGAACAGCTGATCTGTCCGGCCGCTGGCTTGCCCCCCCAGCGTCCGGCTGCTTGGGCCTGACGGCTGGCTGCTTGGTTTTTCTCTCCCCCCCCCCCCACCGGTGAATGTCGAGCCCATGGGGCTTGACATATGGAATGAAACTATAGCTGAATCTGGATGTTCTGCTACGGATACCACAAAGCCTCCTCCCAGAAGGTAACAAGGAAAACAGGTCATGAAGAAGATGTGTAGTGTCCCAGATGATCTTACGGACCCTGCTCAAGCAACACTTCTGTGCTATGTCCTGGATGGGAGGGAGGGAACTGCCAATGATCTTTTCAGCCATTCTCACCACTCTCTGCACTGCCTTCCTGTCTGAAGCAGTGATGCCTCCAAACCATACTGTGATGCTGTATGACAGGATGCTCTCGATCGCCCCCCTGTAGAAAGTGGTCAGAACAGGGGAAGGAAGATGTGCTTTTCTCATGTGACGCAGAAAATGCAGGCGCTGCTGTGCCCGCTTCACCAGTTTCTCACTGTTGAGCAACCAAGCCAGCCTACTCGTTAGCTGCACACCCAGGAATTTGATGCTGGTGACCATCTCCACAGGTGAATCATTAATGCACAGAGAAATGTGGCTGTGCCTGCCTTTTCTGAAATCAACAATGATCTCTTTGGTTTTTCTGGTATTTAAAACTAGGCTGTTTTCCTTACACCAGTTCACCAACACCTCAACCTCCTTGCGGTAAGCTTCCACCTTGTCATCCTGAATAAGGCCCACTACTGTTGTATCATCTGCAAACTTCACAATATGGTTGGTGGCAAATCTAGCACAACAGTCATGGGTCAACAGGGTGAACAGCAGTGGACTTAAGACGCAGCCCTGGATATAGTTTGTCTGCAAGAAACACATATTAAAAGACAACATTATAAATTTCTGGAATGTCTGAAAATTGGGAAGCTTTTCTTTTCATCAGCACAACAAAAGAAAAGAGGAGTAGCTTTATACATTAAAGAAATAATGAACCCAAAACTAATTTATGCAGATGAAGAAGGAAGAATGCTAACAGTGGAAATGACATTAAACCAAAACCAGACATTGATGGTAGCAATTTATGCACCGAACAACAAACAAGAAGAATTTTATCAAAAATTACATAGTGGAAATGGAATATCAAAATATCTGCTTAGTAGGAGACTTCAATGCAATTGTAGATGGAAAGCTAGACTACAGTAGTAGTAAAATAGGGGGGAAAGGTAGGAACATTTTATCGAAGGCTTTTTTTAAAATGGCAGAAGAAATCTGTATACAGGATATATGGAGAGAGAAAAACCCAAAGAAATCTCAATATACATTTTGCTCAAATAGGCATAAATCATGGTCTAGAATTGATATGATATGGATATCTGAACATACAAGAGATTGAGATAGAAACTAATGTATGGGCGGATCACAATCCGATAAAGATGACATGGAGAGGAACAAAGAAAAAATTAAGATGGACATTGAATCAAACTCTACTGAAAGAGAAAGAATTTATACAAAAAGTAGCAAAGGAAATGGAATTTTTCTTCAAAGAAAATAAGAAAGAAGATACATCACTCCAAAATGTTTGGGAGAACAAGGGAAAAAAACAAGAACAAACAAAGCTAAAGGAAGAATTGACGAAATTAGAATTAGAACTACAAAGAAACCCACAAAAGAAGACCCTTTAAAAACAAATGGAGATAATAAAACACAAATTAAATTTAATAGAAGCTGAAGAAATGGCCCAACAACTTAAAAGAGCAAAACAAAACTTTTTTGAAAATGCTAATAAGCTGGGTAGATGGTTGGCCTATAAACTGAAAAAAGAAAGAGAGAAAAAACAGATAAATAAATTGCAAGATGTAAGAGGTGATCTACAATACCAAAATGATATGATAAAAAAATAATTAAAGAATTTTATGAAATACTTTATGCTAAAGAAGAAATTACCCAGGAAAAAATAAGGCAATATATAGAAAATACTAACCTACCAAAGACTCCAAATATTTTACCAAAACTACTTTTCCTATTCCAAACAATACCCATAAAATTAAAGAATTTTTTTTTGATTAATTAAATGCATTGATTTTGAAATTTATTTGGCAAGGGAAAAAAGCTAGAATTAGACTGAAAATGCTACAAGAAGCGAAAGAAAATGGAGGCTCTGGGCTACCAGATTGGGTTTTATATTATCAAGCAGCTGCACTAACATGGTTAAAAGAATGGATAACCCTGGACTTCCAGTGGCGATCGCCGCACCGATGGCGGCTTTTTTCTAGCCGTCCGCCCTGGGAATGCATTGAAGCCTGCAGAGACGGCGATCAACAGCTGTTTTGTGGCTTGGAGCCTTTCTCCCCGGGAGAAGGGGAGAAGGTGAGCTTACTCAGATAAAGGTCGAGTTCCCCAGGTCCTCCATAAATTCCCTCAGAGTCTGGGTTTTCTCCGCATCCCGGGATGCCTTTGCTCTTAGGAACAAAGCCAGACGCTGCTTCCACATCTGCTGTTTAAAGAGATCTGTGAGTAAAATTAAAAGCAGATGGAGCTGATCAGGAGGATCAGAATTGTGAAAAATTTGGGACTTTAACTCAGAAAATAAGTAAAGTATCTTCTCCACCTATTATTTTAACAAAAGGAAGAGAAAAATGGCGGAGGAATGCCGTTTCTTTCTTTGAAAGGACGTCAATAAGAAAGACTTTCACTTTCACTTGGCAACAAAGTTTAAACAAAGTAACGGATTTTGGTTACTTATTTAAATAAGCCTTTTTTTCCTTATTTGGGGGGGGGATTTGTTTTTACTGTCCCCTTTTCATCTTTTATAATAGTTTGTTTTATAAGAGAAGTGGTTTTAAATGGTTTGAAAATGGCTTCTAAACGCCCTGGAATTCCTGCTCTTCCTAAAGGCTCAATTTCCTCTCCGGTAATTCAGACTGTACAGCAATCCAAGCCTAAATCTCCCCCACCCTCTCCCCCACCACCAGCAGTCACACTCAAAGACTTACAGGATACTTTGGAGAAAACAGCACGACAGATTAAAAAAGAGACAGCAGAGCTTTTTGAGGAGAAAAATAGGGAGATGAGAGAAGCTATTGTGCTGGCTCTCGAAGGGTTAGCAGCTCATGTAGAACGTCTGGATGAGCGTGTGGATGATGTGGTGGGAAATGTTGAAAGGTTAGAAGATAGAGTTGAAAAAGTTGAAAATAATGTTGATATAACACAGAATGAAATTATCATGTCACAATATAGAGACATGGAATATGCTTTGCGAATAAGAGGGCTGAAGGAGAATTTGCAAGAGAATTTGAAAGAAGAAATTGCAGCAGACTTAGCTCCTATTTTGGGATGTGATCCTGAAGAAATTTTGAGAGAGATAGAAAATTTTTTTAGGGTTAATTCATGGATTGCGAGACAGAGAAATTTACCAAGAGATGTGGTGATTTATTTTTCCAGAAGATCACTTCGTAACGAAATTATACAGGCTTTTTATAAGCAGAGATTTCAAATTGCAGCTCAAGGTGTTACAATTTTAAAAGAAATACCTCCAAAAATTCTTAGAAAAAGAAAGGACTTTGCTTTTTTGGCTGAGGAGCTTAAAAAACGACAGGTTCAGTTCAGATGGGATTTACCTGTTGGAATAGTGGTGAATTATGTTGGGACATGTTATAGACTTAATACAATTTTTAAAGCAAGAGATTTTTATGCTTCCGTCCTGAAAGCAGGTACACCACCATCTCCACGATCTAAGAGAACTGAAGAACAGCTGGCTGAAGGAGCAATGTCATTAGTCCCAGGAGATTTGCAGGTTGAATCTATGCAACAGTGTTTGGAGATAAAAGATGATCCAAAGGAACAGAGAATGACTCGTGCAGCTCATAGACGTAAGGAGAAAGAACAACGAAAAGTGGATGTTGGATCTACAACATATTCAACTACCTCAAAGCCAGTGGGAGGAACAAGACCGAAGAGATCATCGACGGCAGATTTACAAGCAGTGTTCCGGAGGCTTCAGGCCACTAAAGATGGCAAAGTTTCTGACATGGAATGTTAATGGTTTGAATTCACCACAGAAAAGAAAGAAAATATTTCACTATTTGAAACAGCATAAGAATGATGTTGTATGTTTGCAAGAGACTCATATTACTTCAAAGGACCAAAAGTATTTGATTAACTCCCGGCTGGGATTATATTTTATAGCATCTGCTCTGCAGAAAAAAGGGGGAGCAGTTATCTATGTGAGGAAAGATTTATCGCCGAAATTAATTGATTCTGATTTACAAGGAAGATATGTTATTATTGATTTATTATTAAATGGTAAGAGATGTCTTATTGGATTATACGCCCCTAATCAACAACAAAAACAGTTTTACAAGCTGATACATCAGAAATTAATTCAACTGGATTATAAATCTGTTATTATGATGGGTGACTGGAATGGTGTTTTAGATTCAAGTAAAGATAAGAAGGGTTCTTTTAAATCTCCTAATCATTCTAAACTACCCAAAGCTTTTTTTTACTTGAAGGACGATTTGGAACTTAGAGACATTTGGTGAGAACGGAATATTGAAGAAAGAGACTTCACTTTTTTTCGGACAGCCATCAATCGTATTCCAGAATTGATTTTTTCTTAATTACTAATGACTTTTTTTCTAGGGTCAAGAATGCTAAGATTTTCCCTAGAATATTGTCTGATCATAGTCCTGTATGGTTGGAGTTATCTGTTGAAGATGGGAATAGAAGGACTTGGAGATTGAATGAAAATTTATTTAGATATGAGGGGAATTTACAGAAATGTAGAGAATATTTGAAGGAATTTTTTCTTTTGAATATGTATAAGGGTACTTCGATGCCAATGGTTTGGGATGCTAGTAAAGCGTATATGAGAGGGGTTTTGATTCATATGAATAATGCGAATAGGCGTAAGTGCAAAAGGATTTAAATGATTGGAAAAAATTACAGTTATCTTTGCTGGGGAGAATCTCAGCGGTTAAAATGAATGTTCTTCCAAAGTTTCTTTTTTTGTTCCAAATGATACCTATTTTGAAAAAAGATGCCAACTTGGAGGAATGGCAGAAGGGTATTAATAAGTTTATTTGGGCAGGGAAAAAACCAAGAGTTAAGTTTAAGATTATACAAGATGCACAGGAAAGAGGAGGACTTAAAGCGCCTAATTTAAAATTGTATTATGATGCGGTGGCTTTAACTCTGATTAGTGATTGGCTTAACTTAACAAATAAAAATATACTTCTTCTTGAGGGATGGGATTTATTATACGGATGGCATGCATATTTAATTTATAATAAAAAAGTAGATCAGGTTTTTAAATCTCATATTTTAAGAAATGCTTTATTGTGTGTCTGGAAGAAGTATTATTATAGGTTAAATTATAAAATTCCAATTTGAGGGATTCCTGGACACGTGATAGAGGGGGTATCTAGGGGAGTGAATTTGGATAGGATTTCTTATAAGGAATTACTTAGTTTGGTAGGGAAGGATTGGCAATTAAAATCTTTAGCTGAGTTGAAGCAAGAAAATATTGTACACTCTTGGTTTCAGTATAATCAATTGTTAGTTAGGTGGAGTTTAGATAAAAAGGTTGGTATTACTTTAGAGGACGTGAATTTGATAAAACAGATTAAAGATCAAACTTGAACCCATATAAAGAGAATTTATAATGTTTTAATAGAATTGGATTCTGAAACGGAGTTAGTTAAAGACTGTATGGTAAAATGGGCTCAAAATATTCAAGAGCCGATTCTATTGGATACATGGGAGACAATTTGGGTTAGAAATGTAAAATTTACTCATGCTCAAAATTTAAGAGAAAACTTTTATAAAATGTTTTATAGGTGGCATTTGGATCCTCAAAAGCTGTCTTGTACTTCCTGTGGTGATCACTGCACCGATGGAGGCTTTTTTCTTAGCCTCCTGTCTTGGAAATGTGTAAAAGCCGGCAAGACAGCGTTGATCAGCTGTTTTGCGGCTTGAAACCTTCCTCCCGGGCAAAGGGAGGGAGGTGAGTATTTCCAGATAGAAATTGAGCTCCTCTTGCCTCCCAAAGCTTTTTTTTGGGGGGGAGACGAAGGGTAACAGCTCTTTCGGAGTCTGGATTGTCTCCGCATTCCAGGAAGCCTTTGTTCTCCGGAACGAAGCCAGACGCAGCCTCCACATCTGCTGCTTAAAGAGAATTGTGAGTAATATTTAAAGCAGACAGAGTTGTTCAGGAGGACTTGAATTGTGATTTTGAATTTCTACTTTAACTCAAGAAAGAATTAATATCTTCTCCAGTTAATTATTCTAACAAAGGGAGTGAAAGGAAAAAATGGCGGAGGAATCCTGTTGTGGAGGAAGTTTGCTTCTTTGTCTGAGAACTTTCACTTTTACTGGGCAACAAAGTTTCTAAAATAACTGACTCTGCCCTATTTTTTAATGGGGGAATTGTTTTTATTATTCCTCTATTTTGTCTTGTTATAAGAATTGGCTTTTTTCTTTTCTTTATTCTTCATTTCTTTTTTTTTCTTTTTTTTTTTTTTAAATGGCTTCAAAACGTCATGCAATTTCTTCTTTGCCTAAAGTTTCAATTTCCTCTCCAGTATTTATATCTGGAAGATATATGAAATATAATGTTAGACAAATTGTTAATCTAATTGAGTATTTGGACAAGAACAATCAAATCCCTGCGGCTTTGATTTTTTTAGATGCTGAAAAAGCCTTTGATCAATTAGATTGGCAATTTTTATTCAGAGTAGTAGAGGAAATGAATTTTGGGGATAAATTTTTATTTGCCCTTAAGGCAATATATCAACAGCAATCTGCACAAATTATAGTTAATGGGGGTTTAACAGAAGCATTTAAAATTGAGAAGGGTACAAGACAGGGATGTCCTTTATCCCCATTGTTATTTAACAATGGAGATTTTACTTATTAAAATTTGGGAGTCACCTAGAATAAAGGGAATAAAAATAAATAAGAATGATTATAGGTTGAGAGCTTTTGCTGATGACTTGGTTGTGACATTATCTCAACCGACAGATTCAGTTAGGGATTTGGTTGAAATTTTAATTCAGTATGGGAAGGTTTCTGGTTTTAAGGTAAATAATAATAAGACTAAAATATTATCGAAAAATATGTCTATGAAGGAAAAGGATATTATAGTTAAATTAACAGGTTTTGAAATAGTGAGAAAGGTCAAATATTTAGGAATTTATTTAACGTCCTCTAATGTTAAATTGTATAAAAATAATTATGAGACATTATGGGTAAAAGTGCAAAAGGATTTACAATTATCTTTGTTGGGGAGAATTTCGGCAGTTAAAATGAATATACTTCCAAAGTTTTTTTTTATTTCAGATGATACCTATTTTGAAAAAAGATGCCAATTTGGAAGAATGGCAGAAGGGGATTAATAAATTTTTTTGGGCAGGGAAAAAGCCGAGAGTTAAATTCAAAATTATGCAGGATACACGGGAAAGAGGAGGATTCCAATTTGGGGGGTTCCAGGACACGTGATAGAGGGAGTATCTAGGGGAGTAAATTTGGATAAGATTTCTTATAAGGAATTACTTAGTTTGGTTGGGCAGTATTGGCAACTAAAGCCTTTAACTGAGTTGAAGCAAGAAAATATTGTATATTCTTGGTTTTATTACAATCAATTGTTATTGAGGTGGAATATAGATAAAAAGGTTGGTATTACTTTAGAGGATGTGAATTTGGTAAAACAGATTAAAGATCAAAGTCGATTTCATATAAAAAGTATTTATAATGCTTTAATAGAATTGGACTCGGAAACGGAGTTAGTTAAAGATTGTATGATCAAATGGGCGCAAAATATCCAAGAGCCAATTTTATTGGATACATGGGAGACAATCTGGGTTAGAAATGTAAAATTTACTCAAGCACAAAATTTAAGAGAAAATTTTTATAAAATGTTTTATAGATGGCATTTGGATCCCCAAAAGTTGTCCTGCATGTATCCGAATTTACAGCCCAAATGTTGGAGATGTGGAAATTTAAATGCAACTTATTTTCATATTTGGTGGACTTGTAAAGATATTAAAGCTTTTTGGATTAAGATTTGGTGGAATATTCAAAAGATTTTTAAGAAAAAGATAAAGTTTACTCTGCAATTATTTTTGTTGGGTATTATTGTAGATTTGGATGTTAAAGAAACTAATTTGATGTTGAACTTTATAACTGCTGCAAGATTATTGGTGGGGCAATATTGGAAGAAAAACTTATTACCTACTTTGGAAGAATGGATACTTAAAGCGTCTAATTTAGCAGAAATGGTGAAAATCTCCGCCTATTTGAAGGATCATTCACAAGAAAGATATATTATGGTTTGGAGAAGATGGATTGATTATATTCAGAAGAAGTATGAAACTGAAAAGTATTACCTTGCTTTTGAATATATTTTAGATAATTATTAACAGTATTAATTGTATTATTATTTTTGTCTTAATTTGTTAATATTTGTTTTGAGAAGGAGTTAAAGTGTATTATGGTTTTGATTGATAGTTTAGTTGGTTTATGTTAGCTAGATTATGTTTGTTTATTTGTTACCCTATAATCAGCTCTGGGAAGTGGGGGAGGGGGGGAGGGGATGGGTGGGTTTATATTGTAATTTGTAAAACTTTTAATAAAAAAAAGCTGTCTTGTATGTATCCTAATTTACAGCCCAAATGTTGGAGATGTGGAAGCTTAGATGCAACTTATTTTCATATTTGGTGGACTTGTAGAAATATAAAAGCTTTTTGGATTAAGATTTGGTGGAACATTCAAAAGATTTTTAAGAGAAAGATAAAGTTTACACCACAATTATTTTTATTAGGTGTTATTGTAGACTTTGATGTTAAAGAAATTAATTTGATGTTGAATCTTATAACAGCTGCAAGATTACTGGTGGGGCAATATTGGAAGAAAGATTCAGTGCCTACTATGGAAGAATGGATACTTAAGGTGTCTAATTTAGCAGAAATGGCAAAAATTTCTGCTTATTTGAAGGATTATTCACAAGAAAGATATATTTTGGTTTGGAGAAGATGGATAGATTATATCCAGAATAAATATAAGACTAAAAAGTATTATTTAGCTTATGAGTAAATTTTAGATTATTTTTAATAGTTTAATATGATTGAATTTATATTATTTTTAGTATTATCGTTTAATTATATTATTATTTTTGGTTATTAATTTGTTAATATTTACTTTGAAAAGGAGTTAAAGTATGTTATGGATTTGATTGTTAGTAGAGTAGGGTAATGTTAGTTAGATTATGATTGTTTATTTGTAACCCTGTAATCAGCTCTGGGAAGTGGGGGAGGGGGGAGGGATCTGGGTTATATATTGTAAAAAATTTTTTAAACTTTTAATAAAAAAAAAAAAGAATGGATAACCCTTAGACACAAAAGACTACTATACCTAGAGGGACATGACCTACAACTTGCATGGCATACTTTTCTATGGTATGGGAAGAACAAAATCCATAAATACTTTCAAAATCACTATATAAGAAATGCCTTGCTTATGACATGGGAAAAGATAAAAATGAAAATTTATATGAAAATACCAGGATACCCAAAATACCCAAATTTAATCATGTTAGAGAATTTTAATTTCTCTAATTGGTGAAAAATAAATCAGAAGCTCTTACAGTTGACTGCATTTAGCTGATTCAAACAACTTTATATTTATATAAAAATATTTACAGTACCATTCTTCTTTACAGCAACATAACTCAATGAAGTCTTCTTACAGAGACAGACCAGAGACAAAACCTTGAGACTGGAAATCCAGCTCCTAACTCAATACTCTTTTTTTGCAGACTCAGTAGCACTTTCCTCACATTGGCTGACTGAGTTACCACATGACTCTTCCTGTTCATGAATATTCCAACAAATCAACTATGAGAAACTTGTGAGATAGAGACATTTTGAATATTGATGGGAAATTATAAACTAAACAAGAATTGGAAGAACAGGGTATTGAGCTATCATGGTGGCCACACTTGCAAATGCAAATGAAATACGAAAAAGATGCTAAAACATATGGTTTTTATAAAGATCAAACAGTGTTTGACCAGATACTATTGTCATCAGATGAAAAACTGATTTAAAAACTCTATAAATTTTTGTTAAACCTGAAGATGGAAGATGAACAAGTTAAAGAAACAATGATAACTTGGGCAAAAAATTTTGGGCACAATGTAGAACTAGGAAAATGGCAAAACTTGTGGGAAAGAAACTATGAAATAACAAGGGCAGCTAATTATAAAGAAAATCTATATAAAATGTTTTATAGATAGCATTTACCACCTGCAAGATTAGCAAAAATGATTAAAAACATGTCTAGTAACTGCTGGAAATGTAGGCAAAAGCCAGGCACATACTATCACCTTTGGTGGACATGCCCTAAAGCAGGGCTTTTCAACAAGTGGTACACGTACCACCTGTGGTACTTTGGCATGTGGCAGGAGGTATGCAACCATCCTAGAGAAGTATAGCGGGGGAGGGGAATGAGCCGAAGCGACCCAAGCCGGAGGGAGAGGCAACTGCAGCTGCAGGACTGTTGGGGCTCAGCAGAAGCCCCAGGAGCCAGCAGAGCTCCAGCTGATTGGCGCTTCCAGAAGCAGTGCAGAGCTGGAGGTAAACTGAAGAAAAGGGGGTGAGGAGAGGAGAGGCTATAAAAGGAGGTGGTTTTGGCGGGAAAGGGAAAAAAAGACAACAAGTATAGAGAAGGGGACAGAGAAGAAGCTGTGGAAGGAGAGCTCAGCAGGCAGGGAGGAAAAAGAGACAGGGAAGAAGCAGCAGCTGTTGCTGGAAGAAAAGGTCCCCTGGTTCGTTTTCTCCAGCCAGGAGAACGCAATCAGTGCTGATGAAACGAAAAGCCGGGAGACAAACATGTCAGAAAGGAGGTGGGTTTATTTAGTTCTGGATCAGCTGGCAGCTTGATTGGGTTACCATAAGGATTTTTCTGCAGTTTTTACAGCGTTTTGTAATTCAGAGGCTCGGTTTCTGTGCTTTGGTTATTGGAATATTTTAGTCTGTTTCAGAAAGGCTAGCAATGAGTCCAAAGTGCTGCCTTCCATAGGTTTAATCCCTTTAAACAAATGTAATTAGTTTTACCCCTTTATCTTGAGTCTGTCTATGGCTTTTAGAAAGTTTACTTTGAAGGTAAACAGGCTTAATTTAAGCCTAAAGCTTTTTGCAATTGCTGGAGCCTTTCAGTCTCAGGTTGCAACATTGTGACATGTGACACACCTGAGGCAGCTTAAAGAAAAAAAAACCTGGAGTTTATGTGTTTCTTTATTCTGGGAGGCTTTTGTGAGCCTTTCTTGCTTTGCACTTGATTCCTGTGTCTTTAAAGGCACAGGGAAAGGATTGGGGGGTGCATTCTTACTACACTGTGGAAGAGAGCTTAGAAGGAAGAAGAGGAGAGGGAAAGAGGAAGAAGGGCCAACCAGCTAGCTTAGCAACTTTAAGACCTGCGGACTTCAGCTCCCAGAATTCCTCAACCAGCCATGATGGCTGAGGAATTCTGGGAGTTGAAGTCCACAAGTCTTAAAAGTGCAAAGTTTGAAGACCCCTGAGCTACAGTAGCTGGTAATGGTGCATATTAATAAACATGGATAAATTCATCATACATTTGTCAGTGCAAAGGGAAAGTGATTCAGCAAAGGAACAGCCACCGAAGGAATTAAAACTGGTACTTTTTTCTTTTTTTCTACAGTTTGTAATATTTTATTCGATTATAGAATAAAATACAAAAATACAAAAGCAAATAGTAGGATGCAGTGGGGAGGAAAAAGGGGGGGAAAGTGAGGGAGAGAAGGGAAAAAGAACAGACTTCCTCTGTTGCAGTAGAAGGAAGCATTAACATTGAACCTCAACTTTTTACTTTTCCATATTATAAACTAGCCATTTCTATAACAACAAATGAATCTAATCAGTAAAACCCAAAATCCCCCCCCTTTTTTTTAGTCACCAAGTTTTTGACATCTTGCTTGTGCAGGACCTCATTTATTGACTGTATGAGAGCAGTTGGAGCCCCTTACAGTCTGAAGGACAATACTCGAAACTGGTAACAAACCAATGGGCAGTTAAACACCGTTTCCCACCCATTGCCCTTTTTGATTCTCACTCGATAGTATGCCTCTTTTAAGTCCAATTTGGTAAAGATTCTCCCCTTGGCAAGGTGCCCCAAAATATCTTTCATCAGGGGAAGGGGATCCACATTTTTCCACACAAATATCATTCAATCTGCAATAGTCAATGCGCACCCTAAGGGACCCGTCATTCTTCTCCCTGAAGAGCACAGGGGCTGCTATGCATGACTTTGCCAGTTGAATAAAGCCCCTGGCTAGGTTCTTGTCAATGAATGCTCAGAGTTTCTCCATTTCTCTAGGTGTCATTGAGTATAACTTAGGCTTTGGCAGTTTAGCCCCGGGCACGATTTCAATACCACAGTCTGTGGGGCAATGGGGCGGGAGGACATCAAACTACTTTTCACTAAACACCTCGGCTAAGTCACGGTACTTCCTGGGGAATGGTGGTTCTAAGGCTACCCCCTCTTTCGATTTGCTGACTGTTTCCACTTTTGCTTTTCTAACTGCAGGCTTATGGTGGCTTCTTAATACTTTCACTACCACTTCCTGGCCACTTAATTTCCTTTGCATTCTCCACCAATTTCTTTCCCAGTCAATGGAAGGGTTCCACTTTTTTAACCATGCTAGCCCTAGGACCATAGCTTGTCATCCCAGGGGCCACGAGAAATCAAATAGTCTGTACGTGGGTCCCCGCCTTCAGTTCCACTGGCTCAGTTAGGAAGGTAGCTCGGATCCTGAGACAATGCCAGCATCCCAAGGTCCTTTAAACTTCTCCCTCAACATCTTCATGGCCAGGCTTGGGGTGATGACTGGGAGCTTCCACTCAGTGGGGTCATCCCATTCTGCTGTTCACTGAGCCTTGCAGCAGCTTCCCTGCACCACGTTGACCCTTGGGGGGGGGGTACTTGGCCTCTGCTGACTTTCGCACTCCCCACGACCATTGAGTCTTCGGCCCCTGGTGGGTGGCATCCTTCGGTTGCTCTTTCGAAGCAGCCGGTTGCTACTCCAGCTTCTCGACCTTGGCTTTTGGGCACGCTCCAGCAACTTGTGTGCCTGCTCCACCCTGTGATGGCACTGGGGCTTCCCAGCTTCTTCTTTTCCTCCAGGTCCTTCCCCAGAGCCGATGTTGGTGCTCAACCTTTCCAGTGGGGTCCAGGTAGGTTTTTGCTGTGAAAATTGGCTTAATATCACCCATCCCACTTGGTTCATGTAGTAAATAAAGACTCCTGGGACATTTCTTTTCTCCAAGAGTATAATTTACTAGACCAACATGGTTATAGAAGTAGCGAAGCCAATTCTGATATTTTCGTGCACTAACAGCATAGTTAACTTTCCCTTTTCCCCTGTCCTTCCCACAGTTATTATTTACTGTCCTATCAGCTACATTCATTTTGTTTGGGAAAAGGACTCTTTGTCTCACGGACATTCCCAGCAAGTGACCTTGGGATGCTGGCATTGTCTCAGGATCCGAGCCGGTGTTTTTTGCATTCCTTTGCCCACCCCCATTACCTCCCTGTTTTCCAACCCATTCCCTCCCACCACTGCTATTGTCAGGCTGTGTGCGGGGATTGAGAAGAGAGCCAAATTGCAGCCATGACAGTGCATTCAAGTCTTCCAATGAGCTTTACTATAAAAGATGCACCCCCAAGCACACTAAGCTTTCTGTCCCCCCTCAGCCATCAGTCATTGTTGGGTGGAGAAACAGAATACAAAGTGGAAGAGATACTAAACTCTAGGAAAAGAGGCAAAGGCATCCAGTATTCAATTCACTGGAAAGGCTACTCTGTTGTAGATCGCTCCTGGGAAAATGCACGCTATGTTCATGCCCGATTCAGTTCGTCAGTTTCATCAGCGCTTCCCTTATAAGCCACGACTGACCAACACCCCCCCCCCAGTTTTTCCTGAGGAGCCTGCCCAGGAAGAGGTCAACCAGCTTAAACCCCGTCCACACTCTAGCCTCTAAGTCACTTTAAACATGTTTTTAATCCTATATAAAAAAACATGTCTACAGCAAACAAATATCCGCTTCCTACCCTAAAGCAGATAATGAGAGACAACAGGGGTGTAAAGACGATGAACAAACCAGAGATCTTAAAACTTCTCGATGAAAGAGGGCTTCTTCCTGCTAAGGGCCTTACAAAACCTCAAAAGATTGTGAAAGAGATTAACCCAAAGTACGAGTACCTTAAATCGATCCTCCATAACCCAAGGAAGGTGTTAGTTAAAGACACAGAAAGTGGAATTATGAGAGTATCCTTCAACTTACAATGCTAGACGCAAACTAAGCAGCCCATTGATAACTAAGGCGTACGACAAAAAACCACATAACACCAAGTATGAAATAACGCTCGCTCTGAAAAATTGAGTTTTTCATTTAAATCTTGTACCTATATAAAACAATCTTGTGCCTATATAAAATGGAGAGTCAAACCGTACGAGAGTTACGTGCCATTGCAAAACAACGAGGACTGCAAGGCTATACAAGGCTCAGAAAGGATGAGCTGATTGCTCTACTTAGTAGCCCTACAAAACCATTACTCGATGAGCCAGTTCCAGTCATACAGGATGCACTTAAGAGTCTTTGGGACAAGGCCAAATCCACCATCAACACATTTGCTGATTGGATTACTAGTTATGTACCCGAAGAACCAACGAGAGTTGTATATGAAAAACTCAAAGTGCTCAAAACACAAGTTCATTCTATTTTTGACAGGTTCTACAACAAGCAGTGAGTCAGAGAAAGCAAGTCAGCGATCAAAGGACTCGTAAAGCAATACATTATCGACGGCACTGATGGAGTCAACGCTATTCCGTTTCTAAGACAGGTGAGAAACGAAGTTGTTAATCTGTTGGGCTAATCATCGTAAGACAAAAGTTAACTTGGCTCTTGCAGAATAGAGCGCGTCGACACACATAGTCAACAATGTCTGTGTAGAAATTGTTGGTTTTTATTTCGTACGCCAGACTGTCGGTGTCAGTAAACAACAACTTTGCTCTATCTCCGTACTTGGGTTTGATGTAGTTGTAATGGAAATCGTACATCAGAGTCTTGCTCAAGTTCAGTATACATGCACCTAGATATATCGGCTTGTTGTACGTAAGCTTTGTTTTTGTCATGTGAACGGCGGATAGGTTTTTGTCATAGTTTGGTTGTTCTTTGGTCAGATTTTCGTCAAATATCCTGAATCTGTCATAGTTTGGTTGGGCACTCAGTTTCACCAACTGTTTCTCGCTTGTAACCAGCCTTACATCCACACGATTCTCAATGTTTTCCATGGTCTTGCCGAAGACGCTGTTATTCATAAGTTTGAAGAAGGCTTTTTCAAACTCGTTGGTAGCTTTCATTCTCAAGCCGGTGTTCAGATCAATGTACCTTTTCAACCAGGGCTCTTCTTTGAACTTTATTCCGCTGTAAATTTTTGTGATCTTCATCCCAAGACTCTCGTACAGCTTCAAGGCCTCATAGTGCGCACTGTATTTGATCTTATTGTACAAGTTGGGTATTAGCTTTTGCACCTTGGATCCTTTGGGAATAATATTTTCTAGAGCCAATGGGTAATTGTTGTGAAGATCGTGCAGCTCTTTCGGGTATTCCGAGTCATATGTGAGCCAACAACCTACTCCATCTTGGCTTGAAAAGGGTTTCCAGTCGTTGAGTTCTACTTCGGTCACCCATTGAAATCCACCAACCAGAAGTGGTTGGCTCATCGCCCATCTGTACAGGTTGTTGGCGTCCAGATAAACAATGAACGTTGAAGGCTTACTCTTATCAAAGGCTTCACCCATGTACTAATTGTTTGCTCGAGCGTATCATTTTGAGATGACGCTGACTCCGCAGTGTATTCCATGTTTAAAGTTGAGCAGCATATCGTAATCGCTCAACAACTCCAGTTCAACATTCGTCATCTTCAGTGCCGCGTCCAAAGCGAGTCCAGGTGACGTGTAGTACCAGACGGGATCTAGTTTGTAGTTTCCCATGCAAATGTCTCTAAAGTTTTCAAAGACATCAGTCTACTATTTGCTCTTGTTGTACAGATTGTGGTAATCCGAGTGTTTTACAACCAAATTCCTCCCACACCTTCTTCACGTGCTTATAGTCGTTGTCGCTTATCTCACTGTCATCCAGTTTCGAATAAACGGCAGACTTTGGAGGCAGCTCAGTTTCGTTTAATCTTTTGACGGAGTCCATGTACTCGTAGGGGTAAATTCCTTTCCTCAGCAACAGATCAAACCATTTTCCGCTGTATTCCTTTGCTAAATTTTTACACTGGTCTTTGCTAAGATTCTTCGTCAAAGCGGCGAGGCTTGTAAGTGTGAACCTAAAGCTGTCGATAAACCATAATTGTTGTCTAACTAGTTTTACCTTTCCCTTTTTGTTGGTAAATTTGTCAACCACCACCTCTCTGTTGAACAAAATATACTTTTCCTCATTGTTCAGTATACAGGTTATTTTTTCATCATTTTCACCTCGTAGCTTCTTAATGAATTGATGGCTGTCATACCTGGAAAGGTTATGGAATATTACAGGGATAAACCATGGTACTTTGAATTTTAGATTGCACTTATTGTGTGCCACACCTCTAAACCTTCCCGTCAAGTGGCAGTGATCGCAAACTTTATCTTTTAACATCCAACTCGCCTCCGCATATGTGACACGTAGTAGCCGAGGCGTATCTCTCTGCGTCATCTTTTGTAAATATCATCTCTGGCTTCTTAAACCACTTGTAATTGTCCTTAACGTCTTGGATGAGTTGACAAATTTCTGTGCTACGTCATGTTTGTTATTAGTGGTGAATGTAACTGGGTCTTGATTATACGTTGTATCGTCAAAGAATTTTATCTGGTAGCAAAACAAGCTTGGAATATGTCTGTGATACTTGTGCATGTAAGACTCTTTAGGGTTTGGTTGGTATGCATTCATCGGTTTAATGAACGATCTGGAATCTGCATAGATTACAAACGGCACTCTCATCGACCTGTTGTGGTTCTTAAAACATAGTGTCGTGCCGGCTTCTGGGACTTCTATCTTTTGAGGTCTGTGCTGTGAACAAAGCTCATTGTTTCTTGAGAGACTCTATCCTTTGATAACCAGTCAAACATCACATACAATAGTGCATTGAATTGACTGATTTATCTGTTTCCTTTGCCAACAGTCTGTTAAAGTTTTTTATCCAGGTATAGTGCTTCTTAACATTGTCGGAAATAAGCAATAGATTAACAACTTTATCGCTTTGACATTTGGTCACATACAGTGGGTTTACACCTCTATTATATCCAAATACATTAAGGCTGATGTGGTTGTTTCGTTCAAATTTACTTTAAACATTTCCCTTGACAGCAACTGGGAATTCAATACCGCTCCAATCGAGTTTCTCAGCTTGTTTTCTCAATACCTTTGTTATTCTATGAGGATTATGTTCTACTGGATTCAACGCTCGTGCTACAGACCACATGAAGCATTTGTTGCCTTTGTTCATTTTGTTGACAATCGCCTTTTTCTTCATCAAAAGAGGCAGAAGCAGAATGTATCCATTTATCCATTTATCTCCAACCTTTGCACAGCCTTGAGCCTCCAGTTAACTACCCTGCATCTGGAGCGTCGCCATTGACTCCATCATCTTTTCAATGGCTTTACTATACACTTCATTGAGGTCGGTCGCTTCTAAAATAGGTTCTGCCTTTGTATGAAACACAAAGTCAAGGTTAACTTCTCCGCTTTTGATGTCGATGCGCTCCATTCTGCAAGAGCCAAGTTAACTTTTGTCTTGCAATGATTAGCCCAACAGATTAACAATTTCGTTTCTCACCTGTCTTAGAAATGGAATAGCGTCGACTCCATCGATAATGTATTGCTTTACAAGTCCTTTGATCGCTGACTTGCTTTTTCTGACTCACTGCTTGTTGTTGTAGAACCTGTTGAAAATAGAATGAACTCGTGTTTTGAGCGCTTTGAGTTTTTCATACACAACTCTTTGGTTCTTCGGGTACATAACTACTGTGGAAAACAAAAATATTGGCTATTGTTCGTCTATACAAGGTTTAGGCCCAATTGAACTAAATCAGGCCTCATGGGAAAAGTATTGGACCAAAGTCTGTGCTATGCTTACTTTTGCAGTTTGCAGTTGTACTTTAATATGATTTTGCTAAGCTTGCTTGTTTCAAATATATTTAGAACATAAGGACTGGAACAGTAAGAAATAGGGAACTGAAAGTAGCTGATGGATGCAGGTTCCAATGTACACAAGTATGTAGAAAGTTATGTTCAGCAAAGGGTCAGCAGAAAGTGTAAGATTGCTGACCATCTATGGTCTTAGGATGAGAAAGAGTATAAAAGTTTGGGACTGGACCTGATTGATTTGCCATTGGCCTATAGCTGTCCTTGCTGGACCTATGTCATTTGACCTCATTGCAATGGGTTACTAATGTAAGTGATGTTGTGTTATTATGCTTACTATGTCCCAAATTATTAGCAAAATAAACCTCTGAATCTTAAAGTAAGAAGTATTGTTTTGTGTTGCTGTCTTTTATCTTTTTCATTGGGTTTTTCCACGACAGTTTTGGTGCATTGGCCAGGAAGAGACAGATGCTGGAAAAGACCTGCTGTCCAGCTAGGATTTCTGACCGCTTCCTGGTTCTGGGTCACAGGTAACCAGCCCGCTCTCTCCGAGCACTCACAATCTACTTTGGATCAGAGGTAAGCAAAAGGTCCCTTTCCTTGGGACCTTAGGGTAGATAGGGAAGTTATTGTGATTTAGTTAGTTATCCAGTGTGTGACCACTGTCCCAAGTCAGGCCTGAGATTATCAGGGATAGGCCCATGGCTGCCATGAACTCCTACGCCACTTCCAAGGCCAAACCCAGGGATGGCAGTTTGAAGTCCCCCAGGGCCATAAGCCTGGGAAACTCCACCGCCAACCCTGAAATGGCCTCCAGCAGTTCAGGCAGGGAGGTTGCCATGCAGCAGGGAGGCTGATACAGTAGCAACAGTCCCAACTGATCCCATGAGTCCAGCTTCAGAAACAGGGTCTCACAACCAGAAACCTGGAGAGCAAGGACCCTGAAAGCCAAAACAGACCACTGCCTCCCCACCTGCCCTGGGTTCTTGGCTGGTGCCAAACCATAAACCCAGCTGGGCACATCTCCAAGAGGGGAATCCTCCCCCCTTTCTGGAATCAACCAGGTCTCGGTGGTTCATGCCACATTGGCTCATTTGTCAATAAGGTCTTGGATAAATACTCTTGCCTTACCTATATTAGAATTGTATCTTTGAAACCTAAACCTGAGGCAAAAGCATCAATGCAGCAAAAACAGATTAACCTGAGACAGCAACTGATCATGGATAAATGAGGATTTGAATCCTGCTTTCCTCAGCTCACTTATCCAAGAACCAATCACCAAACGAAAATTTATTCTGCATAACACAAAAACCACTAAGAGCACATTTATAACCCTCTAATTTACTGTACTACTTTCCTATGCTACCTAGAGAGATACATACACAAATAGCACTTCAAAACTGCACTTCAAAGGATAAGCTTTCACAATAGTATGTTTAAGAAAACCTTTGCTGGTTAGAAGTCTAATTAAAAGCTAGAACTGTCAGGCTTTTCTTTTCTCTAAAGTAAAATGCTATTTGAAAATAGATTCAGAAACTGCTCAAAAAATAAGGAAAACAATCTCATGGTGACCAAGAGTGAAACAGAAATCTTAGAGAATGAATGACTATGTGTATGGAGAATAGTTAAAAGCCAAACAGCAGCAATGAAGGGTGAAGTAGCTTGTTAAAAGTGGTTGACTACTGGAATAGGGATCTGGTGCAGAAGTAAAGCAACAGCCTATATCTCAGAAACGAATTTACATCCTTGGGCCCTCCACTATCTAATCCTGAATGGCTGACAAAAATTAAAGCAGTGAAAATGGTAACAAGCGTAATTTAGAATAAACATTAAAACTGTCGGCAAACTTCAGGTTTTTGTTCACTTGAACGTAGATATCCCTTACAAACACCAATCTTCCATGCCGAAACTGAAAGGACCCCAGCATCAAGCAAAGCACTACAGTATGAGATTTGCGGCGGGATGGGGGCTGGTAGGCGCACATTGGAAATGCAGAACACACTGGGCCAAAGGCAACTGAAAAGCTGAAAAAGAAAGCTCAGCAGGTGCCCAAGTCAACAATAACAGGAGCAGAGTGAGGTGTAAGTGAAAAACTGTTGCATAAAGAAAGAAGGGACACGCCACTCAGTAGTTGGCACGCTGAGAAGGGTTCTGAGATCAGAATTGGGCGTGAGAAGAGGCCACGCTGCTGAATTGGTTCACATTAGACCTGAAACATCTTGGAGCTTCGTAATGCCCTAGAAAAGCGAGCGGAAGGTGATGCGGGGCTAATTGCTGGCTATTGGCAAAGATGTCACAGCCACATTGTGCCATTGGCCTTGGCGGGGTGCCTACAATGGAACAATAGGAGAGACGGCAATGGAGCGAAAAGCCAGGCAATCCCAATGAAGGAAATAAAAGTTATTCTTTTAATAATTGTAGAAATAATTGTAGAAATGTAATGCCATTATATGAAACTGTCTCTTTAGTACAAATGTAACACTGTAACGTAAACGTAACAATGCAATGCCAAGGAATGCTTACTGTTTCCTGCCCATGTAAAAGTGACTACAAATGGTAATCAGCAAAGATAATTAATTATGACCAAATGTTTACTATTTCCTGCCTAAAAATCCTCCAGACACAGGAAGTTACACTTTGAGTAGAAATCCTACTATCGAAGAGGGGGATTTTGACCCAAGGTGAAAATTACAAATAAACAAGATAACAGCACATGGACGAAGAGGTCAGGTTAACAAAGTACAACTTCAAAGTACATCTATAAAGATGAAAGAGCTTCTTAGATGTGACATGCATTGTAGGGGTATAAAATGCAAAACTTGAAACCAGGCCAGTGTGCTCCTGGAACCCAATCCATTGGGAAGGATCCAGGAGGCCGCGTTTGCAAACGCCTGTTCTCTCTTCTCTTTCCTTTTTATGTTATTCTCCAATAAACCTTTGTTTTGTTAACCAGACTTGTCTTCGTATTGTGAGTATCAAAATTTGGGGTTTTTACATCTCACACAAGATTTCCTCCCTTTTCCCGTCTGCTGATTCAGCAGTACCTAAAGCAATCCCACACCCCTTCGCCGACAGCACGCTCAACCTCACTTGACCCGGCTCGGCCTCGCTGCGCCACAACCCAGACCCGGCCTGCAATGTCCGTCCTTTCTTCACGGCTCCTCGTGACCTTTTTGGCTCTCCGTCCAGCGTTCGTTTTCTCCCTCCCCGTACACGGCATACAGCACGTCCTCCAGTCAGTCATCCACCCTCGCTAGTCCGCCCCTTCCGGATCCGCCCCTTGTTGCCTTGGATCGGCTTTACCTCTCCTCGACTGGAAGAGAAAACGGGTCGTGAGCGTGGCCACTCCTCCGAGTCCTTGCTCACCACTCGGCGTCCACCCAGCCCTATTACCTGTATATTGGATTACGCCCGTTGCCATAACTGAACAGGAGAGTGAGGAAAGAGGGAATTCTCTCCCTACCTGGACAGATTCTATACTATGTATGGCCCTATAATATATAAAGTTCTCAAGAACATTTGGATTCACCATGGTCTTCCAGAAATGATTTTATGTGTTAAAATAGTGGCTGGCAATGAGACCAGATTCAAATTAATGGCTTGGTAAATGCCTTCTTGCATTTTGTTTTCTGATGGTGCGGTACATTCCCAAATAACAAATAAGCACCAATCAATTGCTATAACTAATTTGGTCAACCATGGCTGGTGTGCCCACTAAATTCATTCCTAAAGAATGTCTTTCAGGGTCCTGGCAGGGAACTCTTAAAGCCCTACATGGCATACAGCCTGGCTACTTGATGAAGTACAGTACCTGTCTCCCATAATATCTTTCTGGCCAGTTATCTTGCAGGGTTGGTGCAGTCTGGGTTCCTTTGATTAAACAATGTCATCTATCAGGACCCTGTAAATATGCCTTCTCTTTTTTTAAAAAAAAACAAGTTTTATTAGTTTTTTCTTTTTACAAACAAGTGTTTAAAGATCAACGTGGTGGCAGGGTAATCAATTATCCAAAAGCAAAATCATACTTACATAGTTCAAATTAAATCATAAAAAAGAAAAACCCCTCTCTATTCCCTCAGATAATATATTATATTCAGATTAATGTATTTCAATACAACTAAGTCAATCAAAACAATCCTCAATAAAATTTCATCTAGATATATCCAAATCCTGTGTTAAGCTTTACTATTTCAATTATTATATTCCATTTTGCTACTATAAATACATAATTAACACTTCAGGTATCTCTCCATTCCCTTTTTCCTTAATATCTTCTATAATAATTTATTAACATCGTTTCTTCTTTTTTCTTCTTCTTCTTCCATTACAAAATAACTATCATTCCTAATAACAAAAATATTAATTCAAAAAAAAAAGAAAAAAATATAGAAGAAAAAGCAGAGAAATATCTTTCTACTCTATTATACCGTATGATCTATCAGTCCCTCAATATCTGTATCAAAGTCCTTTAACCCCCTCCCAAAATTACTATATCCACAACAAACAGATTAATACACAAACAAACATCTTATTAAATCCAAATATTTAATTAACTTTTATTCAATCTAACATCTTATTTAACTGTCTTAAACCATAAATCAGTCCATATCTAATAAGCCTTTTAAAACCATTATATAGAGGCTTGGATCGCACTCTTAAATCTTATTCTAGCTTTCTTTTTGTGCCAGGCAGGTTTCCATAGCAACGCCTCTATATCAGTGAACTAGACTCTTTTTGTGCCTCGTAGTATCATTTGGGTCAAACAAACGCGTCCCCTTTTCTGTTTTAGAGACCTGAGTCCTTTGTAAATAGTCCCTTGTTGTTTTAAAGATTCAAGTCTCAACGTTTGGATCTGTTGAATAGCAGACTCGGTTATATCCAACTTTGTAGTTAATAATTGCTTATCCAAGCTATCATAGTTCTCAATTAATTGAGCTTGTACAGTATATCCATTTCTGTTGGTTTTAAAATTGTAAGTGGTTTAATTACAGTCCTTTTTTGTTCCTCGGAAATCTCATTAGAGTGCATATGAAGTAAAGTAAAATCTTCTTTAATATTGGTTGATTCCGCTTCTGTTGTTTTTTGGTCTATAGAATGCTCAGATAAAATCTGGCGGTCAGTTTGTTAGTTCAAAGCAGAGTTTCTGGTTTTTATTACTGTAGTACATTCTTTTATTTGCAAACATATTTGCTCAGTAGTTTCATAATTTTTTTCCAATATGAGTTTGTAGTCAAGTTGTGGAGAGGGTTTCCAGTTCCGGATTGCGGCGTTTGCAGCCATGCGAAGAGACTGCTCTCTTCACTGGCTGGTTCTCCGCTGCCAGTAGACCCTTAATAGGGTCAACAAGCCACCTTGGAGGGGTGGCTACCGCTGAGGAGGTCCTCGTTGATCGTGGGAGAGCGGCAGCTTCTTCCATGATCCGAGATTGCTCCTTTGGGCCGACGGTGGAAAGATCGGCCAGTAAAATGGCCGATCACCTTGCCGCTGTAACCAGAAGTCAAAGAACATCTAAGCGCAGGACCCACCGTGGCTGAGCCAGGTGAGACTTTTTGTTTTCCCTCTCTTGGTTCTCCTTTTTTTTTTTACCCTGTAAAAAGCATTTTTGAAATTATTTCCCTGTTCTAAGAAAGCAGCGTTTGAGAGTATGGGAAAAGAAGCTATGGACTGAAATTTAAATGAACTTCTTTTTTTTATTTTTATTTGTTTTTTACTCACTTTGGGGTCCTAGAAAAAACTGCCAATATTGAATTTACTACCTGAATTAGTCTATATGTGAAGAATTTTCTTTTTCTTGCTTTTTCTGATTTTGTTAACATCATTCCTGGTGTCTGGGAGGAGATTTTATAGTCTACTGAGGACATCTGGTGGAGAAAGTTAAAATTGCAACTGTCTTTTTCCTCTGATGATGAGATTGACTTTGACCTTCAGATTACTACAAAAGGGGAAAAGACAAAGACACTTAACAGCTGTATTTGTGGGGGTGGATACTGACTAAATGTGTTTGGAATACAGCCTCTACTAAAAGATAACAGACTGTTTCTAATCATTATTGAAATAAATATGCCTTCTCTGTAGCAGCACCTGCCTCCTGGAATGAGGTTCCCACTAAGATCAAAATGGCCCCCACTCCACTGTTGTTTGGAAGAATGTTGAAGACCTGGCTGTTCATCCAGTCCTTTGGTGAGGGAGATTGAGACTCTTGCCTTGTTTCTATCCAATCTGTCATTCTAGGCATCTATTATCTGTTTTTTCTTCTTTCTTCCTAGGTTGGAAATGTTCTGCCGCATATAACTGTCTTTCTTATTTCCAAACAAGAACAGTTATTACTTGATCATGTTCTGTATTTGATGAGGAGACTAAACAACCAATTTCTGTTGTCCACTATTAAGGTAGCCTGACAATTATATTTCTATATATTTCTATATTTCAACCAGCACTGAAGATGTTACCTAGTCTGGTAAAGAAACAACCAAGCTCAGAGACCACCAAGGACTCCAATTATCTTTCTATGGTAAACAAAGAATTGTGAGACTGCAAATATTTTGTAATTTATTTTTTTACTTTTGAAGTTTCAGCCTTTCACTTCTATTGTCCCACCCACTACAACATTCTTTTATGCATAATCTAGTAATGGCATTGTTGTTGGTGATTCTACTGCTGCAGCATTTGCTTACCAGTTGTTCAGATATACTTTCAAAAAATTAGAATTCTTTTCTAGAAGAGAACTAAGCACTGATCTGGAGGTAGCAATGCAAGAGTTACAATTAGTTAATTTTGTATGGGAAAAATGCAAACATTTGTTACATATTAATTTGTAACCAGATTTCAAATTCATTATCAATGTTTATATTAATTATTTACTACGAGCGCTAGAACATGTTCATGGGTGTTTGCATGTACCTCTTAGCTGGTGAGATGTGGCAACACTACGGTGGCTTGGAAAAGAGTGTTTACATTAAAGATCCTAGCTTGATAGTGTAAGCATGCCCAGAATAACACTGACTGCCTTTGGCTCTGGTTGTGGCATGCCATACAGAATGTATCCAAATGGTCTTCCCCATTAGCAGGGAATGTAGTATATGGCATGGGTATGACTTAGGCTGGTAACATAATCTGTTTGTTTATCTTAAAGTGTGACATGAAAAACTTAGTTGACCAAAGCCATTATGGGTAGTAGAAGTATCTTTTGATGATCATGGTATACAGAAGTTTGCAATTTGAAATGTAACAAGCAAGGGAGGGAGGGGAAAGGAAAGGCTATAGATGTCTATAAAATGAAGTGAAAGGGGTAGGAGATGATAGAACTGAGTAATAAAGTTTATTTATTGCAACACAAAGGTAACTGGGGCCCTGATTGGATCTCCATTGTATTTAATTGCCCAGAGTTGCTGGGAGGATTTTGCTGGGAGATTTTACAAACTTTAACTCTTGGCAGGCTGCAACACAAAGGTAGCAGCCTGCACGCCTAACGGCGGGTGAATTATATAAGTAAAAATCAAAAACAGTGGTACATTCAGGGCTAGTGTGTCTGAGATTCCTTGTATCCAAGAATGTCTGGCTTCATTCAGTGCAACACTTGCTTTGCAGCTGTCTTTCGCAATACCCTTTTCAAACTTGGTAACTGTCCTATCTGTAAACAAATCACTAGTCTACAAGGACAGATTATTTATCTAGGGTCTGTAATCTGTGCTCTTCAGGCAGAAAGTAGGTGTCCAGTTCAGTCCCACTACTCTACTCAGCCTCCGCGCTATCAGCCCCCTCTACCACAAAGATCCTGTGGATAACCATGGGAACTGGCAGGGTGAGAGCTGTGAACCATAAATGCAAAGCTTTCGCTGTGTCCCTGCACAACAGATACAGTGCCCTTGCTGACCTTAATAGGGACATTAAGGAGACAGGTAAAGGTATTTGTGATAATAACTCAAATAAGCAGGGGATCGTGGTCCGAGATGAAGAACTTGTTTTTGACAGGGAGAAGTGTGAATCAGGTATTACACATCAGTCATGCAAGAACAAAAAGGCATCCAAGCAATAGAACACAGTCAAACTAGAGTCTTGGACTTCAAGAGAGCCAATTTCAATAAATCTTATTGCATTCTTTGACCAAGTGACAACATTAGTGGATCAGAGGGCTTGGGAAGGATTCCATGGATGAGAATCCTCAAGGGGAAAACAACTCAAGAAGCTTGGGAAATTTTGAAAAATGAGATAATAAAAGCCCAGTCCAGCACAATACCAACAAAGAGGAAAAATAACAGCTCTCAAAAGAAACCAGCATGGCTGCATAAAGAACTCTCTGACAAATTGAAAGATAAAAAGGACAAGTATAGAAAGTGGAAAGAGGGGCACATAACTAAGTCAGAATATCAACAAATAGCCCGAGCCTGCAAAGACGAAGTGAGGAAAGCCAAGGCTCAAAATGAACTAAGGCTTGCGACCAAAGTCAAAGATAACAAAAAAAGCTTCTTTCAACATGTAAAAAGCAAGAAAAAAAGTGAAGGAAATGATTGGTCCATTAGTGGGTGAAAGTGGCAAGAAGGTGACAAGCAACAGGGAGAAAGCAGAACTATTTAACTCGTTTTTTGCATCTGTCTTTACACAAAGGGAAAAAACAGACCAACCTATCAAAAATAGTGCCATAAAAAACAGAATAGAAACACAAGTTAAGATAGGCAAGAAAATGGTAAGTGAGCACCTGTCCAGGCTAGACGAGTTCAAATCACCAGGACCAGATGGATTACACCCCAAGGTTTTCAAGGAACTGGCAGATGTGATCTCAGAACCACTGAACTATATTTTTCAAAGATCCTGCAGCACAGGGGAGCTACCAGAGGACTGGAAAAGAGCTTATGTAGTTCCCATCTACAAAAAAGGGGAAAAAAATGGACCCAGGAAATTACAGACCTATCAGCCTGACCTCAATACCTGGGAAGATCCTGGAAAAGATAATCAAACAACGAATCAATGAACACCTAGAGGCAAACAAAGTCATTACTAAAAGCCAACATGGGTTTGTCAAAAATAGATCATGCCAGACAAACCTTATTGCATTCTTTGACCAAGTGACAAAATTAGTGGATCAGAGGAATGCTGTGGACATAATTTACTTGGACTTCAGTAAGGCATTTGATAAAGTAGATCACAACCTACTACTTGACAAGATAGAAAAATGTGGGGTAGAAAGCACTAGAGGATTAGCCATTTTGGATCTAATTCTCACTAACAGAGATGAAATGATAGAAGGTGTTGAAGCCACAGGAACCTTGGGAGGAAGTGATCATGCAATATTGGAATTCAACATTATGGAAGCACAAGCAATAGAACACAGTCAAACTATAGTCTTGGACTTTAAGAGAGCTAATTTCAATAAACTTAGAGAGGGCTTGGGAAAGATTCCATGGATGAGAATCCTCAAGGGGAAAACAACTCAAGAAGCTTGGGAAATTTTGAAAAGTGAGATAATAAAAGCCCAGTCCAGCACAATACCAACAAAGAGGAAAAATAATAGCTCTCAAAAGAAACCAGCATGGTTGCATAAAGAACTCTCTGATAAATTGAAAGAAAAAAAGGACAAGTATAGAAAGTGGAAAGAGGGGCACATAACTAAGTCAGAATATCAGCAAATAGCCCGAGCCTGCAAGGATGAAGTGAGGAAAGCTAAGGCTCAAAATGAACTAAGGCTTGCGACCAAAGTCAAAAATAACAAAAGCTTCTTTCAACATGTAAAAAACAAGAAAAAAGTGAAGGAAATGATTGGTCCATTAGTGGGGGAAAGTGACAAGAAGGTGACAAGCAACAGGGAGAAAGCAGAACTATTTAATTCATTTTTTACATCTGTCTTTACACAAAGGAAACAAACAGACCAACCTACCAAAAATAGTGCCATAAAAAAAAGAATATAAACGTAAGTTAAGATAGGCAAGAAAACGGTAAGTGAGCACCTGTCCAGCCTAGACGAGTTCAAATCACCAGGACCAGATGGATTACACCCCAGGGTTCTCAAGGAACTGGCAGATGTGATCTCAGAACCATTGAACTATATTTTCCAAAGATCCTGGGGAGCTACCGAGCTGATGTAGTTCCCATCTTCAAAAAAGGAAAAAAAATGGACCCAGGAAATTACAGACCTATCTGCCTGACCTGAATACCTGGGAAGATTCTGGAAAAGATAATCAAACAATGAATCAGTGAACTCCTAGAGGCAAACAAAGTCATTACTAAGAACCAACATGGATTTGTCAAAAACATATTGTCAGAATCCAATTATATTTCATTTCTAGTTATCGACTATGGAAAACCCCATTTCTGCCCTCTCTGGATTCTGTCATACTACGAAGGGGAAGGGGGATGAGCAAAGGGGTTTTATAGCTCTCACTTCCTTCATTAAAACTTCAAAGGGACTGAATGTGGATCTCACCAAGAGGACTGACCATAACAATATGGCCATCAGCTTTCATCTACTACTCTCTGAAGTCTCCCTTCTGCCGGCCGTGAGGAAAAGGGGGTGGAAACGTAACGCCTGGGATTGTCGCTGGAAGGACGGTGGGGTGGGGGCTGCTTGGGAACACTTAAAACCTTGAATGGTAGGGGTTGGCCCCTCAGATCCTGTCTAGAATGCCTGCAACCATCTTCTCTTAATAAAGATGCCTGTTGGAAGAAATATTCCAAGAGTTCTGTCTTCTTAAGATGTAAAGTGGGGTGTGTCCTTACACAGATCATGCCAGACAAATCTTATTGCATTCTTTGACCAAGTGACAACATTAGTGGATCAGAGGAATTCTGTGGATATAATTTATTTGGACTTCAGTAAGGCATTTGATAAAGTAGATCACAACCTACTACTTGATAAGATAGAAAAATGCGGGTTAGACAGCATCACCACCAGATGGATCCGTAGCTGGCTGACCGGCCATACCCAGCGTGTGGTCCTCAATGGAACCACATCTACATGGAGGGAAGTGTGTAGTGGGGTGCCCCAGGGCTCTGTTCTGGGCCCAGTGTTCTTCAACATCTTCATCAACGATTTGGATGAGGGGATAGATGGGGAAATCATCAAATTTGCAGACGACACCAAGCTGGCAGGAATAGCCAACACTGCAGAAGACAGGCTTAGGATACAGGAGGATCTGGACAGACTTGAACACTGGGCGCTATCTAACAAAATGAAATTCAATGGTGAAAAAAGTAAGGTTCTGAAGGCAGGACAAGAAGCAACGGATGGAAACTAATCAAGGAGAGAAGCAACCTAGAACTAAGGAGAAACTTCCTGACAGTTAGAACAATTAACCAGTGGAACAACCTGCCCCCAGAAGCGGTGAATGCTCCAACACTGGAAGTTTTTAAGAAGAGACTGGACAGCCATTTGTCTGAAATGGTATAGGGTTTCCTGCCTGAGCAGGGGGTTGGACTAGATGACCTCCAAGGTCCCTTTCAACTTTATTATTATTATTATTATTGATGGATCATCGCACAGTCAGCCAGATGTTCAGACTGTTTTTGACATTTTGAGAGACCCTTGCCGGGGGATTTTGCAAAAATTTACCATGTCAGACAATGGAGCAAGAGAGGGGGAAAACTCCCTGGAAAGAGAGCCGCTGACCAAATTGGAACCTTGTCAGATGTTGGGATCCGAGAGGTCGGATTCCTCAGGAGAAGAAGTGGTGGAGACACGGGACCACAAGCCTCGCTGGTCAATGGGCGTTGGAAAGAAAAGTGAGTGGGGAAAGGAATCAAGAAAGGTGACCCTGAGACGGGGGACCAAGCAACCAGAATGGAAGCAGGAGATGGAGAAATCCCTGCACGCAAGTGAAGAGGGAGAAAGCTGGGCACCGTACTCAGACTGGATCCTAGAGAAAGCTATTGACCTGATGAAGAGAACTCTCAGCTCCCTAAGAGAGGAGAATCCTGAGCCCTACGGCTCCAGCTCCTGGAGCCCCAAAGGGAGAGACACCGATCCAGTAGTCCCCACCCCCTACCGGACCACAGATGGCAATCTGGACAGAAGACACTACCACCAACAATGGAGGCACCGATCCATTCCAAGACATCCACCGTTGGAGGTGAAATTCAAAGGGGAGCCAACACGCTTGGGGTTTTTCCTAACCCAAGTCCTCAGCTACATGGAGGAATACGGGCAGGACATTCCCAGCGACAAAGCCCGCATCCGGATCATGCAATCTGCCCTGGATGGACCGGCTGCAGATTGGGTGGTGAACTTGCATGACTCCAATGCCCCAGAACTTAGTAACTTCAACCGTTTCATGTCCTCTTTGAGAAGACGATTTGAAGACCCCCTGGCTGATCGCAAAGCCCATGAAAGGATAAAAACGATGAGGCAAGGCAAACGCCCGGTGGCTGAATATACCCAAGAATTCCGGGCCATTGCCAGCAAACTGAATTGGCCAGAAGACATCCTCCTTAGCCATTTAAAAGACGGACTAAATTATGATCTATATGACGCTTGCCTGCCCCGAGGGGACCCACACCAACTAGAGGAATGGTACATCTTGGCAGAGGAAGCAGAGATCAACATATTGAAGAGACACCGCCGAGGAAAACAATGGAGCCGCCCCCCGCCTGAGCTAACACACGAACCGATGAAATCATCGGCTACAGCCAAGAAGCAAATGGGGTGTTTCAAGTGTGGAAGAGAAGGGCATCGAGCTGTAGAATGCCGCTCCAAAGCCCCCCAGCAAAACCCAGACAGATCCCCAATCAACAAATCCGGAAAGTCTTCAGCTAAGCCAAAAGAAACGGCCATGAGAATGATGGAAATTGCAGAACCCCCCACTTCTGCTCACCAAGGGGAAAGAACTCCAGCCTACACCACAGGGCCGGTGGATGCCTCAGATGACAGCTCGGAGGGTGAACCCCTGGTAAGTGGACACATCACACCCATCCTCAAGACAGTGACTATATTAATCCCCCCCATGCCCGAAGCTGTGAAGGTGAAAGCCTTAATAGACTCTGGCTGCACCCGCTGCCTCATTAGCCCAACACTAGTGGGTAATCTGGGCATCCCATCGAGAAGACTGGAACAACCAATCTCATTTGGCCAGTTAGATGGATCCATAGCAGGGGGGGTGCCAGCTACCCTAGCCACTCTACCAATACACCTCTCCCTGGGCAAACATGAAGAGGACATAACGTTTGTGGTGACCCCAGGCATGGAATCCCCAATGATTCTAGGGATGGAATGGTTGAAAAAATGGAACCCCTGGGTAAATTGGAGGACGACAGAAATCAAATTCCCGAAGGGGGACCCTATGGACTTAAAACCCCAAGGGAGGCTACCAGAATCAAGAATAGAAAAAGCATCCATAGGAGAGGAAAAAAGATTAACAGAAATACCAGAGGAATATAGAGACCTTGCTGAAGTTTTTAGTGAGGAGAGGGCAAATGAGCTCCCCCCCCACCGACCCACAGACTGTACCATTGAATTCAAGCCTGGGGTAAAACTCCCGAAGCCCAGATTATACTCCATGAGCCCAAAGGAGAAGGAGGAAATGGAAAGATTTCTTAAAAAAAACCTAGAGAGAGGTTTCATTGAGCCAGCCAAGCCTAAAGTGGCTGCCCCGGTCCCCTTTAGAGAGAAGAAGGATGGCTCTTTACGCTTATGCGTGGATTATAGGGCCCTGAATACAATCAGTGAAAGCAACCTATACCCTCTACCCCTCATGAAAGACATGCTGTCACACCTATCGAAAGGGAAATTTTTTTCTAAACTAGACCTAAGGGAAGCTTACTATCGTGTGAGAATTAAGGGGACGAATGGAAGACTGCATTTAACTGCCCCATGGGGTGCTATCAATTCAAAGTCTTGCCATTTGGATTACAAGGGGGCCCTGCAGTCTTTATGCAATTAATCAATGACGTTCTAAGGGAGCACCTGTTTAAGGGGGTCCTGGTTTACTTGGACGACATTCTTATCTTCACCGAAACAAAAGAGGAACATGTCAACCTTGTCAGAGCGGTTTTAAAGAAGCTGCGAGCCACCCACCTATATGCCAAACTCTCAAAATGCGAATTCCACCAGGAAAGGATAGACTACCTAGGTTATCGCATATCCCCCCAGGGCATTGAAATGGACCCAGAGAAGGTCAAAGCAGTATTAGATTGGGCACCACCCCGCACAAGAAAGCAACTACAAAGTTTCCTGGGCTTTGCAAACTTTTACCGCCAATTCATCCCCTCATTTGCCCAGATAGCCTTGCCCCTCACTAACTTACTAAAAACGAAGGGAGCATCCTCAGTAAAACCTAGCCAGCCACTAACATGGACAATGGAGTGCCAAGCAGCATTTGAGAGACTAAAGAGACTTTTTTCTGCCGAACCAGTACTAAGGCACCCAGACATGGACAAGCCCTTCGTAATACAGGCAGATGCAAGTGATGTGGCAGTGGGGGCTGTTCTATTACAAGAAAACAATGAAGGGGTATTGCAACCCTGTGCATATACATCCAAGAAACTCACGGAAACAGAACAGCGCTGGCCCGTATGGGAGAAGGAGGCTTATGGGATACGTTGGGCATTACTCACATGGCGACAGTTCCTGGAAGGCAACAAAATCCCCTTCCAGGTGTGGACTGATCACAAAAATTTGGAAGCCCTGAAAATGTCCAGGAAACTCAATCCCAAACAAGCCCGCTGGTCCCAGCATTTTCACCAGTTCCAATTTAAGCTCAAACATTTACCAGGAAGAAAGAACTTCTCGCATGCCCCAATATAACAGCGCACGAACCACAGACTCTAGACCAATAATGGCAGAGTCACAACTGGCAGCACCAGTAACCACAAGAACCCAAGCCAAATTAAAACCACAACTGGACAGCCAAACTGGAATTGAATTCAGAAAAAGTTTGGAAACAGATGAATGGTTCCAGAAAAACAAAAATGTGTGCACAATGAGAGACGGGTTGCCTTGGGTAGGGGAAAAGTTATATATACCAACAACTCAAAGAGTCACTTTCATGCAGCTTTGCCATGACACAAAATCAGCAGGGCATTTTGGATTTGTAAAAACTTTACATTTAATTAAACGGCAATTTTGGTGGCCATCCGTGAAAAAGGACATAGAAAGTTATATAGCCAGTTGTCCAAAATGTGCCACGGCAAAGAGGTTGCAAGGGAAATTGCCAGGACTATTGCAAACAGTGGCAAGTCCCTCAGCCCCCTGGAGAGAAATAGCCATGGATTTTATAGTGGAATTGCCAGAAAGCAATGGGAATACTGTGGTCTGGACGGTCACGGACTTGTTTTCCAAACAGGTGCACTTTATCCCTTGCCAAAAGATTCCCACTGCAAAAGCCTTAGCAAAACTTTTCATCCAGCACATTTACAGATTGCATGGGGCACCCCAACGCATCATCTCTGACGGGGGTGCAATTTACATCTGCATTTTGGAAGGAATTTTTGTCCCTCTTAGGAACCACTCAGGGACTGACATCTAGCCACCACCCACAAGGAAATGGGGCGGCTGAAAAAATGAACTCCGTACTTAAGCAATATTTAAGATGTTTTCTTAGTTTCCAGCAGACCGAGTGGGCGGACTTACTCCCTTTTGCAGAAGTTGCCTACAATAATGCAGTCCACTCCAGCACAGGTTACACTCCTTTTCAAATAGCCACCGGTCATGTGGATGTTTGATGGTATTACAGGTATCGTCGCAGGATGGAAGCAGTTCCTAGTAAGGCCGCCTTTTGCAATTGACTTCTTCTTCTTCTTCTTCTTCTTCTTCTTCTTCTTCTTCTTCTTCTTCTTCTTCTTCTTCTTCTTCTTCTTCTTCTTCTTCTTCTTCTTCTTCTTCTTCTTCTTCTTCTTCTTATTATTATTATTATTATTATTATTATTATTATTATTATTATTAAATAATAATAAAAAAAATAAAGTCGCATACTGTATATAGAAGTGAAGGTTTAGGCTTAATTTTGAATGAAAGGGCAAAAATGTATGTGAGAAAGAAAAAACTAGTATAAATCAAAATGGAGAGCAAATAAATTTAATAAATAAAATAATCAAGATTGAACTGAGCATGTATAAAAGGATGAATTCATAGGTTGGTAATAGTTGCATGTTATGCTTCAGTGAATGGTGATAATGAAAGAATCTGAAATAAGTTCTGGAAAAAGTAATGCAACATTATGGATTACTGTTATCCAGGAGACAATGTTATTCTCTTAGGTGACATGAACGGATGGACTGACACTAGGGAATACAGAAAAGGTGATTGGGTCATTCACAGACCCCAAAGTAAATAGAAACAGTGATTGTTGGAATTAAACAGCTGTTGAATTCCAGATGGGATACATGTCTCTTGAAGGAGCAAGTCCATAACTTGGGAATTTTCCTAGATTTGTAGCAACAGATAAATGCTTAGGTGGGCAGAAGGACTTTGACTAGCCAGCTTTGGCTGGTATTCCAATTGCAGTCCTATGTGAAGCTGGAGGTTCAGGCAAAAGCATTTTTTTTATTACCACCCAAATGCACTACTGCAGTGAGAAGTGCCATTGAAACAGGGCAATATTCCCTCCACAACTAAGGCATCTTAGATACCTGTAATATAGAATTCATTACCTCTTTCAATGGTTGTAGCAGTTGGTCTTCAAAGCATTTATAGTATTGAATTGAAAATCCATCTGGGCCTGGGGCCTTTCGTGTTTTCATCTTTTTAATGGCATCTGATATTTCAAAAGTAGTTATAGCATCATTCATAAGTTGTTTTTGTTCCTGTGAAATATTTGGCAGTTGTTGTTTTCAAAGATATTCATCTATTTTTTGAAAGTCCCCATCCATTTTCTTGTACACATTTGAGTAAAAATTATACAATGAATTTTTAATAAAGTTGTGATCTCTCAATATTGTCCTGCCCTCCTGGATTTTACCAATCATCATCTTTTCTCTTTCTTTTCTCAATCTATATGCCAGCCACCTTCCAGGTTTATTTGTGAACTCAAAATGTTTTTGTATTGAATAATGCAACTTTATTTCCAATTCCCAAACAATCTGTCAACCATCCCACTGGGTTAGACAGCAAAAGAAACTCCTGGGACATTTTTTTACCAAGAGTATAACTTTACTGAAGATTCCATATGGGTACAGAAGTAAAAAAACCCAGTTCTAACGATTTCACACGCAAACACCATAGGAAAACTTTCCCTCCCCCCCCCCCAGTCCTCCCATTGTCCATTGTCCACCAATCATTTGCACTCACTTTATTTTGGGAACAGTCTGTCTGCCTCGGATGTTCCCAGCCAGTGACCTTGGGGCATTGGGGCCATCTCAGGCTTCCAGTCAGCACACTTCCATTCCACAATTCTCTCCCAATCCTCCCTTACATTCCAATGCCTTCCCTCTGTTGTCTGGTTGCAAGCGGGGCTGCATAGCGAGTCAACCATGACATGCCGACCCTCAAGAAAGATTAATCCTACAAGGAAACAAACACATACTATTTCACCATGATCTCTTTGCACTCATTAACCTATTGGGGTCGGTCCAGATACCTAGCATGGAACCTCTGGGTGAGTCTAGGGGCATGGACATTCATTGCCATCACTCATTCTGCCTCTGCCAAGGGAAACCCCTTCCATAAGAGTAAATATTGCAACTTCCCCTTGTAGCATCGAGAGTCAAGAATCTCCTTGACCTCAAAATGCCTTTCTCCTACCCATGGAGGGGGGGGGGGGGCTCAATGGTCAGCCTCAGCGGTGAGCTACGGAAGGGCTTTAACAAACTACAGGGAAACACTGGGTGAATGTGCCTGAGGTTTTTTTGCAATTTCAATTCCACCATCACTGGATTCACAACCCGGATGATAGGGAAAGGACCTATGTACTTAGGTGTTGACCCAGAATTAGGGGACAGCATAGGAAGTATCAATTGTGAATATGTGCAGATGGCCCCGCTGTCTTTGGGCACTTGCAGAGTCATGGACGCAGGGTCATGAAAGGACAGCAAGGAAAACACCTTGCTGTCCTAACCCACCCGGGAACATATGGTTTCTTTAGGGAAACACCCAAAAAGGAACATGTTTAACTACTTCTGCTTTCTCCCTTCTTATCTATAGTGTGCCAGCCTTACTGGGTGAAGTCTTTATCTTATGTGTGTCAGCTTTGCTGGGTGGATTGCTTATGTAATCAAAAAGTATAAAAATAGGGATTTTCTGTCATTCGGGCCTTTTTCTCTTTTAGAGGGGCCCGTCTTTGTTCAGCTGAATAAAAACGTAAAGCTTTAAGGCAACTTCTAGTTTCCTGTACTTTTTAATCAAGCAACACCTCCGAGCCTGCACAACATTTTTGGCGAGCCAGGCTTCCAGGAGAGGTGCTTGGCCCTAAGGAGGCTCAGGAAAGGGGAAGGCACCAAGCGTGCTCTGGGATTTCCTGAAGGTGCCCCCTTTGTTAACTCTTCACTGCGGCTTTTAAACAGGAACCAGGTTTTTTTTTTTTTGGTTGCCTTTTGCTTGATTCCTGCATACTCAGGAGGGCTGAAGTTAAGGTAAGAAACACATTGCTTTATTGCACAGGCTTGCCTAGGGGTGTGTGTATGTAAAAGTGTGCTTGCCTCCCTGAGTCATTTCCCACCATTGACCAGAGCTGGACGGAAGGGTTGGCCTTATTTGCACCTAGACCCCCCCCCCCATGTTTGGGGGTGTTTAGAAAGCAAGGGGGGCCAACCTTGTACTCTCGTGCTCCAATGGGTTGTGAGTGCTGCAATCTGTGGTTTGTGGATGCTCTTTATATATTTCCCGCTGTTGACCAGGCCTAGGTGTGATACCGATCTTAGCCACCCATGGTGCCCTGCTAGGCCATTGTGCCGTTGACCAGGGGTGTTCACATTGCAAGGAAGGTCAGTGGATCTCTTGTGGCCCAACAGGCTGTGCAAGTGGTGTGAGTGACTTAGACACATGGGCTCAGCCCAAGGAAAACCTGTTAGAATTAATAAAAAGAAAAGATGTGCTCTCAGCCCCCTTGAGTGTGTTATAAGGAACTTTGATAAGCTTAAAACCCATCAGGATATGAAAATTGAAACTCTATAATTAAGTACAATGCCCTCTGGCACCAGGACATGCCTACTGTTTGGTCCAAAGGGGGATCCATAGATTTGGGAGTTTTTGAAATCATGGGAGACTATGCTCAAAGAGGCATGGATCATGATCAACAAGCTTATTATGTACTTTTTTGGACCTTACAAAAGAATAAACAGATGCTTAAAGACTGTGGATTGTGGCAGCTTCTGGTTTGCGATCGTGGCGTTGGCAGACGTATGGAGCAATCGCTCTCTCCACCATCCGGTTTTCTCCCACCAGGGGACCCTGAAAAGGGTTGGAAATCGCCCTGTAGGGGCGACGAGTGAGAAGAGGACCCCTGAGTGATTGCAGAAGGGTGGCAGCCCTCCCGTTTGATCCGTTTCGGATATTGTATCCAAAATTCATTGTTTCTTTAACTTGTTCACTTTCCATTTTCAAAGTTAATAGAAAATTATGCATTTTCTTAATTAGTTTCTCATCAGAAGTTAACAATGTCTTATCAAACATAATTTGTTCCTTATAAAAGCCATACAGTTTAACATCTTTATCATATCTAGCTTGCATTTGTAAATGTGCCCACCATGATAAATTGATACCCCGATTTTCCATTTCTTGTTTAGATTTTAAATTCCCTTCAGAGTTTAGAATATCTCGGTGATTATACAGAAAGCTTTGATATTAAAAAAGGCACAAGACAGGGTTGTCCACTATCTCCTTTGCTATTCATTTTAACATTGGAAGTACTAGCTAGAAACATCAGACAGGATACGGAAATAAAAGGATTGGAGATAAAAGTCCAAAAATATAAATTACAAGCCTTCGCAGATGATTTGGTCTTCATCTTGGAGGAGCCATTAGAAACATCTACTAAATTGTTGCAGAAAATAGAAAAATTTGGAGAAGTGGCTGGTTTGAAAATAAACAGAGAAAAGACTAAGGTATTAACAAAGAACGTAACAGATAAACAGAAAACCTACTTTACAAAAAAGACAAACTTGCAAATAGTCAAAGAAGTTAAATATTTAGGCATATATCTTACACCAAGATGCATAACACTAAAAGAAGATAATTATGAAAGACTCCTGAAACAAATAAAATTAGACTTGGAAAAATTGAAAAACCTCCAACTTTCACTGTTAGGAAGAATAACAACAGTGAAAATGAGTATTTTACCGAAAATACTCTTATTCCAAACAATCCCCGTAAAACTGGGGAAGACTTTCTTTGATGATTTAAATACAACAATATTAAGATTCATATGGCAAGGAAAGAAAGCACAAATTAAAACTAAAATGCTACAAGAAGCTAAAGATAGTGGAGAATTTGGACTTCCAGATTGGAGACTTTACTACCAAGCAGCGATTTTACCGTGGATTAAAGAATGGATAACCTTGAGAAACAAAAGACTGCTCTACCTGGAGGGGCATGACCTGCAATTGGGTTGGCATGCCTTTCTGTGGTATGGGAAAAATAAAATACACAGATACTTTCAATGCCATGCTATAAGGAATGTACTCCTTTTAGAATGGGAGAGAATAAAACAAAAAATTTATATGAAAACACCAGAGTGGCTTTCAACAATGGAAGCTTTTGCCTACCCAAATTTAATTAATTATGATAAACTGGTCACCTATAAAGATATTCTTGATAATGATGGAAAACTCAAAGACAGACAAGACTTACAACAACAAGGCATTGACCTATCATGGTGGCCTTACTTACAAATTAAAAGAAGATATGAGAAAGACTCAAAGACAGTGGGATTTTACAAAGAACAGATAGAATTTGATCAAATACTTTTGAAAACAGATGAAAACTTGATTAAGAAACTTTATAGATTTCTGCTAAAATGGAAGATGGAAGAAGAACAAGTAAAAGAGACAATGATAGTATGGGCAAAAAACTATGGATACTCTATAGACTTAGAAGCTTGGCAAAAGCTATGGGATAGAAATATTAAATTGACTAAAGCAGCTTCATATAAAGAAAATTTGTATAAAATGTTTTACAGATGGCACATGACACCAGTAAGGTTAGCGAAAATGTTTAAAGATGTTTCGAATAATTGTTGGAAGTGTAAACAAAAGCCAGGCACTTACTATCATATCTGGTGAGTGTGCCCCAATACAAAGAAATACTGGTTCAAGATTCATATATGGCTGGAAAAGATGACTAAAACACGTATAGAATTTAGGCCAGAACTGTTTCTGTTAGGACTATTAGGATCTAATTATGGGAAAGAGAATGAGTATCTGATATTACATTTTTTTTATTGAAAAGTTTTATACAAGTTTTTAACAATATCCCCCCCCCCTAGAATAACCCCCTCCCTCCCTCCCCCCCTCACTTCCCAGAGCTGGTTACAGGGTTACAAATAAACAAGCAAATTCTAAATAAACTTATCCAACTACACAAATAACAAAATCAATAATATGCTTTAACTCGAATACAAAACAAATTTAAGCAAATTTTAAAACAAAAACAAAAATAACAATATAAACAATTCCAAATTAAAAACTAAAAATTATTCATAATCTAAATAATACTTTTTAATCCCATATCAACTCTAATCATAATTTATCCGTTAAATCCCATATTTACTCTACATGTAATTTATCCATCTTCTCCACGCCGAGGTGTATATTTCTTTTAAACAACCATTCATCCATAATAAACACAAGATTTTCCCTCCAATATAACCCCACCAACAAACTTACATTCAATAAACTTGGCTCTTTACTTTTTTTTCTTTTTTTCCCCACCCTTAAGTAAATTTATTAATACCCTCCTACTTAAAAACTTTTAGCAAACCATTCATCTTAATCACTAAAATTCTCGCCAACAGAGATCCTTAGAATTTAAATTCTTTTACACCTTTACCCATAATATCTCATAATTATTTTTATACACTTTAAATTAAAAAAATTATAATATATACTCCCAAATATTTAAACTTTTCCACTAAATCAACACCTTCTATTCTTTTTCTTTACATCTACATACTAAACAAGTCATTCACTATTCCTTTAAAACATCTTCTATCTCAAAAAACTACTACAAAAGTTCATCATTTCCTTTTCTTTATTCCAACATCCGCCTTCTGCTGTTCTTTTTCTTTACGTCTATAGGCTGCACGAGTCATTCTCGGTTTCTTTAAAAAATCTTCTGTCACAAGAGACTGCTGCAGAGGTTCAGCCTGTATGTCTCCTACATCAACCGGCTGCTCTTCCAACTTTTCTTCTATTATCTCAGGTCGTGAAGATGATGGAGAGCCCGCCTTCAAAACAGAAGTGTAAAAATCTTTCGCCTTTGAAATTGTATTAAGTCTATAATATATCCCCGCATAATTCACCACTATTCCAGCCGGTATCTCCCATCTGAACCGGACCTGTCGTTTTTTAAGCTCGTCAGCCAAAAAAGCGAAATCCTTTCTTTTTCTAAGAACTTTTGAAGGTATTTCTTTTAAAATTATAACATCTTGAGCTGCAATTTGAAATCTCTGCTTATAAAAAGCCTGTAAAATTTCACAAAGTGATCTCCTAGAAAAATAAATAACCACGTCTCGTGGCAAATTCCTCTGCCTTGTAACCCTTGAATTAACCCTAAAAACTTTTTCCGTCTCTCTCAGTATTTCTTCAGGCTCAGCCCCCAAAATGAAAGCTACATCTTTTACCACCACTTGTCTCAAATCCTCTTGCATGTCTTCCTTCATTCCCCTTATTCTTAAAGCAAATTCCATGTCTCTATATTGTAACATAGTAATTTCATCTTGTATTATTTCCACCTTATTTTCTACTTTGTCAATTCGATCTTCCAGTTTTTCAAAATTTTCCACAGCATCATCAATACGATTATCCAGACGATCTATATGACCAACAAACTTTTGAAACGCAAACAATATGTCCTCTCTCATTTCTCTGATTTTATTTTCAAAAAATTCCTCCATATTACATATATTGACAGCTGCGAGAATAGCATTTGCCCAATACTGGAAAAATGAAGATATACCATCGACGAGATTATAATTAGGAAAATTTTAGAATGTGCAGAAATGGATAGATTAATGTTAGAGATTAAAGACTCAGTCTATTATAAAACATGGGAAAACTTTTATCAATGGTTAACAAAATAAGATAATGAAATTGAAATTTATTAAGATGACTGCTTTTTTTCTTTTGATTAATTGATATGTTTTATAATTTTTGTTATCCTTGTTGACTACAGTTACTGATTATTATATTAGCCCTGTTGAAAACTTGTATCCGGACGATAGTTTGCTTGCTAAAGCTTGAAATGTCTGTGGGGGCAATCCCATTGTTGTACCTACCCCCACCCCAACCCTTTCCTTGAACCCTACCCCAAATCCTACTACCTATGTTGACCCTCCCTTTTCTCTACCTCCATAAAACCTAATAAAATATTTTCAACAAAAAAAAGAGTTTAGAATATCTCTATATGTCCAGATTTTTTCAAAGTTCACTAAATTTGGGTGTACAAATGCTTCCATTGTTGACAACCACCCTGGAATTTTCAAATATATTTTACATTTTATTTTTTCCCATGTTGTTAATAATGCATTTCTTATAGAGTGATTTTGGAAATATTTATGAACTTTATTTTTCCTGTACCATAAAAAAGCATGCCACCCCAATTGTAAATCATGCCCCTCCAGATATAACAGCCTTTTATTTCTAAGAGTTATCCATTCTTTTACCCATGTTAATGCAGATGCTTGATAATATAAAACCCACTCTGGTAAACCAAGACCTCCATTTTCCTTGGCATCTTGTAACATTTTCATCTTAATTCTAGCTTTCTTTCCTTGCCAAATAAATTTCAAGATTAATAAATTTAAGTCTTCAAAGATTTTTTTCTCAAGTTTTATAGGTATTGTTTGGAACAAGAATAAGATTTTCGGTAGCATGTTCATTTTCAATGTAGCAATTCTTCCTAATATAGACAATTTATTATTATTTATTTATTTATTTATTAAAATTTATAGACCGCCCCACTCCTGCAGGACTCCAGGCAGCTAACAATAAAAACACAATATAACTTATCAAGACAAACAATACAGTAACATTCATCCAGGGGTCAGATTTTATAAACCCCAGGCCTGCCGGAAAAGCCAGGTCTTAAGCAGCTTGCGGAAAACCAACAGGGTTTCCTGTTGCAAGTTTTTCCATTTTTCCAAATCCAGTCTTATTTGATTCAATAGTTTTGTATAATTATCTTCTTTTATCATTGAACATCTTGCCGTTAACTGTATCCCCAGATATTTAACCTTTTTAACTATCTGCAATTCTGTCTTTTCTGATATTTGGGTTTTGTTTTTGTTTTTTTTTTGCTTATCTGAGAGATTTTTAACTATTACTTTAATTTTTTCTCTATTTATTTTCAGTCCTGCCATTTCTCCATATTTTTCTATCTTTCCCAATAGTTTAGGAATCATCTCCAATGGTTCTTCTAAAATAAACACCAAATCATCAGCAAATGCTTGTAATTTATATATTTCACCTTTTATTTCTAATCCTTTAATTTCTATATGTCTAATATTTCTATTCAAAACTTCCAAAGTGAAAATGAATAACAGCGGAGACAGTGGACATCCTTGCCTTGTGCCTTTCCTTATCTCAAAGTTCTCCATATAGTCTCCATTCACAATCACTTTCGCTGTTTGTTTATCGTATATCATTTTTATCATATTTATAAAATTCTGTCCAAAGTTCATTATTTGTAGTTGTTGAATCATAAATTGCCAGGAAACATTATCAAATGCCTTTTGGGCATCCAGAAATACTAATGCCATTTGTTTTCCTGGATGCAATTCATAGTATTCTAATACATCCATTATCACTCTTAGATTATTTTTAATTTGTCTCTTTGGTAAAAAACCATTCTGATCTGAATGTATAAATTCAGTTAAGTATCGTTTCAGTCTCTTTGCCATTATTGAAGTAAAGATTTTATAATCCACATTCAGTAATGATATCGGTCTGTAATTCTTTATCTGTGTCAAATCTGCATCTTCTTTTGGTATTAAAGTGATATTTGCTTCTATCCACGTGTTTGGAAGTTTAGCCTCCAACAAGAGTTCATTGCAAACGTCTTTCAGTGGTTTCCTTAGTATATCTTGTAAAGCTTTATATTGAAAGGATTTTATTGTGCTTATGATTTTAGTATGTTTAAGTTTGACATTAGCATTTATTTTATATATAGTAACCATTTTATATTGATACATATAGTGTTATTTTGTAATCATTATTTTGTAGTTAATTGCTTGATCAGATACTTTATATATATTGGAAAATTTAAGGGCTTCATGCTTTAGGTATAGGTGATTGCTTATATGAAAAGAGCACAGTAAGGGGAGGGGGAAAAGGAGTTACGGATGGAGCCTGGGTTGCTGTGTATGAGTCATCATCTAGGAATTGTTTTTTTGTTCCATCTTATGCCTAGTACCAAGACCTGATCTCTTTGTTCTGAAAAGGTATAAAAGGTGGAAGACATCTTTTCTGTTTGTTGCCTTTATCTCTCTACCAGCCACGAAGAGAGATGGGGTCACCCAACTCTGTTTTGATCAAAATAAAAGTTGTTTGCTTGCTGAAACCTCGGCTCAGGAGTTTCTTTGGCTCTTTTAAATTCCTGAGTAATGCTGGGGCAATTGTGAGGTTAAGTGGAAAACCTTACAATATAACTCCGCCGGTAGTCCATCTGGCCCCAGTGTTTTCTTGTTTTTTTTGTCTTCTTATGGCCTCTGTTATTTCCATCATTGTTATTTTTTCCTCTAACATAATCTTACAGGTTTCTGAAATTTTGGGAAGATTATTTTCTTCCAGATATTGGATCATTCTCTCTCTTGGAATTTCTTCTGTGTCATACAGTTTCTTGTAATATTCTTTAATTATCTTTTTTATTTCTTCATTTTTAAATTGTAGGCAACGTTTTTCATCTACTAAATTTTTATTATTTTCTTCTCCTTCTGTTTTTTAAGTTTATAAGCTAACCATCTTCCTGGTTTATTTGCATTTTCAAAAAAGTTTTGTTTTGCTCTTTTTATTTGCTGTGCCAATTTTTCTGAATCCAACAGATTTAATTTGTGTTTTATTGTTTCCATTTCTCTTTTCAGAATCTTCTTTTGTGGGTTCATCTGCAGTTCTGATTCTAGTTTTCCAAATTTCTCTTTTAATAGTACATACTGTTGTCTTTTCTGTTTGTTTTTCTTTGCTGTGTAGGTTATGGCTATACCTTTAAAATATGCTTTAGCTGTATCCCATACATTTTGTAGTGTAGTATCTTCTTTTTTATTTTCTTTAAAAAAAAACTCCATTTCTTTTGTTGCTAGTTCTGTAAATTGTCTTTCTTTTAATATAGATTGGTTCAAAGTCCGTCTTAGTTTTTTTTGTATTCCTCTCCACTTCACTTTTAAAGGGTTGTGGTCTGCCCATGTACCTGGTTCTATCTCAATTTTCTGTGTGTTCATCCTCAGTTCAGGTGTCATCCAAATCATGTCAATTCTAGACCAGGATTTTTGACTATTTGAATAAAATGTATCTTGTAATTTTCCTGGATTGATTTCCCTCCAAACATCTTGTACTCCAATTTCTTCTATCATATTAAAAAAGGTCTTAGGTAATCTTTTTCTTCCAATTTTTCCTGTTTTACTACTTTTATAGTCTAATGTCCCATCCACTATCGCATTAAAGTCTCCTACTAAACAAATATTTTGGTACTCCATTTCTATTATTTTTCTATGGAGATTTCGATAGAATTCTTCCTGGTTATTATTTGGTGTCTAGATTACTACCAACAATGTTTGTTTTTGATGTAAGTATATTTTTACCATCACAATTCTTCCTTCTTCATCTGAATAAATCACTTTAAAATCTATTGTCTCTTTAATATATACAGCAACACCTCTTTTTTCTGTTGTGCTGATGCATAGTAAAGTTTCCCAATTTTGGGGTATTCCAACAGCTTATAATATTGTCTTTTTATATGTGTCTGTTGCAAACAAATTATATCTATATTTAATTTCTGTAGTTTTCTAAAAAATTGTTTCTTTTTGATGGGGAGTTTAGAAAATTCCATTTTCTTTCTCCATTTCAATTATTTATATTTAGGTCTAGTCGATCTTGTAATCCTCTGTTCTCAGGTGGTTCCTTCATTCTCTTGATCCAATTTCTCTTTCTGTTCTCCTGTGTGTATAATTACTTCTTCAGTTGCTTCTTCTATTTGTTTCTGATCTTTTCTCTCCTCTTGTCAATGTTGCACTCCTTCATCTAAGAATGCTCGATTTCTTTCATCAAAATCTTCTGCTTTCCAAACTGAATCCAACTGGTATCTTGTATTATTCTAGTTGATTAAAATCCCTTCTGGCATTAACCATCTGAAATGTATGCCTTTTGCAATCAGCTTTGTAGTTAGGAAATGATATTGTCTTCGAGTATCTCTTACTCTCTTGGGTATCTGCTTTAACACCACGATTTCTTTATTCTTGTATTGTAATGGCTCATCTCTAACTTTTCTCAGTATTTCATCTCTTGTTGTTTTCTTTATAAATCTTACATGCACTTCTCTGGGTAGCTTATATTTCCTTGCATAACTTGAATTCATTTGAAATATTTCATCTATCTCCATTTGCATCTGTTAGAGAATTTTAATTTCTCTATTGGTGAAAAATAAATCAGAAGCTCTCACAGTTGACTGCATTTAGCTGATTCAAAATAACTTTATATTTATATAAAAATATTTACAATGCCATTCTTCTTTACAGCAACATAGCTTAATGAAGATTTCTTACAGAAACAGACCAGAGACAAAACTTTGAGACTGGAAATCCAGCTCCTAACTCAATACTCTTTTTGCACAGACTCAGTAGCACTTTCTTCACATTGGCTGACTGAGTTACCACATGACTCTTCCTGTTCATGAATATTCCAACACTCCTCCCTTCATGACAGGAAGAGACATCAGACCTATTGACTTTACACATTTTCCATAGTGAACATTACCCAATGGTTTAGTCATTATGTCTGCCAAATTATCCTCAGAAGAACAATGATGTAAACTGATCAATTTTCCTTTTACAGCTTCCCTGACATTACAATACTTAATGTCTACATGTTTACTTCTGTTCTTCACCCTGTCACCAGTTGCCATTTTTATACAGGCAGCATTGTCTTCAAATACCGTTACAGATTCTTTTACATTAATATTTAAATCTTGTAACAACTGTACATACCATGTTACTTCAGAACACAATTCAGATAAAGCAATAAACTCTGCTTCCGCTGTTGAAATAGCAACAGTTGTTTGTTTTCTGGACTTCCATCCAATCAGAGTCCCTCCAAACAATATTATAATCCCAGAATTTGATTTCCTTGTGTTTATGTCATTTGCATAGTCACTATCGACATAACACTTTAATTTCAATTCCTCAGTAATCTGTATTTGAAGACCCAAATTTATAGTTCCCTTTAAATATCTGAGAACCCTTTTTACACCCATCCAATGTAACTTTGTAGGTGCAGCAGTAAAACGACTCAAAATGCTTACTGCGCAAGCTATGTCTGGTCTGGACCACTGTGATAGATATAACAAACTCCCTATTGCTGAGTGATATATCTCTTGATCACAGGTTTCACCTTTGTCCGCACTTAAACTATTATAAAAATCCGCACTCATGGGTGTGGGAGCAGTATTGCAATCCTTCATATTATATTTCTCCAATAACTGCTCAATTTTTCTCCTTTGACTGAGAATATAACCACCTTTTTCATTTTTCTGTATCTCTACACCAAGATAATTTTTTATTTCTCCCAAATTCTTTAATTCAAATTTCTTTCCTAATTTATCAGCAAATTCTTTGACTTGTGGTGCATCCTTTGCGATGAAGTAAAGATCATCCACAAATGATAACAGTAGACAATTCCCTCCTTGTAACTGTCCAGTATATATACAATTATCAGCTTTGCAACTTTTAAATCCAAGATCCTTTAAATCAGTATCTAAACAGATGTTCCAGTTTCTGGCTGACTGCTTCAGCCCATAAATAGCCTTGTTTAATTTATATACCATGTTAGGTTTTGCAATTTCATATCCTGGTGCTTGGATCATATAAATTTCTTCCTCTAACTCAGCATTGAGGAATGCAGTTCTGATATCAAAGTGCCAGATTTTATGCTTATATGCCGCTGCCAACGCCAGTGCTAATCTTATACTCTCACTTTTCACAGTTGGCGCAAATACTTCATCATAGTGCACATTCTTTAATTGTGAAAAAGCTTGTGCCACTAACCTGGCCTTATACTGTATATCATTATTTGGCAATACCTTTTTCTTATATACCCATTTACAACCCACAGCTTTGGTTCCCTGTGGCAAAGTCACTGATTTAAATACTTCATGGTCTCCCATGGATTTCATCTCTTTATCCATGGCCTCCTTCCATCTTTCCTGTTCAGCTTTTGGTAATGCCAACACCTCTTTATAACTTCTTGGCTCATACCACACATTGCAAACCTTTACCTTGCTGGCAGAATACCTGTCAGGCGGAATTCCTTTATTACATTGCTCTGACCTACGTGGTATTAACTGCTCCTGTGTCTCAAGTCTTTCTGGCTTCATGTCTTGTTCAGCCTCTCCTCCCTGAACATTGACATCTTCTATAATATCTTTTTTATCATTAGATGAGTTATTGTCATTAAATAGATCACTGTCATTAAGTGAGACATACCCAGAATTTGCATTAATTCTGTCCCAATTTTGTTCTGCAAAATTAGCAGACCTTGAAATTATAATTCTTTTACTTCCGTCGCTAAAGCAATATCCTTTTGACCCTGGCTCATAGCCCACAAACCTGAGCTTTCTTGCCTTTTGCTGTCCCTTTCTTCTGATTGCTTTTGGAATATGTACCCATGCAATACTTCCAAAAATTCTCAAATGTGCCAGTGATGGCTTTCTCCCATATAGAATGGCATATGGAGTATTATTAATGGAGGAACTCCACAGCCTGTTAACTATATAATTAGCAGTCAATATGGCTTCTCCCCAATATGACCTGCTCAAACCAGAATCCTCCAATAATGAATCTTTCATTGTTTGCAAAACACCATTCCTTCTTTCAGCTACACCGTTCTCTGCTGCTGTGTAAGGATTTGTACGTCTGTGTCTTATCCCCAACTGCCCCAACCATTGTTGGAATTTAGTTGACATAAATTCAGTACCTCTGTCAGTTTGCAACTGACACACTTGTTGTCTGTACCTTCTCTCTACAAAACATACCCACTGTTTGAATTGTTGTAGCACCTCTGTCTTACCTCTAAGCAAGTAGCAAAATGAATACCTGCTATAATCATCAAGAATTACCAGTGCATATTTTGCTCCTCCCAAACTGGCTTGCATAGGTCCCACCAGATCTGCATGGACCAGCTCTAGAACTCTTTTTGTTTGTCTTGTGCTACATTTACTAACTGGGAATGCCTTTGACTTTGATGCTTTGCATACTGCACAGTCCAAATATGTTTTGCATCCCTTCAAATTTAGCCCTTCTGCAAAATCTTGCATTTGCTGCAAAACTTTAAAGCTTGCATGGCCACGTCTTCTATGTAGAAGATGAACACATGAATCATGCTCTGCAACATTCTTAAATATATGGGAACATTGAACCTTTTGTCCCTGCAATACATATAGATTATCTTCCTTTATGCCTTCTGCACAAATATTCCCATTCCTTTTGATGAGACATTTCCCATTTACAAAAATGACCTCAAAACCTTGTTTGTCTAAATTAGACACACTTAACAAATTATGTTCCATCTCAGGTACACAAAGCACATTGGTAAACTTTGATTCCAAATGTGGAATTTTTCCATCGCCTCTTCCAATGACTTTTGCTTTCTGGCCATTTGCCAAAGCCACAGCTTCTTGTGCTACTGGAACAAACCTGCAAAATAATTCAGAGTCATTAACAATTGTTTGACTTGCCCCACTATCTATTAGCCACTTGTCTCTGTTGTTGCTATAGCAAACTTTTCAACACCAAAATGTTCCTTTTGCAAAGCAGTCCTTTTTGGTTGCACAAATGTCCTGTTCTGCAAATTGTTCCTCTGCAAACAGTTCCTTTGCAGATGGTTGTTTGCTCCACAAATGTAGCAAGTCTTTTCCCGCCGAGCAGCTCTCTGCTTGCAAAATCTCTCCTTTGTTGCAATTTGGTCCGGGTCCGATCTGCTTGTTTCTTCTCCTCTGGAGACTTGCAGTCTGGACCCCCTCCTCAGGAAATTCTCCTCCTCGTGGCTGCTTCTAAAATGGCGTTTTTCTTCTTCATTAAGCAAACATGCCTTTAAAGCCTCAAACTTTAAGTCTTGCCCTTCTTTGCATTCAAATATTGCAGAAACTGTGTCCCAGGTTTTATCTAAACTGTTCAACACCAATAAAACCTTCTGGGACTCAGGGAATTTAATCCCACATTGTTCTAAGTCCAAAAATAAACTTTGCATTTTATTTAAATGCTGTTCCACAGATTCACCTGGTTGCAAACAGGCCCTGTAAAGTTTTATTGACAATTGCACTATATTGCATGCAGCAACATTCATGTGCACAGCTCTCAACTTCAACCAAATCTCCTTTGCAGTCTTTAAATTTGCAACATTTAGAAATTGGTCATCATCTAAATTCAAGATGAGATAAGCCATTGCTCTATCATGATTTTTCTGATCAACTGCTGCAAACACTTGTGGTGGATTTTCTACAATATACCACAGCTCTTTAGCTTTCAGCAAACATTCCATTTTTGCAGCCCATATAATGTAATTCTTCTGGCCCAAACGAGGCACACAGCTTTCCTTAAATTCCATTGCAGCCATTCTGCTAATTCTGCCTTGTTCTTATACTTTCTAAACACAGGCAATTTCTTCCAGCTTTAAATTACAATGCAGTCCTTAGTAAGCTCTGGGCCCATAACCTGTTAGAGAATTTTAATTCCTCTACTGGTGAAAAAATAAATCAGAAGCTCTCACAGTTGACTGCATTTAGCTGATTCAAAATAACTTTATATTTATATAAAAATATTTACAATACCATTCTTCTTTACAGCAACATAGCTTAATGAAGATTTCTTACAGAGACAGACCAGAGACAAAACTTTGAGACTGGAAATCCAGCTCTTAACTCAATACTCTTTTTGCACAGACTCAGTAGCACTTTCTTCACATTGGCTGACTGAGTTACCACATGACTCTTCCTGTTCATGAGTATTCCAACAGCATCTCTGCTCTGTCTACTTTCAAAGCCTCTGCCAGGAGATCAATAATCACAACTGCTATATTTTCTTCTCTGTCTTCAGGAATATTTTGAAATCTTAAATAGTGTTCTGCTTTCTCCATTTCTAAGATCGCCACCGCTTCTTCTAGATTTTGATTTGCTTGTTCTAATTTTTCATTTTCTTGTATTAGTACTTCCTTTTTGTCAATATCATCTGATTTATTTTCCGTTTTCTGAATTCTTCGTTCATTTTTAACAATCATTTGGTGGTGGACTTCAAATTGTGTCTTTATGTCCGAGATTTGTTTGTTTAATTTATCGAAATTACTTTTTGTCTCTTCATGGTTTTTTTGTATTGATTCTTGAATTAATTTTAATGTAGTTTGCATCTCATTTTGAGCAGTGCTTATTTTCTCATGCTGCAACATTTTTTCAATAGATCCCTGGCTTGTTGGGCTAGATGTTGCAACAGAGGGTGCAGAGGAAGCCTTTTTCATAAGTCTGGTGAGATTTGATGTACTCATTTTTCCAGCCAACTATCTTAGGCTAAAATCCAAACCGTAAAAGGAGCCAACTACTTTAGGCTAAATCCAATATCTCAAGGAGCGAAAACAAAGAAAAAAAAAGAAAAAATAGAAAAAAGCCAACTATCTTAGGCTAAAATCCAGCCAAAAAGAATGAGCCAACTACTTTAGGCCAAATCCAAAACCTTCAGTCGAGTCACAGATGTAAAACACTCACTGTCTCCAAGTAATTCCTGTTTTGGTTATATCCAGAGTCAACAGATATAATTGTAGAAAGTCTTTTCACTTATAATCTCACACAAAGGGACTTTGTTTATGCCAGGTGTTGTTTCAAGGTCAAACAGTTTCAAGTTCTTTTATTATTTAGTATTACTGTAATATCTCCTTTTACCACTAGATGTCCTCGTACACTGTTTTGTCACTATCTGGTTTTAAAAGATTGTTACAAAGTTTTTCTTTTAAAGTTCTTTATAGGTTATTTACCCTAGGAATTATATATAAATTTTTTTTCACATCTTGTAGGATAGATAGTCTTTCTTTGAGTCAGTCTAAATTCAATTTTTAAAAGTTCTTTTATCTTCCTTAAAATCCTTCCCCCTTCTGTCGTTGCTCACCGCTTTTAACTCTCTTCTCCCCTAGTCCTGGGGTCTTTACTTCATATCTCTTCCCAATCAGGGGATCAACATTTCTAGGTCCAAAAGGAAAAGGAATGAAAGACCAGGCTCACCCAGTTTCAGCACACTGTTGACAATCAGCTGTTTAGCAGAGCACCATGGCTCCTCGCTTTTCTTCCAGCTGGCAATGACTTGGGCTGTCTGGACTTACCAGGCAGCCTTTCCTCCATCCTTTTGGAGGGTTTCTTCAGTCTGTCCGGACCGACCGCCATCTGGTCCGGACTCCTGAGGCATCCCTCCTTTGTTGCCCCTCCAGGGCAACTTTCTGACCCCTTGGGGTCACTGGGCAGAACGAAATTGGGCTAAGAAGCTGGAGCCCCGGCTTCTTCTACCTGTCTTGTTGAACACGAAACCAGAAGTCCTTACGGGGATTTACCCCCTCACAGAGCAGGTAGCCATTGGAAGGGGGGACACTAATAAGGTCCTGATTCATATCCCCTTCTCTACATCTGACCTTTATGCACGGAAGGACTGATTAGGTTCTTACACTGAAGCCCCACACAAATATTCTGAATTGGTTCTGTCCATTATTCAAACTCATAACCCTAACTGGGCAGACCTCCAAGCCATGCTGGGTGTCTTTTTAACAACAGAGGAAAGGTGTCTGGTAGGAAATGCTGCTAAAACAATAGCTGAAGAAAGGAAGGTCCTTTGTCCTGAAACTGACCCTAGATGGATCATTGATACTTATGAAAGCAGAGACTATGAATATTTAAAAGGTTTCCAACACGTTTTGTGCAGCTGTCATCCCTAAACAGAAAAATTTGGGCAAAATTTATGATGCTCATCAGTTGCCATCTGAAAGCCCCAGTCACTTCCTTGAGCACCTCTACTAAGCCTTCCGGAAGTATAGTGATTTGGATCTAGAAGCTCCAGAAAACTCCCGCCTGGTGAACATGCTCTTTATTGGGCAGAGCACCCCAGATATTAGGCACAAATTACAGAAGCTGGAGGGGGCTTCAGCTGACACAATAGGAAAATTGTTGGAAGTAGCTTATAAAGCCTACGTATCAAGACCAGAAGTAACAGCCAAAGGGCTGTTGAAAGGATGAAAAACAAAGCATGGTTTTGCTGGCTCAAGCTCTACAATGGGCACCTCTAGTGGGAGGGGGAAGAAGTGGGACTCATGAAAGAGGATGGTGATGAGGGGTAGGGCCCCCTCGGTAGAGAAGTGGAATGATGCCACCCAGATTTCAGGCACCCACAGAACGCCCAATGCAGTCTTTTGCCCTAAGACAGGACCAGTGTTGTATATGTAAAAAATTTGGCCACTGGAGCAGGGAATGTCCTTTACGTTCCCTTCCCAACCGTCCTATAGGGCGCGCTACTCCACAACCCCGCTTTAAATACTAGGTGGGTCGGGCTGGGGGGCCTTTGTCTCCCTGCCCTTATGGATGATTCTCCCTCTGCACCCCTGGTAAAGTTCAAAGTCAGAGGGAAAACAATACCCTTTTTGATTGATACAGAGGCATCACATTCAGTATTAAATAAGCCCCTTGGAAACCCTTCCTCACAAACGTTCCAGGTCATTGGAGCCAGTGGCCAATCTATGTCAGCTGCAATACTCAACCCTTTAGAATGCTCTTTAGGTGATACTCGCCTTACTCATCAATTTCTTTACCTTCCAGTCTGCCCTATGCCCCTTTTAGGGTGTGATTTGCTTGCTAAGCTACAAGCAACCATCTCCTTCCAAGGGGACCAGGTGGAATTGTCAGTTCCCCCTGAACAAGCATGGCACGTCCTGACCCTCTAACTTTCCTCACCTGAGGATACACATAAGTGCCCCAGTATGTTAGATTATTTTGTTGACTCCAATGTGTGGTATTCAGGGGCCCCTGGCCAGGCTATTAATGCAGTTCTGGTGGAAGTCGCCTTGCACCCTGATGCGCTGCCAGTCTCCATTCGTCAATATCCTATTAGCCTGGAGGCTTTACAGGGGTTAGAGCCCCTCATTACTAAATTTCTTGCTTATGGGCTTCTCAGAGAAACTGTCAGTCCTTATAATACACTAATCCAGCCTGTCAAAAAGCCGGATGGCTCTATCCATTTCTGCCAAGACTTAAGAGCCATTAATTAGATCACTGTGACAATGCATCAAATGGTGCCTAACCCCTATACGCTGATTTCTCAACTAGGTCCACATATTACCTGGTACACTGTTATTGATCTAAAATATGCTTTCTTTTGTGTCCCTTTGGCTCCTGTTAGCCAGGGCCTCTTTGCTTTTCAGTGGCAGCATAGGCAGCTTCACTGGACTGTTCTACCCCAAGGATTCAAAAATAGCCCTACTATCTTTGGCAATGTCCTGGCCACTGATCTAGTCACATGGCGACCTGTGGAGAACACCACTGCTGTGGTACTACAATATGTCGATGACTTGCTAGTAGCTGCCCCCACTGAAGGCGATTGTCTTTTGAATTATGTTTCTTTGTTAAATTCCCTTTGTTATTGTTATTGTTTCCTGTACTAAAGCCCAACTCATCCGGCAGGAGGTTCAGTATTTAGGTTATATTCCATCACAAGGAACTAGAAAATTATCCCTGGAAAGGATCCTGGCTGTGTGCTTCCTTAAACCACCTAGTAGTAGGCACCAGCTTCGGGGTTTCTTGGGAATGGCAGGTTTCTGCAGTATCTGGATTCCAAACTTTGCTCTAATGGCTAAGCCCTTGTATCAGGCTACCGCAGGCTCAGATAGAGAACACTTTGAATGGATCAAGGATTGTCAGGTGGCATTTGATAACATTAAAACTGCTTTAGTTTCTTGAAAACAGCTTGGCACTCTAATTACCAGTTCGTGGGATTGGCTGGGCTTGGGCTTCACTTCCCCTTTTGTCTTCAACAAATTCATGATCAGTAGGGCTATTTGAGCAAATGTGAGGATGAATTGGCAATAGAAGTTCACAAAACCGAGAAAATTCTGCGTGTCAACGTTCCGACTAATGGAACACTTCAAGGAAATTCCAGGCATATTTATTCTGAAAAAGTCTGTAATCATGGACACATTATTGGCACATATTGAATGGATGCCAGAATCTGAATTTCTCTTGCTTGCGTCTAACTTTTCTTGCTAAACCCCTCCCTTATTTTGCAGTCATAAGTCACATCTTCCAATTAGCCCGGAGGGCAAAGATTCACTTCTGTTCCTTTTCCCGGGCTTTCCTTATAAATCTCCTCCCTTTCTCTGTCATCTGAATTAACTCTAAAAATAACAGACAGTTCTGTATATCTTGTCAAAGCAATAATATCCCATATTAACAGCGTTGACATCCGGCCCCCCTTACAAAAAGGACAAATCCTGTAATGTAAACAAAAGCATATGTTAATGACTAGTTTTCAATTTGTTGGGGTATTTCACATGAAACTTTTTGACGAGCCTGTCAGCTTTCACCTCACTGGATTTCACCCAGGTGGCTTCAGACAACGGTTATCCCTTCCATTGTACTAGGTACTGCAATTTCCCTTTAAAAATTCTAGAGTCAAGAATATGTTTCACTTCATAGTGGGTCTGTCCCGCAACTATGAGGGGCCCAGGTGCCTTCTTCAGGGGAGGTCTTAAAGTGGAGCCCTGATAAGGTTTCAACAAGCTGCAATGGAAGACTGGGTGAATTCTCCCTAAAGGTCTAGAGAGTTTTAGTTCTACGGAGACTGGATTGATGATCCTTACTATGGGGAAAGGGCCCAAGAATTTTGGTCCCAATTTCTTGCTGGGCAATTTGAGGTGTAAATATTTAGTTGACAAATAAACCTTTTCCCCAACTTGGAATGTTCTTTGGGGAGCCCTCTTTCTATCAGCCTGCTTTTTATAGGTTTCAAAAGTCTTTTTTAAAGCAGTTTTTGTGTTTCTCTAAACTTCTTCCTACCCCCTCACCCATTGGTCAAGTGTCTGGGAAGCGGAGGGCACCTGAGGGTATTCAGGTATTGAGCTGAACTCTTTTCCTGTGGCCACTCTGAAAAGTGTGTAGCTGGTGCTGCTGTGCACAGAATTATTGTACGCCACTTCCACAAAACGGAGGTCAGTCCAGTTCATCTGTTGGTAACAAACGTAGAATCTAAGATATTGCTCCACCATTTTGTTAGCGGATTCTGCAGCCCCATTGGTGGCCGGATGAAAAGCAGATGATAAACCTTGAGATGATCCAATTAATTTAAGAAAACTCCTCCAAAACTTTGCTGTGAACTGCACCCCCCCGTCTGAAATTATTTGCTTAGGGGCACCATGCAGCTGGTAGATATGTTTCAGGAACAATTTGGTCAGTCGTTGGGCAGATGGGAGTCCTTTGCAGGCGATGAAATGAGCCTGCTTCGAGAACAGGTCTATCACAGTCCAGATGACAGTATTTCCTCTACTTTCAGGTAGGTCTACTATAAAGTCCATAGATATTTCTTCCCAGGGTTGAGAAGGGTCTGCCACTGGCTGCAGTAACCTGGGGTTTTTCCCTGGGATTCTTTTCATTGTGGCACGTACAGTACAACTGTTTACATAGTTTTCCACATCCCGTTTCAGCCCCGGCCACCAAAATTGCCGGTGGGTGAGGTGTAGGGTTTTCAAATATCCAAAGTGTCCAGCCTGTTTTACATCATGGCTGTGTTTGAGAGCATTAAGACGGAGGGCTTTGGGCAAATGTAGTTCCCCCCTTTGTAAGCCAAGCCATCCCTGCATGTTAGGGAGGTTTGATTATCTTTGAACCATTGATCGATGAGGAGCTCTCGTTTTATTTTCTTTACCCCAGGGTCATCAGGATTGGGGACCCTGCAAGGCGTAAATTGAGTGGCAGTTTGTGAATTGGGAATAATTGCCTCGTTAACCTCCTCCCGTTCGCTTTTCTATTGGGGTAACTGGGATAGCGCATCAGCTAGGAAGTTTTTTCCTCCTGGTATGTACTTTAGAGTGAAGTTGAAGCGGTTAAAGTACTGTGCCCACTGCACTTGCTTTGGGGACAATTTGCAGGGAGTTTTCAGTGCTTCTAGATTTTTGTGATCTGTCCATACTTCAAATGGCACCTTGCTCCCTTCTAGATAGTGTCGCCAGTTTAACAGCGCCCACCCAATTGCAAAGGCCTCTTTCTCCCATATTGCCCATCTCTGCTCACTTTCAGTAAATTTCTTAGAGGTGTAGGCGCAGGGTTGCAGGACCCCACTTTTGTTCTTTTGCAGTAACACAGCTCCAACTGCCACATCACTGGCATCGGCTTGAATCACAAAGGGCTCCCCTGGGCAGGGGTGCTTTAGGACCGGTTCAGCAGCAAATAGTCTCTTTAAATTCTCAAAAGCTGTTTGACAGCCCATCGTCCATGGTTGGCCCGGTCATAGCTTCCCTCCTCCTTTGCCTGTTTTGAGTAGTTCTGTAAGAGGTAGGGCAATCTTGGCAAAAGAGGGGATGAATTGACGATAAAAGTTGGCAAAACCCAGAAAGCTCTGGAGCTGTTTGCGAGTTTTGGGGGGCTGCCATTTGATTATAGCTTTCACCTTGGCTGGATCCATTTCAATACCCTTGCTGGAAATTCAGTAGCCAAGATAATCTAATCGGGTCTGGTGAAATTCACATTTCGACAATTTGGCATAAAGCTTGGCATTCAATAGTTTCTTTAACACTTCTCTCACCAGCTTTATGTGATCAGTCATATTTGTGCTGTATATCAGGATATCACCAAGATACACCAAAACCCCTTTGTACAAGTGATCATGTAGGACCTCATTAATCAACTGTATAAATACAGCTGGGGCCCCCTATAGTCCAGATGGCATGACTTTGAACTGATAGCTACCCATAGGACAGTTGAAGGCAGTTTTCCACTCGTCTCCCTCTTTTATCCTCACCCGGTAATATGCCTCTCTCAGGTCTAATTTAGTGAAGACACTTCCCTTAGCCAGATAGGTTAATAAGTCCTTTAGGAGGGGGAGGGGGGTATTTATTTTCCACACTCACAGCGTTGAGACCCTTATAGTCTACGCAGAGATGAAGAGACCCATCTTTTTTCTCCTTGAACAACATGGGTTCCCACTGTAGATTTGGCCCGTTTGATGAACCCCCTTGCTAGGTTTTTGTTCATGTATTGCTGCATCTCCTCCATTTCGAGGGAGGACATAGCATACATTCTTGGGCGTGGGAGTTTGGCTCCTGGCACCAGTTCGATGGAGCAGTCATTGGGTCTGTGAGGGGGCAGGGCATTGCATTCTTTTTCACTAAATGCCTCCGCCAGGTCCCAGTATTCATTGGGGATGAGTGGTTTGCCTGGTGGCAGTGAGGCAGCCATGTGTGCTCACTCATTGGGTGGCCTAAGGTGTCCCGCAACATCGGTTGAATCAGCGGAAGGTTTAGGTCCTATAGGTAGTCTCACAGTTCTCATTCCTTTCTCCCACCAGATAAATGGCTTCCATTTGACCAACCAGGCTAGCCCTAGGATCACAGTCTCAGTCATTTTTGGAGCCACTAGGAAGTGAATAAACTCCCAGTGCGCACCTATTTCTAGGCATAAGGGCTTAGTTAATTGTGTGACAAGAGTCCCTCCCATCAGGGAGCCATTGGCTTGCTCAAACCTCACAGGTTTGGAAAGCTGTTTTGCCCATATGCCCATTTTCATGGCAAACGGCAGATTAATAATGCAGCGGGTGCATCCAGAATCAATTAGCACGTTTAAGTCCATTTGTGCCCCAGACTTAGGGATTATAAGTTTGGCGGCCAGTGAAAAAGGCAGGATTTGTCGACTCACCATCGGGTCGTTCTCTCCTTCATCGTCACTGTCAAAGGAGGGTAGAGCAGGGGCGGGTCCACCCGAAGTCCCAGCGTCCACTTGTGTGTGGGGTGTAATCTGGGCAACAGGTTCTTGTGTGACCTGGTTGGATTTTCTCTCGTTAGCCCTTGGGCAGGTTTCCTTCTCGCCGCTGGTTCCTGTCTGCTCTGCAGTCGGGGGTAGGGGACCGGACAGTTTGCTGCTCGATGTCCCTTCTGTCCGCACCGGAAACACTTAATTGATAGGCCTGCAGGTGGCCTGGGTCTTTCAGCCATTGCAGTAGTCGGGGGGTTTCATGGGGGTGATTGTTGTTTGGGTTGCTCTGGCTGCTGCTCGGATTCAGGTGGGGTAGGCTTCTTATAGCGGGCAAGCTGAACGTCTAGCTTCACCGCTGCCTGGTACCATTCTCGCAGCTGATCAGGTACTGCTCGATAGATGCAGGCCTGAGAGAGGTGATAATCTAATCCCTCAATGAAGTGATGGATTAGGGACTGCTCTGGCCACCCCTCTATTTGACCTGCTATCTTGTGAAACTCTCGCACATACTCCAGGGCAGGCCTGCCGGCTTGTTTTATTTTGTGGATTTGTTCTCTTGCTTTTAGGCCAAGGGATGGATCCTCAAATCTTTCTTTCAGACCTAGGAGGAAGAGATGGGGGTCCTCCAATTCTGGGGCTTGCTCATTATATAAATTGTTCAGCCATTCGGATGCTTCTCCCTCCAGGCTGGATGCAATCACATCGACCATGGCCCCTGGGTCCGGGTAGAGATAGGCCCAGTGATTCAAGTGAGAACGCACTAGGTTGAGGAAAAAAATCAGCTTCTCTGGGTCCCCATCAAAGGTTGCTCTGAAAAGTGGTGCAATTATAGGCTGTTGGGGCCCCCACGGTGGCTGTTACTGCTGGCCCCATCCTGGCTGCAGATTTATGCCCAGGGGTTGCATGTTTGGGGGCTGCGGCCAATCTTCTTGCTGCTGGCCCCATCCTGGCTTCTGTACCACCCCAAGCTGTTGCAAGGCCTCTATTAGCTGTGGCAAGTTCAGAGATCGTGGATCATCTACCTGCTGGGTTTGCCAACCTCCCCATTGCTGCAGAGGCCTCAGACTGGGATTCCCTCTCTCTTCAGGACTGGAGTCCCTGGCAGGGGAAGACAGGATCTGAAAGGCTTTCTGATCTGCAATGGAGGGGCTGCAAGCGTCCCTCTGCAGGAGTGGATTTCTGTCTCTCTCCTCTGGGGTTTGAAATATTTCCAGTAACTCACCCAGGCTTTGAGTGACAGTTTGTCCATTCTCTGTCCACCGATTTGCATTTGTCTGCCAAAATTCATCTACCCACAGCATACTGTCTGTTACTTCCCCCTCTGGGTTATCAGCAGCTGCCGGGCTGTATTCAACAAACTCCCGTTTATCATGATACATTGTCCTCCTCCTGAACTCTGTTAGTCTCACTCCAGCCTAGGAGAAAGAGGTGGGGGTAATGCATCCCCAGTTGTTTGAAAAGGTTTTAGATTCTGGCATGATGTCAACGTTCCAACTAATGGAACACTTCAAGGAAATTCCAGGCATATTTATTCTGAAAAAGTCTGTAATCATGGACACATTATCGGAACATATTGAATGGATGCCAGAATCTGAATTTCTCTTGCTTGCGTCTAACTTTTCTTGCTAAACCCCTCCCTTATTTTGCAGTCATAAGTCACATCTTCCAATTAGCCTGAAGGGCAAAGATTCACTTCTGTTCCTTTTCCCGGGCTTTCCTTATAAATCTCCTCCCTTTCTCTGTCATCTGAATTAACTCTAAAAATACCAGACAGTTCTGTATATCTTGTCAAAGCAATAATATCCCATATTAACAGCATTGACACTGCAATTGTCTCCTTGTTCATGGGGGATCCCACTCTAATATCACCTGGACCTTCCTAGGATCCATCTCTATGCCAACTTTCAAAATCCAGTAGCCTAGGTAATCTAGGCTGGTCTTATGGAAATCATACTTGGACAACTTTGCATAAAGTTGTGCCTTCTGCAGTTTCTCAAGCATCGCACTGACCAATTTCATATGCTCCTCCTTGGTTTTGGTATAGATCAGTATAGCACCTAGATACACCAGGACCCATTTATGCAGGTGCTTATGCAGGACGTCATTTATCAGCTGCATGAACACTGCTGGGGGGCCCCTGTAACCCAAATGGCAACACTTGGAACTGGTAGCAGCCCAGGGGGCAGTTAAACACCATTTTCCATTCATCTCCTTCCTTAACTCTCATGTACACCTCCCTCAAGTCCAGCTTCATGAAGATCCTTCCCTTTGTGAGATGCCCCAACATATCCTTCATCAACAGAAGGAGGTACATATTTTCCACGCATATACCATTTATCCCTCTATAGTCGATGCACAGCCTAAGGGACCCATCTTTCTTTTCTTTGAAAAGCACAGGGACTGGCATCCTCGACTTGGCCAGCTGAATGAAACCCCTTGGTTTCAGTGGAGTCTTTTTCTTTGGTTGGCTCAGAGCCAAGGGAGCAATCATAGGTCGCGGCGCAAGTCATTTGGCAGGTCAGTGCCCCTTTGTTTCTGCAGGCGTTGAGGTCATCCACCACTGGGGCATTTTCATCATGCAATGACACCAGCCACTCTGAAGCGCTCTCTTCAAGGTTGACCATGATGACATGGGCCTGGGCCATATTGTCTGGGTACATTGCTCCATAATGCTCCATGTGGCACCAGGCTTGAGCCCAAAAATGGGCTAGGCAGTTTGGGCACCCATCGAAACAGGCCACCAGGTGGGGTGGCTGGCATTCCTCCCATACCAGGACAACCCTCTGGGGTGGAATACCAGTTGCTGCCACCGGTGCCAGTGCTGGGATTCTGGCCACAGCTGCTTGTACTGGGGCCCTGACTGTGGCTGGGGCCGCCAGCTGCAATGGAGAAGGAGGAGTGGTGAAGCCCACTGTCGCCGCCTGTGCCGGTGCTACCAGCTAAAGAATAGGAGGAGAAGGAGTAGCCAGGACCACTGGGGGTTTCATGATTCCCAGCATTGCCATAGCACAAATCTCCATCCCTCCAAACTTCTCCTTCAACTGTTCTATGGATGGGCTGTGGCCAGCGATTGGGAGCTTCCACTTGGCAGGGTTGCCCATTCAGCTAACTGCTTCGCTTTCCACTTGCCACCTCGGACCACGTTGACCCCAGAAGGGAGGAGGGGGTCTTCGGCCTCTGCTGCCTTGCCCATGTTCATTTTCCACTGGGTCTTTGGCCCCTAGTATGGGACATCCCTCGCTCGGTCATTTGTGGCTGCGGCTGGTTGCTCAGACTTCTCAGTCTTTGGTTTCAGGCACACACTGCCTGGTTGCACTCCTGCTCTGACCTGAGGAGATGCCAGCTCTTCCTGAGTCTGGGCTCCTGGTTTCTTCTTCTCTTTGAAGTCTTTGCCCATAGCCAACATCTCGGGGTTGACCTCCTGGTGGGATCCAGGTAGGCTAATTCTGTGAGAACTGGCTTAATATCAACCGTCTCACTGGGTTAGAGAGCAAAAGAAGGGTGGGGTAGTAATTACAAGAGTGTATTTAAACAGAGCTGGGAGGCAGTTGCTCCCAGCGCAAACTTTGTAAAGCATAGAACCTGATTGCTAAGGTCTGTGTGAACGTCATCGCTTTACCTCAAGTAAACTAGAGTTTGTTGGATGAAGGTGTTCCTGTGTTTTCCTTTTCTTGCAAGGGTCCGGTAGGAAAGCTGACACAAGGACTACCTTTACTCAAAAAAAATTGGTTTGTCTTCATTTGGTACATAAATTCCAGCTGCCATTGTCTTTATCCCATTCATGTCCACTTTTATTGCTACAAATCTACCATATTCCTCTGATACTACTAACTTAGGTTTAAGCTATGATTTTACATGTAAGACAACCCCATTTCTCTTTTTTGGTCCAGCTGAGATAAATTCTTCTCATAATCATTTATTGACCAAATATTTTCTACAGTATGTTCTATTTTAATATGTATTTCTTGTAGGCATATTATATCCAAACTTAATTTCCCCAAATAGTGAAATACTTTCTTCCACTTTGAGGGTGCTGTCAAGGATTTAGGGGACAGTATCAATATACAGATGGCCTCTCTGTCTCTGGTCACTTATAGTCCTGGATGCAGGGTCATGAAAGGACAGCAAGGACAACACCTGTCAGAATCCAATTATATTTCATTTCTAGTTATTGACTATGGAAAACCCCATTTCTGCCCTCTCTGGATTCTGTCATACTATGAAGGGGAAGGGGGATGAGCAAAGGGGTTTTATGGCTCTCACTTCCTTCATTAAAACTTCAAAGGGACTGAATGTGGATCTTACCAAGAGGACTGACCATAACAATATGGCCATCAGCTTTCATCTACTACTCTCTGAAGTCTCCTTTCTGCTGGCTGTGAGGAAAAGGGGGTGGAAATGTAATGCCTGGGATTGTTGCTGGAAGGACAGTGGGGTGGGGGCTGCTTGGGAACACTTAAAACCTTGAATGGTAGGGGTTGGCCCCTCAGATCCTGTCTAGAACGCCTACAACCATCTTCTCTTAATAAAGATGCCGGTTGGAAGAAATATTCCAAGAGTTCTGTCTTCTTAAGATGTAAAGTGGGGTGGATCCTTACATTAGACAGGATCTGCAGAATTAGTCCACCTGGAAGGGAGAACCTTGCCGGGGGACTTTGCAAAAATTACCATGTCAGATGACGGAGCAGGGAAGGGAGAAAACTCCCTGGAAAGGGAGCCGCTGCCCCGACTGAAACCCTGCCAGATGTCAGGATCTGAGAGGTCAGATTCCTCAGGAGAAGAGGTGGTGGAGACACGGGACCACAAACCTCGGTGGTCAATGGGTGTTGGAAAGAAAGGCGAGTGGGAAAAGAAATCAAGAAAGGTGACCCTGAGACGGGGGGCCAACCAACCAGAATGAAAGCAGGAGATGGGGAAATCCCTGCACGCAAGTGAAGAGGAAGGGAGCTGGGCACCGTACTCGGGCTGGATCCTAGAGAAAGCTATCGACCTGATGAAGAGAACCCTCAGCTCGCTAGGATAGAAGAATTCTGAGCCCTACGGCCGCACCAGCTCCTGGAGCTGCAACTGGAGAGACACCGAGGGGGAACTGGAACCTGCAGCCCCGGAGATGTCTGCTGATCCAGTAGTCCCCACTCCCCGCCGACCTGCAGATGGCGATCTGGATGGAATACACTACCAACAACAACGAAGGCACTGATCCATTCAAAGAGTCCCGCTGCTGGACGTGAGATTCAAGGGGGAGCCAACACGCTTGGGGTTTTTCCTAACCCAAGTCCTCAGCTACATGGAGGAATACCGGTGGCACATCCCCAGCGACAAAGCCCGTATCTGGATTGTGCAATCTGCTCTGGACGGGCCGGCCACAGTTTGGGTGGTGAACTTGCATGACTTCAATGCCCCAGAGCTCAATGATTTCAACCGTTTCATGTCCTCTCTGAGAAGGCGATTTTAGGACCCCCTGGCTGATCACAAAGCCCGTGAAAGGATAAAATCGATGAGGCAAGGCAAACGTCCGGTAGCCGAATATACGGAAGAATTCTGGGCCATTGCCAGCAAACTGAATTGGCTGGAAGACATCCTCCTTAGCCATTTCAAAGACGGGCTAAACTACGACCTATATGACACTTGCCTGCCATGAGGGGACCCACACCAACTTTATGAATGGTACGTCCTGGCAGAGGAAGCAGAGATCGACATACTGAAGAAGCACTGCCGAGGAAAACAATGGAACCGCTCACCGCCTGAGTTGACACGTGAACCAGTGAAACCATCGGCTACAGCCACGAAGCAAATGGGGTGTTTCAAGTGTGGGAGAAAGGGGCATCTGGCTGTAGAATTCCGCTCAAAAGCCCCCCAGCACAACCCAGACAGATCACCGGCCAGCAAATCTGGGAAGTCTCCAGCTAAGCCAAAAGAACCTGCCATGAGAATGATGGAGGCTGTGGAATCCCCCACCTCTGCTCATCAGGGGGAAAGAACTCCAGCCTACACTGCAGGGCCGGTGAATGCCTCAGACGACAGCTCGGAGGGCAAACCCCTGGTAAGTGGACCCATCGCACCCATCCTCAAGACAGTGACTATATTAATTCCCCCCATGCCCGAAGCTGTGAAGGTGAAAGCCTTAATAGACTCTGGCTGCACCCGCTGCCTCATTAGCCCAACGCTAGTGGGGAATCTGGGCATTCTGTTGAGGAGACTGGAACAACCAATCTCATTTGGCCAGTTAGATGGGTCTATAGCGGGGGGGTGCCAGCTACCCTAGCCACTTTACCAATACACCTCTCCCTGGGCAAACATGAGGAAGACATAACGTTTGTAGTGACCCCAGGCATGGAATGCCCGATGATCGTAGGGATGGAATGGTTAAAGAAATAGAACCCCTGGGTGAATTGGAGGATGGCAGAAATCAATTTCCCGAAAGGGGACCCTATGGACTTAAAATCTCAAGGGGAGCTACCAAAATTAAGAACGGAAAAAGCATCCATGGGAGAGGAAAACGGTCTACCAGAAATACCAGAGGAATACAGAGATCTTGCTGAAGTTTTCAGTGAGGAGAGGGCGGATGAGCTCCCCTCCCACCGACCCATGGACTGTGCCATTGAATTCAAGCCTGGGGCAAAACTCCCGAAGCCCAGATTATACTCCATGAGCCCAAAGGAGAAGGAGGAAATGGAAAGATTCATAAAGAAAAACTAGAAAGGGGGTTCATTGAGCCAGCCAAGCCTAAAGTGGCCTCCCCGGTCCTCTTTAGAGAGAAGAAGGACGGCTCTTTACGCTTATGCATGGATTATAGGCTCCTGAATACAATCAGTGAAAGCAACCTATACCCCCTGCCCCTCATGAAGGACATGTTGTCACACCTCTCGAAAGGGAAAATTTTTACTAAACTAGACCTAAGGGAAGCTTACTATCGCATGAGAATTAAGGAAGGGGATGAATGGAAGACCGCATTTAACTGCCCAATGGGGTGCTACCAATTCAAAGTCTAGCCATTTGGATTACAAGGGGGGCCCGCAGTATTTATGCAATTAATCAATGATGTTCTAAGGGAGCACCTATTTAAGGGGGTCCTGGTTTACTTAGACAACATTCTTATCTTCACCGAATCAAAAGAGGAACATGTCAACCTAGTCAGAGTGGTTTTAAAGAAACTGCGAGCCGCCCACCTATATGCCAAACTCTCGAAATGCGAATTCCACCAGGAAAGGATAGACTACCTAGGTTATCGCATATCCCCACAGGGCATTGAAATGGACCCAGAGAAGGTCAGAGCAGTATTAGAATGGGCACCACCCCGCACAAGAAAGCAACTGCAAAGTTTCCTGGGCTTCACAAACTTTTACCGCCAATTCATCACCTCATTTGCCCAGATAACCCTGCCCCTCACGAATTTACTAAAAACGAAGGGAGCATCCTCAGTAAAACCTAGCCAGCCACTAACATGGACAATGGAGTGCCAAGCAGTGTTTGAGAGATTAAAGAGACTTTTTTCTGCCGAACCAGTACTGAGGCACCCAGACATGGATAAGCCCTTCGTAATACAGGCGGATGCAAGTGATGTGGCAGTGGAGGCTGTACTATTACAAGAAAACAATGAAGGGGTATTGCAACCCTATGCGTGTACATCCAAGAAACTCACGGAAACGGAACAGCGCTGGCCTGTGTGGGAGAAAGAGGCATACGGGATATGTTGGTCATTACTCACGTGGCACCAGTTCCTTGAAGGCAACAAAATCCTTTTCCAGGTGTGGACAGACCACAAAAATTTGGAAGCCTTGAAAACACCCAGGAAGCTCAACCCCAAGCAAGCCCGCTGGTCCCAGCATTTTCACCAATTCCACTTTACGCTCAAGCATTTGCGGGGGGTAAAGAACTTCCCCAATATAACAGCACACGAGCCACCGATTCTAAACCGATAATGGTAGAATCACAACTGGCAGCGCCAGTAACCACCAGAGCCCAAGCTAAATTAAAACCACAGCTGGGCAGCCAAACCGGAATTGAATTCCGGAAAAGTTTGGAAACAGATGAATGGTTCCAGAAAAATAAACACATGTGCACAATGAAAGACGGGCTGCCTTGGGTGGGGGAAAAGTTATATATACCAACAACCCAAAGAGTCACATTCATGCAGCTTTGCCACGACACAAAATCAGGATTAAAACCTTGAATGGTAGGGGTTGGTCCCTCAGATCTTGTCTAGAATGCCTGCAACCATCTTCTCTTAATAAAGATGACTGTTGGAAGAAATATTCCAAGAGTTCTGTCTTCTTAAGATGTAAAGTGGGGTGGGTCCTTACAACACCCAATGTCCTAACCCACCCAAGAACATATGATATCTTTAGGGAACACCCAAATAGGAATATGTTTAGCTACTTCTGCTTTCTCCCTTCTTATCTACAGTGTGCCAGACTTACTGGGTGCAATCTTTATCTTATGTGTGTCAGCTTTGCTGGATGGGTTGCTTATGTAATTATACAGAATAAATACAAGGATTTCTTGTCATTCCTTGCTCCTCTCATTTAGAGGGGTCCGTCTCTATTCAGCTGAATAAAAACGTAAACTTGAAGGCAACTTCTACTTTCCTGTATTTCTTTAACCAGCAAAACCTCAGAACCTGCATATCATTTTTGGCAAGCCTGGTTTCCAGGAGAGGTGCTTGGTTGCTCCTAGGGAGGCTCAGGAAATGGGAAGGCACTGAGCGTGCTCCGGGATGTCCTAGAGGTGCCCCCCTTCTTGACTCTTCACTGTGGTTTTTAGCAGGAAACAGTTTTTTCTTCTTTTTGGTTGCCTTTTACTTGATTCCTGCATACTCAGGAGGGCTGAAGATAAGGTAGGACACACAGATATCTGTTACTTTGTTGCACCGGCTTGCCTGGGGGAGTGTGTATGTGTGTAAAAGTGTGTTTGTGTCCTTGAATTATTTCCCATCGTTGACCAGACCTGGGTGGAAGGTGTTGTGCCAGCCACACCTAGGCCCCCTCTTTTGGGGGGTTCTGCCCTCTTTTGAAGGGTTCTGGGGGGCTTAGAAAGCAAGGGGTGCTAATCTTGTACTCTCGTGCTCCAATGGGTTGTGAATGGTGTGTGGTTTGTGGTTGCTTCTTATATATTTCCTGCTGTTGACCAGGCCTAGGTGTGATACTGATCTTAGCCAAAGGTCAGTGGATCTCTTGTGGCCCAAAAGGCTGCATAAGTGGTGTGAGTGACTTGAACACATGGGCTCAGCCCAAGAAGACCAGTTAGAATGAATAAAAGGAAGAGATGTGCCCTCAGCCCCCTTGAGTGTGTCATAAGAAACTTTGGTAAGCTTAAAACCCGTTGGGATATGAAATTGAAACTCTAATTAAGTACAATGCCTTCTCCAGCATGATTGGATGGAGACTCCAGTAGTGGGTTGTGTTAATCTTGCTGCTCCAATAAGACTAAGTCAGAGTTAAAGTCATGCCTCTACTGTGTCCCCATGTACCAGTTTAGACTTAGTCTTTTGCTCCTAAGACACGTTTTTTCGTAGCTCAGACTATTTCTAATAAGCTTCTTATCTTTGGAGAGAGAACTATTCCTTCTTTCCCAATTCACCTATTCTGATAAACTTTTTATCTATCAGAGAGAGAACTATTCCCTTCTTCCAATTAGCCTCTACAGCTTAATCCTTACTGGGCCAAATTGGGCTCCTCATGAGCAAGGAGGCCTCGGCCTCTTAGGCCTGGGAAATAATAGTCAGCTGAGCGTCGGAGGCCTCCTGAAGCAGCTGCGGCCAGTCTGAGGCTCAGCCGATCGTCGGAGGCTTCCACAGCACCAGCAACCGGTTGGAGGATCGTCGGAGGCTTCTGAGGCAACCAAGCTAGGTTGAGACCACACAGAAACAGAGGTCTCCCTAGCTCTCTGCAGGATCTCTGCAGGCAGTTGGAATCCGGAGCAGGCAGCTGATCCTGCTTCAACCAGAGAGAGAGATCGCAACAGCTTCGGGGGACATAGAGATATTCAGGTCAGAAACCAATTTCCTTTAAAGGAGCCCAGACGCTTCCTACTGGAGCAGGGCTCGTTTCTAAAGGCCTCATCTGAGCTGTGTTTCACAGCTTGAGGCAGTTGGGCCTAGAGAAAATTTGGCGCGATTCTCACAGCCGCCATTTTGTTTGCAGCATCCATTTTGTATTCTGGCCTAGTCATCGGCTGCAGTCCGGTCTGGGGAGGGCAAGCTCGTTCCTGTAGGGACGCATGCCTTATTTGACCCCCATCACCCTCCCCCCTCACCTGGGTGCAACGTTCATCGGATAGGATCTTCAGTGGTTGATTACAACGCTCGAGGGGGGGGGGGCGCTTCACCACTGAATTGATCTAACTGAGGCCTGTTACTTCAGTTATCATCTTAACAGCAGATAGGCCAAGGACTATGGCGGACAATTCTTATCCCTCATCCTCACAAGATAATGCAGAGCCCCCTTCCAAGAGGAGACAAAAAGCCTCTACTGAGGCAACAGGGTGGAACACATCCAAACCCAGGGCAAAGTCCTCCAGGAAAACCAGGAGCAGTAGCAGAGAGAACCCTGCCACTCAGCAATCTTGGGATCAGGATTCATCCAGGTCAAGACCCACTATTCCTGTGGCCATGGACACCATCCCTTCTGGAGGGTCCATTTTTGAGCCTCTGTCAGCTCACTGTAATTCTGCACCAGGGGCCTGGTCCCCTCCTAGGGAGACAGTGCAGTCTGATCCTGACAGGGCAGCATCAGAATTAGTGGTACAGGGGTCTGCTAGCCAGTGTATGACAGGGCCTTCAGCCACCTTTATGCCCACTGCTGCAGGACTCCGCCCCGCAGAGGCTCAGCCTTTAGGAGCGGAACAGGTTCAGGCCATGATCAATCAGGCACTGATGCAGTTCAGGGCCACTTCTGTTCCACACCGCCTTCCTCAAGCATCAGCTTCACAACCTCTGCCTCACCCTGATTCGCCAGACCTCATAGAGGATGTCTCATCAGAGTCAGGATCGGATGACTACGACTCCTCTCATCTAATTCTATCGGATGATGAGGTCACCCCGGCATCGGACCCAGTACCACCTACCGGACTCTTCAATCACTCCCTCTTCAACTCCTTGCTCCTCAAGGCTTGCACCACAGCCAACCTTACACCAGAACAAGGGACCGCAGACCCTTCCACTTCAAGGGGCCCAAATGCCATATATGCTGAACCAGTGGTGCCACAGAACCATGTTCCTTGCCCCCCCCTTCTTCCTCAACGCGGTGCAGAAGCAATGGAATAACCTGGGCTCACTTCCCAGTCCGGGTTCCATTGAGAAGAACATGTTCAATGTAGCCCCTGCCCTCGCCTCCTTGCTGGAGGTCCCGCAGGTGGATGAGCCTCTGATGTCGCTGTTCCCGAACATCAATATTCCAGGGGACATACCCGAGGCACTTAAGGCTGAGGATAAAAGGATTGAATCGGCATTATGCAGATCACATCAGGCCACGGCCTGGGCGATTAAGGCTTCAACATCCATGGCCTTCTTCGCCAGAGCTTCAGTTCTGTGGCTGCGCGAGCGTCAGGGCTTGGTTCCTCCTGACCAGCTTCGCGTCCATCAGAACTTGGGCAAGCTAGTAGCCACCTTTCAATACTTGGCCGACGCTTCCTTAAATTCTGCCAGGTATTCCGCACGAGCCATTGCAGCAGATGTTTCAGCCCGCAGACTTCTGTGGCTTAAGAACTGGCGGGCAGACCTCAAAGCCAAGTGGCGGCTCTCCACCAAGCCTTATGCTGGGGGTCATCTCTTTGGTGTGGCCCTAGAACTCTACCTGATTGAAGGTAAGGATAAGCGCAAGTCTCTAGTTAATACTAATAAGAAGGGAGACAAGCGCACAGGGACTGGATCAAACCAGGGGTTCCATCGTAGGCAGTCCTTTCGGTCCACCCCTAGCTGGGACTGGCCTCAGCCCAACCGCTCCTTCTATCAGAGGTCGGAGTGACACCAGGATCGTTCCGCATCCAGAACCCAGCCACAACTCCAGGGCAAGCGGCCATTTCGAGGCCAGGGAACTCGCCCCTTCAGAAGAGGCAAGTGATCCCACAGGCGTACCTCCCATAGGAGGACGGCTGTCCCTTTACTATAACGCATGGACAGCCACAACTACAGATTCTTGGGTTCTCAACACTATATCACAAGGTTTAATGTTAGAGTTTCAGTCACTTCCTCCAGACTGTTTCCGGAGTTGCCCCGCCCCCATTAGTAGCAGTAGAGCGGCCCTCATGTCGGAGGCCATTTCCCACCTGTTACAAATACGGGCCATAGAACTGGTCCCACAAGACCAGGCAGGGCAGGGGTTCTACTCAACTCTGTTTGTTGTTCCCAAGTCCTCAGGGGGCTGGAGGGCAATCCTTGATTTGAAGAAATTAAATCGTTACTTGCTGTACAAGAAGTTTAAAATGCAATCATTACAGTCAATTTTGGCCAGCATCCGGCGGGGAGACTTCCTAACATCAATAGACTTAACTGAGGCCTATCTCCATATTCCTATTCTCCCTGGGCATTGCAAATTCTTCAGATTTTGCTACAATCACCAGCACTACCAGTATAGAGCCTTACCATTCGGTCTATCCACAGCTCCTAGAGTTTTTACAAAGGTACTGGCAGTGCTAGCAGCTCACCTCAGACAGATCCCGATCCGTGTCCAATGTTATTTAGATGACATTTTAATACAGTCCTCCTCCTTCCAGAGGGCCCAGTCTGACCTCGCCCTCACTATTAGGACCTTTCAGGAGCACGGGTTTTCTGTAAATTTCCAGAAAAGCCATACTACACCTTCAACCCGGCTCCTTCATTTAGGCGCAGTAATAGACACCAGCAACTGCACAGTCTATTTGTCCCAGGACCGACAGGACAGCATCAGGGCCCTTGTGCAGAGAATTCGCCAGGACAAGGTAGTCACCTTAGCCTTATTATCCCAGCTGTTAGGGAAAATGGTATCCTGTGTGCACATTGTACCGTGGGCCTGTCTCCATGCCCGGGAACTGCAGTGGGTCCTTCTTCCCTTTCAGAAGCTACGCATCAGCGCTTCCAGGCAGAAGGTTCAAGTTCCGCAGTCGGCGTTGAACTCCCTTCGATGGTGGGCTTCTCCGGCACTGGCACGGGGCACAGAGTTCAAGGAACCAGCCAGAACTGTCCTGACGCCAGCCTATTCGGCTGGGGAGCACACCTCCAGTCGCAATGGGTTCAGGGTCGGTGGTCCCAACAGGACCTATTAAACAATATCAACTGGCTGGAACTCAGGGCCATTCATCTGGCACTACAACATTTCAAAAATGTGATAGTGGGTCAGCACATATTAGTGCTTACGGACAACATAGCTGCCAAGGCCCACGTAAACAGACAGGGGGGGACAAGGTCCAAACCCCTTATGCAGGAGGCCAGACGATTGGGGTCTTGGGCAGAGCTGAACCTTGTTTCCATCAAGGCGGAGCACATATCCGGGGCGACAAATCACCAGGCGGACTCGCTAAGCAGAGCCACGGTGGACCATGGCGAATGGTGTCTGGACCCGGGAGTGTTCAGGGAGATCGTGGACAGGTTTGGTGCACCAACCTTAGACCTTTTTGCCTCCCCAACCAACTCGCAACTACCAAGGTTCCTTTCCAGGTTCCCGTCTCCATCAGCAGAGGGGACAGATGCCCTCCGCAGTCCCTGGCCCAGGGAACTGCTCTATGCCTTCCCTCCCTTTCCGCTCCTTCCAGCCACGATCCACAGGATTTTACACGAGCGGGCGGAAGTTCTCCTGGTCGCTCCTCATTGGCCACTACAACCGTGGTTCGCGGGCCTGGTGGAGCTATCCGTCTCACCCCCATGGAGGATTCTGGCAGGTCGTATCGCCCTCACACAAGGGGATATCCAGCACCCAGAACCGCAGTGGCTCAATCTAACCGTTTGGCACTGAGCAGCAGGCCTTGAGCCAGGACTCATATTCGTCGAGGGTGATAGCTGTGATTGAACAATCCAGGCGTGCCTCGACGAATAGAATATATGATGCCACTTGGAAGAGTTTCTGCAATTGGTGCGCAGGACATAAGGCGGAACTCTCGGGTGTCTCGGTTCCTATTGTGCTGGAATTCCTGATGGATGGGTTGGATAAAGGGCTATCCCCGAGCACAATCCGTAGACAGGTTGCTGCTCTCGCTACTGTCCTCAGGTGTGAAAATGCCACTCCTCTGACTCACCATCCCTTGGTTCGTTCCTTCTTGAAGGGAGCTAACAACGCCAAGCCACCACCAGTTCACCGATAACCATCTTGGGACCTGCAACAGGTCTTACAAGCTCTGACTGCACCCCCCTTTGAACCTATGGAGACATGCTCACTTGATTTGTTATCCATGAAGGTGGCATTCCTTGTGGCAATCACGTCGGCCAGGCGTATTTTGGAGCTGGCTGCTCTTTCTGTCAGGGAGGACCTATGCATTTTCTTCCCAGACAGGGTAGTCCTCAGGCTTGACCCTTCCTTTGTTCCCAAGGTGAACTCTCTATACCATAGGTCCCAGGAAGTGATTTTACCAGATTTCTGTCCTGACTCATCTCAGGACACGGGAAGACAGTGGAGCACACTGGACGTCCGCAGGGCGTTACAGTGTTATATCAAGCAGACTTCAGTTTTCTGAAGGTCCGAGGCCTTGTTCATCTCCTTCCAACCTTTGGCTAAAGGTCAGAAAGTCTCTTCATCAACTATAGGGAGGTGGATCAGGTCTTGTATTGCCCTGGTGTACAAAAACCAGTCATTACCAGTCCCTAGAAATATTACGGCCCATTCCACCAGGGGTGCTGCTACTTCCGCAGCTTGGGCGACACAGGCTTCTATAGGGGAAATTTGCAGGGCGGCCACGTGGTCTTCCCCTTCGTCCTTTATCCGTCATTACAAGATTGACCAATATGCATCCTTGGATGCCTCCTTTGGCCGCAGAGTTTTGCAGAAAGTATTGCCATCTAGAACATCACAGGCCCAAACTGACTCCCTCCCTTAGGGACACAGGGCTTTGGTAAGTCCCACTAGTGGAGTCTCCATCCAATCATGCTGGAGAAGGGGTGTTGTCTTACCTGAACGCCTTTTCTCAGCATGATGATGGAGACTCCACCCCCTCCCAGATAAGGTCAGTTGGTCCTGATTCCAATAAGGGAAACGCAAATGTCTGTACGTCGACTCAGTCTCAAACTGGGACATGGGGACACAGTAGAGGCATGACTTTAACTCTGACTTAGTCTTATTGGAGCAGCAAGATTAAGACAACCCACTAGTGGAGTCTCCATCATCATGCTGAGAAAAGGCGTTCAGGTAAGACAACGCCCCTTCGTTCCAAGATGTCTACCTCCTTCTTTTTCTTCCAAGCATTCTCCCTTGTACCTTGGAGCAGCTAGCCTTCCAAGGTTAAATTTCCATCTCTGGAATAAGGGAAGAAAGAAGAGGCCCCCTTTCTCTTCTCCACAAATCCAGCCAACGTAACAAGTAAGCAGGCAAACCTTTTTAGCCCAAACCTTCCTTTTCGCCGCTTTTCCAGGAACGAGGGAAATCCCTCCTCCCCTCTTGTAGGCTGCTAAAATCAGTCAATTTCAATTGAAATCCTCCAGCGCGGTCTTACACTGGATCCTTTCTAGCCAGAATCACTGCTCAGCTGAATTTTGACTGGAACTGTCACGTCACCGTCCAGCTGTTCCACCACTAAACTTCGGCCAGCTGACTGCTGTCATTCCTTCACTGCCGCCATTGTCAGCCATTTCCCCTCCTCCGCTTGACTTGTCAAAGCTTCTCCTGGGTTTGTTGGTCCTGGTCGCCACCTGGAACTGCTCCCCAGGGCGCCCTGTTATTCCCACTCCCCCTCCAGGGAATTAGGGACCCCAAAGGATCTGTCAAACAGTCGGGAATGGGGTTAGACGCTCCAGAGAATTGTCCAACACACCTGTTCTTCTTCAAAGCTGGCCCAGCCCCCCTGCATCTCCTCCATTTTGAGGGGGGACATGGCGTACATTCTTGGTCGTGGGAGTTTGGCTCCCGGCAGCAGTTCAATGGAACAATCATTGGGTCTGTGGGGAGGCAGGGTGTCACATTCCTTCTCACTAAATGCCTCCACTAGGTCCCGGTACTTGCTGGGGATGAGTGGCTCGCCTGGTGGAGGTGAGGCAGCCATGTGCGCTCACTCGTTGGGTGGGCTAAAGGTTCATGTAACTTCCGTTGAATCAATAGGGGGCTTGGGCCCTATAGGTAGCCTCACAGTTCTCATTCCCTTCTCCCACCAAATAAACGGCTTCCATTTGTCCAACCAGGCTAATCTCGGGATCACAGTCTCAAGTCATTTTTGGAGCCACCAGGAAGGAAATGAACTCCCAGTGCTCACCTATTTCTAAGCATAGGGGTTCAGTTAATTGCGTGATTAAAGTCCCTCCCATCAGGGAGCCATCAGCTTGCTCAAACCTTACAGGTTTGGAGAGCAGCTTTGCTCGTATGCCCATTTCCCTGGCAAATGGCAAGCTAATGATGCATCAGGAGCATCCGCAATCGACTAGCACTTTTAAGTCTGCCTGTGCTCCCGATTTAGGGATTATGAGTTTGGCAGGTAGAGAGAAAGGTGGGATGTGTCGACTCACCATTGGGTCATTCTCTCCATCATCGCTGTCGAAAGAGGGTGGAGCAGGAGAGGATCCAGCCTGGCTTCCAGCATCCTCCTGTGTGGGGGATGTGACTTGTGCAACCGGTTCCTGTGTAATCCTGTTGGATTTCTCTCTCATTGGTTGCTGGACAGGTTTCTTTCTCGCTGCTGGTCCCGGTCTGTTCTGTTGTTGGGGGTAGGGGATTGGGCAGTTCGCTGCTTGGTGTCCCTGTTGTCTGCATCTGAAGCACTTGATTGGCGGGCCTGCAGGTGGCCGGGGTCATTCAGCAGTTGCAATAAATGGAAATTTTTTTGGGGGGGTGTGCCATTTGAGTTGCTCTGGCTTCAGTTCAGCTTCAGGTGGGGGAGGCTTCTTGTAGCAGGCGAGCTGAACATCTAGTCTTACTGCTGCCTGGTACCATTCTTGCAGCTGATCAGGTACTGCTTGATAGATGCAGGTCTGATAGAGGTGATCGTCTAGTCCTTCCCTGAAATGATGGACTATGGACTGCTCATGCCACCTCTCTATCTGACCAGCTAACTTGCAAAACTCTCGTACTTACTCCAGGGCAGATCTGCCGGCTTGTTTTATCTTATGGATTTGTCCTTCTGCTTTGAGGGCAATGGATGGGTCCTCAAATCTTGCTCTCAGTCCTAGGAGGAAGAGGTGGGGGTCCTCCAATTCGGGGGCTTGCTCATTATACAAATTATTCAGCCACTCGGATGCCTCTCCCTCTAAGCTGGACGCAATTACATCAACCATAGCGCCTGGGTCCAGGTAGAGATGGCCACAGCGGTTCAAATGAGAGCACACTTGGTTGAGGAAGAAAATCAGCTTTTCTGGGTCCCCATCGAAGGTTGCTCTAAAAAGTGGAGCAATCATCAGCTGCTGGGCTCCCCACTGTGGTTGTTGCGCCCCCCGGTTGCTGCTGGCCCCACCTTGGCTGCTGGTACAATGGCTGCTGGGCCCTCTGCTGTGGTTGTTGCACCCCCAGTTGCTGCTGGCCCCACCCTGGTTGCTGATTCAATGGCTGTTGGGCTCCCCACTGTGGCTGTTGCACTCCCAGTTGCTGCCTACCCCAGCCTGGCTGCTGCTGCATTCTCAGGGGTTGCATGTTCAGGGGGTGTGGCCACGCCCTCCTGCTGTGCTAGCAGTGCCTGAGGTTGGGGCATTCCAAGTCACCGTAGGTCTCCTAAAGGTTGCTGCCTGGGTGGGGGTTGTTGCCATCCCCCGTGCTGTTGCTGTACATTTGGGGGCGGCAACCAATCCCCTTGCTGTAGTCGTCCCCCCGTCGGTTGCTGGTCTTCTGGCCTCAGTGCCACCCCAAGTTGTTGCAGGGCCTCTATTATCTGCTGCAAACTCAGAGATTTTTGATCTCCCACCTTCGGGGGCTGCCATACTCCCCATTGCTGCAGGGGACCCATACTGGGTAATCGATATGCACATTGGTCTGGGGATTTGCTGTCCCAGTGGCAGCCTGGGCCCTCATCTCATCGGCATCGGTTGGGGCTGCTGGGGGGGGGCGGTGACTGGGGCTGTCTCTCCCTGTGGGACTGGAGGCTCTGGCAGGGGGCTTCAGGAGCAGGAAAGCCGCCTGCTCTGTGAAGGAGGGGCTGGTGGCTCCTCTCAGTAGGAGCTGAATGTCCTGATCGCTGGCGTGAGGGGAATGGGAAGGTTGCTCCAAACTTCTCATTTCTAGCCCTTCAAACTTCTCTACCAATTTCTCCACTGACTGACTGAGAGCTGCGGACAGATATTTCCACTCACCCAAGTCCTCAGTGGCAGACAATCTGGTAGCTCTCCCCCGGTCTGGGGAGTGCGACATGCGGGAATCCTTTCATGGTAGTCCAGTCTCATCCGCCTTTGAGGCCTTTAAGGGTGGCAAGGCCAGCTCAAAGCATCTGGAGTCTCCGCTGGGCTGTACTCAATCTATGTCCAGATTAGCTGTTCTAGCTGCTTGGGTTTCGCCCCCAGTTGGGAAGCCTGCAAAAGCTCTTTCTCTACCGGCGCACTGGCTGTCGCTCCCCCCCCCCCCCGGGGTAGCAGCTGCTGCCGGGATGCTGGCTTCAGGCAATTTCTCCCTCTCCATGACAAAATCTTCCCCGAGTCTTCGTCATCTTATCCCTCAAGGCTAGGGACAGCGACTGGGGCTCGGGACCCCTAAATAGTTAGGAAAGTTGGAGATTTTGGCTTAATGTTATGGTTCCTACATATGAAACTCTTCAAAGAACTTTGAAGCATTGTTTACCTTAAAGAATCTTTATTTGAGTAGCAACACATCGACACATACACAGTCCAAGCCAAAATCTGGCTTCCCCTCCCCTCAGCACATAGTATCAAAGCACAATTCCTTCCTCTTACTAACAGTCATAAATCCCATTCTCCAATTAGTTTGAAATGCTGGCTTTCCACCCAGTTCTTCATCCCGCCATGTCTTGTCATCTCTTATTACAATGTTTCCCCGAAAATAAGACCCAACCAGAAAATTAGCCCTAGCATGATTTTTCAGAATGCTCGTAATATAAGCCCTACCCCCAAAATAAGCCCCAGTTAAGATTGTCATTCGGACAAACGCATTTAGTACTGTTCTGTCCCAGCCTATGGCCGTCCTTGTTAAAGGCACAAGGACAAAACCCCTTTTGAGAAAATAGGCTGGAGACTCAGAAGAAAACAAACCCCTTTTAATATGTGTAACAAACCTGCCAAATAGTCCAGAAACAAAAGCAGCAAAACACAATCCAAATGGAGGAAATTGTCCACACGAAACACAATGCAAAACAGAGAAGTAGTCACCAGCAATACTAACAGAACATGATCCCATGAAGTACTTTGCAACGGTTGCCTTCAGCAACCAGCACCGCCCACACATTCCCCTTTCATAATTCAGTCCTCAAGGCATGGCTTCTCAGTGCCTTCTCCGGAGTCATCCCATTGCCTCTTTCTGGTTTACTCTCCTAGCTTGTCTTCATTTGTGGGCATCTCTCATTTCCAACAGCTGTGCATCCTCCGAGTCTGACTCATCCTCCCCACACAGCTGCATCTCATCCTGAACACGATTGGAGGGGCCAGGCTCCTCACTGGAATGTGAGTCTTGTATCTCATCAGAGCCTCCCTCTGACTGTGATGTCTCCCCAGGCCCCTCCACCTCCTCCTCCTCAGATTCCCCGGACTCAGCTGTTGGGAACACAGGCTGGCACGGAATCACAACAAGTATGTCCGTTGCAACACAGGAGGTGGCGAGTGTGCAGGGGCCGATGGTGTCCGGCAGTAGCCGCAGCCCGCTGGCTCTTTGGCCGGGGCACTCTGGGGCTGCACAGCCTGTGCACCACAGGTGAGTCTGAGTGCTGCAATCCCTGTGCCAGCCCTCCAAGCAGCAGGCGGAGGCAGAGGCATGGGGGGGAGGTGCAATGGAACTCCATGAAGCGCCACTGAAGGAAAATGCAGGAGAGCCAGCCTTGGATGCATCTCCTGTCGACGGAGAGGCCTCTTGCGTACAAAAACTCTGTGTTCCACCATCTATTATGCCATCAGGCTAGATAAACATGCTGCAAGCAAAGCCTCAGGCAAAGACGGTGGCCTGAATGTCAAGAGAGCCGGGAATGGAGGCAAGCAGAGGCTGCCTCTTTTCTATCCCTGCCCTGGATTGGGGAATCAGGTAGGGGTGAGGGCTGGCTGGAGCCTCAACAATCAGCTTTTCTCTCTCACCCTCACCCCAAAGCAGCCTCTGGAGGCGGCCTGCACTGCCATGCAGGTTTTGCCGGCTTTTTCTTCCTCTGCGGAAGAGTGGGAAAGAAAGCTGGGTGTCCCACTCTGGGAGGCAACTCAGGTTTCACTCGATGGGGGAGGAAGGGAGGAAGGAACTGCCTTTTCATTTACATTCATCATCAATATTGTAATCCATCCCTTTATTTTTCAAAAAAATGATTTGTATTTACGATTAGCCTCCTTGAACACCAATGGGAAGGCGTGGTATGAATTCTGTGAATGAACTGCAGAAATACAGACACTCATGCCCTCAAAGCTCACAACGCTTCCTTGCTTGGGGTGCACTTCTTTACGGGTGCATTCAACTTTGCGGATCAGCTAAACCTTTCAGCTGTGGCGGGCTGCAGTTCCCATCACCCTCAGAAAGCCTGGGCAATGGAAACCTTAGGCCAGGCTCCTCGCAGCTGAAGCAATCTGGCTCGTCCAGGGTCAGGTTTGCTGTCGCAGGAGGCTTGACCCGCATGTGCGGTGGAGCTAGAGGACGGAGTGGGCAAGCGGCCACGTGGCGCATCCAGTGGGCCAGAACGCGTGCCTGCTCCCCGTGCCTCTGCCTCCACCTGCTACTTGGAGGGCCAGCCTGGCAGTCGCAGTGCTCAGACTCACCTGCGCTGCACAGGCTACACAGCCCCAGAGTGACCCGGCCAGGGGGCCAGTGGGCTGCGGCTGCTGCCAGACACTGTCAGCCCTCATGCACTCTCTGCCTCCTGTGTATGTGCTGGGGGGCTGCCTAGCCTGGCTGGGCCTTGTGATGAAAAAAATAAGACTTCACCTGAAAATAAGCCCTAATGGGTCTTTTGGAGCAAAAATTAATATAAGACCCGGTCTTATTTTCAGGGAAACATGGTAATAATCCACACCTAGGGAGGAACTTCCTACCCAGACTTCACATATCCTCAGGGCAATAAAATTACACCTCGGGATCAAAGCCCAGGGCAGGAGCACCTCAATCTGCATATCTAAACATCAAAGCCTATTTGTCATTATATATACCTCTACTGGTAGACCCCTAACATTGTAGACTACCTTCAAACATTGTACATGGCTGAATGAATAAACTCTACTTCTAGCAGCTGCCCATTTTTGTTTATTGTGTATTCATGATCCGGCTCAGAAAATCGGACCAACTAAATTCTTCTAACAATAATGGCGCCCAATGTGGGGCTCCTGAGGTAACCTGGCTGGTGGATTGGGTCCAGGTAACTTAACCTAGAGCTGGCACCAGGCCATTTTGTCTGGAGGGTATTGCCCTGGACTCTGCCTGTCCCAGCACAGGTAGTAAAAGGAGGTTTGGCTTTGGGCCAAATAGTTGCTCGAACTAGAAGCTGCAGAGTTGGTAAATACCCTGTAAATTTTTGTGCCCAGTGTGGGTGTATGGATTCCTCCTGCCACTCTGAAGCTACATTTTCTGTTTGTTCCAGCCACACCCAGCCTCCTGCTATCCCATATTGGACAGTGACCAGGAGGACCTGAAAAGCAAGGGGGGGGGGGGGGCTGAGCAGAATATGAATCTAAGCCTGATTGCATGAAGTTGAGCACTTGATTTCTTTTGGGCAATTATCAGCCTACTTTCTGTCTTAGCCCAGGACCAAAAAAGGGTTTTAATAAAGGAAGGGTCAGCACTCTGTTAGGGAGTCCTGGGTATGTGGAGGACTCAGAAGCTTGACAGACATGTTGATCAGGAGTCTGATAACTCTGATGATTGGTCTAAAGAATCTTATGTTGAAATGACAGAAATAAAATCCAGGCCTTAGCAGGCCTTTCATAGAATAATAGTGTTGGAAGGAACCTTAGATGTCTTCTAGTCCAGTGGTGGCGAACCTATGGCACATGTGCCACAGGTGGCACGCAGAGCCCTCTCTGTGGACACGCACGCCGTTACCCTAGTTCTAGGCCTTCAATCCCATCCATGAGCAACCTGCATCAATACCTGCGCCAGGTAAGGTTGCCACGCCCGCCCCCGCCTCCCCAACCATTTTTTTACTAACCTGCCTTTCAGCTGCATTCCATTTCTCCACTTCTCAGCCTTTGCTGCGTGTTTGTGGGGTTATCAGTAAAAAAAAAGTTCCATCAGACTTTCTAACTTCTCACAAAATCTCAAGAAGTTAGAAAGTCTGATGGAACTTTTTGTTTTTTACCGATAGTCCCACAAACACACAGCGAAGGCTGAGAAGCGAACAGAGAAATGGAATGCAGCTGAAAGGCAGGTTAGTAAAAAAAATACTTGGGGGAGGCGAGGGCATCTGGGCGGGCGCGGCAATTTTACCCTGCATGGTGGCAAGAGGATGTAGCACATGCTGTTCCCATGCAAGGCCAGCCCCTGCAGCCCCGGGACAGCTGTGCTGGGCGGCGGTGGGCAGGGTGTTGAGGTGGGGGCTGGCAGGCCGACCAAAGCAGCAGGTGGAGCGCCGGAGACTCAGGGAGGGAGGGTGCTGAAGTGGGCAGTCGGGCCATTGGCAAGAGCAATGTGTCTGAGCGGAAAGTGGCCTTGAAACAAGTGGGGCAGGTAAGGAAAGAAATCCTCACTCCCCCTAGAAATTGCCTTTCTTTCCTTACCTGACTTCCAGCCCCGTGGCGTTTCTCCTTTGCAATCCGCCGCCTCCACATGCAAGGAAACAAAGTTTTTTGGGGGAAAAAAAAGGTCAATCAATCAATTCCAACTTCTCGTGAAAGATCGCCTTGCTGCCTCCTGCCCAATGCCGCGGCCATGAGGCCACAGAACAAGCCGGGCGGCAGTAAGAAACCAGTATACCGGTTTCTTACCTCTGCCTGGATTGTTCCGCAGCCTCGTGGCAGTGGCATTGGGTGTGACACGCAAGGCGGCAAATGGCCGTGCCAGGAGGCAAACAGCCACGTCACGCCGAAACTGAGGAGCTGGCAGGCTGTGGCTGGTGAGGGACACAGCCCCCATGTGCTCGCTGTGTGGGGGGGCTGATGGTGTCAGGCAGCAGCCGCCCCGGCCCCTGCCTTGCCTTGCCTTGCCCTGCAGCAATGGCACCCCTGCCCTGCCCCCTGCCTCGCCTCGTCTCACCCTGCAGGATGAGCCTCCTGTCCACCATCCCATCCACCAGAGACCCCCTGGATCTCCCCCAACCCTGCCCAGACCCCACAGGTATCCCTCTCCATGAGCAACATCAAGGTGGCCATGCCCACCCTGGACACACCCATCCAGTTTGCCGTGATCACCGCAACCACGCCCACCCAATGGGCCACGCCCACCCAATGGGCCACACCCACCCAATGGGCCACACCCACCCAATGGGCCACGCCCACCCAATGGGCCATGGCCACCCAGTGGGCCACACCCACCCGGCACCCGGCGATACATAAGTGGGTTTGAGGTTGCAGTTTGGGCACTCGGTCTCTAAAAGGTTTGCCATCACTGTTCTAGTCCAACCCCCTGCTTGAACAGGAGACCCTATACCATTTCAGATAAATGATTGTCCATTCTCTTGTTGAAAGCCTCCAATGATGGAGCACTCACAACTTCTGAAGGCATGTTTTTCCATTGGTTGATTGCTCTCACCATTAGGAAATTTCTCCTTAGTTCTAAGTTGCTTCTCTTGGTTAGTTTCCATCCATTGTTTCTCCACAACTTCAGCCTTATGGAGACCTTGATAAAGATACCACAAGCTTATAGACGAACATTCGATCATAACCACAAGATGTGTGCACAAGTATTTTTGTAACTTCTTTACCTTATGTCTTGTAAGCAGTGTTCCTGTTATGTAATTAAGAAACCTATATATGCTTGCTTAAAATTGCATTCGGGGTTCTTCCAGTCTTATGGGAGGACCCACCTTTGTCCAGCACTGAATAAATGTGTGACTAAGAGAGAGAACCTGGACTCTGCCTCCTCATTCATGGTGAGCCACACCTGGTTTCCTGATTAACAGACAAGTGTGTTCTATTTGGTTAGGGTCCATGGGGAATTTTAAGGTTTCCCTGGCTTCCCCATTGGGAAGGTAGTTTTGGGGCTGGGATGAGGGAAAATTGCCCATCCAGGCTGGGATGAAAAAGAATTGTGCACAAGGGTTATGGGCTAGGCTCAAAGATGGGGCTGGTAATTGAATTTGTCCAGAAATGGGTACTTTCAACTATGTCATATTAAATTCTCAAAGGCTGAAAGCTAAAGCCTTCTTGTAGGAATCAGTGCTCAGTCATTGCAGGGTGCAAATATGGCTGACTGTTTTCGCAGCGTTTATTGCCTTATATACAGGTATTCCAATAGCATAAAGTAAGTTGGCATCAGCATAGCAACAGCAGTTCTATTGGTGAAACCCCTTGCCAGTTTCTACCACATCCTGTTGATGTAACCAGGCTGATATCATGTGCCAGCCTGGGGTAGTTTCCCACATTGCCATGGTGATGTGAATGGATGAGATCATGTAGAGAGAAGAGGCATGCAGGCGTTGGAAGGGCAGTTTGCTGCTCACAACCTCTACCTGGCCACCATCTCTACACCTTCTCTGCTTTACAAGTACTTTTGAGTAGGAACAATTTTTCTGAAACGTTAAGTTGCAATTGGGTGTATGAATGTCTGTTTAGGCTCAAATTGATGTCAAACCAAAGTAAAATGGAATGAAAATATTCTAACTTAAGTTAACCTAAGACCGTGGTGGCGAACCTATGGCACATGTGCCACAGGCAGCACGCGGAGCAGTCCCTGTAGGCATATGCGGCATTGCCCCAGAGGGAGGCGGGGCCAGGCTGCTGCCTGCCCCCTCTCCACGTGTGCCTATGCTCTTGCTCTCTTTCTCTCTGCACAGGGAGTCAGGGAGCAGCTGCAAGAGGTGGGCAGATCCGGGCTGGATGGTGGAGGCAGCTGCCAGCACGAGTCCAGGTAAGCCTCCAGAGTGATTTCGCGGGGCCCCCCATGGCTGATCTGGTCTGCTGAGGCCTTTTTGAAGCCTCTGGAGCTCACATCCATGGCCATGGGGTGATTTTGCGGTGTGCCAGCAGCTCGATCCAGGCTCTGGAGGCCTGCAAAAGGCCTCTGCCCCACAGATCTAGGGCTGCACAGCAATTTTGCACCCCCCCCCCCCATCACTTATCTGGGCTCCTGAGGTGCCACAAAATTGCCCCGCAGCCATGGATGCGAGCTCCAGAGGCTTCAAAAAGGCCTCTGCCACCTGGATTGGCGGGGGGGGGGGCCGTGAAATCACTGTGCAGCCCTAGATCCGTGGAGCAGAGGCCTTTTCCAAGAGGTGGCAGTGGCAGGGCAATCCATGCACGGGGTGGGGGGTGGGAAATGACGGCCGCACGATGATCTGTGTAGGAGGGAACGGCGGCGGTGGCACGGTGATCCGTACGGTGGCTCGGCCAGGGCTCGGGGGACCGATTGGGGCACCAATCTTCCCTCCCCCCACTATGACAGGCTGCTACTCACTGCACTGGGAGTCAAAGGCCGGCTGTGACCACCTTGCCCCTGGTCAGAAGGAGCTGGCCACCTGGGCTACGGGGGCGGGCGGAGGTTCTGCTCTCCCAAAAGGCCGCCAACTCTTGGCTGGCAACCTGCCCAGAAGCCCTGCCCTGTCAGCACCTGGTCAGGGCTGGAGGCGGAGAGGCCACAACAGGGGTCTGGCCATCGCCGCCCAGGCCTCGCTCTGCCCCATCGGAGGCTTCCTGGCCGAGGCTGCTGAGGGGCGCCCAGGAGGGCAGGGCAGCCGCCCATGCCCAGAACCCCCGGACAGCCACTGGGTGGCGGCAAGGAGATGGCCTGGCTTCCTCTCGTCGCTGCTGGCCATCCGGGCTCTGTGGCCAAGTGCCCTCTCCCCCCACAGGTTGTAAAGCCAGGGTCATGGCTGGTGCGCGGGCGTGGCCAGAGCCCCTCGGCCCTCCGGCCATGCAGCAGACCCGGAAGCACCGCCTGCCACTTTAAGGGGAGCGGCCGTGAGGGAGGCGCCCGCCACAGGACTCCGGGTGAACAAAGGGCAGCCCGCCGGGGAGGGACCAGAGCCGCGCCTGCCTGCCCACTCTTCCAACTAGGCGTCCCGCTCGCTTCTTTCAGAGCCAGCCCAGCCGCAGCCATCAATGTGGAGTCACTGAAGTGCTGTCCGCCTTGCCCAGAGCCACCCCAGCCACCGCCTCAGCCCCTCTGCCTCAGAAGGCGAGCGCACCACCAAGGCTGGGGTCGAGAGGAGGCAAAGATCTACGCCACGCCCAAACCGGCCGTTTGCTGGCTGTTTGCCTCCAACCAGAGGCAAAGACCCACACCACGCCGAAAGTGGCCGTTTCCCGTCTCGCGCATTGCAGCAAATGGCCGGTTTTGGCATGGCGTGGATCTTTGCCTCCAGCCAGAGGGAAACAGCCGGCAAACAGCCAGTTTTGGCGTGGCATGGATCTTTGCCTCCGTCTGGAGGCAAAGAGCCATGCCACATCAAAACCGGCCGTTTGCTGACTCCTACCCAGTGCCGCTGCCATGAGGCCGTGGAACAAGCCAGGCGGAGGTAAGGAACCAGGTCGGGGCACTGCGAGGGTTGGGTCGGGCTGGCAGGAGAACGGCCAGGAGCCAGCCAGCCAGCGAGAGCTGGATTGGGTGGGGGGATCTGGATCTGGCCCCTTTTACCATGTCCAGGGGCCAGGAAGAAGTTGTCTGCTCAGCCATGTGTGCAACGGAGGTGGCGGAGGCAGCAGCGGCCTGGGCAGGCACTCGTAAGCCAGGCAGGGCCTAGCAGGGCTGAGCAAGCAAGAGCAGGGTTCGGTGGGAGGATCAGGATCTGGCCCCTTTTACCTCGTCCAGGAGCCAGGGAGAAGTTGCCTGCTCAGCCACGTGCATGGCGGAGGTGGCGGAGGCAGCCCGGGCAGGCTCTGATTAAGCAGGGATGAGAGCCAAGCAGGGACAAGCCCTTCCTCGCCTGCATCCATGATGCCATCTCACAGGTGCTGAAGGGCTACGACTGGAGCCTGGTGCCCATGCCCGTGTGGGGCCATGGGGCGCTGAAGGCCAAGCCACATGTCAAGCAGCCCATGAACGCCTTCCAGGTCTGGGTGTAGGCGGCGTGCAGGAAGCTGGCCAGTACCCACACCTGCACAACACTGAGCTCAGCAAGACGCTGGCAAGCTCTGGCTGTGAGTGGGGCCACCTTGAAAACTGATTCGACTTTCATCGGTTTCTGCCTGCAGGCAATTCCTGTCCTGTTGGGTGTTGGTTTGATGAATGAGGGGAGCTGCACGTTGGAAGGGCTGACAAATTATTAGCTCCCTAATTTTAAGTGGACACCCATGTTCAAGAGGGATCAGACTGGAACGGGGTGATGTAGTCCCAAACATACATGTGTGTGCAAAACCTGGCTCTCATGGAGGTGTTTCCAAACATTGGCTTACAACATGGCTCTTCAAACTTGGCCCTTTTATGACTTGTGGACTTCAACTCCCAGAATTCCTCAGCCAGCATTCTCCCTTCTTTTGAAACAAACAACCCCCCCCCCCCAATACTCCCGGTCCTGCCTTCTGAATTAAAACGAAAGCCAAGTTTTTTCTTTTGTGGTCTTTACATATTTAAACTGCAGCTAGAAGGAAGTGGGGAAGAAAACCATCGCGAGACACTCTTCTGTTTTAACTTTTTTTCCTTGTCGCTTTTGTGAGTTTTCATCCTTTTGTGAGAGGGCAGTGTTTGGGAGGGGGTGTAGCTGCCACCTTCCCCCCTCCAAGCCATCAGCTGAGCAAGACGCCTGCCTGCCCATGCTCTTCCCCCTGTCCGAGGCTTTAGTTGTCGAGAGCATTTCTGCTGAGGATTGGCTGGGGTGGGCTGTTTGGTTTTTATTCCCCTCCCATCTGCTGGGTAGTTGCAACAGGTTTTGGTCTATTCTTTCGTGCTTTGAGGTTACCCACGAAGCACGTTTGTTTTTTGGGGGGATCCCCAGTCCGGTTGCTGAGCTTGCTTAAACCCTCTTCTACCTCCTCCTCCTCACCAGAGCCCCCCTTTGTCTGCAACCAGCCCCTGCCCCGGCCCCTGCCTCACCTTGTCTTGCCCCATGGCAATGGCACCCCTGCCCTGCCCCCTCCCTTGCCTCACCTCACTCTGCAGGATGAGCCTCCTGCCCACCGTCCCACCCACCAGAGACCCCCTGGATCTCCCCCAATCCTGCCCGGTCCCCACAGGCATCCCTTTCCAGGAGCAGCATCAAGGTGGCCACGCCCACCCTGGCCACACCCACCCATGCTGCCATGACTACCATAGCCATGCCCACTCGGTGGGCCATGCCCATCCGGCACCCAGCGATGCATAAGTGGGTTTTGGGTTGCAGTTTGGGCACTCGGTCTCTAAAAGGTTCGCCACCACTGACCTAAGATCTACAATAAAAATGCCTGGCCATGGTGTGTAAAATATAAGAGCTCTGATTTTTATTTTTTGCAAAACTAACTTACAGTCATCGTGCATGTAAGGTCTTTGTGTGTCCTTGAGGTAAAAGAGTTGATGTGAAAAGATGGGTTAATTATGCTGTTAATGGCTGATCTATAGAAAAACCATAGAAAGCAGTGTATTTCACTCAGTTCCACCACTTTACCTGGCTAAAAATGGCCAAATAGCTTGGCGCCTGAAAAAGGGGGGGACCCTTTGACCACTATTCCTCCCCAAATGCATTTAGTGCCCGCCCCCCACCATTCAGAGTGGAACGTCTGGGATGGGAATTCTGCAGGGAAACTAATGGTTATATGTTTCTTTTTCTTAGCTCTCTTCAGTATACAAGTAGGGAAGAAACCTTTCTTCCCCAATGATATCTTTAGGCTTTGGGAACCTCTGCCTCATAACCTTGGACTTTCCAAATTCTGCCTCATTCTACTTCTCCCTCTTCTGAATGTCTCAGCCTTCATCCAATCTGCAGTGGTAGGACTAAGCCTTTTTCAGTAATAAAGAACTGCATTTCAAATAGTTTCTTTTTGCAACTTCTAGTAGGGGAGAGGTTTGGGCATTTTCAGTTACTCTATAAGTCATTCACTGCCTTTTTCTTTAGTACAATCTCCATGCCTTCCCTGAAGGTTTTGACCATAAGTTAGCTCAGCTCTGCAACCATGATTAGTTAATTAGCACCCAAGGCTGGCTTGTGCTGCTATCGGAAATTGGCATGATCCTAATCAATTCAATCCCAAAGGCTCCCTTTTGTATCCTAAGTGGTTGGGAGCAGGGGCCAAGGCATTCCTTTCAATGCATATTCTGCATTGTGTGCTTGCTTGCTTTCTTGGCAACCTCTTTCTTTCTGTTGAAAGAAAAATCTTCATCAGTCCAAGCCAGGAATAAACAAAAATGGAGACTGCTTTAGAAAGAAGGTTGTAGTTTATTGAAGAGCAGAGCCAGACAGAAATGTGGCTCTGGGAAAGCGGACCACATGGAGCAGGGAGTGGTGGGTTTTTATACCTTCTTGGGCTTTTGTGTTTAGAGTTGTTCCTGTGGCATGAACTTTGACCTGAGGTTCAGTGTGCCTTTCTGGTACTCTAATGGTGGTGGACGTTAATCCTATTATGTCCCAAAAGTCATGTCCTGCTTCCCTGGGGCTGTGGCTGATGGCTATGTCCTGTGTTGGATTTTTTGGGGGGTGAGGAGTTGTTGGTTCTAGGGATCTTTGTCTTTCTAATCCCATCAGCTCTAAGCTTCCTACCTCCAGTCTTTCTGAAAGGATTATCAAATCAGCATTTCTACAGACCTGGTTTCTGCCTAGTTTCTGCTTGGGGCTATTAAGAAAAACTGGGCCTGCTTTTCTGCCTTTAAGATCTTTTGGGGAAATATAATATTCTGCCTTTTTAATATTCCCCAAAATATTTCTTTCTCTTGGGGGGGCTGACTTCCCACATTTCCAATGACAAACATTGATTTCCACTTGCTGATTATCCCAGAACTGAGATGTGGATTCAAAGGATTGGGGAAGGGGGGGGGAATGGCTATAGGGTTTCCCCCCTTTTCCCAGCTTTCTTGTGGGTTGAGTCCCGAAGCATGAGCCCTTCCCACCACTGGGCTCGCTTGGGTGGTTGGGATGATATCATCCTTATATTGTGGGTGTTTGTGGGCAATTTCTTAATAAATCTTTTCTAATAGCAATAGCACTTAGACGTATATACATCTTCACAGTCCTTTACAGCCCTCTCTAAATGGTTTACAGAGTCAGCATATTACCCCCAACAATCTGGGTCCTCATTTTACCGACCTCGGAAGGATGGAAGGCTAAGTCAACATGGAGCCAGTGAGGAGCAAACCCCTGGCAGTCAGAAGAATTAGCCTGCAATACTGCGTTCTAACCACTGCACCATGACTCCTTTCTAAGCTTTATTAAGGTCCCAGCACCTCTCTTGATGTTCTCCTTCTTTGGTATCTATCCTGCAAATTCTAACTTTAATGGAAACAATTGGTGCTGTGAGCCAGATAATAATAGGGGGATGAACCCAGGAAAAAGGGGCATGGTTTAGAGAATTACTCCTTGGTCTTCTCTTTGTAGTATTCCTTGTTCTTGTTTCCTGCTGTGTCCTTCACTGCTTGCCCCTAATCACCTCTGCTTATTCTAAACAATGTGGGCAACGTGTTACAGAAGCTTATCCTCTGTCTCTTCAGTTGGGCTGTCATGCTCCTGCGCACTGCTCACAGCATGAAAGGGGGGGAGGATTGATGACCAGGACTTAGGGGACAGTATCAATATACAGATGGCCCCTCTGTCTCTGGTCACTTGTAGGCCTATGAATGCAGGGTCATGAAAGGACAGCAAAGAAACACGCAATGTTCTAAACCCACCCAAGAACATCTGGCATCTTGGGGAAACACCCACAACACCCAAGACTGAACATATGGTCTTGGGGGAAACTCCCCTGAGATAACATACTAGCTACTTCTGCTTTCATATCTATAGTGTGCCAGCCTTAAAGGGCAAAGTCTTAATCTCATGTGTGCCAGCTTAGCTGGGTGAATTGCTTATGTAATCAAAGTGACTATAAAAATAACCTTTCTTTGCTATTTGAGACTTTTTGTCTTTTGTACAGAAGCCCATCTCTATTCAGCTGAATAAACACGTAAACTTGAAGGCAACTTCTGGTTTCCTGTATTTCTTTATCAAGCAAAACCTCAGAACCTGCACATCATTTCAGGCACCAAGCTAGAAAGCATGAGACTGTGAGTCCTGCCTTATCTATGAAAGCCAGCTGGATGACTTTGGGCCAGTCATTCTCTCTCAGCCCTAGGAAGGAGTCACTGGCAGGCCACTTCTGAAAATGTGCCAAGAAGACTGCAGGGACTGATCCTAGTCTCTAGGAGTCAAGTTCATAAGAAACATCAGGGGAAAAACCCCATGTTTTATTAGGAAAATGTTATGAATAGTTTCCTACTCTCCTCCATCATGTTCTTTGGTGCCCTGGTTTCCTTTTACCACTAATTTTTCCAAGCATAATTGCTTTCTCCAGTGAATTCCCCCACACGACATGGTCAAAATAAGTGAGACACAGTTTTGTGATTTTTCCTTCCAGTGATGTGTTTGGTGTTAATGTGCTCCAGCACTTATGCCATGGCCCCATAGGAGCCTGGTTTGGAGGAGGAGGAGGAGGAGTTGGAACGAAGACCATCCAACAGGGATGGCATGTCTCACTTGGTATGTTTGGAGAGGCCGGGGTCTGAGGATGATGCTGTCCCAGGCCCTCAGGCACTGGGGGAGGTGGTTGACCAGATGGAGAGCTACCTGCCCTCACAGACACAGGGGAGGATCAGCTACAGACAGGCAGTGGTGCTGATAGGCAGCAGATCCCCTCGATGTCATGGTTCCGACAGATGAAACTCTTCAAAGAACTTTGAGGCATAGTTTACCTTAAAGAATCTTTATTAGAGTAGCATAGCTTCGGCACTAACATAGTTGAAGCCAAAATCTGAATTCCCCTCCCCTGAGCACATAGTATCAAAGCACAATTCCCTCCTCTAATTAACTGTCATAAATCACATTCTCCAATTAGTTTGAAATGCCGGCTTTCCCTCCAGTTCTTCAACCCGCCATTTCTTATCATCTCTTATTTCAAAAACACTGAATTCACACACTATTACAATATTGTTATGTCTAACTAACTCCCATCACATTCCTCCTCCTCCCCCAGTATCATCTAATTCTAAGAGTAAAGCATAAGAAAGAATAAGGCTGCATCTCCATATGTTGTCAAAGCAAGAACATCCAATATTAGCAGCATTAACATCCGGCCCCCCTTACAAAAAGGACAGATCCTGTAGTGTAAAAAAAAGCATAAGTTAGGGACTTATGTTAGGGAGAGTTTCGGGTGATGTGCTGAAGAATAGACCCAGGGAAAAGCTTCTCCTCTCTCTGGGTCTGATTTTTGCGTGCCAGTGGGTCCGTTTGGGTTGAAAACCGCCCTGGAGATGTGGCCACCAAGGGGTGAAGTTTTGAGGACCGTGGGTCGGCGGTAGCCAGCTCGCTGGAGCCAAAGGAACCCCCGGAATCGGCAGAAGAAAGGCGGACCACATTTATGCGGTCCGCCATTACCAGCTGATCATCGAAGACAGAGAAGAAGCACAGAATGACAGCAAGCAGCTGAGCCGGGTGAGAATACCGTCTTCTTTCTCAGTAGAGGTGGACTTTTGGCAAATAGCTCTTTTACAGCTCGAGAGTGAAGCCTTTCACTTTTAGGGAGGGGGTGGAACTTTTTTTTCTTCCCCCCCCTCCTGAACTCAAGTGGCGGTTTAAGCTTTTTGGCAGCTTAAAAACTTTTTATATAGTAAAGCTGTCTGAGGCTTAAGATAAATTTGGGAAGCTCCTGTTCTATTAGAGATTTTTTGCCTTTGTTTTTTGTTGGAAACCCACTGCAATTATTATTTTTTACCTTTTAAACTCTATACATTTTTTCCCCTTTTAAACATGCTGGGAATGGATACTTAGTGGCGCCCTGTGGCTACATTGAGAACTATTTTCACTTTCTGTTGCCTGGAGCTTATTTAGAACTTTGGCTGCATGCCCAGACATTTTTTATCTAAGACCTTGAAACTTTGTTGAGAAAAGATTTTCTTCTGGTTTATTTGGCTTCACAAGACAGACTATATTAATAAACAAATACTACTTGGAGACATCTGCCTCCTTGGATTATAAATACTGTGCTTTGGAACTATAACAAGCTGTCTTAGAAGAACTGGAAATTAAGAAATCTCTCTAAACAGAATCTGGTGGACTATAATTTTGATATTTTTGCTTTTTTCTTTTTCCTTTCTTTTTATCCTTTTTATTCTGGGAGAGTATTTTTTCCTCTCCTTTGTTTATTGCTTCCTTCTTTTTGTCTTGTTGCTATTTTTTACTTTTACTTTTTTTAAACTATTTTTATGGATTTCCCCTCCTAGCAATAGGAGTCTATTGCATTAGAAAAGTTGGCCATGACTTCCGGTTCCAGTTTGTGGCAACAGTGGTCATGCAAAGAGAGTCGTCTCTTTGCCAGCCGGTTCTTCTTCGCCGGTAGACCCTGAAGAGGGTTGAAAGTCACCCTGGAGGGGTGACCACCGATGAGGAGGCTTTTTGGTGACTGTGGGAGGGCAGCAGCTTCTCCTGCAGCTCCATCTAACTCCTTAGGGCCGACGGAGCAAAGATCGCCCAACAAGATGGCCGATCATGCAGCTGTACCAGCCAAAAGTCACAAGAACATCTAAGCGTAAAGAACCACCATGGATGATCCAGGTGAGACCTTTCTTTTTCCTCTCTTCACCCTACTTTTTTTTCCTGTAAAAAGCCTTTTAGAATTATTTCCCTGCCTTGAGAGAGCGGTGTTTGTTTGCGTGGGAAGAAAAGTGCTGAATGAAAGGACAGAATAACTAACTTTAATGATTATATTTTACTTGTATCTACTCTGGGGTCCCGAAAAAACCCTTACAGTGCTCTACTACCTGATCTAGTTTATATCTGGAGAATATTTCTTTTTTTATTTTCTTTCTAAAAAGAAAAAAAAATCATTTTATTGATGTCTGGGAAAAGATTCTATAACCCACTGAGGACATCTTGTGGTGAAATTTAATATTGCAATTGCCTGCTTTTGTTTGAAATTGAGGTTGGTTTTGATCTTCAAATTACAATAAAAGAGAAAAGATAAGTTGATGCAGCTGTTAGAAACTGTGGGGGTGGACATTGGTTAACTGTTATTAAATATAGCCTCCACTAAAAGACAAAAGGACTGCTTCCAACTACCATCGAAATGGAGAAACCCTATTTACAACTTAACTGTAAACTTATACTGGAAAAAATTCATGAAGCCACTGAGCAAGTATGCGCTAAAATAAAAGAGATTACTACAGAAATAAGAGTCAGAAACCCTACTTCAAACTTCCAAACTGACTTTCAGACTTCAACTGACTATCCTATAGGCCAAAATATACCAGAAGAGGAATTAACCAACACCAAAGAGGAATTCATATCACCTCATATGCAACCTATTGAGATTTTTGATGTTCAAAGGTAACTTTAATTAAACTATATACAACTCCAAAAACAAGAGGAATTGATGTACAAACATGATCTACTGAGAACTATGACAACTTTGATAACCAACTACTAACCACAAAACTGGACACAACTGAATGTCTTACTCAGCTGAACCAAACATTGAGACTTGAATTTTTAAAGCAACAAGGGTCTAACCACAAAGGAGTCAGGCTCCTAAAACAGAGGATGGGACATCTTCCCTTGACCTAAATGTTATTACAAGGAATAAAGGGAGATCTATTTGTTGAAATAGAGGCTCTGTTATGGAAACCTGCTTGGCACAAAAAGAAAGCCAGAATAAGACTGAAAAAAGAGATCCAAAATTACATGTAATGGGTTAAAAAGGCCTTTTAGAGATATGGATTGATTTAAGGTTTAAGACTCAGACTTAGAAGCAAGAGGAAAACTCGTGATTAGTAGAATATATATGTGAAATAGAGTAAGAATGTATCTTTTGAAATATGTTTATATTATGTATGAAAATTACCTTGTAATGGAATGAGAATAAGAAAATGGATTGTGATAATAGAGGCTTTAGAGATTTGGACTTACTTAACAATTAACTGACTATGTGAAGTTAGCAAGATGATATTTTGTGTAACAATATGTTTGTTTTAGATATGATAATTATTCGGATGAGATTTAAATCTTACCTAATGGACTGAAATGATTTTTTTTGTCTTGTTTTCTTATAGAAATAGATTGACTGATAGATTATATATACAAAATAGAGTAGAGTAATATTTTTTATCTTAACTAGTATAACTATTTTGTAGTGGAAGAAGAAATAAGAGAGATTTGTCATAAGAGAAAAATTGGTACTAATCAATGACTTATTAGACTGAGAAATAGAATATATCTGGAAATATTAGAATGTTATTGTTGGAATATTATGTGTATTTTAGAAGGGGTACCCAAAGTGCTAATAATATGTTTATTCAAGATTAAATTTGATTATGGTAATTCTAAATCAGTAAAGCTTAAAAACAGGATTTGGATCTATATAGATGTAATGTAGAAATGGATTAACCTAAATATGTTATACTATTTGAGGGAAAAAGAGAGGGAACATTTAATGAATTAATTTGAGTTATATATATATGACTTTGTCTTTGGATGATTGATTACCCCATCACCACGGTGTTTCTCAAGCACTTTGATGTAAAAGTTAAAAAAAAAAAAACTTGTTTATAAAAAAAGTTGGCCATTTGGCTACCTGGTGGATTACAATACAAGATATAAAGGCAAAGATGAGCGCTTCAAACCTATCTAAACTTGAGAAAAAAGGATCTTCCGCCCCTGCCTCGACTTCTGCAAGTCCAGTATATCAGAAATCAATTATGACATTGTTGCAACAAGAAAAAATGGATGTTCAACAAAAAGATACTCAAGCAATTTTGCAAGCAATTGCAGTGCAGATGGCAACCTCAACAAAAAGTTATGAAGACTTGAAAAATGATCTTGATAAAATGAACCAAAAAATTACTAATATAGACTCTCAAAATGAAAATTTTAAACAGATGATTACAGACAGTCAACAAATGATCCAAAAATTAGAAGACAAATCAGTGGAAGTTGACCAGAAATTAGAATCCTTAAAAGATGAAAATGAAAAATTGGCCCAAATAAATGGAGAATTGGAAGACTCATTGGCAGTCATAGAGATGGAAAGATTTTCATATTTTTTAAGATTTCAAAATATAATAGAAGACAAGGAAGAGGACCTCTTAGACTTGATAACTGAGCTATTTGCGGATGTTCTAGGAATGGGGAAGATTCAAATGGAAGGAGAATTGGACCAGATCTATAGAGTTAATTCAAACTATGCTAGAAGAAATAAAGTGCCCAGGGAAGTCCATGTTAGATGTCTCAAAAGATCCATAAGAGATGAGATTCTGAGAAAAGTAAGAGATCAACCGTTAAAATACAAAGAAAAAGAAGTAGTATTTCTCAAACAAATTCCTAGAAGGATAAGAGAAGCACGAAGAGACTATCAGTTTTTAACCAGGAAATTGGTTGAAAAAGGAATGAATTTTAGATGATTGATTCCAGAAGGGATCTTAATCTACTGGGACACAAAAAGATATAAACTGGACACACCGCTTAAAGCAATGAAATTTTTTGACAACCACAGAGCATTTTTGGAAAAAGGTGATCCTGAACCCAAGAAGCAAGAGGAAACGGTAGCTGAAGGAGTGGCTAAACAAACAGAGGAGGAAGAAGTCAAAAATACATATTCAGAAGAACGAGCAAGACAGAGAGACCAGAGACAGATAAGATCAACTAGAAGATTGAGACCTAGATATAATTGAAAGAGATGGAGGAGATTGGAATCTTATCAATAAATATAAATGGACTAAACTCTCCTTTAAAAAGGAGAAAATTTTTTACAAGTTTACAAAAATTAAAAATGGACATAATTTGCCTCCAAGAGACACACATTAAGAGACAACATTTTAAAATCCTAGAACAACCAAAAATGGGCAAACTTTATTTTACACTCACATCTCAAAAGAAAAGAGGAATAGCACTTTATATTAAAGAAAAGATGAATCCCAAACAAATCTATGCAGATGAAGAGGGGAGAATACTAATGGTGGAAATTATGGTGGATCAAAAACAGATATTGATAGTAGCAATATATGCACCTAATGATAAGCAACAGCAATTTTATCAACAACTACAAAAGACAATACTAGACTCAAATTGCCAAAATATTTGTATAATGGGAGACATTAATGCAATAGCAGATGCGACTCTGGATTACAAAAGCCATAAACAAGGGAGAAAATTAATGAAATGCACATTCTCTCTTTTTTCTATTTTTGCTGCTTTTTCTGCAGCTGCAGGAATTGTATCCAGGGAGGAAATAAAATGCTTGCTCGTGTTATTTGTCCTACAACCGACATGATGCATTGTGTTTGTGTAAGAGATTTGGGGCTGTATTCTTAAATATTGGTCAGATGCATTGAAGAATGAAGCTGCCAGAGAGCCTTAACAGTACCTGACATGTAAAAACAAAACAAAAGTTTTTGTAGAGACTGAGTTTCCAAAGAGCCACATTTTGCATAGCCCCAAGGCTGTGAAAAGATGATTTGGTGGGTGGATTTAATTATCTTTCTTCCCAGTTCTGATCCTGGCACTTCTGCTGGGCCCTGACAGCCCTGCAGAAGGAAGGAAGGAAGGAGATGGGAATGAGAAGGAGGGAGGGAAAAAGGAAGGAAGGACACCCCCCCCCCCGATGGTAACCACAATGCTAAGGCGTCCCTCAATGAAATTGAGTATGACACCCCTGATACAAAAGGTTGTTAAGTGAATCTGGTTTCACTATTGACTTTGCTTGTCAGAAGGTTGCAAAAGGGGATCACATGACCCTGGGACACTGTGACCGTCATAAATATGAATCAGTTGCCAAGCATCCAAATGTAAATCATGTGATCCTGGGGACACTGAAATGGTCATAAGTGTGAAAAATGGTCATAAGTCACTTTTTTCAGTTGTAACTTCGAACAGTCACTAGGCGAACTGTTGTAAGTTGAGGACTACCTGTACTTTATCACTTTTTTCCTTTTTTTGGTCAAGTTTTTGACACCTTGCTAGGTGACTGGTGGTACTCAGATATTGCCATATCCTAAAAGTGGTACAATGGGTGAAAAGGTTGAAAAGCCCTGACTTTAGTGGATACATACACTTTATCTTCTACGTGGAGCGTCCCCTGGGGAGCTCGTTTCTTGTCTGCCTGTCTTTTCTGACTTTCAGCTGCTTTATTTAGCACTTTCTTCACTTCGCTCCAAACACATTGGAACAAATTGATCCACTCAGGTAATGTGCTCGAGGAGGGGGGCTCCTGCACGCACTCTGGTATTGGCATGAATTCCACCCCCATAGCTAACTTAAATGGAGTGAAACCAGTGCTGCTGTGTACTGTGTTGCTATACGTCACTTCTGCAAATGGCAAAAGTTCTGCCCAGTTCATTTGCTGGTAGTTGACATAGCAACGCAGGTACTGTTCCACCATTGTGTTAACTCGTTTGCGGCCCCATTCATACTTGGATGAAAAGCTGAGCTAAGCCCCTGGGAGGACCCAAGCATACTCACAAAATCTCTCCAGAACGTAGCAGTGAATTGGACCCCTCAATCTGAGATGATGGGCTTAGGTGCTCCGTGCAGCTGATAGATATGCTTTAAAAACATCTTTGCTAATTTCTGGGCTAAGGGGAGTCCAGAGCATGTGATGAAGTGGGCTTGCTTGGAAACAAGGTCTATTACAGTCCAAATCACGATGCTTCCCCCACTCTCTGGCAGCTCCACTATAAAATGCATAGCTATCTCCTCCCAGGGTCTAACCAGGTCAGCCACCTGCTGCAACAGTACTGGGCTTTTCCCCGGCAGTCTTTTACTGGCTGCACAAATAGCACAGCTCCTCACATAACTCTCAATGTCCTTTTTCATTTTTGGCCACCAGAACTGACAGTGAGGTACAGTCTTTAAGAACCTGAAATGGCTGGCCTGCTTAGCATTGTGGCTGTGCTGTAGGACTTGAAGTCGTAGATGCTCAGGAACGTACAGCTTGTCGCCTTTCCATGCTTACCCCATCCCTCATGGTCAGTTCTTTTTGGTGAGCTCCGAACCACGCCTCGGTCGGTAACTCCTGCTTCAGCTGTTGGGCAAACGCATTGGTAAGGGGTTAGCTCCTCTTCTCCTGCCGCCTGGTCGTAGCTTGCACCATTTGTTGCTTGGTGGGAACAATGGAACTCACTACCTCCTCTCAGGTGCTCTTGTACTGAGGCATGTGGGATAGGGCATTGGCAAGAAAATTCTTTCCCCCTGGGATGTACTTTAACTCAAAATCAAATCAGTTGAAGTACTGCGCCCATTGGACTTGTTTGGGTGAGAGTTTACGGGGGCCTTCCGGGCCTCCAAATTCTTATGGTCAGTCCATACCTCGAATGGGGTTTTACTCCCCTCTAGGAATTGCCTCCATGTCAATAATGCCCACCGTACCACAAAAGCCTCCTTCTCCCAGACAGCCTATCATCGTTCTGTCTCATTCAGTTTGTGAGACGTGTACGCACATGGTTGCAAAGTTCCCTCCTTGTTCCTCTGGAGGAGAACTGCACCAGCAGCCACATCGCTGGCATCTGCCTGAATCACAAATGGTTCCTCTGGGTCTGGGTGCTTTAGAAACAGTTCAGCCACAAACAACCCCTTAAGTTTTTTGAATGCTGCCTGACACTCCATTGTCCAGTTCAAAGGCTGATTCGGCAGAGGTTTCCCCCTCCCCTTTCCCTATTTTCAACAGTTCAGTGATTGGCAAGGCAATCTTTGCGAAAGAGGGGATGAACTGCTGGTAGAAGTTTGAAAAACCTAAGAAGCTCTGTAGCTGCTTGCGGGTATGAGGGGCCTGCCACTCTAAGATGGACTTCACTTTCCCTGGGAACATCTCTACCCCCTTGCATGACACTTGGTAACCCAAATAGTCCAGGGTCGTCTTGTGAAACTCGCATTTTGACAGCTTAGCATACAGTTTAGCGTCCAAGAGCTTTTTCAGCACCTGTCGCACGAGTTTCACATGTTCTTCCATAGTCTCAGTGTAAATAAGGATGTCATTCAGGTACACCAAAAACCCTTATATAAATGCTCATGTAGCACTTTGTTTATGAGCTGCATAAATAGGGCAGGGGCCCCTTGTAGTCAAAAAGGCATCACCTTAAATTGATAACTCCCAAAGGGGCAGTTGAAGGCAGTTTTCCACTCATTGCTGTGGAAAATGAAAATATTGTCTATTGTTCTTCTATGCTAGGTTTAGGCTCAGGTGAACTAAATCAGGCCTCATGGAAAAAGTCTTGAGCCAAAGTCTGTGCTATGCTTAATTTTGCAGTTTGGAATTGTACTTAATATGATTTTGCTAAGCTTGCTTGTTTCAAATATATTTGGAACATAAGGACTGGAACAGTAATAAATAGGGAACTGAAAGTAGCTGATGGATGTGGGTTCCAATGTACATGAGTATGTGGAAAATTATGTTCAGCAGAGGGTCAGCAGGAAGTCAGAAGGAAGTCAGCAGAAAGTCAGCAGAAAGTGTAAGATTGCTGACCATCTGTCTACAGTCATAGGACAGGAAAGGGTATAAAGAGTTGGGACTGGACCTGATTGATTTGCCATTGGCCTATAGCTGTCCTTGCTGGACCTACTATGTCACTGGACCTCATTGCAATGGGTTATTAATGTAAGTGATGTTGTGTTATTATGTTTGCTATGTTCCAAATTATTAGCAAAATAAACCTCTGAATCTTAAAGTAAGAATTATTGTTTTGTGTTGCTGGCTTTTGTCTTTTTCATTGGGTTTTTTCCACGACAGTTTTGGTACATTGGCCGGGAAAAGACGGATGCTGGAAGAGACCTGCTGTCCAGCTAGGATTTCTGACTGGTTCCTGGCTTTGGGTCACAGGTAACCAGCCCGGTCTCTCCAAGCACTCACAATCTACTTTGGATCAGAGGTAAGCAAAAGGCCCCTTTCCTTGGGACCTTAGGGTAGATAGGGCAGTTGTTTTGATTTAGTTAGTTAGTTAAGCCTGTCATCCTACTCTGGCAGCAAGGGAAGGGACAGACTAGTTGTGTGGAAGTGTCATACTTCACTGGCAAAACAGTCCAGGCTGGTCCTGTGGCTGGGAACTGGTGAAGGGCTAATGGTCCTGGGGGCTGATCACCCCCTTGTATTGATTAGAGGTTGCACCTCTGGGCGAGAGTCATGCTCTCATGTGTTATCTCTTGAAGCCTCATTTATGAGGGTTTTTTTGCTCCCTCATCAACGATGCTTGGCAGGAAATAAGGTTATGTCATTTTTTCGGTTACTGGTGATTTGCAGATTGAGCTCTGAGATTGCCATTTCAAAGTTTGTACTTTGGGCTTTTGTTTAAGCTGTGTGAAGATGAAGGTATGTTTCTGACTAACCTAGCAGACAACTTTATCTCCCAAAAAGTAGAGAAAGGAACTAGTGAATTAGCCATATTGGATCTAATTCTCACTAACAGAGATGAAATGATAGAAGGTGTTGAAGCCACAGGAACCTTGGGAGGAAGTGATCATGAATTATTGGAATTCAACATTATGGAAGCACAAGCAATAGAACACAGTCAAACTAGAGTCTTGGACTTTAAGAGAGCTAATTTCAATAAACTTAGAGAGGGCTTGGGAAAGATTCCATGGATGAGAATCCTCAAGGGGAAAACAACTCAAGAAGCTTGGGAAATTTTTAAAAGTGAGATAATAAAAGTCCAGTCTAGCACAATACCAACAAAGAAGAAAAATAGCAGCTCTCAAAAGAAACCAGCATGGCTGCATAAAGAACTCTCTGATAAATTGAAAGATAAAAAGGACAAGTATAAAAAGTGGAAACAGGGACACATAACTAAGGCACAATATCAGCAAATAGCTCGAGCCTGCAAAGATGAAGTGAGGAAAGCTAAGGCTCAAAATGAACTAAGGCTTGTGACCAAAGTCAAAAATAACAAAAAAAGCTTCTTTCAACATGTAAAAAACAAGAAAAAAGATAAGGAAATGATTGGTCCATTAGTGGGGGAAAGTGGCAAGAAGGTGACAAGCAACAGGGAGAAAGCAGAACTATTTAACTCGTTTTTTGCATCTGTCCTTACACAAAGGAAAAAAACAGACCAACCTATCAAAAATAGTGCCATAAAAAACAAAATAGAAACACAAGTTAAGATAGGCAAGAAAATGGTAAGTGAGCACCTGTCCAGCCTAGATGAGCTCAAATCACCAGGACCAGATGGATTACACCCCAAGGTTCTCAAGGAACTGGCAGATGTGATCTCAGAACCACTGAACTACATTTTTCAAAGATCCTGGAGCACTGGGGAACTACCAGAGGACTGGAAAAGAGCTCATGTAGTTCCCATCTTCAAAAAAGGAAAAAAAAATGGATCCAGGAAATTACAGACCTATCAGCCTGACCTCAATACCTGGGAAGATTCTGGAAAAGATAATCAAACAACGAATCAGCGAACACCTACAGGCAAACAAAGTCATTACTAAAAGCCAACATGGGTTTGTCAAAAACAGATCATGCCAGACAAATCTTATTGCATTCTTTGACCAAGTGACAAAATTAGTGGATCAGAGGAATGCTGTGGATATAATTTACTTGGACTTCAGTAAGGCATTTGATAAAGTAGATCACAACCTACTACTTGATAAGATAGAAAAATGTGGGTTAGACATCATCACCACCAGATGGATTCATAGCTGGCTGACTGACCATACTCAGCGTGTGGTCCTCAATGGAACTGCATCTACATGGAGGGAAGTGTGTAGTGGGGTGCCCCAGGGCTTTGTTCTGGGCCCAATGCTCTTCAACATCTTCAACAATTTGGACGAGGGGATAGATGGGGAACTCATCAAATTTGCAGACAACACCAAGCTGGCAGGAATAGCCAACACTCCAGAAGACAGGCTTAAGATACAGGAGGATCTGGACAGACTTGAACACTGGGCACTATCTAACAAAATTGTTGTGTTCTGAGCCTGCAGAAGCAGGCTCGGGACATTGCAATGGTCCCGGGCTGTTGCAAGCTGCCCGGGACCAGACTGAGTGGCGCCAGCCTGCACGCATGCGCAAGGCGCGGAAGCGCGCCAGTTTGTTACCTTTTTGCCCGGGGATTCTATTAAAGGAGGCAGAGAGGCCTGTGAGCCTCTGAGTTGTGTCGGAGAGAGCTGAAAAGAATAAAAGCTGTTAGAACCATCAGAATGTGTGCTCTTCTTTCACCGTTGGCTCGAGGACTCAACAAAAATGAAATTCAATGGTGAAAAAAGTAAGGTTCTACATTTAGGCAAGAAAAACCAAATGTACAGGTATAGTATAGGGGGTACCTTGCTCAATAGTAGTAACTGTGAGAGGGATCTTGGAGTCCTAGTGGACAATCACTTAAATATGAGCCAGCAGTGTGCTGCAGCTGCCCAAAAAACCAACACAGTTCTAGGCTGCATTAACAGAGGGATAGAATCAAGAACACGTGAACTATTAATACCACCTTACAATGCCTTGGTAAGGCCACACTTGATGTAAAAAAGATGTTGAGACTCTAGTAAGAGTACAGAGAAGAGCAACAAAGATGATTAGGGGACTGGAGGCTAAAACATATAAGGAACGGTTGCTGGAATTGGGTATGTCTATTTTAATGAAGAGAAGGACGAGGGGTGACATGATAGCAGTGTTCCAATATCTCAGGTGTTGCCACAAAGAAGAGGGAGTCAAGCTATTCTCCAAAGCGCCTGAAGGCAGGACAAGAAGCAACGGATGGAAACTAATCAAGGAGAGAAGCAACCTAGAACTAAGGAGAAACTTCCTGACAGTTAGAACAATTAACCAGTGGAACAACCTGCCTCCAGAAGTGGTGAATTCTCCAACACTGGAAGTTTTTAAGAAGAGACTGGACAGCCATTTGTCCGAAATGGTATAGGGTTTCCTGCCTGAGCAGGGGGTTGGACTAGATGACCTCCAAGGTCCCTTCCAACTTTATTATTATTGTTGTTGTTGTTGTTAATCATCGCACAGTCAGCCAGATGTTCAGACTGCATTTGGCATTTTGTCTACCTATCGAGTCCTTACCAAGGACTTGGGATAGGCAGATGTGGATGTTTGATGGTATTACAGATATTGTCGCAGGATGGAAGCAGTTCCTAGTAAAGCCGCCTTTTGCAATTGACTAATGGCAAATTTGTCAATGCCAATGGTGTTCAAGTGGTGCTCCAGTTATTTTGGGATTGTACCCAAGGCACCTATTACTATTGGTACTACCCTTGCTTGCTTTTGCCACAGTCTTTCTATTTCTATTTGTAGGTCTTTGTATTTTCTTATCTTCTCCAGTTCTTTCTCGTCTATTCTGCTGTCTCCAGGAACTGCCACGTCCACTATCCAGACTTTTTTGTCTTTGTTATCAACAATTGTTAGGTCCGGGGTGTTATGTTGCAGGTGCTTGTCTGTTTGAATTCTGAAGTCCCAGAGCAGTTTAATTTTATCATTTTCTGTGACTTTCTGTATTTTATGATCCCACCAGTTCTTGCTTACAGGCAAATGATATTTCTTGCAGATCTTCCAATGCACCATTGTTGCTACTTTGTCATGCCGCTGCTTGTAGTCAGTCTGTGAGATCTTCTTGCAGCAGCTTACCAGGTGGTCCACTGTTTCTTCAGCTTCTTTGCATAGGCAGCACTTACTGTCTGTTGCTGTCTTCTCAATGTTGACTTTATATGCATTTGTCCTTAAGGTTTGGTCTTGTGCAGAATTAGTCCCTCAGTCTCTTTCTTCAATTTTCCTGCTCTTAGCCATTGCCAGGTCTTGTTATTATCTGCTTTCCCAGCTATTTTTTTTTTAATTTTTATTAAGTACAAAGAAAAAAAAGGATTAAAAACATTGAACATGGTAAATCGTCTTTGACTGACATCTCAGTCCATATTGTACATTAATTACATATAATACACCTATATACAACTATACATTTCTAGTCTCTATCTCAGTTTATCTCTTTACTGTGACCTCCATTTTTTCCCTCCATCTATAAAATTTATTCCATATTCGATAAAATTCTGTTTCTTCCTGATTTTTTAATCTTTTAGTTATCCTATCTAGTTCTGCACAATACATCATTTTTTTTATTAGTGCTTCCCCACTCGGTACTTCCATTGCTTTCCACTTTTGAGCAAATAGTATCCTTGCTGCTGTGACCACATGGATAATTAAATATGTGTCCTCTTTATTTACATTTTTCTCTAGTATTCCTAATAGTAATGTCTCAGGTTTGTATTGAATGTTTTGCCTAGTCATTTCTATTGCCCAATCCCAGACCATACACCAGCACACCTGTGCTTCTCTACATGTCCACCATACATGAAAAAAGGTGCCCTTTGCTTTTTTACATTTCCAACACATAGATGAATATCCGTTATACATTTTGGCTAATCTGGCTGGAGGGAGAAGCCATCTGTAAACCATCTTATACAGGTTTTCATTATATGATGTCGCCACTGTAATTTTGTTATTTCGTTCCCATACTTGCTGCCATTGATCCATATTTATATTATATCCTAGATCTATTGCTCATGTCACCATTGTTTCTTTAACCTGCTCCTCATATAGCTTATGTTCCAACAGGTGTTTATAAATATTCTTTATTTGTTTTTTCTCCGGGCCTAGCAGTATTTTATCTAACCCCGTATCTTGTCTGTTAATTCCCCATTCCTGCCTATCCTTCATGTACCTTGCTTGTATCTGGAGATAAGACCACCACTCTGTTGTGTCCTGAGCCTGCAGATGCAGGCTCGGGACGTTGCAAAGGTCCCAGACTTGCAAAAGCTGCCTGGGACCAGACTGAGTGGCGCCGGCTTTGTGCGCGTGTGCAAGGCGCGAAAAGGGCCTTATTATGTAACCATGTTGTCCAGGGATCTGGGCATATAAAAGGAGGCCTGCGTGCCTCTGTTCGTTGTTGGAGTTTGGCTGAAGTACAATAAAGAGTGTTCTACACGAGATGTGTCCTATTCCTTCACCTTCGTTTCAAGGACTTAACACTGGCGACGAAGGTGGGATGCTTCAACTGGTAAACAACAGGAAGCTATAAGACTCACCCAAAAGAAGTCCTGCAGAGGGAAAACGGCGTTAACAGCAGCAGCCATCCTGCCAGTACAGCATCGCTGGAGGGTGAGTTTGGCTGAAAGACCCTTTCCCTGAAGAAGTGAGTGGTGAAGCGCCAGACACTATGGCAAAGATTGGCTGCTTGTCCGAATTCGACATCTCACACCTGGAAAGATGGGAGTCATATGTTGCGAGGGTGGAGAACTACTTCAGAGTCAACCAAATTCGTGAAGAGGGGCTTAAGGCTGCCACATTGTTGTGCATGTGCGGTCAAGATACTTTTGAGATTGCTGAAAACCTAGTGGCCCCTGCCTCTCTGGAAGGTGTAATGTACGCAGATTTTAAAAAGTTCCTAAAAGAGCACTTCCAGCCCAAGTTGTCCATCATTGCATGGAGACACACATTTGAACAAAGGGATCAGAAGGCAGGAGAATCTGCTAAAGAATTTATTGCAGCCTTGAGACGAGCAGCCAGTCCGTGTGAGTTTAAAGACTTAGAAGAAAGGCTGTGTGACCGTTTTGTATGCGGGTTAAGGAATAGAGACTTACAACAAAAGATCTTCGCTAAGGAAGATGTCTCTTTCCAAGATGCTCTGTGAGAAGTTACAGCAGAGGAAGCAGCAGGAGGGGCAGTCAAGAACATGCGGCCCAACAGAAGCTCTCCAGACACCGTCGCCGTCCACCAGGAGAACGTGCGACAAGAGTCGGAAGAAGTTCCTGCAGATGAGGTGAACAAGCTTTACCAAGGTGACCAAGTTCTGGGACCAATAAATCTGCAGGTCGTGGGTCTGGAGCCACTCCAAGCCCAAGATCACGGGGAAATTTAGGTCGGAGGTTAAGTAAAACTGAATGGCCTCCTCCTGAGACCTGATGACCATACCCAATGGTTGTGTGGCAGCCTTAATGGGTCTAGACAGGAGCAATCGGCCATCAATAGTCTCCACTAACAGAGGCGGTTCCACTGAGCATTGGGGAACAGCCAATTTGGCCACAAACATAGCGTACATAAAAGTCGTGGTAGCCCCAGAATCAGCCAAGGTGTGTACCGGAATCCCCTGGGGCCTACCAGGGAGGATCAAGCGTGCCGCCAATATCAAGTGCCGCGGGGGTCCTAGTGCCACATCTGATGGACGTTGCTTGGTGTCGGGAGAAGCCCGACCCAAAATGCCTTTTAGGTCAGGCTCGGGGTGTTTCCTGACAGATGAGGTTGTTTTCACGTTGCAGGCCCGGTAGCCAACGCCCCTTGTCGCTTCTTGGGGCAGGATCTGGCCAAATGCCCAGGTTCCCCACAGTAGAAACACAAACCCCCTGAACGCCGTCTGTTCATTTCTGCCACTGATAGGTGAGGCCTGGCAGCACCTAACTCCATAGGCTCTTCCCGCAAAACCAAAGTCTCACGCATAACCGGGATCGCCCGGTTCTCTGGGGGAGCACGACTCCTACGCTGCTGCAGTTGAGCATCAATACAGAAACAGAGATGGATCAACCCATTGAGGTCCGGGGGAACATTGACATGGGCCAGCTCGTCCAACAGCTCATCCAACAAGCCATCCTGGAAAGCATCCATGAGCGCAGGTTCGTTCCAGGCCGAATCCTGGCTAAGCAGCCTAAACGGCCCTGCTTCAGAGCTTTCAGGCATCTGGTAGCAGTCTGCGTCTTAATGGGGTCCTCGTACATGAGATGCATGTAGTCACAAAACCCCCCAAAGTTATCCAGCAACGGACTAAGCTGGACCAGCAGGGGATAGGAGACTGATCATAAACCTCACTTTATCTCGATCAGTGGGGAAGTCCGTCGCTCTCAGGCTGATAAAGAGCTGGCATTGTCCCAAAAAAGCTGGGAAGATATCCGGAGTGCCATCAAATTTATCAGGCACTGCTACTGGACACTTCCACCGGGGTTGTGGAGCAGCAGGAGCTTAAAGCTGAGCAACTTGAGCTGCCAGCAAAGCCAGCTGTTGGGAGAGGTAGGCATTCTCCACACGTAACTGCTCTATGATAGTAGGGGGTAAAGGGCCGAAGGCAAACTGTTATGTCCCAGCCTATGCAAATACTGCTCAACCACTTACTCGTGAGGAAATACCCCTTTGCACTGAACAAGGCAGTATTTTGTGAGATAAACCCCTTTTATTTTGACACAGCTTTTATGGAACAAACTCCAACCAGTCCTTTAGCTGTAGAAACGAACAAGATCAGTCTCTGAGTTCTCAGCAGGAAAGCTCAAAGTTCCAGTCACTCAAACATACAGAAATCCGACAAACCTGGTTAAATGTCCAAGAATCCTAAGGCAAGAAATCAAACGGCAAATGCACAAAGCCGTAGCATGAACGGTCGCCTTTGGCAATCAGCCCCTCCCACACCTCTCCTCTTTATAGTCCAGCCAGGGTGTGGCTTCTTAGAGTCTTTTACTTTTCCTGGAGAGCCACCCCACCACACTCTGTTGTCCTGCACACCTTTCCTCTCTGCACATCCATGCATCTGGAACAGGCCCCAGTTGTTCCTCCTGTTAGCTCAGTTCAGGCCCCCAACCCAGCTGTCTCTCTGCCTGAACATGAGTAGATGGGCCCAGTGTCACATCTAGCTCTGAGTCTTTGTGCTCCTCAGAGCTTTCCACAGACTCCGATGTGAACCCAGGCAACCCTTCCCCCTCATCCGATTCATCTGACTCAGCTGTCAGATCCGCTGGCAGGCAAGGACTCACAACAATGCTGAAAAAGTATCTGGAGTCCATGTAAATGTTAGTTGACTGATTTTCCGTAGCTTTGCACACCTGTGTTAGAACTACAAGTTCAGCAGTTCAACTGTCTGTGCGAAGGAGGCAAGGGTGAAGCCCAGATGTGTTCATAGAGAGAGATGATGGCAGCACCCAAGAATTATGTTCCCTCATGAAGGTAAGAGGGTCTGTTGATGAAGAGTTCTAGGTCAGGGTTCTGTAGTGGCATGTCGATCAGGTTCGGTCGTGGTTGTTCTGTATTATGCACAAGGTGGAGACAGTCATGCAGTATCTCGTCCGAGTGTTCAGGTGGCAGGATTCAGCGTAACGCAGCATTCAAAGGTGATGTCATATTGGGCTAGCCTTGGTTGCATAAAGGTCTGTGTCTGGGATTTTAGGTAGATGGCAAAAATGTCATGGGGAACTCTCAAGGTGAGTGGGTGCCTTGGTTGCATGAAGGCCTGTGTCTGGGATTTTAGGTAGATGGCAAAAATGTCATGGGGAACTCTCAAGGTGAGTGGGTGCCCTATGTCCAGATCCCTTGAACGCTTGACTGGTTTGATGGTTGCCGCAATTGCTTGCAGGCAAGGAATGGCTCCCTGGGCTACTGGATCCAATTGAATGGAGTACTAGGCAACCAGTTGAATTGTGGGGCCATATCTCTGGGCTAACACTCCTGAGGCTACCCCCAGGTTTTCATGTACAAACAGGGTGAAGGGCTTGTGATAGTCCAGCAGTCCCAAGTCGGGGGCTGAGACCAAAGTTCGTTTTATCCTTTTGAAGGCATGAGTCAATGTTTTAGTCCATGGGATGAGTTTGATGGTGTCCTTGGCTGTCAGCTGGATGAAGGGTCAGGCAAGTTCTCCGAAGGCCAGCAAAAGCCGAGGACTCCTAGAAGGGCTCTTACTTGGCACTTTGTGGTGGGTGGCTTCATGCCCAGTATAGTCTTGACACGGTCAGGAGCTAACTTGTGAACTCCGAACTGATGATGTAACCAAGATAAGTTACTTCAGGTACTGGAGTTTGGTGGGCAAAGCCTTGTGTCCTCTTTCGGCTAGGCAGGAGAGCAGGTGGTGGGTGTTTGTTCGACAGTCTTCCTCTGTCAGGGAGGCCAGCAGTAGGTCGTCTACATATTGAATGAGGGTTGATTCTTGGGGCAAAGAAATTGATAACAACTCTGTTTTTGATATTTGTGAGAAAAGAGTAGGTGATTCATTGTAGCCTTGGGGCAGTTGGGTCCACATGTATTGTTGGTCTTCCAAAGTGAAGGCAAAAAGGTATTGTGAGGCGGGATCCACTGGTATACTGAAATTGGCTGCGTATAGGTGTATCACAGTGAAGTAGGTGGCTGTAGCTGGGATTTCGGTGATGATGGTGGCTGGATTAGGCACCACAGGGGCCCGTGGTATGACGTAGGAGTTTACGAAGTACAGGTCATGGACAAAACGGTAGATGGGATTTCTCTCTGGGTCAGTTCGTGGCTTCTGCACTGGAAATATCAGAGTGTTGCATGGGGAAGTGCATTTCTGAAGAACCCCTTGTACCATGTGTGCCTTAATAAGCTTCCTTATGGGCTCTATGGCCTCGGCTAGGAGGTATGCATGGGGGTGAGCCTGTTTTCACCTGTATTTTTACTGGTATGGCACTTTTTAGGAACCCCACTTTGCTGCAATCCTAGCCCCATAAGGAGGGTGGCGGGTCTTTTAAGTCTGAGTGGAGTGTGCCTTCTTCAGAGGAGAAGAGGGTGGCCAGGTAGTGCATGTGCCTAATGGGAATGTCTAATGTGAGTCTGTCAGGTGAACACTTTATGCTAGCCCCTTGTTTGCACAGGAGGTCCCTATAGTGGGGATTGCAGGCAAACGGTTGGTCCAAAGACAGGGGTCCTATCTCTACTCTTATCTCATTGGTGAATTCCATGGGTATGATTTTGCCCCCCACCCCAATGATATTGTCCCTTGCTCCTGGTACCATGGATCCTTTATATGGGGTTGTGTGATTAAGGATGATGTTGCCTAGTGTCGACTAGACACTCATAAGTTTTTCCTCCTATTGTGAGTGTCAGGAGGAGTTCATCCTCTGGGCCATTCTTTAAAGGAATTGTGAGTCCAGTAAAAGTTGTGCTGGTCTCGGTGGATTCCAAATCTAGTCATTGGGGTTCAAAATCACCCTCAGACTGCACATGGTGGGTTCGCCCTGGGGTTCTTTGGGCCCTAGGTAGGGTAGAAGGTCCCCTGGGGAATGGAGCCTCTGGTGGGCCATAGTGGTTTTGAGATTTAAAGGAGGAGGCTTCCCTATGTTCCCTTCTGAAGTGTCCCTCTTCTCTGCATTGAAAAAAATGCTGGCAATTCTTTCTTAGGCATCCCTCCTCACCACACTGGAAGCACCTTCACTGTCGGTCTGAAGTCCGGTAGCTAGGGTGCCTTCGGTTGTTCCGCAGGGCTGCAAACATTTTCAAGTCCTCCCTCCTTTCTGCCCTTCTCTTCCTCTCATTTTCTCTTTCTGCCTCCTTCCTTTCCCTATCTTCTTCCCTTTGGTTGAATACAAAGTTGGCAATCCTGTGCAACTCTGTGATCTCTAGGGTTGACCAGTTGGAGATGATTCTATGAAAATGGCTCCTAACATCATTGGCAGATTGGTCCACAAAAGCAGAGGCCAAGAGCCACTGATCTTTGTGGTTGTTAATGTCCAAATAAGCATAGCCAACCTCTGCTTCCAGGAGACGAACCCAGAAGGCATCTGGTGTTTCTTCATCCCTTTGCACTTTATTTTGGAACTCTGACCAATTCAGTGGCTTGCTGTTATGACCCAGGTTGTGTAGGCAGAATCAGGCACCAATAAAGTCTTATACTGCACTGCTATTCCACAACAAATGGCCCTACAACAGCCGGTAAAGATCCACCCCACACTTTCCTGAAGGCAGCCACCCACAGTCAGTGCAACCCAGTCCCACAAACTAGACCAGTAGTCACCAGAGCTGATTCACAAGGCAAAGAGGAAGTCTGTAGTCCATAAACAAGGTTCCAAGTCCACAAGGCAAGGTCCATAGTCCACAAACAAGGTTCAGAATCCACAGGGCAGAAACACAATCCGAAGTCAAGCAGAATTTACAAAGGCTAGGGAAGTGCGTACCTCTGCTTAAATCAACTCAAGCCAGGTGTTCCTTGTTAGGAGGGATGGGGCGGCCTCCTCGCCAGCAGCCTTGTAGACCTCCTTTGAGCTTTGCCTCCGCTCCACTCTCCGTGCCCTCAGATCAAGTGGGGGAGGCAGCTGTTCCTAATCAGAGGGGATCTGCTGCTTCTCATCACCACTACTTGTCTGCAGTCGATCCTCCCCTGTGTTTGTGAGGGCAGGCAGCTCCCAATCCAGTCGACCAACTCCCCCAATGCCAGAGAGGCCTGGGACAGCATCGTCCTCAGACCCTAGACTCTTCAGACATTCCAGGGGAGATATGACAACCCCATCAGATGGTCCCGGTTCCAACTCCTCCTCCTCTGAACCGGGATCTGATGGGGCCATGACACTTGCGCCCAATTTCCTATAAAGCCTCCAGCAAATTCTCTTTAGCTTTGTTATATTTGTCCCAGTGGACTGCAGTGTTATAATAAGATTATTATATTCATATAATCTTAAATGTTATTAAATAACATAGTTTCCTTAGGCTGAACCGGTGGCCATTCTAGGGAAGAAAAGACAGGGAAGGCTTTCTGCCTAATTCCTATGGGGATTTTCTTTTCTATTCTTTGGGAGACTATTCTTGGAAGGGAAATCTTCTATTCCTGGGGGTGGGGGTGGGGACATTTCCTTTACATACACTTCTGGTCAGATGCCCTCACAATGAGTTATTTCACAGAGTCAGTGGAAACAGATAATCTCTTGTAGTCTTCCTTTTTTAGATTTTTAGTTGTGTGATTCGCACGCCATTGAGTGAAGTTGTACAAAGATAAACCTAATTTAGCATTAAAATCACCAAGTAATATGATTATGGCTTGAGCATGCAAGGTGGTTACAGGTGGTCCTCGACTTACAATAGTTCATTTAATGACCATTAAAAGTTACAATGGCACTGAAAATAGTGACTTATGACAGTTTTTCACATGACCGTTGCAGCATCCTTGTGGTCACATGATCAAAATTCAGATGCTTGGCAATTGACTCATGTTTATGATGGTTGCAGTGTCTCAGGATCATGTGATCACCTTTTGTAACCTTCTTACAAGCAAAGTCAAAGGGGAAGCCAGATTCACTTAGCAACCATGTTACTAACTTAACAACTGCAGTGATTCACTTAACTCTGGCACAAAAGGTCGTAAAATGGGACAAAATTCACTTAACAAATGACTCACTTAGCAACAAAAATTTTGGGCTCAATTGTGGTCATTAGTCAAGGACTACCTGTATGTCCATCCAATGTTATTTCTAAACGTATCCAAAAATAGTTATAACAAGGGGATGTGTTTGGGGAAATATAAACATCCCCATAATATAGTTGTTCACCCTGCCATTGCAATTCTTCTTTAGTAAGAATGCATAAGCCCCCACAGGTTCACCCTTTGTTCTTTAATTTCTGGGCAGGGGGAATATCAGCATTAGAAACCCAGGAGTTGTACTGGTTTATTCTCTTCAGCTAACCAGGTTTCTTGTAAGGCTATTATCTGAAACTCGGAAAGGAATCTCAGAAAGTCATTGTTGACAGACTCTCCAGTTGGCTGTATTCCAGGTTACGGAGATTCTCAGTCATCCAGGTCATGGTTGTCCCAAAGGTGCCTTTTCAGGAGGACATTTACATCCATAGACATTTAGCTATGCACTTTGGGCTGAACACCCTCGAATGGTGCAGGAATATGAACGAATTTCCAGAAAACATTGCAGACTACAGGAACAGGGCAAAAATCCTGCAGCCAGAAGGTTCCACACACATTTGCACTACTCAGGTGACCCTGAGGACACAGGTAAACCTCCAGATGACCCCAACGACCCTCTAAAAGAATGCAAATGACCAGCTGTCTGCAAGGAATATAAATCCTTCCATTCCCCACCATCTAGTCAGAGCTGAAGAAGTTTCTTGGATGAGAAGTGAAACATCTTCAAAGAAAAACAAGGAAGTCTAGTTGCCTCATGAAAAAGCATCTTTGAGATATAACTATGACCTGGATGACTGAGAATCTCCATAAGCAAACAGTAAAGAAAAGAAAAAGAAGTAAATGAGAATTGAGGATCAGAACTTCCTACTTAAGGTTTGTGGGAAACTTCCTGCTATGCAGGGAGGGCCACATAATGTTTTTAAAAGGTTTGAGTTGACCAGTAGTGCTTTTCACATGTTCCTGTTATATCTTCTCTTGTTAAATTATACCTGTGTAGATCTACAGTAGATTCTGTATACTGGATAAAATCTAAATTATTTTGAAAGAATAGAATTGCTTCCAGAGAAAAATAGGATTTTGGAAAACTTTAAGAGGTAACCCAAATTAAATTTAATTAATCCTAATAATTCCTTTGATGAAACGCTCCTATTATGAAGAAATCCCCTTGATCATGTCTGGAACTTATTTCTAAGTAGATGGGATTGGACTGCAATTGAAATAATAGTCACACATATATTTTGGTTTCAGGATGAGAGACATTACTATCTTCCTGCAACCTCCCATGCAGTGGTTCAAATTTAACTTTTTTAAAAAGATACAATTTTGCATGTTAAAAAATATCTAAAAAGACTTCATTAGACTCTATAGTCAGCATGTAAGTTCTCCTTTTCTATCTTATATTAGTTTCGTTAAAGCGGAACAGTTTTAAATGAAGTAATAATAAATCCATGGCAAGTAAAATTATATGTGCTAAATGAAATCTGTGCTATTTAGTCAAATTTGTCCTAAATAATTTTGTGGCTTTTTTTTTTTTTGTCTGTATGCTTTTAGTCGAGTTGGGACTGAATGAAGATGATACTTGTGCTAAGGGGCCTACATTGACTGTATATAAAGAGTCTTTTGAATCTCAGTTTCTTGCTGACACAGAAAGATTCTATACAAGAGAGAGCACTGAATTTTTGCAACAGAATCCAGTTACAGAATACATGAAAAAGGTACTATGGGTATATTACAAGTTTCTGGATCAAAAAATAGCTGGTACTGTATTTGAAGTAGGAATTTAAGGCAACTGTTTTGTCTGGAAGATGCTGAACTGCAAGTACGAACTAGCTTCAGTTCCTATAAAGCTAAAGATGAGTCATGAGTATACATGTGTTTTCCTTGGCCTTGTTTAACTAAAGCCGTGGAATTTAGGTACAATATTGAAAAAGTAAAGATTTTTTTTTCTGTTCCTTTATTAAAATTTACCAACAATTGAGGTCAAAGGAAAACAATCTGAAACAGAACAATCAGTAAACGTGGAATCTTGAAATATTTCAGATGGTTTTAAAGTCTCAGAAATAAGTGTCAGAAAATGCTAAAATAAATTAGCATGTTAAATAATTGACAGTTCCTCCCTTGCTTCCTTCTAAATGATGGATTTTATTCTGAATAAAAATGGCAAAACAAACTTAGAGAGATTTATTTATTTATTATATCATGCCTTTATTATTTTTACAAATAACTCAAGGCAGTGGACACATTCCTTCTTCCTCCTATTTTTCCCCCAACAACAACCCTGTGAGGTGAGTTGGGGTGAGATAGAGTGACTGACCCAAGGTTACCCAGCTGGCTTTCATGGCTAAGGCAGGATCTGAACTCAGGGTCTCCTATTTTTTAGCCTGGTATCTTAACCACTAGACCAAACTGGCTCTCATGACATAATAATTCTTAAATTATTTATGGTATATCTTTCTGTGTTTTTTTAAAACAAGTTAATGATTTATCCTCCAGATTATTTGTCATATTTCTATATTCCTGTTATAGTATACAGGTAGTCCTTGACGTGTGACCACAATGGAGCCAGGAATTTCAGTTGTAAGTCATTAAGGTCCTAAGTTGAGTCACCATGTGACCAGCCTCAATTTTATGACTGTTTTCACAACAGTCATAAAGTGAGTCGCTGCAGGCATTAAGTGAACCATGTGGTGGTTAAGAGAATCCAGCATATCCAATGGGCATTTTTTTACATTTTCTGTCAAACTGGCAAAAAATGTCTGAAATTGCAGTCACATGACTGCAGGACACTGCAACAGGTCATAAATGCTAGCCAGTTGCCAAGTGCCCAGAATGCAGTCATGTGACCACAGGGTGTGGGTGGGGCAGTTGTAACTTTGAGGACAGGTTGTAAGTAGATTTTTGAAGTTCATAACTTTGAATGGTAATTAAGCAACCGGTTGTAAGTCAAGGGCTACCTATGGCACATTTCACTCCTTAGAGCTCTCCAAGGAGAAAAAAAATGACATGGGGGAATTTCCAGACATTTTAAAGATAAAATGGATGCCCTAAACCTGGGCAAGTCTGAAGACACCCCTTTTACCTTGTAAAATTCAATTCCCCCTTTCCCCTGAAAACGTTGGTCAGCTGTGGAGGCTCTGTGAGCTTGCTTTCCAGTTAAGTGTAGTTATAAACCTATTTTATATATCTTATAAAGAGCTACAGTGAGGGAAAAAAATTATTTGATCCCCTGCTGATTTAGTACATTTGCCCACTGACAAAGCTGCCTGAGCAGGGGGTTGGACTCGATGACCTCCAAGGTCCCTTCCAACTTTATTATTATTATTATTATTATTATTATTATTATTATTATTATTATTATTATTATTATTATTATTACTATTATTATTTAATGGTAGGTTTATTTTAACAATGGAGGTGGAAACATTATGCTTTGGGGGTGTTTTTCTGCTAAGGGGACAGGACAACTTCACCACATCAAAGGGACGATGGACGGGGCCATGTACCGTCAAATCTTGGGTGAGAACCTCCTTCCCTCAGCCAGGGCATTGAAAATGGTTCGTGAATGGGTATTCCAGGATGGCAATGACCCAAAACACACGGCCAAGGCAACTAAGGAGTGGCTCAAGAAGAAGCACATTAAGGTCCTGGAGTGGCCTAGCCCACGGGTTGGCAACCCGTGGCTCCGGAGCCGCATGCGGCTCTTTCAGCTGTCTCCTGCAGCTCCCTGTCCTCAGCCACCATGTGCAGTCTGGAAAAAAAAAGTGGGACTAAAAAAGTTCAACCAATCAATTCAAACTTCGCATGAAGTTTGAATTGATTGGTTGGTGGGACTGCCCACAAACCTCTTTCCTTCTTCATACTGCACATGGTGGCTGGGAGGATTGCTGGAAAGGTGTCCCAGGTAAGGAGCCACAGGTAGCTTCCCCTCTCTGCCTGTGCCTTTCGGCCGTCTCACGTGCAGCGGATTCCCCCGCAGCGCCTGCCTGGCCCTTTCCCCACCTGCTGCGCAGTCCTCTTGGCCGTCCTCCCGCTGCCGCTGCTGCCGGTCATGCTGAGCGAGGCCGAAGAGGCGGCAGCAAGCGGGCAGCCGCGCCCCTTTACCATCCTGCCGCCGCCGCTGCCCTCGGTGCTGCAGGAGAAAGATACCTTCGGCTGCAAGGGCGGCGGGTCTGGCGGTGGGTCAGGACCCCCCCTCGTCCCCGCGGCGGCATTCCCCGTTGCCGGCACGGCCACCCATGGTGCACCCGGCCTTGGCGCCCTCCTCTTGCAACGGCGAAGTGGCTGAGGACGCGGCAGGGGTGGAGATAGGTAATGTGAGAGGAAAAAGCGAATGGAGAGACACGGAGGCTACGGACAACCAAAAAAGGGGGGGAAGGAGTAAACGTAATCCAGGAACCTGTGATGAGGAGATAGATAGCAATACACATACAAGAAAGGGAGATAGAAGTGAAAGAGCTAGCAGCAGAACGATAATAGTAGCCAACGCTAAGGATACACTTAAAACACAGCTTAATCAACTGGGACCGGTGACGAGGTCCAGGAGCCAAGTGCAGACATTGACCAATCCTGTAAAGGACACTCCCATTGACTGGCGTTAAGCCCTGATGATGTCGGTAGTTTTCGACGAAAGCTTGGCATTATATTAAACTTTTCTAGTTTTAAAATTTTTCCTGGTGTTCAGGTTTGTTTGTTTCTCGTAGTATGATTATACCCAGGAATCACATTTTTAATGACATTATTTACATATATATATATATATATATAAAGTAAAAAAGGATATATGCAGTGTTATCTTCATTTTAGATATCAAAAGGGTTTTGCAGCTCCCAGTGTTTGGTTTATGTGGGAAACGTGTCCAAGTGGCTCTTTGAGTGTTTTGGGTTGCCTACCCCTGGCCTAGCCAGTCTCCAGACCTTAATCCCACAGAAAATCTGTGGAGGGAGCTGAAGGTTCGAGCTGCCAAATGTCAGCCTCGAAACCTTAATGACTTGGAGAGGATCTGCAAAGAGAAGTGGGACAAAATCCCTCCTGAGTTGTGTGCAAACCTGGTGGCCAACTACAAGAAATATCTGACCTCTGTGATTGCCAACAAGGGTTTTGCCACCAAGTACTAAGTCATGTTTTGCGAAGGGGTCAAATACTTCTTTCTTTCACTCCTTAAAATGCAAATCAATTTATAACTTTTTTGAAATGTGTTTTTCTGGATTTTTTTTCTTGTTATTCTGTCTCTCACTGTTAAAATAAACCTACCATTAAAATTATAGACTGATCATTTCTTTGTCAGTGGGCAAATGTACAAAATCAGTAGGGGATCAAATAATTTTTTCCCTCACTGTAGCTTGAAACTGGAATTTGTGGCAGCTGTTCCATGTAGCAGTTACAATTATTTATGGCATGCCTTTTTTTCTAACAAGAGTTGCACTTTAAAATGATGTCACATTTGGAGTTTAGGGATCACTTTTACATAAAATGTATTCATTTACAGGCAGAAGGCCGTCTTCTGGAGGAACAGCGTAGGGTTCGGGTATACCTACATGAGAGCACGCAAGATGAACTAGCACGGAAATGTGAACAAGTACTAATTGAAAAACACTTAGAGATCTTTCATACAGAATTTCAGAACCTGTTAGATGCTGACAAAAATGAAGGTAAGCTTTCCCATGTTTAACTGATTTAACCCTAACTTTTGATAAAATGTGAGGTCTAGGTTGAACTTGTTTCCAGGTGACTTACATTCATGACATGATATGGAAATGGTTTCCCATCATCATCTGCACTTTTTATAAAAAAAATTCCTAGTTTAATCTATAACTCTGGGTTTTCCTAGTGGCCTCTCATTCAAATACTAACCAAGTGTGACCCTGCGTAGTTTTGTAGACTGCCATGGTCTATGGCAGGGGTGTCAAACTGCCGGCCCACGGGCCGGACACGTCACGAGTAAACCGCACCAACCCCATTGCCAGCAATGGGGAAAAAGTTCCAATACATCACGCAATGTCATGTGACGTTGTGAGTTTGACATGTCTGGTCTATGGTAAACTATACTTAATAAGTGATATAATTTATTTAGTTACATTTTTCTATATGGCTGTTTTTGCTTAAAATATATATTTAATTTCAGGCTAGAACAGAAGCAGATTTTGGATGCCACTGGCATCCTATAAATATTATAAATATTTACTATAAATATTTCTAAACAATTGCAATGCACAGAATGTTAACATAGACAAAATCATAAAACAGACAAGTCCAACTTCCCTCCCTGCTCTGTACAGAAACCTCCACAATAACTCAATAAAGTACATTAGATATGAACATATTGTTTTGTGTGTTGTTTAATCATAATTTCTTTATCTGTTAATAGAACTTAGATTAAGGTATTGAAAGGTCATGGATTGTTCTAAAGCTTGCTGGGCTGTGGCCTGTTTGCAACTGGGTTGCATGAGCAGCGGGCTGGCACGCACGTGCACACGCAGCTCGACTTGAGCAAGCAGCGGGCTGGTACAAGTGCACACACAGCTCAACTTGTGTAAGTTGAGCCGTGCGCACATGCATGCCGGCCTGCTGCTTGCTCAAGTTGAGCTGCACATGTGTGCCAGCCCACCGCTTGTGCAGCCCGGTTCCCCTCTCCCCCCTCTCCACTAGGTCACCAAGTGGCTTGGTCACTCAACAGTGAGACACTGGTGAAGCAGGCACAGCAGCACCTGCATTTTCTGCGTCGCATGAGGAAAGTACATCTTCCTTCCCCTATCCTTACCACTTTCTTTTTTTTTGTAAGAGTTTTATTGATTTTTTACAATAACAACCTTAGTGCCTGGTGTACAGCATGTTGTGTTGGTTCATGATTTTTTTTTACAATCAATAATAGCTAATTAACAGTCAATAATAATTAATTTTTATATTTCCATAATTAGTATATCAATTGATCATATATTTCATTGATCCTCTCTTCTCCCAATAGTATTCTCCTTCAATTGTTACAGTTATAATTCCCTTCAATTGTGACTTCACCAATTAAGTCATTTTTTTCTAGTTCATATTCTGTTATCTGATTTGTTTGTTCATTCTTTACCATCATTCTTCAAATGTTTTTTGACTGTAAATTTAAATTAGAAGTGTATTCATTTATGTTATCAAAGATAGTGGTGTAAGGCAAGGTTGCATATTAGCTCCACTACTTTTTAATCTCTATCTAAATCCAATAATGCAAGTCCTTGATGATCCAGCCCATCATCCACCTACAGTATCTTGGCTGATCGTGCAATTCCAGCACTATTGTATGCCGATGATATAGTCATTTTGTCCACTTCTCAGGTGGGAATGAGAAAAGCACTTAGGGCACTAGCTTTATTTTGCATAGAATACAAACTTTTAATAAATTATGAAAAAACTAAAGTTTTAGTATTTGCCTCTTACCATCATAAGATCCATAAATGGCAAATCGATGGGATTCCAATTGAACAGGTGCATACCTATAAATATCTTGGAGTGCAGTTTAATGCCTCCCTATCCTGGAATACTCATTTTCTTTATCGGACAAGTGTAGCACAGCGCACCTCATCAGCTATCATAAAATTTTATCATTCAAAAGGAGCTTACTATATCACGGCAGCTTGTAAGGTTTTTCAAGCTAAGGCAGTCCCTCAGCTCCTTTATGACTCTCAAATATGTTTACTTGCAAAGCTTAATGCTATTGAAATTATTCAAAATAAGTTTATTAGAGCCATACTGATGGTACCTAAAAGCATCAAAAATGCCATCCTACGGGTGGAAATAGGTATAGTTTCATTGGAAGCTAGAGCATGGTTCCTTCTTCTTACCTTTTGGCTAAAGTTAATTTTGATGCCTGTAGGTTTAGCCCCATTAGTATTTATAGACCATTTGAAATCGTCGTGGAAAAAAAAAAGCCCTAGATAAAATTAAATCACTGGGCTTCTCTATGGAAAGTCTGTGTTCATTAGGATTTGATAATGCTAGAACTGCCTTGAAACAACGAATCTGGGATATTGATCTCCAAACAAACCTAAGTAAAGTGGCACATTCCAACATTTGTCACTTGCTTCCAGAAGGATTCTTCCCAGCTTCTTATCTATTTTCCATTACAATTCCGAAATTTCGTAAAGCTTTCACCTTAGCCAGGCTGGATGCATTGCCCCCGGCAGTCCTTTTTGGACGGTTTAAGGGCATTCCTATGCACCTTCGGTTGTGTCCATGTGGTGATGGCTCTATAGAAACTCTAAGCCATATGTTGCTTCATTGCTCTTTATATAAAGACTCTAGACAGATTCTTATACATCCGATATTGAAGAAGTTTCCAGGCAGGGGTTATGAATTTTATCTAAAGTTGCTACTTTTGGATAAGGATCCGAAAATATCAATTCAGGTTGCCCAATTTTGTACCACCATTTGCACAATACGTCGCACCATTATTAAGTTCTGAAAAAAAAATTTAATACGATGTTTTATTCTGAGAATTTTGGATTATACTATATTGATTGTTTGGTGGTTTTATATCCTGTAAATATGGAAGTAAAATTGTTACTGTTGTTATACATTTTGAATATGTCTGGCCTTATGGCTGTAATAAACAGATTGATTGATTGTTATCAAAGTTATGTTTAATCTCCTCGTGCCGGCTTTGTGCTCGTGTGCAAGGTGCGAAAAGGGCCTTATTATGTAACCATGTTGTCCAGGGATCTGGGCATATAAAAGGAGGCCTGTGTGCCTCTGTTCGTTGTTGGAGTTTTGGCTGAAGTACAATAAAGAGTGTTGTTCTACACGAGATGTGTCCTATTCCTTCACCTTCATTTCAAGGACTTAACACTGGCGACGAAGGTGGGATGCTTCAACTGGTAAACAACAGGAAGCTATAAGACTCACCCAAAAGAAGTCCTGCAGAGGGAAAATGGCGTTAACAGCAGCAGCCATCCTGCCAGTACAGTGTCGCTGGAGGGTGAGTTTGGCTGAAAGACCTTTCCCTGAAGAAGCGAGTGGTGAAGCACCAGACAGTATGGCAAAGATTGGCTGCTTGTCCGAATTCAACATCTCACACCCGGAAAGATGGGAGTCATACATTGCGAGAGTGGAGAACTACTTCAGAGTCAACCAAATTCGTGAAGAGGGGCTTAAGGCTGCCACATTGTTGTGCGTCTGCAGTCAAGATACTTTTGAGATTGCTGAAAACCTAGTGGCCCCTGCCTCTCTGGAAGGTGTAACGTACACAGATTTGAAAAAGTTTCTAAAAGAGCACTTCCAGCCCAAGTTGGCCATCATTGCATGGAGACACATGTTTGAACAAAGGGAACAGAAAGCAGGAGAATCTGCTAAAGAATTTATTGCAGCCTTGAGACGAGCAGCCAGACCGTGTGAGTTTAAAGACTTAGAAGAAAGGCTGTGTGACTGTTTTGTATGCTGGTTAAGGGATAGAGACTTACAGCAAAAGATCTTCACTAAGGAAGATGTCTCTTTCCAAGATACTCTGTGAGAAGTTACAGCAGAGGAAGCAGCAGGAGGGGCAGTCAAGAACATGCGGCCCAACAGAAGCTCTCTGGAGACCGTCGCCGTCCACCAGGAGAATGTGCGACAAGAGTCAGAAGAAGTTTCTGAAGATGAGGTGGACAAGCTTTACCAGGCATCCGAAAGAAGACAGAAGGAGCAAGCAGAAAAGGTTTCAACAGCCCTGCAATGCTTCGGTTGCGGAGGATGCCACAAACGAGCTGATTGCCGGTTCCGTTCCGCCATTTGCAGAGCATGCGGTAGGCAAGGTCACATTGCATCTGTCTGTTTGGGCCGTCAGAAGGTACAACCTAGGGAAGAATTGCATCTGAAAGGTACCAGGGTCCCCAGCCAAAACAGGGTGGGTTTCTGCGCAACACGCAGAAGTGTCCTAAGGACAGGCACACATAAACCCCTAAAGAAGAAACTGTCCCTTAAAGTAAGGTTGCAGGGGGTTCCTTTATCCATGGAATTGAACACTGGGTCCACTCTTTCCATAATTTCCCTCAACACATTCAGGAAGATTTGCAGCAGTTGTGGCCTTTGAGTTAAACTCAGGCCATCCAACGTGATTCTCACAGACTTTCAGAATTCTAAGGTGTGTGTTAAGGGGGAGGCCACCCTTACAGTACAGTACAGGAATTTTGAGGGTCCTTTTAGATGTGTTGGTTGTTGGGGGTGAATGCATGAGTCTCATTGGACTCAATTGGTTTGAGGCTCTGGGAATCCAAGTCACAGGGCTGCACCATTGGCAAATGCTAAGCCTTGCAGAAGTCTGCAAAGAATTTGCAGATGTATTTAATTCTGAGCTTGGATCCTATAAGGGGCCTCCAGTTTCATTATGCTTAGATCCTTCCATAACACCCATTAGGGTCAAGCCTAGGAGGGTACCTTTTGCCCTCAAAGGCAAGATTGATGCTGAACTGGACAAATTGCTCCAGCAGGGCATCTTGGAACCTGTAGATTCCAGCCCTTGGGAAACTCCCATAGTAATGCCTCTTAAGGCAAATGGGGACATATGTATTTGTGCAGATTACAAGTGCACACTAGGCACTACAGCAACACGCCTATCCAGTACCTGTAGTAAGTCACATTCTGGCTTCCCTAAAAGGGGGGCGCATCTTTGCGAAACTTGACCTGGCACAGGCTTATCAACAGTTGCCTGTTGATGAGGCAGCTGCTGAAGCTCAAACAATTGTGACCCATAGAGGAGCTTTTAAAGTAAAGAGATTGCAATTTGGGGTAAACGTAGCCCCTGGTATATTCCAAAGTGTCATGGAAAACACATTGAGGGGTATTCCTGGAGTCTACCCATGTTCTCATTGCAGGAGACTCATCTCAAACATTGGCAGAAAGATTAAGGGCTGTCTTGCTTTGTTTTAGGAGAGCAGGCCTTAAGTTGAAAAAGGACAAGTGTAAGATAGGAGTCAATTCTACTGATTTTTTGGGATTCAGGATAGATGCTCAAGGCATTCACCCTTCTGATGCTAAATTAAAGGCCATTCAGCAGGCCCCAAGCCTAAGGGTGAACTTCAAGCCTTGTTGGGCCTTTTGAACGTCTACCATGCATTTCTGCCAAATAAAGCTGCAATAGCTGAACCTTTGCATAGGCTCTTAGACAAACAAGCCTGTTGGCAGTGGACCAAGGTCCATGAAAACAGTTTCAATGAGGCTAAGGCCTTGCTTACTTCTAATGCTGTGTTAGCTCACTTCAATGAGCAGCTACCTGTTTGCATTGCCTGTGATGCTTCTCCATATGGAGTAGGGGCAGTTCTTAGCCATCTGATGGCTGATGGGACACAGGTGCCTGTGGCTTATTATTCTAGAAGTCTGTCTTCTGCTGAGCGTAATTACGCTCAGATTGATAGGGAAGCGCTGGCCATTGTGGCTGGCATTAAGAAGTTCCATGATTTCCTTTATGGCCATCACTTCACGGTCTACACTGACCATAAGCCACTGCTGGGGTTGTTTACTACTACCAAACAGACTCCACACATCCTGTCTCCTCGTATGCTGGGTTGGTCCATTTTTCTGTCAACACATGACTACTCTTTGATTCACAAACCTGGAAAGGAAATGGGCCATGCTGATGGCCTAAGTAGATTACCCCTACCAGTTTTAGAGCCTGACCCTGCTCCAGCAGTTAATATTCTGTCCATTCAAGAATTGCCTGAGTCACCCCTCAATGCTAGGGATGTGGCTGCAGAAACTGCCACTGATCACACACTTACATGCGTGTTGTCATGGGTGTTGTCAGGTTGGCCTGACAAGTGCCCTGATACTGAGTTCCAAAGTTTCTGGCATAAGAGGCATGAGCTGTCCACTTTCAAGGGTTGCCTGTTATGGCGAAGTAGGGTAGTAATCCCTGCCTCATTGAGGTCTAGAATCTTAATCTTTCTACATGAGGGACACCCTGGGATAGTCAGGATGAAAGTGCTTGCACGCAGCCATTTGTGGTGGCCTGGCCTTGATAAAGCCATCGAGGCCCAGGTACATGGGTGCCATGTGTGCCAACAGTCCCAGCCTGAAATGCCTCAGGCCCCAGTTCATAGGTGGGAGGAAACCCTAACACCATGGTCTAGGGTATATATTGATTACGCTGGGCCCTTTCAGGGGCAATTCTTCCTAGTTGTTATTGATAGCCATTCCAAGTGGCTAGAGGTTGTTCCTGTGACCTCCACTACTACTGCCAAGACTATCCAGGTGCTGAGAGGTATTTTTGCAGCTCATGGCCTTCCAGATGTTCTGGTTTCAGATAACGGTCCTCAATTCACTTCTTCTGAGTTCCAGGCTTTTCTTCAAGCCAACCTGATCCGCCATGCAACTTCGGCTCCTTTCCACCCATCCACCAACGTGATGGCTGAATGTATGGTGCGCACCACCAAGGATGCCCTCAAGAGACTGACTTACGATGACTGGCATCACAGGTTAGCAGACTTTCTTCTTGCACATCGCACCACACCTTGCACATCCACCGGGGAGAGCCCTGCTGCACTCCGCTGGGGTCGCCGGCTCATTCCTAAGCTGGACAGGCTGCATCCTGACTGGGTGACATCTCAGGTGCCACATCCATGGGCTCCAAGGTGCTTTCACGTGGGCGATCCGGTTTGGACTCGGAACTACGGGCCTGGTCATACCTGGGTGCCAGCTGTGGTCTGCAAGGTCTCCGGACCTCTTTCCTATGAAGTGTCCTTGGACGATGGCCACGTTCTTAGGCGGCACATAGATCAGCTGCGTGTGCGGCTGGACTTACATCCTTCTGCTCCTGGTTCTGCGCTGGGGGGGGGGGAGGAAGGTCATATAGTGCATTTTGAGGATCAATGTCAGCAGCCATTACAGGCAGCTGAGGAGAACATTGATCCCCCATCCCTAGATTCCGCAAGTGCTCCAAACAGGAATTCATGGGGCAGAGAATTATTCCACACACCCAGATGCACTCCAGCCAGGGAGTCACCACGGGGGCATCCACATATTCCACACAGAACCAGTAACACTCCAGACAGGGAGAATGACTGGGGGTATCCACATAACTCATATAATGCGCAAGAACTGGCAACACAGCAAGGGAGCAGGTTCAATTCTGCAATTGTTCCCAGAAGGAGGTCCTCTGTAAGGGGGGCAAGCAGAGAGGCTGCTCCTGATTCTGGAACCTCAGGCACCACATCGGGGTCCACGGAATACAGGGGGCCTGTAGCCACTCTGGATTATCCCCCCAAGAACCATGGAGGTGAAGGACAGTGCTCCCAAGAAGGGTCCATTGTGGATCCGGGGACTACCACCCCTCCAAGAGATGTGGGGTTGAGTGTAGAGGGCTCAGCCAATCAACAGAGGGGCAGATCAACCAGGTACGGGGCCCAGCAAAGCCCTGACCTATTGAGCCTGGCAGGTGAGCAGGTAGATCAGGCAACAACACCAGGGTCTCCTGAAGTAAGTGGCCATCCATGTCGTGGCTCACCAAACATAGTGGGTCATGGACTGGACCCAGGAAACTCTCCCGGTCCGAGGAGGTCGCAAAGGACCAAGGGCCCCCCTAAATATCTTTCAGACTTTGTAAAACTGCTGTCCAGTTATAAGGGGTACTACCCTTAAGAATACTGTAATACTGTAATTGTTTTGGTTATGATTAAGTGTTTGGTAATAAGGAATCCCTTCCATGCTTGGTTGTCAGGGTGTTCCAAGCTAGGGGGGAGGGGGTTTGTGTCTGGAGCCTGCAGGTGCAGGCTTAGGATGTTGCAAGGGTCCCAGAGTCGCAAAAGCTGCCCGGGACCAGACTGAGTGGCTCTGGCTTTGTGCATGTGTGCAAGGCGCGAAAAGGGCCTTATTATGTAACCATGTTGTCCAGGGATCTGGGCATATAAAAGGAGGCCTGCGTGCCTCTGTTCGTTGTTGGAGTTTGGCTGAAGTACAATAAAGAGTGTTGTTCTACACGAGATGTGTCCTATTCCTTCACCTTCGTTTCAAGGACTTAACACACTCCATGTCTATTCCTTGTTGTTTTAGCTCTTGTTTTTGTTTTAAATAACCTTCTTCTGTCAAGATGTCTTTATATACAATAGCTTTGTCTATCCTGTACAAATTGGGGTATGTGACTGCCTCCAATGGCGATAGCCAAGCCGGGATCTTTGTGTAATATTGATGTTTAACTATATTCCAGCTTTTTATTAATTCTTGCCGAACCTTATGTCTTAAAAAATATTGGTGGTTTCTGCTTTGCCCCATCCATATGTGAGCATGCCAGCCCTGCTGGAGGTCATAACCCTCTAAATGTAAACATCTTTTATTTTCTAAGGTTATCCAGTCTCTAATCCAAGTTAGGGCCGCTGCTTGGTAATATAGCTCCCAATCTGGGAAACCTAAACCTCCCCTCTCTTTGGCATCCTGTAGTGCCTTTAATTTTATTCTTGCCTTCTTACCAGACCACACAAATTCTAAGGTTAATTTATTCAGCTCCTTGAAAAATTTCTTGTCTAATTGAATTGGAATATTCTGAAACAGGAATATCATTTTAGGTAAGATGTTCATTTTCATTGCAGCAATTCTCCCAAGTAATGAGAGATGTAATTTTTTCCAGCGGTCTAAATCTACTTTTATATTCTTGACCAATTTGCCATAATTGTCTTCTTTAATTGATGAGCAGCGAGCTGAAATAACTATCCCTAAATATTTTAATTTGGAAACTACTTGTATACCTAATTTTGCCTTGAGGTTTCCTTTTTGTATGTTAGTCATGTTTTTTGTGATAATCTTTGTTTTGTTTCTATTTATTTTCAAACCTGCCAGATCCCCATACTCTTCCAATATTTCAAATAATTTCTGGCCTGATTGTTCTGGGTCTTCTAATATAAATGCTAAGTTGTCTGCATAAGCTTGAAGTTTGTATGTTTCTTTCTTGATCTTAAGTCCTTTAATCTGCTCTTCTTGTCTTACTACTCTAGCAAGAATTTCTAATGTATATATGAATAACAATGGCGAGAGAGGACATCCTTGTCTTGTGCCTTTCTGTATGTTGAATTTATCAGTGGCCTTCTCCATTTATTATGATCTGGGCCTTTTGTTCAGAATATATTGCGGTTACCACATTTACATTTTTTTCCCCAACATCCATTGATTTTAGTTGTTGGATCATAAATTGCCAATTAACATTGTCAAAAGCCTTCTGTGCATCAAGGAACAGAAGTGCCACTTGACGATCGCTATGCGAGTCATAAAATTCAAGGATGTCTAAAATTGTTCTTATATTCCGCTTAGTCTGCCTGTTTGGTAAAAACCCATTTTGATCCAAATGTATGAAATCAACTAGGTATTTTTTGAATCTCTCCGCCATTACTGAGGAAAAAAAATTATAATCAGAATTCAATAATGATATAGGTCTATAATTTTGCATCCGTGTTTTTTCAGCTTCTTCTTTTGGAATCAATATTATATTTGCCTCCGACCAGGACTTAGGTATTTTAGCATCGGTTAATACTGCGTTGAAAACTTCAAGTAGGTATTGATTGAGTGCACTTTGTTGTTCTTTATATAGTTCCGCAGGTATTCCATCTGGGCCAGTCACCTTATTGATCTTTTGTTTATTTATAGCCCTGATTATTTTATCTATTCTTATTTCCTCATTTAACATAGATTTTATTTCCTCTGGAATCTTCGGTATGTCTACCTTCCCTAAGTATTCTATTGTCCTTCTTACATTTCCCCCCTCATTTCTCTTATATAATTTTACATAGTATCTTTGAGCGATTCCCCTTTTTATATTCTCCTCCCCCTGAATCTCTCCTTTCTCATCTTCCAAATTAATAATCCATTGCTTCTCTTTCTGCCTTCTTAGTTTATATGCTAGCCATCTTCCTGGTTTATTTGCGTGCTCAAAGTTATTTTGCTTAGCTGCCTGTAGTTTTTGTGCTAACTTTTCCGAATCCTCTATACAGAGTTTATGTTTAATTAAATCCATTTTGTTTTTCAATCCTTTGTTTTCAGGATCTCTCTGAAATTGTGTTTTGGCCTGTTTGTATTCTTCCTCTAGCCTCATCCTATATTGTTTTTTCTCTTTGTTTCTCTTAGCCATGTATGAAATTGCTACACCCCTCATGTATGTTTTTGCCGTATCCCAAATGTTCTGCAAGGATGTATCCTCATTGTCATTCGCTTGAAAGAAAAAGTGCATTTTTTTCTCCATTCTTTCTTTAAATTCTTTTTCTTTAAGAATCACTCTTTGGAGAGTCCATCTTGGTCTGCTTCTTTGTCCTTTCAAGTGAAAACTTATCGGATTATGGTCTGCCCAGAGGCTAGGTTCAATATCAATTTCTTCAATTTCCGAGGCTAATTCCTTGGTAAACCATAGCATGTCTATCCTGGTCCATGATCTATGTCTATTGGAAAAGTATGTGTATTCCCTCTTATCGTAATTCCTTTCCCTCCAAACATCATGTAAGCTAAGATCTGTACACATCTCAAAGAAGGTTTTGGGAAGTATTTTTTTTTTCCTTTCCTTGCCTCCGTACTGTTATGGTCTTTTGTTTTATCTGCAATCACATTAAAATCTCTGATTATACAGAAACCATCTCCCTCCGTATCACTCAGCTTATTATGAAGATTTTTGAAAAAGGATACTTGAGCTCCATTTGGGGCATATATTACAACAATTATTATATTTTTTTATTCAGCTTAGCCTCAACTATCAAGACCCTTCCCTCTTTGTCTTTATAGATTTGTTTCAAAATTATCTTCTGCTTAACATACAGAGCTACTCCTCTTTTTTTTTTTTCTCGTCTAGTGAAATATATAGCCTACCTAATTTAGGTTGTTCTAATAGATATTCTTGATCATTTTTTATGTGAACCTCCTGTAAGGCGATAATATCTGCATTTAGTCTAATAAGCTTACTAAAAACTTTCCTACGTTTTACTGGTGTGTTCAACCCTCTAATATTTGTTGACCAAATCTTATACTCCTCTCCCATTGTCCTGTTTTTGTCATGTCTTTGTGCTTCTAGTAATTCTTATTTCCTTCGCCTCCTCTAAGCTTCTCCCCTGCTGTTCTAGCCTATCATGACGTCTTCCCCCTCTCACTTCCTCCATGCTTTGCTCTGTCCCTCTTTTCTCCAACATTTGTTCAATATCTCTTCTTTTTTCAACCATAACTCTTTCTTCTCCGAGATCCCTCAGGTCTTCCTCTGAAGCACAATATTGTCTGCAGACGTTGTTGAGTCCTCGAGTCAATGACGAAAGAAAAGCACACATTCTTGTTTATTCTAACAGCCTTTATTCTCAGCAGCTCTCTCCGACACATCTCAGAGGCTCGCAGGCCTCTCTGTCTCCTTTAATGGAATCCCCGGGCAAAAAGGTAACAATCTGGCATGCTTCTGCGCCTTGCACATGCACGCAGGCCGGCGCCACTCAGTCTGGTCCTGGGCAGCTTGCAGCAGCCCGGGACCATTGCAATGTCCCGAGCCTGCCTTTGCAGGCTCAGGACACAGCACCCCTCCCCCCCCGGATGAAACTTTATTAAACTATATGGGTAGATGTACGTGACCTCAACACGAGCGTGGTGTGCTATCCAATGGAACCTGCACATCTGTTGCAGCTACTTACTAGCTGTTGGAATATTCATGAACAGGAAGAGTCATGTGGTAACTCAGTCAGCCAATGGGAAGAAAGTGCTACTGAGTCTGTGCAAAAAGGGTATTGAGTTAGGAGCTGGATTTCCAGTCTCGGTTTTGTCTCTGGTCTGTCTCTCTAAGAAGTCTTCATTAAGCTATGTTGCTGTAAAGAAGAATGGTATTGTAAATATTTTTATATAAATATAAAGTTATTTTGAATCAGCTAAATGCAGTCAACTGTGAGAGCTTCTGATTTATTTTTTCACCAATAGAGGAATTAAAATTCTCTAACAGGTTATGGGCCCAGAGCTTACTAAGGACTGCATTGTAATTTAAAGCTGGAAGAAATTGCCTGTGTTTAGAAAGTATAAGAACAAGGCAGAATTAGCAGAATGGCTGCAATGGAATTTAAGGAAAGCTGTGTGCCTCGTTTGGGCCAGAAGAATTACATTATATGGGCTGCAAAAATGGAATGTTTGCTGAAAGCTAAAGAGCTGTGGTATATTGTAGAAAATCCACCACAAGTGTTTGCAGCAGTTGATCAGAAAAGTCATGATCAAGCAATGGCTTATCTTATCTTGAATTTAGATGATGACCAATTTCTAAATGTTGCAAATTTAAAGACTGCAAAGGAGATTTGGTTGAAGTTGAGAGCTGTGCACGTGAATGTTTCTGCATGCAATATAGTGCAATTGTCAATAAAACTTTACAGGGCCTGTTTGCAACCAGGCAAATCTGTGGAACAGCATTTAAATAAAATGCAAAGTTTATTTTTGGACTTAGAACAACGTGGGATTAAATTCCCTGAGTCCCAGAAGGTTTTTTTTGGTGTTGAACAGTTTAGATAAAACCTGGGACACAGTTTCTGCAATATTTGAATGCAAAGAAGAGCAAGACTTAAAGTTTGAGGCTTTAAAGGCATGTTTGCTTAATGAAGAGGAAAAACACCATTTTAGAAGCAGCCACAAGGAGGAGAAATTCCTGAGGAGGGGGTCCAGACTGCAAGTCTCCAGAGAACAAAACAAGCAGATTGGACCCGGACCAAGTTGCAACAAAGGAGAGATTTTGCAAGCAGAGAGCTGCTTTGCAAGAAAAGAATTGCTACATTTGTGGAACGAGCACACATATGAAAAGAAACTGTTTGCAGAGGAACAGTTTGCAGCAAAGGACATTTGTGCAACAAAAAAGGACTAATTTGCAAAAGGAAAATTTTGGTGTTGCAAAAGTTTGCTATAGCAACAACAGAGATAAGTGGCTAATAGATAGTGGGGCAAGTCAAACAATTGTTAATGACTCTGAATTATTTTGCAGGTTTGTTCCAGTAGCACAGGAAACTGTGGCTTTGGCAAATGGCCAGAAAGCAAAAGTCATTGGAAGAGGCGATGTAAAAAAATCCATATTTGGAATCAAAGTTTACCAATGTGCTTTGTGTACCTGAGATGGAACATAATTTGTTAAGTGTGTCTAATTTAGACAAACAAGGTTTTGAGGTCATTTTTGTAAATGCGAAGTGTCTCATCAAAAGGAATGGGAATATTTGTGCAGAAGGCATAAAGGAAGATAATCTATATGTATTGCAGGGACAAAAGGTTCAATGTTACCATATATTTAAGAATGTTGCAGAGCATGATTCGTGTGTTCATCTTCTACATAGAAGACTTGGCCATGCAAGCTTTAAAGTTTTGCAGCAAATGCAAGAGTTTGCAGAAGGGCTAAATTTGAAGGGATGTAAAACATATTTGGACTGTGCAGTATGCAAAGCATCAAAGTCAAAGGCATTCCCAGTTAGTAAATGTAGCACAAGACAAACAAAAAGAGCTCTAGAGCTGGTCCATGCAGATCTGGTGGGACCTATGCAAGCCAGTTTGGGAGGAGCAAAATATGCACTGGTAATTGTTGATGATTATAGCAGGTATTTGTTTTGCCACTTGCTTAGAAGTAAGACAGAGGTGCTACAACAATTCAAACAGTGGGTAAGTTTTGTAGAGAGAAGGTACAGACAACAAGTGTGTCAGTTGCAAACTGACAGAGGTACTGAATTTATGTCAACTAAATTCCAACAATGCTTGGGGCAGTTGGGGATAAGACACAGACGTACAAATCCTTACACAGCAGCAGAGAACGGTGTAGCTGAAAGAAGGAATGGTGTTTTGCAAACAATGAAAGATTCATTGTTAGAGGACTCTGCTATGAGCAGGTCATATTGGGGAGAAGCCATATTGACTGCCAATTATATAGTTAACAGGCTGTGGAGTTCCTCCATTAATAATACTCCATATGCCATTCTATATGGGAGAAAGCCATCACTGGCACATTTGAGAATTTTTGGAAGTACTGCATGGGTACATATTCCGAAAGTAATCAGAAGAAAAGGACAGCAAAAGGCAAGAAAGCTCAGGTTTGTGGGCTATGAACCAGGGTCAAAAGGATATCGCTTTAGCGATGGAAGTAAAAGAGTTGTAATTTCAAGGTCTGCTAATTTTGCAGAACAAAATTGGGACAGAATTAATGCAAATTCTGGGTATGTCTCACTTAATGACAGTGATCTATTTAATGACAACTCATCTAATGATAAAAAAGTGATTATTGAAGATGTCAGTGTTCAGGGAGGAGAGGCTGAACAAGACATGAAGCCAGAAGGACTTGAGACACAGGAGCAGTTAATACCACGTAGGTCAGAGCGATGTAATAAAGGAATTCCGCCTGACAGGTATTCTGCCAGCAAGGTAAAGGTTTGCAATGTGTGGTATGAGCCAAGAAGTTATAAAGAAGTGTTGGCATTACCAAAGACTGAACAAGAAAGATGGAAGGAGGCCATGGATAAAGAGATGAAATCCATGGGAGACCATGAAGTATTTAAATCAGTGACTTTGCCACAGGGAACCAAAGCTGTGGGTTGTAAGTGGGTATATAAGAAAAAGGTATTGCCAAATAATGATATACAGTATAAGGCCAGGTTAGTGGCACAAGGTTTTTCACGATTAAAGAAGTGTATTCAATGTATAGGTCTGATGTTTCTTCCTGTCATGAAGGGAGGAGTGTTGGAATATTCATGAACAGGAAGAGTCATGTGGTAACTCAGTCAGCCAATGTGAAGAAAGTGCTACTGAGTCTGTGCAAAAAGGGTATTGAGTTAGGAGCTGGATTTCCAGTCTCGGTTTTGTCTCTGGTCTGTCTCTGTAAGAAGTCTTCATTAAGCTATGTTGCTGTAAAGAAGAATGGTATTGTAAATATTTTTATATAAATATAGTTATTTTGAATCAGCTAAATGCAGTCAACTGTGAGAGCTTCTGATTTATTTTTTCACCAATAGAGGAATTAAAATTCTGTAACACTAGCCACACTATAGCATGGTACCAGGCTATTGTTTTGGAATTAAGTGCCCAACACCTGCACTTTCAAGTTCCCCAACAGCAAGGCACCCTCTTCACCTCCCTTGCTTTGACAGCAATGTTACAAAATCTTCCAGGTATTTGGGAGATCTTTTTACTCTCTGTGACCTCCTCAGATTTTGAGAACTCCCTAAATCATCCTGTGCAGAGATTGTAGTGGAGTTGCCCCCTCTTTTAAACCCTGGTGGTCCCCGTGAACTGGGTCCTGTTGCCTGGTCTGCTTGCTTGCCCACCGGGCTCGTCAGACCAGGACTTTGCTCCCCACTGTACCTGGTTGACCTGCCTAACTGCAGGCTCTCGGGCCCCACTATGTGCCCGCCAGTATTTGGCATTTCTGTGGTACTCTCCAAGTCCACAATGGACCTATCAAGGGAACGCATCCCTTCACTCCCAAGCCCCGTAATGGGATTGTCTGGGGTTTCTGCAGTGCCCCAATACTCGGTTGCCCCCCATTCTATGCCGGAGGTACCAGAATCAGGATTTGCCTCTCTGACTACCTCCTTGTGTGTAGACTTCCTTTTGGAAGCAGTAGCAGCATTGGGCCAGCTTATTTGTTTGTGTGCCAGTTCTCTTGTATTATTTGGATTGTTTGGATGCTCCCGGTTATTCTCCCTGCTTGGAGTGCTGACTTGGGGTTGTGAATAATGAGTATGCCCCCTGGGTGACTCCCTGGCTGGAGTAAGCACTGGTGCCTGTATTGTTTCTTGTTCCCCTGAATTCCTGTTAGGGACACTTGCGGAACCTTGGGACAGGCCTTCTTCAGCCTCTCCGTTTGGCCCCGGTTGCTGCCAACACCCTTCCCTTTACCCACAGTGGTCCCCCTCCCCACCTGGAGAAAACACAGGAGTTGCAGAGGGTGAGTCCAGTCTCGTACGCAGCTGATCGATATGCCGCCGAAGGACACGACCGTCGTCCAGGGAAACCTCGTAGGACAATGGACCAGTGACCTTGCATACTACCGCCGGAACCCACAGGTGACCGGGCCCATAGTTCCGGGTCCATACTGGGGCACCCACTTGCAGACACCGTGGTGCCCTGGGTTGGGTGACCCTAGGAGCCAGTCTGTCCGGATGCAACCTGTCAAGTTTGGTGATCAGTTTGCGCCCCCAGCGAAGTTCAGCCGGGCTCTTCCCAGTGGAAGTGGAAGGTGTGGTGCGGTAAGCAAGAAGAAAGTCTGCCAACCTGTGGTGCCAGTCCCCATAGGTCAGTTTCTTTAAAGCATCCTTGGTGATGCGAACCATCCGTTCAGCCATACCGTTGGTGGAAGGGTGGAATGGGGCCGAAGTTGCATGACGAATCATGTTGGCCTGCAAGAAAGCCTGAAACTCAAAAGAAGTGAATTGAGGACCTTTGTCAGAAACCAGAACATCTGGAAGGCCATGTGCAGCAAAAATCCCTCTCAGTACTTGAATGGTCTTGGCAGCAGTAGTGGAAGAGACAGGAACAACCTCAAGCCACTTTGAATGGCTGTCAACAAGGACCAAGAAGAATTGTCACTGAAAGGGCCCAGCGTAATCTACATGCACCCTAGACCAAGGTGACTGTGTCTCCTCCCATCTATGCACAGGAGCCTGAGGCATTTCAGGGTGTGAACGCGGGCACAAGTGGCATCCATGCACTTGGGCCTCTATTTCCCTGTCTAATCCTGGCCACCATAAATGGCTGCGCGCAAGCGCTTTCATCCTGACAATGCCAGGATGACCCTCATGGAGGGAAGCTAAGACTCTAGGTCTCAAGGAAGTAGGAATAACTACTCTGCTGCCCCACAACAGGCAACCCTGGAAAGTGGATAACTCATGCTTCTTGAGCCAGAAGCTCTGGAACTCAGTACCTGGACAACTCTCAGGCCATCCAGACAAAACCCATGACAGCACACGAGTAAGCGTGAGATCTGTGGCTGATTCAGCAGCCACATCCCTGGCATTTAGGGGAGACTCAGGCAATGCCTGAATGGAAAGAATATTGATGGCAGGGGCAGGGGCAGCCTCTACCATTTGCAAAGGTAATCTACTTAGGCCATCAGCGTGGCCCATTTCCTTGCCAGGTTTGTGAACCAATGAAAAATCATAGGCTGACAAAAAGATAGATCATCTCAGCATTCTAGGAGAGATGATATGGGGAGTTTGTTTGTTAGTGGTAAACAACCCCAACAGAGGCTTATGGTCAGTATAGACCGTGAAATGTCTGCCATATAGAAAATCATGGAATTTTTTAATTCCAGCGACAATGGCCAAGGCTTCTCTATCTATCTGGGCGTAGTTTCGCTCAGCAGAGGACAAGGTTCTGGAGTAATATGCAACAGGAACCTGAGTTCCATCAGCTCTTAAGTGGCTAAGTACAGCCCCCACCCCATAAGGGGAAGCATCACAAGCAATGCAGACAGGAAGAGTTTCATTAAAATGTGCAAGTACATCATTTGATGTAAGTAAGGCCTTGACTTCATTGAAACTTTTTTCATGTGCCTGGGACCACTGCCACACTGCCTGCTTGTCTAAAAGCCTATGAAGTGGTTCTGCTACATTAGCTTTGTTAGGTATGAAAGCATTGTAAAAATTCAAGAGGCCTAGGAAAGCTTGTAACTCAGCTTTAGACTTAGGCCTAGGAGCCTGCTGTATGGCCTTCAATTTAGACTCAGCAGGGTGAATACCCCTGGCATCTATTCTGAATCCCAGGAAATCTGTAGAAGAAACTCCTATTTTGCATTTGTCTTTTTTAAGTTTTAGGCCTGTTTTTCTGAAACGCAGCAGAACAGCCCTCAATCTCTCAGCTAAATTCTGAGTGGATTCTCCAGCAATAAGGACATCATCAAAATAGGGGCAAACCCCTGGTATACCCCTCAGGGTGTTTTCCATTACACTTTGGAAAATTCCAGGAGCTGCATTTACTCCAAATTGTAGTCTCTTGACTTTGAATGCCCCCCTATGAGTTACAATAGTCTGTGCTTCAGCAGCAGCTTCATCAACAGGTAACTGTTGATAAGCCTGTGCCAAATCTAGCTTTGCAAAAACACGCCCCCCTTTGAGGGAAGCCAAAATATGGCTGACTACAGGTACAGGATACGCATGCTGTTGCAATGCCTTATTTAGTGTGTATTTGTAGTCTGCACAGATGCGAATGTCCCCATTAGCCTTGAGAGGCGTGACTATGGGGGTCTCCCATGGACTTGAATCAACAGGTTCTAAAATACCTTGCTGGATCAATTTGTCCAATTCAGCATCAATTTTCCCTTTAAGAGCAAAGGGTACTCTTCTTGCTTTCACCCTAATGGGAGTGACAGTGGGGTCAAGTTTCAAAGAAACTGGGGGGCCTTTGTAAGCTCCAAGCTGGGGGCTGAAGACATCTGCAAACTGTTTGCAGACTTCTGCTAGGCCTAGCGTTTGCAAATTGTGTAGCCCTGTAACTTGGATTCCCAAGGCCTCAAACCAATCGAGTCCAATGAGACTCGTTCGTTCACCCCCAACTACCAATACATCTAATGGACCTTCAAAATCCTTGTATTGTACTGTAAGGGTGGCCTCCCCCTTTACACACACCTTGGAACTTTGGAAATCTGTTAAGATTATATTGGATGGCCTAAGTTTGGCCTGGAACCCACTGCTAGTGCAAATCTTCCTGAAAGTGTGGATAGAAATGATTGAAAGGGCAGACCCAGTGTCCAGCTCCATAACCAATGGAACTCCTTGCAACCTCACCTTAAGTGACAGTTTCTTTTTAAGTGGCCTGTGTGTGCCTGTTCTATAGCTACTTCTGCGTGATGCACAGAAACCCACCCTGTTTTGGCTGGGGACCCTGGTACCTTTCAGGCGCAATTCTTCTCGAGGTTGTGCCTTCTGACAGCCCAGACAAACAGCTGCTATGTGGCCTTGCTTGCCACATGCTCTACAAATTGCAGAATGGAACCTGCAGTCGGTCCTCTTGTGGCGACCTCCACACCCAAAGCACCTGGACACAGCTGGAGACTTTTCTTTGCCTTCCTTCTGCTTCCTTTCTTTGGATGGGTAGAGATGATCCACCTCATCTTCAGGATCTTCCTCCAAGCTCTCTTGGACTCCCTCATGGTGCACGGAAACTGCTTCTGGGTTGTTCCTGATAGGCCTCATATTCTTGACCGCCCCACCTGCTGCCTCTTCTGCAGTGACCTCTCTCAAGGCATCTTGGAAGGAAATGTCTTCTTTTGCAAAGAGTCTCTGTTGCAAGTCTCTGTTCCTAAGCCCGTATACAAAACGGTCTCTCAGCCTTTCTTCTAAATCTTTAAAGTCACAGGGCTTAGCTGCTCTTCTCAAGGCTGCAATGTATTCTTTGACTGATTCACCACCTCTTTGATCCCTCTGTTCAAACGTGTGTCTCCACGCAATAACAGACAACTTGGGCTGGAAATGTTCCTTCAATAACTTCTTTAAATCTGTATAAGTGACAGACTCAAGAGGAGCAGGGGCTGCCAAATTTTCTGCAATTTCAAATGCATCTTGACCACAGACACACAGCAAAGTAGCGGCCTTCAAGCCATCTTCTCTTACTTGATTCACTCTAAAGTAATTTTCTACTCTAGCGACATAAGACTCCCATCGTTCTGGGTGAGTAACGTCGAATTCAGACAATCTCCCTATCTTCGCCATCCTTGCTTCTTACTCTAGGAAGGGGTCTATCAGCCAGCTTACCTCCAGCGACGCTGTACTGGCAGGCCAGGTGCTGAGTTTAACGCCGTCTTCCTCTCTCCAGGACTCTTGGGGTAAGCTTACAAGTCTTCTTCCTTAATCTTGCAAGCGATCCCATCCTCGTCGCCAGTGTTGAGTCCTCGAGTCAACGGTGAAAGAAGAGCACACATTCTTGTTGATTCTAACAGCCTTTATTCTCAGCAGCTCTCTCCGACACATCTCAGAGGCTCACAGGCCTCTCTGTCTCCTTTAATAGAATCCCTGGGCAAAAGGTAACAATCTGGCGTGCTTCCGCGCCTTGCGCATGCGCACAGGCCGGCGCCACTCAGTCTGGTCCCGGGCAGCTTGCAACAGCCCGGGACCATTGCAACGTCCCGAGCCTGCCTTTGCAGGCTCAGGACACAACAGAAGTCTTCTGCTTTCTCTACTGTATCCAATCTAAACCTCTTCTCTTGCCAAGTCACAATAAGTCCCTCTGGTGTTAACCATCTAAAATTTATATTGCTTTGATGTAACCTGGACGTCAGGAAGAGGTAGTTCTTTCGGAGGTCTCTCATCCTTTTTGGTATCTGTTTTAATACAATAATTTTTTTCCCTCCATATTCTAACTGTTCATCACGTGTTCTATATAATATTTCATCTCTAATTTTCTTTTTTATAAACTTCACATGGACCTCTCTGGGAAGGTTATGTCATCTCCCATAATTTGTCTGCACCCTATATGTCTCGTCCATTCAAGCAATCATCTCTTCTTTGTCAATCTCCAGAGCTCCTGCCAACAAACCCGCCATCTTGTCTGGAAGGTCTTCTCCTCTTTCCTCAATAACATTTTGGAATCTAAGATATTGGGTCACCTTCTCCACTTCCAGTAATGTCACCGCTGTCAATAACTCTTTATTAGCTTCAGTTAAGTTTTTGTCCATCTCTTCTACCTTCTTTTCTTCATTATCCAATCTTTGCTCTACTGCCAGCAACTTCTGTTCATTTTTTGCGATTTGCTGCTGAAAAGCTTCAAATCTTCCGTCCATTGCCTGAATCTTCTCTCTCATTTCTCCAGTAACATTCCTAACTACTTCTAGTTCTGTTTTGATTTCCTCATGGTTCTTCATCATGACTTCCTGGATTGCCTGCATCATTGCCTGCAATTCTTTAAGTGAATTGGAACATTCTCTTTGAAGCATGTCATCTAACGATCTTTGGCTCATAGGGCTGGAACCTTATGTTATGTTTTTCTTCCCCCCCCCCCCCACCAATCTTAGCTAAATTTGGATTGCTTGCCATTTTAAATAAACTGTCCCACAACTTACTCTTCTTCCAAAATATCCACTTTCCACTTCCCTCTTTTCGTTCTTCCACTTTCTCCCCCTTTATGTTATTTCCCTTCCAGATGTTTAAACAACAACAATAAAGCTGGTATATTCCATCTATGTAACTCTATCAATACAATACTAATACAAGTACAGGTTCTAATAGTTCAATCTCAGCTGTTAACTTTAAGCTTTCCCAGCGTTTTCCTTTTTTCTTTATAGAATCCAATAAACCAGTGGTTCTCAACCTGTGGGTCGGGACCCCATTTGGGGTCAAACGACCATTTCACGGGGGTCGCCAAACAAGGCTGTCTGCCATTCCCCCCCCCCCTTTTCTTTGGCCATGCCCCTGGCACCCGGTGATGTATAAGTGGTTGGGAGTCACCACAATATGGGGAACTGTATTACGGGGTCGCAGCATTAGAAAGGTTGAGAACCACTGCAATAAACCCTTCAATCTCTCTTTAATATCCTTTCTCTTTTCTTCTGTCTTCTGTCTCACACCATTCCCTTCTATACGTCCATACAAACACCTGCTATCTCCTCAACAACACATTCCACAGTTGTCAGTCTCTATATCGTTCCAGTTCCTTCTATCATACAGTCTCTATCTCTTTCCGGGGAGGAGAAAAAAAACACTAAAAGAAAGAGAACAGTCACCTTTCCGCCGGCCAATCCACTCAGCAGTCAAAGGCAAAAGTCTGAGGCTATAAGACAAGATTCTTAGCTTAAATGAATGTTGATTCCTGTCCTTTTGTGTGGCTTTTAAAACGTTAGGTCTTTAATCAGTGCAGCCTGGCTCCTCCACATCAGGCCCTTCTGGGCGTTCTTCCTGCCACTTTCACTCGCCGCTGACTTTCCACTCCTTCAGCTTCTCTTTTTCCACGCTTCCCCTTTCAGCTTTCTCTTTTGATGCATCTACCAAGATCGCTCACAAAGCTTTGGGAAAAAGTCAATTTAGTCAAATCCAATTTACCGTCGTTCCACTATTTCCTCGCTTACTCCGCCCAGCTATCAGCTTCAGCGGCCATTTTTGGCCGTCTTCTTCCCGATCCGCTCGGTACCAGGTTTATCCGCTACCCTTCGCCAATCGCCACTGACGGCAGAGCAGCAGATCGCCCACACCTTCCGTCGCCCCCACGAGGCTTCTTTCAGCTCGGAAGAGCCCCACGGACCTAGGACTAGCGTTTGGCAGTGCCAGAGAAACCATTCACACCGCCGCCTGCTCTGACAGCTGGCTCCGCCCCCCCAGCCCAGCTATTTTTTTAATGTACTGGCCATGTAGTGCTTTGTCTTCCCATGCCTCTATTCTGTTCTTCATTTGGTCTTTCTTGTAGGCCAGTTTGGTCTCTCCAGTAGTCAGTAAGCCTTCCTGATATACTAATTTCAGTGCATCTTCACTCTCCTTCAGATATTTTTCCAAAGCCATTCTCTCTTCTTCAACCATCTAATGTACTTGCAGCATTCCACGCCCACCTATTTGCCTTGGTAGATAAAGTCTGTCAATGTCACTGCGTGGATGAAGGGCATGATTCATTGTCATTATTTTTCTGGTCTTCCTATCCATTGCTTTTAGTTCTGCTTGAGTCCAGTCCACTATTCCAGCTGTGTATCTAATGACTGGAATTGCCAAGGTTGTTAGAGAATTTTAATTTCTCTATTGGTGAAAAAATAAACCAGAAGCTCTCAAAGTTGACTGCATTTAGCTGATTCAAATAAATTTCTTTATATTCATATCAAAATATTTACAATACCATACATTCTTCTTTACAGCAACATAGCACTTCTTACAGAGAGATACAGAGACAAACCTGAGACTGAAAATTCAGCTTCTAACTCAATACCTTTTTGCACAGACTCAGTAGTGCTTTCTTCACATTGGCTGACTGAGTTACCACATGACTCTTCCTGCTCATGAATATTCCAACACTCCTCCCTTCATGACAGGGAGAGACATCAGACCTATTGACTTAATATATTCTCCATAGTGAACACCACCCAATGGTTTAGTCATCATGTCTGCCAAATTTTCCTCAGAAGAACAATGATGTAAACTAATCAATTTTCCTTTTACAGCTTCCCTGACATTACAATACTTAATCTCTACATGTTTACTTCTGTTCTTCACCCCTTCACCAGTTGCCATTTTTATACAGGCAGCATTGTCTTCAAATACCTTTACAGATTCTTTTACATTCATATTTAAAACTTGCAACAACTGTACATACCATGTTACTTCAGAACACAATTCAGATAAAGCAATAAACTCTGCTTCCGCTGTTGAAATAGCAACTGTTGTTTGTTTTCTGGACTTCTATCCAATCGGAGTCCCTCCAAACAATATTATAATCCCAGAATTTGATTTCCTTGTGTTTATCTTATTATCGACATAACACTTTAATTTCAATTCCTCAGTAATCTGTATTTGAAGACCCAAATTCATGGTTCCCTTTAAATATCTGAGAACCCTTTTTACACCCATCCAATGTAACTTTGTAGGTGCAGCAGTAAAACGACTCAAAATGCTTCCTGCGCAAGCTATGTCTGGTCTGGACCACTGTGATAGATATAACAAACTCCCTATTGCTAAGTGATATATCACTTGATCACAGGTTTCACCTTTGTCCGAACTTAAACTATTATAAAAATCTGTACTCATGGGTGTGGGAGCAGTATTGCAATCTTTCATATTATATTTTTCCAATAACTGCTCAATTTTTCTCCTTTGACTGAGAATATAACCACCTTTTTCATTTTTCTGTATCTCTACACCGAGATAACTTTTTATTTCTCCCAAATTATTTAATTGTGAAAAACCTTGTACCACTAACCTGGCCTTATACTGTACATCATTATTTGGCAATACCTTTTTCTTATATACCCACTTACAACCCACAGCTTTGGTTCTCTGTGGAAAAGTCACTGATTTAAATACTTCATGGTCTCCCATGGATTTCATCTCTTTATCCATGGCCTCCTTCCATCTTTCTTGTTCAGCTTTTGGTAATGCCAACACTTCTTTATAACTTCTTGGCTCATACCACACATTGCAAACCTTTACCTTGCTGGCAGAATACCTGTCAGGTGGAATTCCTTTTTTACATCGCTCTGACCTACGTGTTATTAACTGCTCCTGTGTCTCAAGTCTTTCTGGTTTCATGTCTTGTTCAGCCTCTCCTCCCTGAACATTGACATCTTCAATAATCATTTTTCCATCATTAGATGAGTTATTGTCATTAAATAGATCACCGTCATTAAGTGAGATATACCCAGAATTTGCATTAATTCTGTCCCAATTTTGTTCTGCAAAATTAGCAGACCTTGAAATTACAATTCTTTTACTTCCATCGCTAAAGCGATATCCTTTTGACCCTGGCTCATAGCCCACAAACCTGAGCTTTCTTGCCTTTTGCTGTCCCTTTCTTCTGATTGCTTTCGGAATATGTACCCATGCAGTACTTCCAAAAATTCTCAAATGTGCTAGTGATGGCTTTCTCCCATATAGAATGGCATATGGAGTATTATTAATGGAGGAACTCCACAGCCTGTTAACTATATAATTGGCAGTCAATATGGCTTCTCCCCAATATGACCTGCTCATACCAGAATCCTCTAACAATGAATCTTTCATTGTTTGCAAAACACCATTCCTTCTTTCAGCTACACTGTTCTCTGCTGCTGTGTAAGGATTTGTACGTCTGTGTCTTATCCCCAACTGCCCCAAGCATTGTTGGAATTTAGTTGACATAAATTCAGTACGTCTGTCAGTTTGCAACTGACACACTTGTTGTCTGTACCTTCTCTCTACAAAACTTACCCACTGTTTGAATTGTTGTAGCACCTCTGTCTTACTTCTAAGCAAGTGGCAAAACAAATACCTGCTATAATCATCAACAATTACCAGTGCATATTTTGCTCCTCCCAAACTGGCTTGCATAGGTCCCACCAGATCTGCATGGACCAGCTCTAGAGCTCTTTTTGTTTGTCTTGTGCAATATTTACTAACTGGGAATGCCTTTGACTTTGATGCTTTGCATACTGCACAGTCCAAATATGTTTTGCATCCCTTCAAATTTAGCCCTTCTGCAAACTCTTGCATTTGCTGCAAAACTTTAAAGCTTGCATGGCCAAGTCTTCTATGTAGAAGATGAACACACGAATCATGCTCTGCAACATTCTTAAATATATGGTAACATTGAACCTTTTGTCCCTGCAATACATATAGATTATCTTCCTTTATGCCTTCTGCACAAATATTCCCATTCCTCTTCATGAGACACTTCCCATTTACAAAAATGGTCTCAAAACCTTGTTTGTCTAAATTAGACACACTTAACAAATTATGTTCCATCTCAGGTACACAAAGCACATTGGTAAACTTTGATTCCAAATATGGAATTTTTACATCGCGTCTTCCGATGACCTTTGCTTTCTGGCCATTTGCCGAAGCCACAGCTTCTTGTGCTACTGGAACAAACCTGCAAAATAATTCAGAGTCATTAACAATTGTTTGACTTGCCCCACTATCTATTAGCCACTTGTCTCTGTAGTTCCTATAGCAAACTTTTGCAACACCAAAATGTTCCTTTTGCAAATCAGTCTTTTTTGCTTGCACAAATGTCCTTCACTGCAAATTGTTCCTCTGCAAGCAGTTCCTTTTCAGATGTGTGTTTGCTCCACAAATGTAGCAATTCTTTTCTTGCTGAGCCCTCTGCTTGCAAAATCTCTCTTTTGATGCAACTTGGTCCCATCTGCTTGTTTCTTCTCTGGAGACTTGCAGTCTGGAACCCCTCCTCAGGAATTTCACCTCCTCATGGCTGTTCCTAAAATGTTGCTTTTTTTCTTCATTAAGCAAACATGCCTTTAAAGCCTCAAAATTTAAGTCTTGCTCTTCTTTACACTCAAATATCGCAGAAACTGGGTCCAAGGTTTTATCTAAACTGTTCAACGCCAATAAAACCTTCTGAGACTCAGGGAATTTAATCCTTCATTGTTCTAAGTCCAAAAATAAACTTTGCATTTTATTTAAATGCTGTTCCACAGATTCACCTGGTTGCAAACAGGCCCTGTAAAGTTTTCTTGCACTATATTGCATTCAGAAACATTCATGTATACAGCTCTCAACTTCAACCAAATCTCCTTTGCAGTCTTTAAATTTGCAACATTTAGAAATTGTTCATCATCTAAATTGAAGATGAGATAAGCCATTGCTCGATCATGACTTTTCTGATCAGCAGCTGCAAACACTTGTGGTGGATTTTCTATGATATACCACAGCTCTTTTGCTTTGAGCAAACATTCCATTTTAGCAGCCCACACAATGTAATTCTTCTGGCCTAAATGAGGCACAGAGCTTTCCTTATATTCCATTGCAGCCATTCTGGTAATTCTGCCTTGTTCTTTTTTATTATTATTATTAAAAAGATTTATAAAAATTACAATATTAACCCACCCAACCCCCCCCTCCCTCCCCCACTTCCCAGAGCTGAATACAGGGTTACAAATATGGTAATCATAATCTAACTAACATTACCAACTATATAAATAACCAAATCCATAATGCACTTTAACTCCCCTTTAACATAAATATAAGCAAATTAAAAGTGAACATAATAATAATGAGAACATAAACAAATTTAATATCCTAATTATTAAACAATACAGTCCCCAAATAGTTAAACAATACTAATACTAAAATAATAATAATTTCATAATAATACTCTAAAATTCACTCGTAGGCTAAATAAAACTTTTTAGTCCCATATTTATTCTGAATATAATTTATCAATCTTCTCCAGATTCAACATCAAATTAATTTCTTTAACATCACAATCTGTAATAACACCCAATACAAATAATTGTGGGGTAAACTTTATCTTTCTCTTAAAAATCTGTTGAATGGTCCACCAGATCTTAATCCAAAAGGCTTTTATATTTCTACAAGTCCACCATATATCAAAATAAGTGGCTTCCAAATTACCACATCTCCAACATTTGGGCTGTAAATTAGGATACATACAAGACAACTTTTTAGGATCCAGATGCCATCTATAAAACATTTTATAAAAATTTTCTCTTAAATTTTGTGCCTGGGTAAATTTTACATTTCTAACCCAAATTACCTCCCATGTATCCAATAGAATCGGTTCTTGAATATTTTGAGCCCACTTTACCGTACAATCATTAACTAATTCTGTTTCCGAATCCATTTCTATTAAAACATTATAAATTCTCTTTATGTGGGCTCGATTTGAATCTTTAATCTGTTTTACCAAATTCTCATCCCCTAAAGTAATTTCAACCTTTTGATCTAAGCTCTGCCTAACCAACAATTGGTTATACTGAAACCAAGATTGTACCATATTTTCTTGCTTTAACTCAACTAATGATTTTAATTGCCAATCACTCCCTACCAATCTAAGTAATTCCTTATAAGAAATCCTATCCAAGTTCACACCCCGGGATACCCCCTCTATTACATGTCCAGGAATCCCCCAAATTGGTATTTTATAATTTAACCTATAATAATACTTCTTCCAGACATGCAATAAAGCACTTCTTAAAATATGGGATTTAAAAACCTGATCTACTTTTTAATCATAATTAAATATGCATGCCATCTATATAGTAAATTATATACCGCACTTAAAGCGGTATATAAGTCTCATAAATAAATAAAATAAATAAATAAATCCCATTCCTCAAGAGAAAGTATATTTATATTTGTTAAATTAAGCCAATCACTAATCAATGTTAAAGCCACCGCATCATAATATAATTTCAAGTTAGGCGCCTTAAGTCCACCTCTTTCCCGTACATCTTGTATAATCTTGAACTTAACTCTTGGTTTCTTGCCCGCCCAGATAAATTTATTAATACCCTTCTGCCATTCATCCAAATTGGCATTTTTTTTCAAAATAGGTATCATTTGAAACAAAAAAAGAAACTTTGGAAGAACATTCATTTTAACCACTGAGATTCTCCCCAACAAAGATAATTGTAATTTTTTCCAGTCATTTAAATCCTTTTGCACTTTTACCCATAATGTCTCATAATTATTTTTGTATAATTTAACATTAGAAGCTGTAATATATACTCCCAGATATTTAACCTTTTTCACTATTTCAAAACCTGTTAATTTAGCTAACATATCCTTTTCCTTCGTAGACATATTTTTCGGTAATATTTTAGTCTTATTGTTATTTACCTTAAAACCAGAAACTTTCCCATAGTGGGTTATGATTTCCGTCAAATCCCTAACCGAGTTTGTCGGTTGAGATAAAGTCACAACCAAATCATCCGCAAAAGCTCTCAACCTATAATCATTCTGTTTTATTTGTATTCCCTTTATTGTAGTTGATTCACGAATTTTAATTAATAAAATCTCCATTGTTAAAACAAATAACAATGGGGATAATGGATATCCCTGTCTTGTACCCTTTTCAATTTTAAATGCTTCTGTTAATCCCCCATTAATTGTAATTTGTGCCAATTGTTGTTGATATATAGCCTTAAGAGCATATAAAAATTTATCCCCAAAATTTATTTTCTCTACAACTCTCAATAAAAATTGCCAATTAAACTGATCAAAACCTTTTTCAGCATCCAAAAATATCAAAGCTGCAGGAATTTGATTATTCTTATCCAAGTACTCAATTAAATTAACAATTTGTCTTACATTATATTTCATATATCTCCCAGTTATAAATCCAGATTGATCACTATGGATCAATTGCTTCAAAACATGCATTAATCTATTTGCCAATATTTTCGAGAAAAATCTTGTAATCTGTGTTCAAAAGAGATATAGGTCTATAATTCTTAGGCTGGGTAAGATCTTGATCCTCCTTTGGGATCAACGATATAAAAGCCCTTCTCCAAGATGGAGGTACCTCTGCTCCCAACAGAATACTATTAAAGAGTTCCTTTAATGGTCCTATCATTTCTTCAGATAACATTTTATAATAGATTGCTGTTAATCCATCTGTACCCGGAGCCTTACCAACCTTTAATTGTTTAATTGCCCAAATGATTTCCTCAGAAGTAACTAAACAATTCATCTCATCTCGTTGATCATTTGAAAGTCTAGGAAAATGTGCTGCCTGTAGATACTTTTCTATATCTGAAACTTGTATGCTTTCACTAGCATATAACTTTGAGTAAAAATCTAAAAAACTCCTTTTAATCAAATTTTGTTGATATACCTCTTTACCTTTATAATCTATTTTCTCTATAACCCTTGACTTCTGTTTCTTCCGTAATTGATAAGCCAACCACCTACCAGGCTTATTTGCATTACAAAACGTGTTATGTTTCATATAACGCAAGTTAGTTGCAATCTGATCAGCCATTAACATATCAAATTGCTCCCTAAGCATAGTTATAGAAACCTTTAAACTATTGTCCAATGGATTTAAAATAAGAGCCTTCTCTTTCAGTTTAATCTCTTCTTCCAACTCTTTACGTTTTTGCATCTGTTTACGCCTGTGCGCATTATTCATATGAATCAGAACCCCTCTCATGTAAGCTTTACTAGCTTCCCAAACCATTGACATCGAGGTAACCTTATACATATTCAAAAGGAAAAATTCCTTCAAATATTCTCTGCATTTCTGTTAATTCCCCACATATCTAAATAAATTTTCATTCAATCTCCAAGTCCTTCTATTCCCATCTTCAACAGATAACTCCAACCATACAGGACTATGGTCTGACAATATTCTAGGGAAAATCTTGGCATTCTTAACCCTAGAAAAAAGATCAGTAGTAATTAAAAAAAAGTCAATTCTAGAATACGATTGATGCCTGTCCGAGAAAAAAGTAAAGTCTCTTTCTTCAATGTTCCGTTCCCTCCAAATGTCTCTAAGTTCCAAATCATCCTTCAAATCAAAAAAAGCTTTAGGTAATTTAGCGTGATTGGAAGATTTAAAAAAACCCTTCTTGTCCTTACTTGAATCTAAAACACCATTCCAATCACCCATCATAATAACCGATTTATAATCCAATTGAGTTAGCTTCTGATGTAAAAACTTATAAAACTGTTTTTGTTGTTGATTGGGGGCGTATAATCCAATAATAAGAAATTTCTTGCCTTGTAATACTAATTCAATAATAACATATCTTCCTTGTGTATCAGAATCAATTAATTTAGCCAATAAGTCTTTTCTTACATAAATAACTACACCCCCTTTTTTCCCCAGAGCTGAAGCTGTAAAATGTGATCCCAACTTGGAATTAATCAAATACTTTTGATCCTTTAAAGCAATATGAGTCTCCTGCAAGCAAACAACATCATTCTTATCTTGTTTCAAATAATGAAATACTTTCTTTCTTTTCTGTGGTGAATTCAAGCCATTAACATTCCATGTCAGAAACTTTGCCATCCTTAATGGCTTGAAGCCTCTGGAACACAGCTTGAAGATCTGCTGTTGATGATCTCTTCAGTCTTGTTCCTCCCACGGGCTCTGTAGTAATCGAACCTTGTATTATGGATCCAACATCAGCCTTCTGCTGTTCCTTTTCTTTACGTCTATGCACTGCACGAGTCATCCTCTGTTCCTTTGAATCACCTTTTACCTCCAAACACTGTTCCATAGATCCAGACTGTAAATCTCCTGCAACCAATAACATTGCAGCTTCAGCTTGTTCTTCCGGTCTTTCTTCTGTTCTCTTAGATCTTGGAGATGGTGGCAAACCTGCTTTTAGGACAGAAGTATAAAAATCTTTTGCTTTTGAGATTGTATTAAGTCTATAACGTGTCCCATTGTAGTTCACCACTATTCCGACAGGTATCTCCCATCTGAACTGAATCTGTCGAGTTTTAAGCTCCTTAGCCAGAAAAGCAAAATCCTTTCTTTTTCTAAGGATTTTTGGAGGTATTTCTTTTAAAATTATAACATCTTGAGCTTCAATTTGAAATCTCTGCTTATAAAAGCCTGTATAATTTCATTATGAAGTGATCTTCTAGAAAAATAAATGACCACATCTCTAGGTAAATTTCTCTGCCTTGCAATCCATGAATTGACTCTAAATATTCTATCAATCTCTCTCAATATTTCCTCAGGTTCACATCCCAAAATAGGAGCGATATTTCTTGCCACCTCCTCTCTCAAATCCTCTCATGGATTCTCCTTCAATCCTCTTATTCGCAAAGCAAATTCCATGTCTCTATATTGTGACATAATAACTTCATCCTGTGTGGTATCCATCTTATCTTCAACTTTACCAAGTCTGTATTCCAATTTCGCAGTATTTTCCACAACTTCATCCACCCTTTGATCTATACATTCAATATGGGCGGCAAGCCCTTGGAATGCAAGAACAATGTCTTCCCTCATCTCCCTATTCTTATTCTCAAAAAGCTCTGCCACTTCATTTTTAATATCTTGTGCTGTTTTTTTCAAAGCGTCCTGTATATCTTTAAGTGTAAATGCTGGTGGTGGAGGAGATGGTGGGGGTGACTTAGGCTTAATAGTCTGAGTTACAGGAGAGGAGAACGAAGCTTTAGGAACCACAGGGATTCCAAGACACTTTGAAGCCATTTTCTGTCTATTTAAAACCACTTCTTATAAAATCAGCAATTTCCCCAAAAAAAGGGGGGGGGAGAGAAAGTAAGAAAAAAAGGGAAAGATTCTTGCTTTTTAAGTAACCAAAATCTGTTACATGTTTAAACTTTGTTGCCAAATATAAGTCTTTGTTAACTCTGTCTTTTCAATCAAAAAAAAAAAAAAAAAAAACACTCCAGCACCATTTTTCCACTCTTACTTTTAGTGAAATCGAAAGGTGGAGAAGAATCTTTTAACTCTTTTTTGAGTTAAAGTCCCAAACATTAACAATTCTAATCTCTCCTGGTCAGCTCCGTCTGCTTTTAATTAACTCACAAGTCTCTTTAAGATGCAGATGTGGAAGCAGCGTCTTGCTTTGTTCCTGAAAAACAGGACAAAGGTGTGCTGGAATGCGGAGAAAAAAAAGCCTCAGGCTCTGAGGGAGCTCTCACCCTATAGCCTCCAAATAATTAAGGAGGTGCAGGGGAGCTCTACCCCTACCCATGCAAAAAGCTCACCTCTTCCTCTTCTCCTGAGGAAAGAGGTTTCAAGCCACGGAACAGCTGATATTCGCCGTCCCCGCTGGCTTTCACACGATCCCAGGGCTGACAGCTAAAGAAAAGCCGCCATCGGCGCGGCTGTCACCACCGGAAGTCAATTCTGCCTTGTTCTTATACTTTCTAAACACAGGCAATTTCTTCCAGCTTTAAATTACAATGCAGTCCTTAGTAAGCTCTGGGCCCATAACCTGTTAGAGAATTTTAACTTCTCTATTGGTGAAAAAATAAATCAGAAGCTCTCACAGTTGACTGCATTTAGCTGATTCAAATAAATTTCTTTATATTCATATCAAAATATTTACAATACCATACATTCTTCTTTACAGCAACATAGCTCAATGAAGACTTCTTACAGAGAGATACAGAGACAAACCTGAGACTGAAAATTCAGCTTCTAACTCAATACCTTTTTGCACAGACTCAGTAGCACTTTCTTCACATTGGCTGATTGAGTTACCACATGACTCTTCCTGCTCATGAATGTTCCAACAGAGGTGTTGATTGCCTTCATGGTATTTCCTCCATTGAGTTTGGACTTTAAGATCTTCTTCACTCTCTTGATGTATTCACCTCTAATCTTTTTCTTGACTTCAGTGTGCTTGATGTTGTCTGTCAGTCTGAAGGATACCCAAGTATTTGTAGTAATCTTCCTCATCCAGAATCTTAATGTTATTTTCGTGGGGCATCTTGATTCCTTCAGTTTTCACTATTTTTCCTTGTTTGATAGTAAGTGTGGCACATTTGTCCAAGCCAAACTCCATTGCAATATCTTGGCTATATATACGGACAGTGTTGAGCAGCGATTCTATTTCAGATGATGTTTTTCCATACAGCTTCAGATCATCCATGTAAAGGAGGTGGGATAGTCTGGCAGATGGTTTTGATGTTTGATAGCCATGTCCTGAGTTATTCAGTATTGTTGACAGAGGAAACAGTGCAATAACAAGTAGTAGTTGTAATGTATTGGCCACAACTGTTTTAAATCATTTGCTTAATGTCTGACCGACATTGCTGTATTGTTTAACAGTTGCTGTTACTGAAAGCCAGACTGGTTGTCTCCAAACTGATAATGAGGTTTGGGGCGGGAAACTGTTACTTTAAACCTATTGGTTCCCACCTAGATGCTAACTGTATAAATAGTTGTGCAGCAGCCTTTAGGGCTGCTTCTGTTCTGAGTGAATAAACTTGTTTTCTGTTTCAACACTCTGCCTTATTCAATGCCTAAAGAACTGAAGATATAACAGTGGCAACGAAGGTGGGATGTGCTGCTTCATTGAGAGAGCTTGAAGTCACTAGGGGGTGAGGTCAGCACAGAACCTGACAGGAACTATGTTCCTCCCCCTCGGTCTGCCAGCAAGCCATGCTGGAGACCACCACGCCCTAAGGATCTGTCCTAGGGCCTACACAGAAGCCAGCAGTGCAAGGCATTGAACAAAGAAACAAACCACCATGGTGAAGGTCGGGAAGCTCGAAGAATTCGACGTAACTCACCTGGAGAGATGGGAGTCCTACATCTCCCGCATTGAAAATTACCTCCGCGCCAACCAGGTCGCCGAAGATAGATTGAAGGCCACAACACTCCTCTGCATGTGTGGCCCCGCCACCTTCGACATTGCAGAGAACCTGGTCTCCCCAGCACCACTCGAGTCGGTCACCTACGCAGACTTGAAAAAAAAAGCTCCGAGACCACTTCAAGCCCAAGTTATCCGTTATAGCGTGGAGGCATGCTTTTGAGCAGCGGGAGCAACAACCCGGTGAGTCTGCAACAGAATTCATTGCTGCTCTCTGTCAAGCGTCCCGACTCTGCAATTTCACGGATTTGGAGGAGACTACGAGACGACTTAGTCTGTGGACTCCAGAATCGAGAGCTCCAACAAAAACTCTTTCGCTAAGGAGACTCTCTCGCTGCAGGAGGCCTTGAAGGAGGTCATGGTGGACGAAGCCGCCGGAGGGGCCGTTAAAGCACTGCAATCCTCCAAAAGCACGCCAAGCACCGAAGCTGACCACCACGAGGACGCCGAGTGGATGGAAGAGACCGACTCAGACTATGAAGTCGACCAGCTACGAAAGCACCCGGAGAAGGGACTGCAACCAGCTGAGAAGGCAGTTCTGTTCCTTAGATGCACGGGCTGCAGAGGCCGCCATCAATGCATGGATTGCCGATTCTGAACTGCAACGTGCTGGGCCTGTAGCAAACCAGGCCACATCGCCGCTGTCTGCCAAGGTCATCAGAGGGACCGCCTGAAAGAAGACGCATTCAGGAGAGGTACCAGGGCCCTGGGTCAACACCGAGTAGGGTTCTGCTCCAGCCGAAGGAGCGTATTCCGCACTGGTGCCCATCGCCCCCTAAAGCAGAAGCTTAGATTACAGGTCAAGCTTCAGGGAGTTCCATGCAAGATGGAACTGGACATGGGCTCAGCCATGTCCATCATTTCACAGGGAACATTCAGGCATCTATGCCATTGTAGGAACAGATGGGCCAAGCTCCGGCCGTCTAATCTACTACTCACAGGCTTCCAAAACTCCCGAGTGGCAGTCAAAGGCGAAGCCACACTTCTGGTGGAATTCAAAGGGTTCAAGGGACCACTAGATGTTGTAGTGGTGGAAGGCCAACACACAAGCCTCATAGGGCTCGATTGGTTTGATGCATTGGGCATTCAAGTAACCAGCATTCACCGAACACAAGCAACAGATCTGTCTGCAGTCTGCCAAGAGTTCGTGGATGTTTTCAGTTCTAGTCTAGGGGAGTACAAGGGTCCTCCGATCACCCTCAAGCTTGATCCTATGGTAACTCCAATACAGATCAAGCCTCATAGAGTGCCTTTCGCGTTAAAACCCAAAATCGATGCAGAGCTGGATACGCTAGTGGAACAAGGGGTATTGCAGCCCGTAGACAGTGGGGTGTGGGAGACCCCCATAGTAACGCCATTAAAGGCCAACGGTGAAGTGCAAATATGCGCTGACTATAAGTGCACCCTCAACAAGGCACTTCAACAGCACGCGTACCCTGTGCCAGTTGTCAGCCATATTTTGGCATCATTGTAAGGAGGCCGTGTGTTTGCCAAATTAGATTTGGCACAGGCCTATCAACATCTGCCCATGGACAAGGCCACGGCGGTAGCCCAGACCATTGTCACCCATAGGGGGGCTTTTAACATTAAGTGCCTACAGTTCGGGGTGAGTGTAGACCCAGGGCTGTTCCAGGGAGTGATGGAGCGCACGCTCAAGGGAATTCCAGGGGTTTGACCCTACCTCAATGATGTCCTCATTGCTGGGGAATCGGTTGAGATTCTGGCTGAACAGCTTAAGGCCATCCTTCAGCGGTTCCGCAACGCGGGACTTAAACTCAAAAAAGAAAAGTGCAAGATTGGGGTAGAGTCAACCGAGTTCCTTGGTTTCTGCATCGATGCCAAAGGCATTCATCTGGCAGAATCCAAATTAAAAGCAATCCAGCAGGCCCCAAGGCCGAAGTCAAAGGGAGAGCTTCAGGCGTTCCTAGGCCTTTTGAATGTTTACCATGCCTTCCTCCCAAACTAGGCCACAGTGGCAGAGCCATTACACCGGCTCATGGATAGACAAGCTCAGTGGCAGTGGACCAGTGTCCACGAGAGTAGCTTCCAAGCAGTCAAATCACTGCTGTCGTCGAACTCAGTTCTCACTCATTTCAATGAGCAGCTGCCTGTCTGCATTGCATGTGATGCATCCCCGTATGGGGTTGGGGCTGTGTTAAGCCAGTTAATGGCTGATGGGAGGCAGAAGCCCATCGCGTATTACTCCAGGACCCTATCGTCCGCAGAGCGCAACTACACGCAAATTGACAAGGAGGCTCTGGCCATTGTGGCCGGAGTTAAAAAGTTCCATGACTACTTGTATGGCTGCCAGTTCACAGTCTTCATGGACCACAAGCCACTCGTAGGGTTGTTCACCACAAACAGACACCTCAGATTCTGTCTCCTCGAATGCTGAGGTGGTCTATCTTCCTGTCAGCCTACAGCTACAGGATGATTCACAAACCGGGCAAGGAAATGGGTCATGCAGACGGCCTGAGCAGGTTGCCCCTGCCACATGTGGAGCCAGATCCAGCTCTGGCTGCACGCATCCTGGCTATCCAGAATTTGCCAGAATCTCCCCTTCACGCTGGGGACATAGCTGCTGAGACAGCAGCTGACAAAACGCTGAGTCATGTGCTAAACTGGGTACACACAGGATGGCTGGACAAATGTCCAGGGCCAGTATTTCAGAGTTTCTTCATGAGAAAAGATGAGCTTTCAGCTCATGAGGGGTGCATTCTTTGGGGAAGTAGGGTCATAGTCCCGAGCTCTTTAAGGCCCAGGGTCCTAGAGTCTCTGCACGAGGGTCATCCAGGAATAGTCCTGATGAAGGCACTTGCAAGGAGCTACCTTTGGTGGCCAGGGCTAGATAAAGCCATCGAGGCCCAAGTACATGGTTGCTACACGTGCCAGCAATCCAGACCGGAGATGCCGCAAGCCCCTGTCCACCTATGGGAGGACGCGCACACACTGTGGTCAAGAATCCACATCGATTTTGCCAGGCTCTTTCAGGGACAGCTGTTTCTAATAGTGGTAGATAGCCATTCTAAATAGTTAGAGGTTGCACCAGTCCCTACTATGACTACTGCCAGGACCATCTAGGAACTGCGCAGAATCTTTGCAACACACGGACTCCCAGACGTGTTAGTCTCAGACAATGGGGCTCAGTTTACCGCTTCTGAATTCCAGTCTTTCCTCAGGGCAAATCTAATAAGGCACGCCACATCATCTCCCTTTCACCCAGCCTCGAATGGCCAAGCAGAACACATGGTCTGCACAACAGAGGAATCACTAAAATGGATTGTCATGGGATTGGCACCACAGACTGGCAGATTTTCTACTCTGCCAACGCACAATTCCCTGTACTGCCACGGGCAGAAGACCTGCCGAACTCAGATGGGGCCGACATTTGATCACCAAGCTGGACAGGCTGCACCCCGACCGGGTTGCCTCGGACTCTGCTCAGCCAAAGGCACCTCGGAATTTGCAAGTGGGTGACCGGGTTTCGACCCAGAATTATGGGCAAGGGGCTTTGTGAGTGGCAGCCATGGTTGTTAAGGTGTTGGGACCATTCTCTTATGAGGTGGTCCTGGAAGATGGGCGAGTCATTCGCCGGCACATTGACCAGCTGCGTCAGAGGCTAGCGAACCAGTCACTGGCTCAGGCCTCTCAAGAGGGCCGCACGCAAGGACTGTGCAACAGTGGCCCAACAGAGGAACTTGCACACTCCAACAGAACTCTTACTCAAGGAGATGGGGAAAAGGCCGTAGGAGAGCTTCCCCCAGACAGACAGATAGTACCCGCTGAACAGGACTGGCAAACTGCGCTGAGGGACAGCCCTGCAGACTTTGCTGCATGATTGGACTTTGGTTTGGGCCGACCAGGACTGGCCAGCCAAAGGGACCCGAGTCAACCTGACTTCACTGGACCTCAGAGTCCTGGTCTACCCAGCCGGGCAGGCGAGCCGGTAGACCAGGAGACCCCTGCAACCCCTAGATGTTCAGAACGGTCAAGAAGGCCGCCTAAATATCTGCAGGACTATGTCCAGCAATTGAGAGTTTGAGCCATCTAGGGGGAAGGGGTGTAATGTATTGCCCACAACTGTTTTAAATCACTTGCTTAATGTCTGACCTACATTGCTGTATTGTTTAACAGTTACTGTTACTGAAAGCCAGACTGGCTGTCTCCAAGCTGATAATGAGGTTTGGGGTGGGAAACTGTTACCTATTGGTTGCCACCTAGAGGCTAACTGTATAAATAGCTGTGCAGCAGCCTTTAGGGCTGCTTCTGTTCTGAGTGAATAAACTTGTTTGCTGTTTAAACACTCTGCCTCGTTCAATGCCTAAAGAACCGAAGATATAATAGTAGTGGTGATAATGAATCTCCTTGAAATATTCCTCTCTTGATGTTAACCTCTCCCAGTCTCTCACCATTGACCTGCAACTGTGTCTTCCATTGTGCCATCTATCTTTGCACAAATTTTCTGATGTTTCTACTGACTCCTGTTATTTCTAGGCACTTGATTATCCAGTCATGTGGCAGAGAGTCAAATGGCTTTTTGTAGTCAATCCATGCCACATTCAGGTTGGTCTTCCTTTTCTTGCAGTTTTCCAAGATCATTTTGTCTATTAGGAGTTGATCTTTTGTTCCTCTGCTATTGGGGCAGTTTCCTTTCTGCTCAGGTGGAAAGAGATTGTTTTCAACTAGATGCTGTTGTACTGCATCAGGTACCACACCAGTTAGCAATTTGAAAGTTGTTGGTAAGCAGGTAATTGGCCTGTAGTTGCCTGGTGTTGCCCCTTTTGCTGGATTTTTCATTATTAGGTAGGTTTTCCCAGTTGTTAGCCACTTTTCAATTTCTCCTCCTTGTAGTATATTGTTGAACTGCTTGGCAATGAGTGGGTGTATAACAGTTAGATGTTTCAACCAAAACCCATGCAGTTCATGTTCACCTGGTGCGGACCAATTTTTGATCTTCCTTGCTCTTTTTTCTACCATTTTTGTTGTTATTACTAGTTCTTTCATTTCAACTTCTGTTTTATTTTCATCCACCTCTTTTAACCAAGCCGCATCCTTGTTGTATTTCTTTGGGTTATCCCATATCTGCTTCCAGAACTGCACTGTTCCTTCCTTGTCAGGTACTGACTGATTCATTGCAGTTTCTCCATTGATGGATTGGTAGAAACGTTTCTGATTGGATTGAAATTGGAGGTTCTGCCTATAGTTTGCAATTCAAGCTTCATATCTACTGATTTTCCTGGCTATAGCTGTTATTTGTTGCTTTATTATTTCCAGTGCTTCCTTGATCTTCCTTGTTTCTAAGTGGTATTTCTTGATTAGGTATTCTTTGGTCTTCTTGTTCTTCAGCTTTTTTTCTTTCATCTGTTCTAGCTTGCTTGCATGTGATCTTAACTTGCTGATCTTATTTTCTAGTCTAACCTTCCATTTTTGTGGTGCATTGTTTGTTTGTTTTTCTTCTTTGTTGATTTTGCATCCCAGGTATTCAGTTATAACTGCAGCTGTGCTGTACATTAGTTGGTTTGTTTCTTGCAGTGAATTGGTGCTTATACTTGATATTGCAGTATTTGCATCTTTTAATGCTTATGCTAGCTGTTTCTTTGGAACAAGCTTCAATGCAGGCAGCCTTATTCTGTTGTTTTTGTGCTGTTCTAGATGCTCAGTTATTCTTTGTTTCAATTCTTTTATTTCTTTAGTTAGATGGCTTTGTTTTTCCTGAGGAAGAGGTGCCTGGTTTCCAAATGAGAACAGTTGTATATCTCTACTGGATTCTTTCACTGCCAACTCCCCCTGGTTTGCCTCTACATTCTGAATTACTTCTGGCAAGGCTTTGGTTTCTTTGCCCTGGGTAAACCTTTGCAGTTCATCCAATTCTGTTTCTGTGAATACTTTATTTCGTATTATAAATCGGCGTTGATCTGCTAGACTCTGTTCTGTTATTTCTGATTCTGGATGTTGTTCTTTCCAGAACTGGTGCATTCATTTTAGATATCCTCTTCTTGTTGGACTTGATCTGTAGTAACAGATCATTATTTCTTTGTTTTCAGACACTGTGTATTTGTGACGGGTAAACACCTTTTCTTCCAGTAGTTCTGCAGCTGCTGGCCCTGGTTGCTCAGGCAACAGTCCTGAGTCCTGTATCCCATTTTTCACCAGATATCCAGGAACTCCAACATCTAGCGCGGACCTTGTTAACCCGGGCGACATCCGAGCCGGTATGGCTTTCTGAAATTTACATCTCACCATATTTTTTATGGGAGAGACACTCTTTGTCTGACTCCTCTGATGAGACCTGTCCAGTATGGTTGAACCTCTGGCATAGCTCTCATCTTCCTCAGAGTACACAAGCCCCACAATCACGTCAAGGTAGTGCCTCACTGGGTGATGATGATGATGATGATGATGATGATGATGATGATTTCACCCATAGCTGATATTGTGCATTGGATTTTTGTGTGTGTGTGTATGAAAAAAGAGATAGTGTTTTAATCATTTGTTAAATTTGGCAGTTGTGGTATTTTATTCAAAACTAGAAATTACAACAGTGTAGTTGTGGGCACTTGAATAAAAGTTTTGGTCTGGTGCATTACTATGGGTATTTTTGAAAGTTATGAAACTGCTCTTTAGAATTGTATTCTGGTGGTTTTTGGTTTCTTTCCTTATCTTGAACATGTCAATGAATTTTTTCTGTATTAAATTTGTTTGCTTCCTGATTTCTCTAATGTCTTTGGGCGTAGCGACACCCACTGTTGCTTAATGGTTTTTTTCTTTTTTTATTGTACATGCACATTCTTCTATGCATTTTTTGTGTTTTTGTAGTTGTGTCCACCCTTTAGTTAATGGTGAACACTGCCTTTCCCATAAATAAGGGTCAGCTGGTTTGCTGGGATAATGTGTTCCATTGTTGATTGCCATCAATTTTTGTGCCTACTACCTTTCCCGTAGATAAGGGTTGGGCTTTTTTTTGCTGAGGTAGCATGTTACTTCTCTATTGCTGCTGTCAGTTTTACTGATGAAGAGGGAATGGACCTCTTCCATACATAACGACTGCCTGTGTTGGCAGGGTTCAAATCCCTTCTATTGCCCCTGGATGGTTGGGTCCCTAGACTGTCTTAGAGGAGAAAACAAATAAAGATTTTGAAAAAAAGAAAAAGAAAATAACAGAGAAAGAAAAAGGGAACAAGGAAACATATATGAGATCCTGCCCTCAACCATGATTGGAGTGTGTGTGGTGAGACTTATAACGGATAAAGTGAATTTCTATTGTTTTTAAAGTAACAGATTAATATATACTAAATGGAAAATTCTAAGCTGCTCTGATATTAGACAGTTAGGCAGCAGGTAGAGGAAGTACAGAAATAAAGCTAAAAGACTTATGCTATGCTAAAAAAACTGGGTCATGGTTCACGCATGGCAGAGGGAAAACTTAGAAAAAGGGGAAACATCATCCAATGCTATACTAACAAAGGAAAGGGAGGGGAGTAAACTTGTAAAGTGAGAAAAAATATATGTTATTCTGGGTCTATTTTGTGTGCCTGTGAGGTCTATGAGACTGTCAGCTTCTCTACAAGACATCCATGCGACAGAGGATGCAATGTTGGACTAGTGCCAAGCTCTCATCACTGCTCTCAAAGACTGTCATTCACAGGTGGCTGCAGCCCTCCTTTGCAAAAAATAGCCCTTTGACCCCTGCTCCCCCTACGTAACCCCTCTTCCTCTTTCCCCTCCTCTTCTCTCCCTTCCCTCACCCCCACCTCTTTGTTCCCCTTCTACTTTCTCCCCACCTCACTTGCTTCCTTCTGCCCCGACACCCTCCCTTGTCTTTATGCCACCTGCAGGACACCGGTGTAAGTCATGCCAGTGGCAGGCACCCCTGAAGGTGAATCAGGAGGCGCACCTGAACCTGAGGTTTTCACGCTTGTTATTCACAACCACAGACATTATACCATCATAAAAGAAATTTTAGAAGTCTTGGAGTTCAAAGAAGTTTGCCTGAGGGAGAACATGGACTGTAACAATGTCGGCTGGCGGGCCCTCGGGGAAGGGCCTTCTCTGTGGTGGCTCCGACCTGGTGGAATCAACTTCCCCCCGAGATTCGAACTACTCCCACCCTGCCGGCCTTTAAGAAAGCCGTTAAAACTCTCCTGTTCCGGCAGGCCTGGGGCTGATGTCCCCGGGGGGGGGGGCGGGATATGATCGCACTCGTGGTATGACTGTATTATTTTATTGTTTTATGATTGTTTTAACTCTGTACGCCGCCCTGAGTCCTTTGGGATTGGGCGGCATATAAATAAAATTAAATACAAAAATACAAATGGAGGACTACAAGCCTGGGGAAAGCCTCCTGAAGGGCCAGAAACGAAGAGCTGAGCCAGCTTCGCCCCCTCGAGGAAAGGTTCGAGTGTAAACAAGACCCTGTAATCCTATTGGTGGGGTGTCACCTACAACCCCCTTGCTCCTGCTCCTGTCACAATGTTCTCCCCTCCCTCTCCTTCTACCTTCTTCCCCTTTCCCTTCTCCCACCTATAAAGATCTTGACATATTCAAGCGTCCCTGAAGACTGCTCCACCCAAGGAACCATTACACTCTTGTCATTTATTGAAGGTTGGCAATTGGCTTCTGACTAAAGTATTTCAGCAAAAAAAATTGCTTGGCTCCTCGTTGAAAGGGACCATTTCAGATTCTGTTGACCACCAACACTGCTGTGAAGTGTCAAGATGTGGCTTCCTGGATGCATGTTTTTCACTGCAAAAAAGTACCAGCCCCCAGACAAGGAAATCACAGACCTGAGCCAACTGACCACAATGTGGCAAAAGCTTTGCCCAACAGGGGAGCAAGTGCTAGTAACCTCTGCTCCCCACCAGTATGCAATCTCCAGCCCAGACAGCACCAAGAAAAAGTGAACTCCGATCTGCCTTCCTCAGACTACTGAAAAAACTTCATACCATCTTTTCCAACACAATGGAAGCCCAGAGGTGCATGAAGGAAATGATCTGCATCAGGAAAATGCCTCATGCCTGTTGTATGGACTGTAGTTGTGCTGTTGTTTATTGGCATTTGTCTCAATTTATATAATGTTCTGTACTCTTTTATCATAAGTCTTAAGCCTACTGAGGTTATAAGTGTTTCCCAATAAAATACTTTCCTTATATGCCCCTATGAAACAATTATAGATGCTTCACCCCAGAGTCCCTCTAATCTTATCTTTTTGCTTATGATTTGTGTTGTCCTTACAGACAAGAAGTAGGGACTGTTGAAAATGAAAATATTGGCTATTGTTCTTCTATGCAAGATTTAGGCCCAGGTGAACTAAATCAGGCCTCATGGAAAAAGTATTGAACCAAAGTCTGTGCTATGCTTAATTTTGCAGTTTGGAATTGTACTTTACTTAATATGATTTTGCTAATCTTGCTTGTTTCAAATATATTTAGAACATAAGGACTGGAACATTAAGAAATAGGGAACTGAAAGTAGCTGATGGATGTGGGTTCCAATGTACACGAGTATGTGGAAAGTTATGTTCAGCAGAGGGTCAGCAGGAAGTCAGCAGAAAGTGTAAGATTGCTGACCATCTGTCTACAGTCATAGGACAGGAAAGGGTATAAAGAGTTGGGACTGGACCTGATTGATTTGCCATTGGCCTATAGCTGTCCTTGCTGGACCTACTATGTCACTGGACCTCATTGCAATGGGTTATTAATGTAAGTTGTGTTGTGTTATTATGTTTGCCATGTTCCAAATTATTAGCAAAATAAACCTCTGAATCTTAAAGTAAGAATTATTGTTTTGTGTTGCTGTCTCTTGTCTTTTTCATTGGGTTTTTCCACAACATCGCCTTCCTTGATCCTCACTCGATAGTATGCCTCTCTCAGGTCTAATTTGGTGAATATCTTCCCTTTGGCAAAATGTCCCAACATATCCTTCATGAGGGGGACGGGATACATATTTTCCACACACACTCCGTTAATCCCACGGAAATCAATGCACAATCTCAACAACCCATCTTTCTTCTCCTTGAATAGCACCAGTACAGCCACTCGAGATTTCACAGCTTGGATGAACCCACGTGCTAAATTCTTATCAATGTATTCCCTCAGCTCCATCTCCTTCAGAGTCATGGAATACATTTTCAGTTTGGGGAGCTTTGCTCTGGGCAGGATCTCGATAGTGTCAAGCTAAGAACCCGGCTGCCTTTAAGACATCCCATGTCAGAATCCCATGTCAGAATCCAGATGGGTGATGGCACACGTACACACAGATCGTTTAGTAAAACAGTTTCATGCTAGATATCCCCAAAGACTGGGTCCAAATGAAGGAATAAATAACGGACCTTGGTTTTTTTTTAAAGATTTTTATTGATTTTTTTTTCATACATTCAATAGTATTTGTTCAACAAACGTGCTGTCTGAGTTTACATTCACTAATACATATTTAGTTCCTAATCCTTTATTCTTTCCTCTAGCCATCGATAAGTCCCAAGTTTGATAATATTCCGTTTCTTCTTTTTCTTTCAGCCTCAGAGTCAGTCTATCCATCTCTGCACATTCTAGTATTTTTTTAATTATTTCTTCATCTGATGGTATTTCTTCATTTTTCCAATACTGCGCAAATATAATTCTTGCCACTGTTGTAACATGCAGAATCAAATATATGCTTTGTTCAACAGTCTTTTCTGGCATTATACCTAATAAAAAAAGTTCAGGTTTAAAATCTACGCATTCTCCCAACATCTTTTCTAGCCAGGCATGTATTTTTTTTCAATAACTCTTTGCTTTGGCATATGTCCAGCAAACATGGTAATAAGTACCTGACTTATGTTTGCATTTCCAACATCTATCTGACATGTTTTTAAACATTTTTGCTAGTCTTGCTGGTGGCAAGTGGCATCTATAAAACATTTTATATAACATTTTCTTTGTAGGAAGTTGACATTGTCAGTTTATAATTTTTTCCCCATAAATTTTGCCATTTTTCTAATTCTATACTGTATCCAAAAAATTTTGCCCATCTTTTCACTGTTTCTTTAACTTGTTCACTTTCCATTTTCAAATTGAATAGAAAATTATAAATTTTCTTAATTAGTTTCTCATCAGAAGTTAATAATATCTTATCAAACAAAGTTTGCTCCTTATAAAATCCATACAGTTTAACATCTTTATTATATCTAACTTGCATTTCTAAATGTGCCCACCATGATAGATCGATACCCTGATTTTCCATTTCTTGTTTAGATTTTAAATTTCCTTCAGAATTTAGAATATCTCTGTATGTCCAGATTTTTTCAAAATTCACTAAATTTGGGTGTATGAATGCTTCCATTGTTGAAAGCCACCCTGGAATTTTCAGATATATTTTACATTTTATTTTTTCCCATGTTGTTAATAATGCATTTCTCATATAGTGGTTTTGAAAGTACTTATGAATTTTATTTTTCCCATAGCATAAGAAGGCATGCCACCCCAATTGTAAATCATGTCCCTCCAAATATAACAACCTTTTGTTTCTAAGAATTATCCATTCTTTTACCCATGTTAATACAGATGCTTGATAATATAAAACCCACTCTGGTAAACCAAAACCTCAATTTTCCTTGGCATTTTGTAACATTTTCATCTTGATTCCAGCTTTCTTTCCTTGCCAAATAAATTTCAAAATTAATGAATTTAAATCTTCAAAGAATTTTTTCTCAAGTTTTATAGGTATTGTTTGGAATAGAAATAAAATTTTCGGTAATATATTCATTTTCACTGTAGCAATTCTTCCTAGTACTGACAATTGCAAGTTTTTCCATTTTTCCAAATCCACTTTTATTTGGTTCAATAATTTTGTATAAGTAACTTCTTTTATCGTTGAACATCTTGCTGTTAAGTATATTCCCAGGTATTTAACCTTTTTAACTATTTGTAGTTCTAGTTTTTTCTGACATTAGTTTTTTTTTTTGTTTATCTGAGAGATTTTTGACTATTACTTTAGTTTTTTCTCTGTTTATTTTCAGTCCTGCTATTTCTCCATACTGTTCTATCTTTCCCAGTAGTTTAGGAGTCAGCTCCAAAGGTTCTTCTAAAATAAATACCAAGTTATCTGCAAATGCTTGTAATTTGTATGTTTCACCTTTTATTTCTAGTCCTTTAATTTCTGTATCTTGTCTAATATTTCTATTTAGAACTTCCAAGGTTAAAATAAATAACAATGGAGATAATGGACATCTTTGCCTTGTACCTTTTCTTATCTCAAAGTTCTCTGTGTAATCTCCATTTACAATCACTTTTGCTGTTTGTTTATTGTATATTGTTTTAATCATATTTATAAAGTTTTGTCCAAAGTGCATTATTTTTAATTGCTGAATCATAAATTGCCAGGAAACATTATCAAATGCCTTTTGGGCATCTAAAAATAATATTGATGAATGTGTTTTATTTTCCAGGTTACCTTTCCCCCGTAAGGAGGGTGACCTGTCAAGCTAAGAACCCGGCTACCTTTAAGACCGCTGTGTGCCTTTAACTTCCCTACAGAGCGGGGAGGGGGGATGGACAAACAGAATGGAATCCACAGGTGGCTTATCATCGTGAGAAAGCAGAGAAGTGAAAGGTCTGTTTTGGCGAACAGAGAATGCTTCTCATAACAAACAGTTGTGTTTCAATTGGACATTGTGCAACCTGTCCAGTCAGAGGAGAGAGGAGGAGAATGATTCATTTATTATTTTTTATTTTATTTTTATTTATAAATTATTATTTATTATTATGATTCATAACCGCTTCCCGCCTTTTCGTTAGAGCCAGCTTTCACTTTCTAACTTGCCACTATGATTCAATCCATTAATGATAACATTACAGGACTTTTCGACTCCGGTGTGTTTCTTGGTGGGGATTTCAGACACAGTCCGTGGGGCGGGGAGGGGGCAGGACATTGAACTGTTTCTCACTGAACTCCATGAGGTCTCAGTACTCTCTTGGGACGGCCTGCTGCTCCCCCCCTTCTCTGATGCAGCTTTGCTGTGCTTGAGGGGTTCCCTCGCTTCTACCCCCGGCTCAGCCTTTCCCTTTCTTTTTCGGGGGATGGGAACTTTGCCTCTTCATAACTACTCGCCTCGAGGCTCTCTCCCAATAAATCCGGGGCCCCCACTTCTCCAACCTAGCCAGCCCTAAGATCATCTCTTTGGCCATCTTTGGGGAGACCAGGAATCGAACAGTCTCTTGGTGGTCCCCAAGCTTCAATTGTAACGGCTCCCACCAAAGTGCCATCGATTTGCTCAAACTTCACAGGCTTCCTAAGCTTCCTCACATGCAGTCTTAACCTCTGCACTGTGGGTTGGCTAATTAAGCAATGGGAACAGCCCGAGTCAATTAGAGCTTTTACCACCCCACTTGCCCCTGAGTGGGGTGCTGCAATGTCCACTTTAGCTTCGAGATGGTTGACTGGCGCACTCACCATTGGGTCGTCTTCTCCCTTGCTGTCACTGTCCTAGATGATCATCTGCGGTTCCTCTTCAGTCAGAGTTCCCTCCCCTTTGTTTTTTTTTGGGGGGGAGACCTCGATGACCTGAGTCGTGGCTTGCGAATTCCCCTTTCCCTTTTTCAATGGCTTCTTAGGCTTTGGGGACAGAGGGGCAGAAGCAGACTCCCTAGGTGTCGGTGCTGGGCACATTGCTGTGTGATGGCCCTCCTGGCCGCAGCGGAAGCACATGGGGGTGTGAATGGAAGGCCCTGCAGGAACTGGAGATGCAGCCGCCGGTTGCCTCCTCCCTAGTGCGCGCTTCTCCTGACCCCTCTTTGGCCGCAGTTCAAACCTCCCGCTGCTATTGTACTCCACCAGGTCCAGGTCCACAGTGGTTACCAACTGGTACCAGTCGTTAAGCCGGTCCGGGATCCCTCAGGCTAGGCAATAATGGAACAGGTCATAATTCAGTCCTTCTTGGAAATATTGAGTCAGGAGTTGTTCTGGCCAGTGTCTGAGCCTCCCTGCAATCTTCCTGAACTCTCTAATATACTCCACTACAGGTCTGCTCCCCTGCTTGACTTTATGCACCTCAGTCTCTGCTCATTGGGCCTGCATGGGATCACTGAACCGGGCTCTGAGTCTGCATAGAAACGCATCCAGATCTGTCAACTCAAGGGCTCCTTCATCATGGAGAGTTGTCACCCACTTTGCCACCTCTCCTTCAAGGATGGCCATGACGACGTCCACCCGGGCCTCATCATCAGTGTACTCTCCTCCATGCCAGTCTAGGTGCACCCAGACCTGGTTGAGGAAGAACGCCTGCTTCTTGGGGTTCCTGTCAAACGTGGCTCTCAATGGAGGAGGCGGGGGTGCCCTTGGTGCAGGCCATGGTCCCGGCAGCCATCCCCTGCCATAGGGGTACATCCATGGTTGAGCCCCATACATGGGGGGTTGGAGGCAGTTGCCAGCCCATTGCTCCAGGTTGAGGGGCAGGCATTGGCAGCGGACTGCAAGGTTGAGAGGCAGGTGCCGGTGGCGGTCTATGGGTGCTTAGTCCTGTGCTGGGACCGGGATGCAGAGACATCCCTGGCTGTGGGCTAATTATTCCTCCAGCTGCGCTGGCTACTGATCTCACCGAGGGCTGGGGTGAAGGGGTTGGTGGTGCTGGAAGTTGAACAGAGCCCACCCAGGGTCTTGGATCCAGCTTCCAAACTGGCTCTCCCACTCGGACCTCCAAGCTGCTGAACTTCTGCCTCAGTAGCTGCACCGATTGACTGCCACACATTGTCAAATAGCGCTCTTTAGGTGCTGCCCATTCTGAGACTCTTCGCTTCCACCACTCTGGTTCTCAGCTCAATTCAAGGATAATACACAGGGAATTCAGCTTCAGCTGCTTTCTGCTCTCCTTCTCACCAATTCCCCAACTCAGACTGGTTGAATGCTGCCACTCCACTCGTCCACTCCAGGGTTGGTGGTGGACCCCTCCGTTCCTCTCGTACCTTGGGGCGCGTCAAGGTTGCCAGAGTTCTGAAGCTTTTTTCAGCTCTGGTTGGGGGCTGCTCCGGGTCAGGCATCTTCATCTGAGTCTTCACCACCCCTCTGGATGTAGCCAGAAAGGGCGTAGGGGCTCAGGATCCCCTTTGTTGAAATCAGGTTAAAGGCAGAGCTGGTATAGTGTCATGGTTCTGGCTGAAAAGCCAAATGAAGTAAACACACCAGAGACATTGCGATCTCTAATGTAATCCTTTATTAGGCAAAGCATACCGGCACGATAGAAGGAATACCAACTCTATGGTATTGCAGGAAATACCAGCTCTATGGTGGGAAAAGGTTAATTAAAAGAGTTAAACCTTCCCTCCCCTCTCTGACAGTTTAGGTCACATTGTCCAATTAGTCTTCAAACATTTGTTATGAAAAGAAAACTTCTATTTGCCGAAACATCTCTTCAATGACCTCGGCTCTCACACTGATACCAACCACCTGTGTGCTCCAAACCTCCCCCCTCCCTCCAGATTGTAGGCAAGCTAGAACCAGCATGGCAGTTCTAATGCAAGGGAGCTTCATAGCTTGACAACATAAGCAACAGTGGTGGTATTTGACACTTCGACTGATAAGGGAAATCTTTTATGTCAATACTCCAATTTGACTCCAGACCTCCTAACAAATCTACACCTAGAGAGGGATCTACATATCTGAGAGCAATCTTCCTTCCTGGACTTCACACATCCTCAGGGCAAGAACATCCTAATATGCACGTATAACACATCAAAGTCCATTGTCACTATAAATACCATCATTCTCAGCTGCCTAACTTTATGTCCACCTTCAAACTTGTTGGCCCTTTGTATTGCTGTCTGGCTCTTCAAATAAAATCTTGCCTCTTCTTCTAGCAATTGCCCTGTGTCTTTCATTGAAATAGCCCGGCTCAGAATCAGACCAAGAAAGTTCTTCTAACAGGGTATACTTATGTTTTTCTATAGAGGAAAATGGCACATCTCTTATTTTTTTGAATAATAATAATAATAAAGTTGGAAGGGACCTTGGAGGTCATCAAGTCCAACCCCCTGCTCAGGCAGGTAACACTATACCATTTCGGACAAATGGCTGTCCAGTTTCTTCTTAAAAACTTCCAGTGTTGGAGCATTCACCACTTCTGGAGGCAGGTTGTTCCACTGGTTAATTGTTCTAACTGTCAGGAAGTTTGTCCTTAGTTCTAGGTTGCTTCTCTCCTTGATTAGTTTCCATCCGTTGCTTCTTGTCCATAAATTGATAAATTGATTTGTTTTGAATAAATGATTGCAAACTCAATTTTTCATAGTTTTTTTGTTTAATTACATCAACTTTTTCTTTATATACTGTTTGAATGAAGGTAAAATATTGATTTGCACACGTTGAAAAAGAAAAACCTTTACATGGGGTGCACTTTTTCACGACTATAACTCAAAAGTATATGTTAGGATTTACATAGAAAAGAATATGGAAAGGCCTTTGATTTGGTCCCACTCCCTTTTATAAACATACAATCCTAACACTTAGACTGGCTACATCAGAGAATCTCCTCAAGATAAGGGAAAATGCCAGATCCCCTTATAACAGTGGTGGCGAACCTATGGCACGTGTGCCAGAGGGGGCACTCAGAGCCCTCTCTGTGGGCACATGCACCGTCCCGTTCATCTGAGCAACCTGCATCAAAATCTCCCTGGGCAAGTGGCTTTTTAAGCTGGGTTTTATAAAACCTTTTCACTTTAGGCAGCCTGTATGCCAAACTTCGCTTGATTACTCTCACTGCGTTTCCCCCCCCCCCCAGATCTTTAAACCATTTTTTAAAACACAACAAGAGTTGTATCATGGAAAAGCCAACCCATGGCTGAATGGAATACGACGGGCTCCTTGAACTTACCATCTTACCGCACATCAGAGCAAAGCCTTTCCCGCTAACAATAACTAAGACAGGTGTTCCCTGTTTTAATGTAACAACCCCACAAAACCCCCACCCTTCCCCCCAAAAACACAACCTGCGTGCCTCCTAAGCCGACGCTTATTCAGAAAGTTGCCCAGACCCCATCCCGAGGTGAGTGGCTGAGGCTTCGCCACACCAAGAGCTTCGGGAGTGGATGAGAGCTGCCTTTTAAACAAAGGCAGGGGGGAGGGGAGGGGGAAATTCTTTGGACTGTAGCTTTTCTCATACTCACGTTCCCTCTGTTTTTAATCCCATGAAGGAGTTTGGTTATTTTGTTAAGCCATTGGTGGTAGCCTTCATAGTGTTGTTAACATCATGGTCTGTTTAATAATTTTACGTGGTTGGCTCCCATCCCCTCACTCCCCCCGTCACTTCTGCTGAGGTACATCTTGGTTCATGTTTATTCATGTTTATCCTGCCTTTATAAATAACTCAAGCCTAATACTCTTTCCTCATCCTAATTTCCCCATAGCAGTGACAACCCTGTGAGATGAGTTTCATTGTGAGGGAGTGACTGACCTAAAGTTGCTCAGAGTGACTGACCTAAAGTTCATGCCTAAAGCGGAACTAGAACTCGCAATCTCCCTGTTTCTAGCCTAGTGTTTAACCAACAACCCAAATTGTCTTTCATGTTGTCACCTTGTGGCTCCCTTGTTGAAATTTGAGCAATGGAAGTGTTTCTTTATTATTCCTCTGAACAGATCATCTTAAAAGAGAAAAATTCTTGATTGTGAGACCATTTTAATCTTTCCATTTAGGATTATTGTAATCCCCATGAGTTGGAAGTACTGTAACACTTACCTTCTTCTGTCCTTAGCAACACTGAAATGGTCAATATTTTTGGTATTTTTATTGTTCTCAATAGTCAGATCCAGGCAGGTTAAAATGATCTTAATTATGTGTTTAGTGGTATCCTTCCCAAAGTAATGATGGGTATATCACGCTTGTCTTTTTGACTGCACTGTAAAAGTTCAAATCTATATTTTTATGATATAAAGTCATGAAATCCTAATATACTTTTGGAAATACTCCCCACAAATTTACTACCCAAACATACATATTTCTACACATGAGGATAAATAAAATGGATTCTGTGATTTAGCATCCATTGCACAAAAATGTATAATCCAGTATATATCCACACAATTCTATGGCCTTTTATTTAGACTCCTTGTACAGTTATTGAAGCTTACTCTTACTAGGGATACACATGCTTAGAAAATAATTTGGAAAAAGTGCTTCAGATATCATGGGAACACCTTTCTGCTATTCATAAAAGTGGTTTGACTTTCTTCAGGCTTCCACATGAGACTGGAAAAAAATCTACTCCTATGAAGGACTTCTTCCAAATACTTTTTGAAGCATGCACAGCCCACAAGATATGTAAACAGAGGGAGGCGGGGCCAGCTGTCAAGAAGAACGGGTGTGCGGGACAACTCTCCGGAGCGTCTGCCCTCGTTTCCGACTGCTTGACAGACCTTTTGAGGTCCCTGGTTCCTTGGAGGGGGACTGGAAACAATAAGGTGTCCTGGGGAGCGGTCCCTGACGGCGGTTGGGACTGGCAAACTCGGGAGAAGCCTTGGTAAGTTGAGCGGAGGAAGAAGCCGGCCGTCAATGGCGGCCGTGAAGAAATGACAGCTGCCAGCTGGCCGAAGCGTAGCGGTGGCATAGCTGGACGGAGACGTGACAGCTCCAGTCAAATGTAATCTGAACAGTGATCCTGACAACTGGACAGAAGGGATCCGGTGTAAGAATGCTCCGGAGGATTTCGAGAGAAACTTGAAGATTTTGAATGCCCACAAGAGGGGAGGAGGGATTTTCCCTCGCTTCTGAAAAAGTGGCGAAAAGGGAGATTTAGGCTTTAAAAGTCTGCCTATACAGCTGAAACATTACGTTGGTTGGATTTAAGGAGAAGAGGAGTCTCTTTTTTCTTTCTTTATTTCAAGGAAGGAAAGTTTAACTTTGAAAGGCAAGCTTGCTGCAAGTCACGGAGTGAAAGCCTGGAAGAAACTAAAGAGGTAGACATTTTGAAATAAACAGACAGATTGAATATCAGAGCCAGAGCCAAAGAGACACCTGCTGGCTGAACTGAGAATAGCCACAAGAGGGGAAAAAAAGGGAAAGTGATTGTTGAGTGTATCCAGTCTCACCTGTAAATGTCAAGTAGTTATCTGTGCAGAAACTTTTGACTTTAAGTGATAATTTTGATATTCTGGAAAATATTACAAAAACTGTAAATAAGTGGGGAGGTTGGTTTGGAGAATTGAAAAAAATGTCTAGTATCCCCAATCTTACAAGGGTTGGAATAGGGAGGAAACAAACAGCACAGACTACATTGTTGGAACCAAGCCCTGCCAGGCAAAGATCGCTAGAAGAAATGGCACAAAGAGATAGGACGAACTCATTTAGAGACTTGCAACAAATGTTGCAAGCAATGCAAGAGATGATGTGCAAGAATCATGAAGATCTAAAAAAAAAGAAATAGGAGAAGTAAGGAATGATACAGGGGAACTTAAGGATAAAATTAAGTCAATGGATGGGAAATTCGAATCTTTCCATCAGCAGATGATGAAAAATGAACAAAAATTATTGGAAATGGAGGAAAGGATGGATAAAGAAGAGCAGAGAGTAGATGAAATGAATGAGAGGTTAGTTCAGGCTAACAAAGAATTAGAATCTACAGTTATTTCTCTGGAACTTGAGAAAGCTGCTCATTATTTACGGTTCCAAAATAATGACAGATATAATAGCGGGGGCCTTGGGGTCTAGCAGAGAAGAGATGGCCAGTGAGATAGATGAGACTTATAGAATTCCTGAATTAAAGATGGATATACAGGAAATTGAGATAGAAATAGGCACATGGGCAGATCATAACCCTATAAAAGTGACATGGAAAGGAGTACAAAAAAAAACCAAGATGGATTTTAAATCAATCTATACTAAAAGATAAAGAATTTATAGACTTGGCCAAAAAAGAAATGGAATTCTTTTTTAAAGAAAATAAAGAAGAAGACACATCACTACAAAATGTATGGGATACAGCTAAAGCGTATTTTAGAGGCATAGCTATAACATATATGGCAAAGAAAAACAAACAGAGAAGACAGCAATATTTATTATTAAAAGAAGAATTTAGAAAGTTAGAGACAGAATTACAACAAAACCCACAGGAAAAGACTTTGAAAAGAGAAATGGAAATAATAAAACATAAGCTGAATTTGTTGGACTGAGAAAAATTGGCGGAACAAATAAAGAGAACAAAACAAAATTTCTTCGAAAATGCTAACAAGCCAGGAAGATGGCTAGCCTATAAGCTTAAAAAACAGAAAGAGAAGAAAATAATACATAACTTAGTAGATGGGAAAGGTTGTTTACAATTTAAAAAGGAAGAAATAAAAAAGATAATCAAGAATTATTATGTGGAATTGTATGGTAAAGAGGAGGCTGCAAAAGAGAGAATTGTTCAATATTTAGAAGAAAGTAAATTGCCAAAGATTCCAGAGACATTCAAAACTATGTTAGAAGACAGAATAACAATGATGGAGATATTAGAGGCTATAAAACAACAAAAGAATGGGAAAACACCAGGCCCAGACGGGCTACCGGCGGAACTTTATAAAAAGCTACAAGATATATTAAGCAAACTGCTAAAAGCGGTTTGCAATGGACTATTGTTAGAGGCCAAACTTCCAAATACATGGATAGAAGCAAATATTACTTTGATACCAAAAGAAGATTCAGACTTGATGTATATTAAGAACTATAGACCGATTTCATTACTCAGTGTGGATTACAAAATTTTTACTTCAATAATGGCAGAGAGACTGAAAAGATACTTAGTTGAGTTTATACATCCAGATCAAAACGGCTTTTTACCGAAGAGACAAATCAAAAATAATTTAAGGGTGATAATGGACGTATTAGAATATTATGAATTACACCCAGGGAAACAATTAGCATTAGTGTTTTTAGACGCTCAGAAAGCGTTTGATAATGTGTCTTGGCAATTTATGGTTCAACAATTACAAATAATGGATTTTGGAAAGAATTTTATGAACATGATAAAAACAATATATAGTAACCAGACAGCAAAAGTGATAGTGAATGGAGATTATACTGAGAACTTTGAGATAAGAAAAGGCACGTGACAAGGGTGTCCACTATCCCCATTATTATTTATCTTTACTTTGGAAGTATTAAATAGAAGGATAAGACAAGATATAGAAATTAAAGTATTGAAAATAAAAGATGAAACATATAAGTTACAAGCATTTGCCGATGATTTAGTGTTTATTTTGGAAGAACCTTTAGAGATGATTCCTAAACTATGGGAAAAGATAGAAGAATATGGAAAAGTGGCAGGACTAAAAATAAATAAAGATAAAACTAAAGTAATAGTAAAGAACCTCACAGATAAACAAAAAAGGCAAATACTAGAGAAAACAGAGGTACAAATAGTGAAAAAAGTTAAATATTTAGGTATTCATCTTTCGGCTAAGTGTTCGTCAATAAAAGAAGACAATTATATAAAATTATTGAAGCAAATAAAGCTAGATTTGGAAAGATGGAAAAATCTCAAATTGTCAATATTAGGAAGAATTGCTACAGTAAAAATGAATGTGTTGCCGAAGATTTTATTTTTATTTCAAACAATTCCGATAAAACTTGAGAGAAAATTCTTTCAAAATTTAAATTCATTGGTTTTGAACTTTATTTGGCAGGGGAAAAAAGCTAGAATTAAGATGAAAACATTACAAGATGCTAAGGAAAATGGAGGTTTTGGGTTGCCGGAATGGACATTGTATTATCAAGCATCTGTGTTAACATGGGTGAAAGAGTGGATAACACTCAGAAATAAAAGGTTATTGTATTTAGAAGGACATGATTTACAATTGGGGTGGCATGCTTTTTTATGGTATGGGAAAAACAGAGTTCATAAGTACTTGCAAAATCATTTTATAAGAAATGCCTTGTTAACAGTATGGGAAAAAAATAAAGCTAAAATATATTCAAAAATTCCAGGGTGGTTATCAACGATGGAGGCATTCATACATCCAAATCTGGTAGACTTTGAAAAAGTATGGACATATAAAGATATTTTAGATATTGATGGGAAATTAAAATCTAAACAAGAATTGGAAAATTTAGGAATAAATTTGTCCTAAGTAGATATGAAAAATATGTAAAAATGTATGGATTTTACAAGGATCAAAATGTGTTTGATAAGATTTTGTTAACCTCAGATGAGAAATTAATTAAGAAAATGTATAATTTTTGTTAATTTTAGATATGGAAAGTGAACAAGTGAAAGAAACAATGATAAGATGGGCAAAATTTTTTGTTTATGATATAGAATTAGAAAAATGGCAAATGTTATGGGAGATAAACTATAAATTAACAATGTCAACTTCGTATAAAGAAAATCTGTATAAAATGTTTTTTTTAATTGAAAAGTTTTATACAATATACATCCCAAGACCCACCCACCCCTCCCACCCCTCCCCCACTTCCCAGAGCTGAATACAGGGTTACAAATAAACAATCAAACTCTAAAAAAAAAAAACATTACCCAACTATACAAGTAACCAAGTCCATAACGCACTTTAACTCTCTTATAACATAAATATAAACAAATTAAAAATAAACATAATAATATTAACAAATCAGTATTGATAAACCATACTAAAACTAATAAAAATTAAAAAAGAAACTATTAACAATACTCTAAAGTTTACTCATAAGCTAAATGAAACTTTTTGATCCCATATTTATTCTGAATATAATCTATCCATCTTCTCCAAACCGAAATACATCTTTCTTGTGAGTGATCCTTCAAGTAAGCAGAAATTTTTGCCATTTCTGCTAAATTTGACACCTTAAGCATCCAATCTTCTATAGTAGGCGAAGAATCTTTCTTCCAATATTGCCCTACTAATAACCTTGCAGCTGTTATAAAATGCAACATCAAAATAGTTTCTTTAGCATCACAATCTACAATAACACCCAACAAAAATAGTTGTGGCGTGAACTTTATCTTTCTTTTAAAAATCTTTTGAATGTTCCACCAAATCTTAATCAAAAAAGCTTTTATATTTCTACAAGTCCACCAAATATGAAAATAGGTTGCATCCAAGCTACCACATCTCCAGCATTTGGGCTGTAAATTGGGATACATATAAGACAGCTTTTGGGGATCCAAATGCCATCTATAAAACATTTTATAAAAAATTTCTCTTAAATTTTGTGCCTGGGTAAATTTTACATTTCTAACCCAAATTACCTCCCATATATCCAATGAAATCGGTTCTTGAATATTTTGAGCCCATTTTATCATACAATCTTTAACTAAATCCATTTCAGAGTCCAGTTCTATTAAAACATTATAAATTCTCTTTATGTGGGCTCGATTTGAATCTTTAATCTGTTTTACCAAATTCTCATCCCCTAAAGTAATTTCAACCTTTTGATCTAAGCTCCGCCTAACCAACAATTGGTTATACTGAAACCAAGACTGTACAATATTTTCTTGCTTTAACTCAACTAAAGATTTTAATTGCCAATCCTTCCCTACCAATCTAAGTAATTCCTTATAAGAAATCCTATTCAAGTTCACACCCCTAGATACCCCCTCTATCATGTGTCCAGGAATCCCCCCAATTGGTATTTTATAATTTAACCTATAATAATACTTCTTCCAGACACGCAATAAAGCACTTCTTAAAATATGGGATTTAAAAACCTGATCTACTTTTTTATCATAAATTAGATATGCGTGCCATCCATATAGTAAATCCCATCCCTCAAGAGAAAGTATATTTTTATTTGTTAAGTTAAACCAATCACTAATCAATGTTAAAGCCACCTCATAATATAATTTCAGATTAGGCGCTTTAAGTCCGCCTCTTTCCCGTACATCTTGTATAATCTTAAATTTAACTTTTGGTTTTTTCCCCGCCCAAATAAATTTACTAATACCCTTCTGCTATTCATCCAAATTGGCATCTTTTTTCAAAATAGGTATCATTTGAAACAAAAAAAGAAACTTTGGAAGAACATTCATTTTAACCGCTGAGATTCTCCCCAGCAAAGATAATTGTAGTTTTTTCCCAATCATTTAAATCCTTTTGCACTTTTACCCATAATGTCTCATAGTTATTTTTATACAATTTAACATTAGAAGCTGTAATGTATACTCCCAGGTATTTAACCTTTTTCACTATTTCAAAACCTATTAATTTGATTATTCTTGTCCAAATACTCAATTAAATTAACAATTTGTCTTACATTATATTTCATATATCTCCCAGTTATAAATCCAGATTGATCACTATGGATCAATTGCTTCAAAACATGCATTAATCTATTTGCCAATATTTTCGAAAAAATCTTGTAATCTGTGTTCAAAAGAGATATAGGTCTATAATTCTTAGGCTGGGTAAGATCTTGATCCTCCTTTGGGATCAACGATATAAAAGCCCTTCTCCAAGATGGAGGTACCTCTGCTCCCAACAAAATACTGTTAAAAAGTTCCTTTAATGGTTCTATCATTTCTTCAGATAATATTTTATAATAGATTGCTGTTAATCCATCTGTACCAGGAGCCTTACCAACCTTTAACTGTTTGATTGCCCAAATAATTTCCTCAGAAGTAATTAAACAATTCATCTCATTTGGTTGATCATTTGAAAGTCTAGGAAAATATGCTGCCTGTAGATACTTTTCTATATCTGAAGTTTGTATGCTTTCACTAGCATATAACTTTGAGTAAAAATCTAAAAAACTCCTTTTAATCAAATTTTGTTGATATACCTCTTTACCTTTATAATCTATTTTCTCTATAACCCTTGACTTCTGTTTCTTCCGTAATTGATAAGCCAACCACCTACCAGGCTTATTTGCATTACAAAACGTGTTATGTTTCATATAACACAAGTTAATTGCGATCTGATCAGCCATTAACATATTAAATTGCTCCTTAAGCATATTTATAGAAGCCTTTAACCTATTGTCCAATGGATTCAAAATAAAAGCCTTCTCTTTCAGTTTAATCTCTTCTTCCAACTCTTTACGTTTTTGCATCTGTTTACGCCTGTGCACATTATTCATATGAATCAGAACCCCTCTCATATACGCTTTACTAGCATCCCAAACCATTGGCATCGAAGTACCCTTATACATATTCAAAAGAAAAAATTCCTTCAAATATTCTCTACATTTCTGTAAATTCCCCTCATATCTAAATAAATTTTCATTCAATCTCCAAGTCCTTCTATTCCCATCTTCAACAGATAAGTCCAACCATACAGGACTATGATCAGACAATATTCTAGGGAAAATCTTAGCATTCTTGACCCTAGAAAAAAAGTCATTAGTAATTAAGAAAAAATCAATTCTGGAATACGATTGATCGCTGTCCGAAAAAAAGTGAAGTCTCTTTCTTCAATATTCCGTTCTCGCCAAATGTCTCTAAGTTCCAAATCGTCCTTCAAGTCAAAAAAAGCTTTGGGTAGTTTAGAATGATTAGGAGATTTAAAAGAACCCTTCTTGTCCTTACTTGAATCTAAAACACCATTCCAATCACCCATCAAAATAACAGATTTATAATCCAATTGAGTTAGTTTCTGATGTAACAACTTATAAAACTGTTTTTGTTGTTGATTAGGGGCTTATAGTCCAATAATAAGAAATGTCTTGCCTTGTAATACTAAATCAATGATAACATATCTTCCTTGTACAGTGGGGCAAAAAGGTATTTAGTCAGCCACCAATTGTGCAAGTTCTCCCACTTAAAAAGATGAGAGAGGCCTGTAATTGTCATCATAGGTAGACCTCAACTATGAGAGACAAAATGAGAAAACAAATCCAGACAATCACATTGTTTGATATGGAAAGAATTTATTTGCAAATTATGGTGGAAAATAAGTATGTGATCACCTACAAACAAGCAAGATTTCTGGCTCTCACAGACCTGTAACTTCTTCTTTAAGAGGCTCCTCTGTCCTCCACTCATTACCTGTATTAATGGCACCTGTTTGAACTTGTTATCAGTATAAAAGACACCTGTCCACAACCTCAAACAGTCACACTCCAAACTCCACTATGGTGAAGACCAAAGAGCTGTCGAAGGACACCAGAAACAAAATTGTAGACCTGCACCAGGCTGGGAAGACTGAACCTGCAATAGGCAAGCAGCTTGGTGTGAAGAAATCAACTGTGGGAGCAATAATTAGAAAATGGAAGACATACAAGACCACTGATAATCTCCCTCGATCTGGGGCTCCACGTAAGATCTCACCCCCTGGGGTCAACATGATCACAAGAACGGTGAGCAAAAATCCCAGAACCACACAGGGGGACCTAGTGAATGACCTGCAGAGAGCTGGGACCAATGTAACAAAGGCAACCATCAGTAACACACTACGCCGCCAGGGACTCAGATCCTGCAGTGCCAGACGTGTCCCCCTGCTTAAGCCAGTACATGTCCGGGCCCGTCTGAAGTTTGCTAGAGAGCATTTGGATGATCCAGAAGAGGATTGGGAGAATGTCATATGGTCAGATGAAACCAAAGTAGAACTGTTTGGTAGAAACACAACTTGTTGTGTTTGGAGGAGAGAGAATGCTGAGTTGCATCCAAAGAACACCATACCTACTGTGAAGCATGGGGGTGGCAACATCATGCTTTGGGGCTGTTTCTGTGCAAAGGGACCAGGACGACTGATCCGTGTACAGGAAAGAATGAATGGGGCCATGTATCATGAGATTTTGAGTGCAAACCTCCTTCCATCAGCAAGGGCATTGAAGATGAAATGTGGCTGGGTCTTTCAGCATGACAATGATCCCAAACACACCGCCCGGGCAACAAAGGAGTGGCTTCGTAAGAAGCATTTCAAGGTCCTGGAGTGGCCTAGCCAGTCTCCAGATCTCAACCCCATAGAAAACCCTTGGAGAGAGTTAAAAGTCGTGTTGCCCAGCGACAGCTCCGAAACATCACTGCTCTAGAGGAGATCTGCATGGAGGAATGGGCCAACATAGCAGCAACAGTGTGTGCCAACCTTGTGAAGACTTACTGAAAACGTTTGACCTCTGTCATTGCCAACAAAGGATATATAACAAAGTATTGAGATGAACTTTTGATATTGACCACATACTTATTTTCCACTATAATTTGCAAATAAATTCTTTCCAAATCAGACAATGTGATTGTCTGGATTTGTTTTCTCATTTTGTCTCTCATAGTTGAGGTCTACCTATGATGACAATTACAGGCCTCTCTCATCTTTTTAAGTGGGAGAACTTGCACAATTGGTGGCTGACTAAATACTTTTTTGCCCCACTGTATATCAGAATCAATTAATTTAGCCGATAAGTCTTTTCTTACATAAATAACTACACCCCCTTTTTTTTCCAGAGCAGAAGCTATAAAATGTGATCCCAATTGGGAATTAATCAAATACTTTTGATCCTTTAAAGCAATATGAGTCTCCTGCAAGCAAACAACATCATTCTTATGTTGTTTCAAATAATGAAATACTTTCTTTTCTGTGGTAAATTCAGGCCATTAACATTCCATGTCAGAAACTTTGCCATCACTAATGGCCTGAAGCCTCTGGAACACTACTTGAAGATCAGCTGTTGATGATCTGTTTGGTCTTGTCCCTCCCACGGGCTCTGTAGTAATCGAACCTTGTATTATGGATCCAACATCCGCCTTCTGCTGTTCCTTTTCTTTACGTCTATGCACAGCACGAGTCATCCTCTGTTCCTTTGAATCACCTTTTACCTCCAAACACTGTTCCATAGGTCCAGCCTGTAAATCTCCTACAACCAATGACATTGCACCTTCAGCTGACTGTTCTTCCGGCCTTTCTTCTGTTCTCTTAGATCTTGGAGATGGTGGCAAACCTGCTTTTAGGACAGAAGTATAAAAATCTTTTGCTTTTGAGATTGTATTAAGTCTATAACGTGTCCCAGCGTAGTTCACCAGTATTCCAACAGGTATCTCCCATCTAAACTGAACCTGTTGATTTTTAAGCTCCTCAGCCAAAAAAGCGAAATCCTTTCTTTTTCTAAGAATTTTTGGAGGTATTTCTTTTAAAATTATAACATTTTGGGCTGCAATTTGAAATCTCTGCTTATAAAAGCCTGTATAATTTCATTATGAAGTGATCTTCTAGAAAAATAAATGACCACATCTCTAGGTAAATTTCTCTGCCTTCATCCTGTGTTGTATCAATCTTACCTTCAACTTTACCAAGTCTATTTTCTAGTCTCACAGTATTTTCCACAACTTCATCCACCCTGTCATCTATACGTTCAATATGGGCGGCTAGCCCTTGGAATGCAAGCACTACGTCTTTCCTCATTTCCCTATTTTTATTCTCAAGAAGCTCTGCCACCTCTTCTTTAATCTCTTGCGCTGTTTTTTTCAAAGCATCTTGTATATCTTTAAGTGTAAATGCCAGTGGTGGAAGAGAAGGTTGGGGTGACTTAGGCTTAGTTTGCGACACAGTCTGAGTTACCGGAGAGGAGATTGAACCTTTAGGGACAACAGGGTTTCCAAGGCGCTTTGAAGCCATTTTCTATCTATTTAAAACCACTTCTTATAAAATCAGCAATTACAAAAAAAGAAAAAAAAGAAAAAAAGGAAAAAAAGGGAAAGAGAAGGCTAATTCCAAAAAAGAGAAAAGAAAAGAAAGATTCTTGCTTTTTAAATAGATAGCCAAAATCTGTTACATATTTAAACTTTGTTGCTGAGTATAAGTCTTTCTTAACACTGTCCTTTCAATCAAAGAAACAACACTCCAGCGCCATTTTTCTCCTCTTGCTTTTAGTGAAATTGAAAGGTGGAGAAGATTCTTTTAACTCTTTTCCTGAGTTAAAGTCCCAAGCATTGACAATTCTAATCTCTCCTGGTCAGCTCCATCTGCTTTTAATTTACTCACAAGTCTCTTTGAGATGCAGATGTGGAAGTGGCGTCTTGCTTTGTTCCTGAAACTCAGGACAAAGTCGTCCTGGAATGCGGAGAAAAACCTCGGGCTCTGAGGGAGCTCTCGCCCTCCGACCTCCAAATAATTAAGGAGGTCCAGGGGAGCTCGACCTCTACCCGTGGAAAACTCTCCTCCTCCTCTTCTCCCGAGGAGAGAGGTTTCAAGCCGCGGAACAGCTGATATTCACTGCCATCGGTGCAGCAGTCGCCACCGGAAGCCTAAAATCTGTATAAAATATTTTATAGATGGCACCTTCCACCAGCAAGATTAGCAAAAATGTTTAAAAATATGTCGGATAGATGTTGGAAATGTAAACATAACATAGGCACGCATTATCATATTTGGTGGACATGTGGGAAGGCAAAGGCCTATTGGAAAAGCATACATATGTGGTTAAAAAAAATATTGGGCGAACAAGTGGATTTTAAACCTGAACTTTTTTTACTAGGCATTATGTCTGAAAAGACTGATAAGCAGAAATTATATTTAATTCTACATATTACCACCACAGCGAGAATAATTTTTGCACAATACTGGAAGAATGAAGGATTGCCAACAGAGGAAGAAATAATCATGAAGATATTGGAATGTGCAGAGATGGACAGACTAACTATGAGGCTGAAAGACAAGAAGATACGGACTACTTTATTTTATTCTTGCTTAGAGAAAAGAATGAAGGATTAGGAATTGAACATGTATTAGCTTAGCAAACTCCAGACAACTTGTTTGATTGGAAAAATTAACATATGTTGATGGGAAAAAAATTAATAAAAAAGATTGTTAAAAAAAAGAAATGGCGCAAAGAGATAGGACGAACTCATTTAGAGACTTGCAACAAATGTTGCAAGCAATGCAAGAGATGATGTGCAAGAATCATGAAGATCTAAAAAAAGAAATAGGAGAAGTAAGGAATGATACAGGGAAACTTAAGGATAAAATTAAGTCAATGGATGGGAAATTCGAATCTTTCCATCAGCAGATGATGAAAAATGAACAAAAATTATTGGAAATGGAGGAAAGGATGGATAAAGAAGAGCAGAGAGTAGATGAAATGAATGAGAGGTTAGTTCAGGCTAACAAAGAATTAGAATCTACAGTTATTTCCCTGGAACTTGAGAAAGCCGCTCATTATTTACGGTTCCAAAATAATGACAGATATACTAGCGGGGGCCTTGGGGTCTAGCAGAGAAGAGATGGCCAGTGAGATAGATGAGACTTACAGAATTCATACGAACTATGCAAGATGGCACAATCTTCCCAGAGAAGTACACGTTAAATTTATTAAGAAATCAATCAGAGATGAAATACTATTCAGGGCCAGAGATGACTCACTGGAGTACCGAGGTAGACAACTGATTGTACTCAAACAAGTACCTAAAAGAGTGAGAGATTTGAGAAGGCCCTACCAAGAAATAACTCTTACATTGATGAGGAAAAATATCAATTTTAGATGGTTGACCCTGGAAGGGATTCTTGTTACATGGCAGGAGAAAAAATTCCGTTTAGACTCAATGGATAAAGCAGAGGAATTTTATAAAAAAAACTTTGGCAGTGAGGAAGCCCTAGTTGAAAGAGAGGTAAGACAGGAAGGAGAAACACTAGCCCAGGCCACTGAAGGAAAGGAAATGCAACCTAAAGGTAAGCGGGCTGAGATTAGAGAGGATATTGACAATGGGAAAAATGAAGGGAAACATAATGAGAATAGACCTAAAGAAATTAAAGAGGCTAGACCGACAAGATTGGTAGTGGAAAAAGAAAAGGATTTACAATCTCAAGAGTCTAGGCCGACAATAATAACCAGATCCAAATATAGATAAGGAGGGGAAAAAAGGTGTTGAATCCATATCCATTAATGTTAATGGTCTCAACTCTCCAATAAAAAGGAAAAAGTTTTTAAATAAACTCAATAAGATGAACTTAGATATAATTATGCTACAAGAAGTTCATATAAAAAAACAATATCAATATTTATTAACCTGCCCTAAATTGGGAAACATGTTTGCGGCACTTTCACAATACAAGAAAGGAGGAGTTGTAGCATATATCAAACAGGAAATTTTGGCAAAGCAAATTTATAAAGACAAAGAGGGTAGAATTTTAATAGTGGAAATAATTTTGAATAAAATAAAAATTCTCCTTGTGGGAATTGATGCCCCAAATGAGGGGCAGAAACAATTCTATAAAAAACTACATAACATTATTAATCAGTTGGAATATGACAACATTTGTATAATGGGAGACTATAATGCAATTGTGGATAGACACCTAGACTATAAATGTAGAAAGAGTAGAAAAAGAACCAGAGGAACAATACCTGATACATTCCTAAAAATGATAGATGAGCTTAATATTCAGGATACTTGGAGAGAGAGGAATTTAGAGAAAAAACAGTTTACATTCTACTCTGGACGTCATCAATCATGGTCCAGAAATGATATGGTGTGGATGTCAGCAGACTTAAATTTAGAGGTAGAGGATATTGTAATCAATACGAACTCCTGGGCTGAACATAATCCAATTAGAATTAGATGGAAAGGGCAAAAAAGATTGAGGAGATGGACCTTGAAAAGGGCAATCCTAAAACATAAAGAATTTAAATTGAAATTGGAAGAACAAATGGACCTATTTTTTAAGACAAACAAAAAGGAAGATATGAACTGCCAAAACTTACGGGATACAGCCAAAGCTTATATGAGAGGCGCTGCAATTTCTTATATGGCCAGGGAAAACAAAATTAAAACACAATGACAAAGACACTTAGAAGAAGAACTAAGTAGAGTTGAGGAAAATTTACAAAAGGAACCACAAAGATGTGATTTGAAACAACAGATAGACCTAATTAAACATAAGAGGAACATCATTGGGAAGGGAGAACTAGGACAGCAGATAAAACGTACTAAACAAAATTTTTTGGAAAATGCCAATAAACCGGGGAGATGGCTGGCCTATAAAATTAAAAAACATAATAATAAACAGAGGATTGCCAAGCTTTGTAATGCAGAAGGTGATATGGTGTACCAGAATGAAGGAAAGAAATTAGTGGCATATGAGTTCTATAAGAACTTATATAAAGATGATGAATGGAGAAATAATGATGACATTGTACAGTATTTACAAACAGCTGACCTACCGAAAGTGCCAGAAGAATTTAAAACTCTGTTGAACAAAGAGATAACACCTTTAGAACTTTCGGAGGCAATTAAGAAACAAACAAAAAAAAATAACAAAGCACCTGGGCCAGATGGTCTACCTGCAGAAATGTATAAAATCATACAAGAATCTTTAAGCCCAATACTGTTGGAACTATTTAACGAGGTCTTAACAAAAGCTAAAATACCAGCCTCATGGGAAAAAGCTCTCCTCACTCTGATTCCTAAGGAAAACGCAGACCTGGCACATATTAAAAACTATAGACCCATTTCACTATTAAATTCAGACTATAAGATTTTTATGGCCATAATGGCGCAAAGACTTGAAAGATTCCTAGCAGATTTTATACATTCTGATCAAAATGGCTTTTTATCTAAAAGATACATAAGAAACAATGTCAGGATTGTTTTGGATATATTGGAGTATTATGAGGTACACAATGAAAAGCAAATGGGTTTAATTTTCCTCGATGCACAAAAAGCATTTAACAATGTGAAATGGGATTTTATGCTCAATCAATTGTTGTATATGGATTTCGGGGGAAATTTTGTAAATATGTTTAAATCAGTTTATTTTAATCAGGCAGCAAAAGTAATAATTAATGGAGAAATGACCGATAGCTTTTCAATTCAAAAAGGTACAAGGCAAGGTTGTCCATTATCACCATTGTTGTTTATACTATCTCTAGAGGTATCAATCAGAGTAATTCGGAAAGATGAACAGCTCAGAGGTTTAGAGATCAAGAAAGAAACGTTTAAAATGCAAGCTTTTGCAGACGATTTAGTTTTTATAATTGAAGAGCCATTACAATCAGGGACAAGATTGATGGAAATACTGAGTAAATATGGGGAAATAGCAGGTCTAAAGATAAATAAAGAAAAAACTAAAATGCTCGTCAAGAATATGACTAAAATACAGAAAAATGAATTGGTTGACAGAATAGGTATTCAAATTACGAATAAAATAAGATATTTAGGGATACAACTAACTGCTAGATGCGTTACACTCAAGAGAGACAATTATGATAAACTAATTGAACAGATTAAAACTGATTTAGATACTTGGACCAACCTACAGCAATCCTTTATGGGCAGAATAGCTGTAATCAAAATGAATGTGTTATCGAAAATTTTATTTTTGTTCCAATGTATACCCATAAAATTGGATAAGAAATTTTTTCAAAACTTTTAACAAAACTATACTCAAATTTATTTGGCAAGGAAAAAAAGCAAGGATTAAATTAAAATTACTGCAGAATTCGAAGGAAAGGGGGGGGACTTGGCCTCCCTGACCTGGAAAAATACTATCAGGCCATAGTACTAGTATGGGTGTGGGATTGGATACTTTTGAAGAACAGAAGATTATTATGTCTGGAAGGTCATGATTTACAAATAGGATGGCATGCTAGGCCATGGGACCAGAAATATAAGACACACAAATATTTTCGAAGGCATTATATTAGACGAGCTTTAATTGATGTATGGGTTAAAACCTGGCAACCAAACTATACTCAAGTCCCTGGCTGGATCTCATCGTTAGAAATGCATGTACACCCAAAGTTTATCTAATTAGGGAAGATTATAACATATAAAAACGTACTAGACAAGAAAGGGGAATTGAAGCCCAGGAAAATTCTTCAAGACGAAGGGATAGAACTAGAATGGTGGGCATACCTTCAACTACAGGCGAGATATTGGAAAGATAAAAAAGAGTTAGGCATAAAAATAGAACCGATAGGGCTGGATAAAATATTACTAGGTACTGAGGATAAAATGATTAAAAAGCTATATCATTATTTGTTAGATCAGGCAATGTATGAAGAACAGGTAAAAGAAACCATGTTAACGTGGAGCAGGGATTTTGATCTCAACCTTGATCTGCATATCTGGCAAGAACTATGGGTACGAAATAGGAAGCTTACTTTGGCCACCTCCTACAAAGAAAACCTCTACAAAATGTTCTACAGATGGCATCTCCCACCCACAAGATTAGCTAAAATGGGTCCAAATATTTCTTCCACGTGCTGTAAATGTAAATTGGCAAGAGGGACATATTACCACATGTGGTGGGAGTGCTCAAAAGCCCGTGACTTTTGGAACAAGGTTAAAAAATGGCTGGAAGAAATACTAATGATAGAGGTAGAGCTAAAACCAGAACTCTTCCTACTAGGCATAACTACGCAGAAATACAACAAAGGGATACTTTACTTGATGCTACATATTCTCACGGCTGCTAGATTGGCGTATGCACAAAACTGGAGGAATAAAGAAATTCCAACAGAAGAAGAGATTTTATATAAAATCCTATCGTGTGCTGATATGGATAGGCTCACGGTGGAAATGAAGGACAAGAAAGAGTCAGATTACTTTGAAATCTGGGACAAATTCTATTGTTGGTGTGAATCAAGGAGAACTGTTCGGGTTTTAAGTTAGTGTTAAGATAGAGATATATAAAACTGTATTTTAGTATATAGAGAAACAAATTAGAGACTGTATTGTATGGAAAAATATGTATATATAGAGATTAAGAATTATATGTATGATGAGGAACAAATTGTTAGGAATATATACACTGGAATGTTACGTTATGTCCATCTTTGTTTTAACTGTTTTATAAATAAAAAACCTTTTTTTAAAAAAAGATATGTAAACAGAGGATTGCAACCTATGTTCTTAGGTAAAGATTTTCAAGTCAAAAAGGTATATGAAAATCTCTCCATCCCCATTCTTACTCAAATTAATTATTGACAGCTGAACTCAATAGTAATTTCCAAGCCCACGATTCTTTGGCCTTAGAGTAAGACTCCTATCACTTGGGCTTTGAAGCCCTCATTCACAGAGACTCACACGTTTCAAGTGTGACCAATACTCATGAGTATGGTAAGAGGAAGGCCTTTATGGTAGGAGCCCCTGGCTAGTTTCAGCTATTTCCTCCTTTATCACACAGAGAAAAACAGCATTGAATCATTCTGATGAACCACTTTCCAGACAGCCTTGCTTAGATGAGAAGTTGCCATATGTGGGGCAAAAGACTAAAGGATCAGTAAGATGGGAGGCTGCCTTTCACTATGGTGATAATTGAGGTAGTCACATGTTTGCCCTTAACTATTATATTGTTTTTTTGTTCGGATAGGGTCTGGGTTTAGAAATAATTCAAATCTATCAGGATAACTGTGAATGGAAAGGAATCAGACGGGACTCTGAAGTTAACTAACCATCTCTCAATAGATGCACTTCTATTATAAATGAGTGAAAATGTGGTCTCCATGGTGGTTTTTCTCTGGTGACACAATGTTATACAGCTGGTTAGTTACAAGTACATATGCTTCTTTTTCACTTTTTCAGCCATGTTATCATTCTTTCAACCATCCCATTTCTTGGTGCCCATTTTTCATACCAACATCTTCCATCCAGTAACACCCAACTGCCTGGAGTAGTCATGTTTACTGGTTCTGAATTGGTCCCCCCCCCCCATCCCATTTCCTTAGTCAGGATCTCCAAGATTCATGTATGCCTCTCCTAAAGTTTTATAAATATTCATATGTATTCCAGTTCAACCAGATTTGTGTATGGGGTAATGGTGTTACTACAAATCCAGCATAATGAGTTTTCATTTCTTTTGGTTTAACAATTTATCAGAAATTATTTGTGAACAGATCTATTAAAATAACAAGGATGAGCAGTGGATACTGCTTATCAGATCTAAAGCAGGAGTTTTATCAGTGTGTGCAATGGTCCAGTAAAAGCTTATTGGTTTCTTTCAGATTAGATAAAGTGTCAACCATCCCACTAGGTTAGACAGCAAAAGAAACTCCTGGGAGATTTTTTTCCCGAAGAGTATAACTTTACTGAAGATTCTATGTGGTTACAGAAGTAGAAAAGCCAGTTTCACCTTAATTCCAAGTTCCTTCACTCCTTGATTAGTTTCCATCCATTGTTTCTTGTCTTGCCTTCTGGTGCTTTGGAAAATAAGTTGGCCCCCTCTTCTTTGTGGCAGCCCCTCAAATACTGGAATACTGCTATCATGTTACCCCTAGTCCTTCTTTTCTCTAGACTGGCCATACCCAATTCCTGCAACCGTTCTTCATATGTTTTTGTCTTCCAGGCCTTTAATCTTCTTAGTTGCTCTTCTTTCCACTTTTTCCAAAGTCAAAACATCTTTTTTGTAATGTAGTGACCAAAACTGGTTGCAGTATTCCAGGTGTGATCTTAGTAAGGATTTATAAAGCAGTACTAATACTTCATGTGATTTTGATTCTATGCCTCTGTTTATACAACCAAGGATTGTATTAGCTTTTTTGCCTGCTGCCGCACACTGGTGGCTCATGTTTAAGTGATCGTCCACTAGGACTCCAGGGTCCCTCTCACAGTTACTGTTTTTGAGTCAGGTTTTGCCTAATCTGTACTTGTACCTTTGGTTTTTCCTGCCTAAGTGTAAAACCGTGCTTTTCTCCACATTAAATTTCATGTTGTTGGATAGGGTGCAAGTCTGTCAAGATCTTTTTGGATCCTGAGCTTGTCTTCTGGGGTGTTGGCTATTCCTACCAGCTTAGTGTCATCTATGGAGGAGAATATTTGCTGCTCAGGGTTGAAATGAGGGGTTCTTGGTGCTCTCTGAGCTTGCCTGTTTTCTTGCAGAAGTTTCATTACCCTAACTAGGTAAACATCATCAGTGCTAGTAAGGAGTGCTGTTTGTTGTTAGTTTATATTCTGGTGTCTTGCCTGTCTGGGTGGGTGGGGGAGGTCTTAGGGATTGATTGATTGATTGTTGGTCTGAAGGTGACCTTGGAGTTAATCTATGCCAGGCATGTCAAACTGCCAGCCCATGGGCTGGATGCATCATGCCAAAACCACGCCCATCCCATTGCCGGCAATGGAGAAAAAGTCCCGATACGTCATGCAACGACATGTGACGTCATGAGTTTGACATGCCTGATCTATGGTGATCTGAGTGCTGATTACTGGTGGAGAGGTGCTAGAGTCTTTTTCTATTTTGGGCTAGTTGATTGTCTCTTTTGCATAATCTATAGATGTTAATGTCTATGTGTCTATTGATGGCTGATTTGTCAGAGTGCCAGGCTTCTAGAAATTCCCTGGCATTTTGGGATTTGGCCTGGTCTAGGATTGTCACATTTTCCCAATTGAAACTATGGTTAAATCTGTCTATATGTTGTGAAATTAAAGAATTTTCGTCATGCCTTTTGACTGCCAGTTCTTGTTCATGGATGCGTTCTGCCAGTCTTCTGCCTGTTTGTCCTACATAGTGGTTGTTGCAGTTCTTACATTGTATGTTGTAGATGACTACTGTTTTTTCTTCTGGAGTTGCTGGGTCTTTTGTTCTGCTTAGGATGTTTTGAAGGGCTTTAGTTGGCTTATGTGCTACACTGATTCCATATGGTTGTAGCAGTCTATTTGCAGTTTCTGAGATATTCTTGATGTATGGCAGTGTAAATCTTTTTAGGGTTTGTGTTGGTTGTGCTGTATTGGGTTAAGTGGTCAGGGACATTTTGATGAAGTTGCAGTGTGTTTGGGCTCTTTTAAATAAAGTCCTTACACAGCTTCTCTTGTGTGAGGTTGGGTTGTTGCTTTGGTAGTGGAGCACCTGGTTAGTATGGGTGGTTTTTCTGTAGACTTATGTTTCTAGTTTGTCATTGTGGTCTCTGCTGATCAGGATGTTGTTTTCTTCTTCTCTAGTAAACTGTATTCCTTTAAAAATGTTGTTGATGGTTCTTTGGGTGTTCTCTAATTGGTCCTTTTTTATTATGGTGAAGATGTCATCTACATATCTGATCCATATTTTCAGTTGTATTTGTGGAAGTGCTATGGCTTCTAGACATTGCATGATGACCTCCGCTATAAGTCCTGAAAGCGGTGATCCCATAGGTGTCCCTTTAATTTGTTGGTAAATTTGGCCATCAAATTGGAAGTATGTCGTTAAGCAGAGGTTTATGAGATCCAAAAATCTGGGTGTTTTGATCTTCATGTATTCAATTAAGTCAGGTGTACAGTGAAGCAGTGCAGTCATGGATTCTTTGACTAATTCTAGATCTATAGATATGAACAGGGCTGTGACATCAAATGAGACCATGATTTCATCCTCATCTATAGTCATATCCCTGATTGTTTGAAGACACTGTAGTGGAGAGTTAATGGAGTGTTGGCTTCCTCTTGTGAGATGCCCGAGCTTTTTTGTTAGTTCTTTTGCAATGTTGTATGTAGGGGTCCCTGGTGTTGGTAGAAATTCTAGCCCACTGAATAACACCAAACAGCAAGTTGAAATTAGACAGAGATTTATTGGATACAATGGTTTGCAAAGCGTGGTGGACTCCAAATAAATATTTAAGCCACACCTAGTCACAGCAAAAACACACATTATATACATTCTATCCCGATGCCTTGGCCCCTCCTCTGAGGTTACAATCTTATCAGAGCCACCTAAACAAAATACATTATCCCTGCTGCTTACTATTTTGCTTCACCTATTCCCTTATATGTACTTTATCATGAAATCCTACAGCTCAGTGTGGAAATCCTATAGCCTATGTGCAGAACTCTTCCAAGGTACGTGTACATGTAGAAATTGTGTAGAAATCTTGCAGTCTACGTGTAGAAATTTTGTGTAGAAATCTTACTGTCTGCGTGTAGAAATTTTACAGAGTACGTGTCACTTTACTTTTTATTCTAAATTTTTATTCCTAACACTGGTAGAGATACGATTGGATGGAGGGGTATGCCAGGTTTGTGTATTTTGGGGCATCCATAGAAGCATGGGAGGATAGGTCTGCTGCTTCTCATCTGGCACTTTTTTTCTTTAGTAATTTGGCCTTTCTTAGTGAGGTCACTGAGGGTTCTCTTGATCTGGTTGTCTAGTTTTTGTATTCTATTGGTGTTCACAGGGATGTAGGTTTCTTTGTCCTCCAGTATTTCTTTTGCTTTTTGTTGGTATTATGCTCTGTCGATAATCACTGTGGTTCAGCCTTTGTCTGCAGGTAGAATGATGGTCTGGTCCTTTTTTAGGTTTCTGAGAGCTACTCTATCTTCTGCTGTAAGTTGATTCTGTTCCTGTTGTCTTCTGATCTGTGGAAAGATGCTTTGTCTAATGTTTTCTTGCACCTCTTAAATTTCACAACATATATTGTGAAATATATGAAATATATTGTGAAATATATGAAATATACACCTCTTTAATTTCACAACATATATTGCACATTCTTTAATTTCACAACATATAGACAGATTTAACCATAGTTTCAATTGGGAAAATGTAACAATCCTAGACCAGGCCAAATCCCAAAATGCCAGGGAATTTCTAGAAGCCTGGCACTGACAAATTAACCATCAATAGACACATAGACATTAACAACATCTATTGATTATGCAAAAGAGACAATCAACCACCCCAAAAGAGAAAAAGACTCCAGCACCTCTCCACCAGTAATTAGCACTCATATCAGCATAGATTAGCTCCAAGGTCACCTTCAGACCAATAATCAAGTAAGCAATACCCCAATCAAGAAACTGCCAAAGAGCCGAACTTCCGGTTCCGGTTTGCGGCACTCCTAGTTGTACAGGGAGACTTGTCTCCTCGTCAGCTAGCTTTCCCTCTGCCAGTTGACCCTTATACGGGTCGAAAGTCACCCTGGAGGGTGCCACTTCCGTCGAGGAGGCTTTAGCTCAGCTATGCAGGAGCGGCGGCTCCTCCAGCTGTCCGGGCGATCTCTGAGGGCCTACAGAGAAGAAGATTGGCCAGTAAAATGGCTGATCACCCTGCTGCTTCAAACCACAAGTCAAAGAACATCTAAGCTGTAAGAACCCCCGTGGTGAATCCGGGTGAGACTTTTTCTTGTCACTTTCTCTATTTTACTTTGCTTTTGGAACCTGTAAGAGCCTTGTTGGAATTATTTCCCTGGCTTGAGAAGGCAGCTTTTATGTGTTTGGGAAAGAAGGCTTTTTTTAAAGACTATATCTTATTTTCATACTTTTGGGGATACAGAAAATTCTCTCTCCTTTTTTCTAAGAATTGTTCTATCATCTGGTGTTGGAAGATTATTTCTTCTTTCACACTATACTTTTAAAGATTAGAAGAGACCTTTTTTTAACCTACTGAGGACATCTAGTGGCGAAAATTTAACATTGTAATTTCTGGTTATTGTTTGAAAAGTTTTGACCTTCAAATTATTCTTGAAAAAAGATAAGCTGTGCAGCTGTTGGGAACTGTGGGGGTGGACACTGACTAATCTTTATCAAATACAGTCCCCACAAAAAAAAAAAAGAAAAAAGAGATTTTTTCTACTTACTATTAAAATGGAGGAATCACATTCACAACTAAACTATAATCTTATACTGGAAAAGATGTATGAGGCCACTGCAGAAATTTGTGCCATTTTGAAAGAACCTATTACAGAACTAAAATCCAGAAATCTCACATCAAACATTCAAACGGATGCTCAGACTACATCTGACTATTTGACAAATCAAAACACACCAGAAGAGGAATTAACAGAGATAAAAGAGGAACTCATCATACCTTACAAATCTCTCATTTGTAACTTTGAGGAACAGAAGAAGCAAAGACTGAGATTTGAAACTACAAAGCAACGATATTTTAAGGAGGAGAGAAACAGACACCTGACACAGAGGATGGGACTCTTATTCTTTCAAAGCTTACTGCAAGCAACAAAAATAGATCTACTGGCTGAAAGGGAAGCGTCTTTATGGAAACCTACCTGGCATAGGAAAAAAGCCAGAATTAGATTGAAAAGAGAAATTTAAAATGGTGTAATGGAATAGAAGACAATGCTGGATTTACGGACTGTTTTAAGGATCAAGGCTGATAGATATTTTAAACAGATTAAGAATGTACTGGATTTGTGTATTCATGTACTGAATAATAGACTCAATTTAATGAAAATCATTATGTATTAGAATTGAAAAAATGTTGACTGTTTGGATTGGATGGTTTAAATAATCAATGGAGTGTTTTAAATTAGTAAGATGACCTTTTTGTATGACAACAGAGACGTGATAAGGCATGATGAGTAATTGGAGAAAATTTGAATTCTGTTTAATGAACTTGAATGAATTAAGGTTTAATATTATTTTGTTATTTTAAAGAGATGGATTGATTGTGGGATTTTATATGTATAGGGTTGATTAATACTTTATTGCTATTAGGATATTTACTGTGTTGTGGAAGAAAAAACAAATGAGATTGGTGATAAAATGAGGGATGTGAGAGATTAAGAATTAGAACTGATAATTTGTTGTTTTAAAGCTAAACTATGGTAGTTGTAAACTGATAGGGTTGTAGAACAGGTTGAGCAGTTATAGAGGTTTGAAATGGAAATGGAGTATTTTGGATGTGTTGTGTTATTCGAGGGAAATAGAGAAGGAATAGCGTAATGTATTGTGCTGAGCTGTTTATATATGTCTTTACTTTTGAATGTTTGACCACCCAAACACCACGATGGGTCTTGAGTACTTTTTCTTAAGAAATTAAAAAACTAATAAAATGTGTTAAAAAAAAGAAACTGTCAAAGAGCCATTAGTAAACAACCCAACCTAAGAATCCCTAAGACCGCCCCACCCACACAGATAGGCAAGACACCAGAATATAAATTGACAGCAAACAGCACGCCTTACTAGCACTGATGATTTTACCTAGTTAGGGTAATGAAACGTCTGCAAGAAAACAAGCAAGCTCAGAGAGCACCAAGGGCCCCTCATTAGTGTCATCTGCAAGATGAATTAGTGTCATATTGTTTAGGGAACAAACAGGGTGAACGTGAAGCATTAATACATGAAGTCAGATATTATATAGTTGTCGTTAATGAAAATTGGTGGGATGAAACTCATGACTGGAATTTATTGATGGAAGGATACAAATTATTCAAAAGAAACACACCTAACAAAAGAGGAGGTGGAGTTGCATTATATATAAAAGTTCACTACATCTCTACAGAAATACACAAAACCAAGGATGAAAACCCCCTAGAATTCATATGGGTCAATATAAAATGGGGGGGAAATGACATTTCTATAGGCATATACTACAGGACACCCAACCAAGCAGAAGAAATAGATGAACTCTTTGTTAATCAATTAACAAAAGTATGTAGGAAACATACCACAGTAGTAATGGGAGACTTTAACTACCCTGATAACTGGGAGACAAACTCTGCAGCAAGTGGAAGATTGAACAGATTCTTAACCAACCTAGCTGACAACTTTGTCATCCAAAAGGTAGAGGAGGGAACTAGACAAAAAGCTATACTGGACCTAATTCTTACTAATAGAGAAGAAGTGATAGAGGGAGTTGAAGTAGCCGGAACCTTGGGCGAGAGTGACCATGTCATATTGGAATTCAATATATTGCAAACACAAGCAATAGAATATAATCCAACCAGTGTCTTAAACTTTAAAAGAGCTGATTTTAACAAACTCAGAGAGAGCCTCAGAAAAATTCCATGGATTAAAAATCCTAAAGGGGAAAAAAGTAAAGAAGCATGGGAAACTGACTTCCGGTTTGCGATCGTGGCTCCAGCGGACGTGCAGGGGGAGCGCTCTCTCCGCTGTCTAGTTTTCCTTTGTCGGGAGACCCTGAAAAGGGTCAAAAGTCACCCTGGAGGGGTGATGACCGTGAGGAGGACCCTCGACAGATCGCAGAAGGGCAGCAGCCCTTCTGTTTGATCCAAGGCAGCTCCTTTGTACTGATGGAGAAAAGATTGGCCAGCAGCATGGCTGATCACTAAGCTGTACCAGCCGAAAGCCAAAATCACCACCAAGCACAACGAAAGCATCACAGAGGAATTGGGTGAGACCTTACCTTTCCTTTCTTGTATCCCAACTATCTTCCTCTAAAAGCTTCTTGAAATTTCTTCCCCCCTTTTAACATGGCGGCGTCTGTCTACTTTGGGAAAATAAAGCTTTGAAAAGAAAAGAAAAGAACAACTAAACTAAGCAACTAAATAACTGGACTTGCACTTTTTGGATATTTGGGGTCCCAAAAAGTTCCCATTTCTATGGGGACCTATTACCTTATCTACTTGTTAAGTTGGGAAAAAAATTAAACTGGATAAAAGCCTAACTTGAGTTTGGAAAAAGACTTTACATGCTATTGGGGACATCTTGTGGCAAAGCCTGGTATAGCAAGTGAATTTATTTGACTGTGAGACCTGCTAACTGCCTAGATTTGTCCTTGGTACTATCTAAAAAAGATAAGAATTTGAAACAGCTGGGTGGTGAAAACAACTTCTAGGAATAGTGGAGGTGGACATTCACTGACTTTTATCAAAAATAGTCTCCACTAAAGGACTATCTGTAAACTCCATAGAAATGGAGGAATACTACCCACAACTTAACTATAAACTTATACTTGAAAAAATCCTCAAAGCTACTGAGCTAATGAATTCAAGATTGAAAGACAAAGGTGCCACTTTAAAGTTACAAAATGAAGCCCAGATTTCAACTGATGCACTTACAATCCAAAAAGCAACAGAAGAGGAACAAATTAATATCGAAGAGGACTTTAAAGAACAACAAGCACAATCTACTGAGAACTTTGATAGTCAAACCTTGATTTCAACTAAAAAAATCTGCAATTCAAAAAGTAACAGAAACTGAAGAAAGTAACACTAAGATGGAGGGTGCTAAAGATCAACAAGTACAGCATGTTGAGAACTTAGATAACCTAGACAACCAAACAATAATCACAACATTGGACATGACCTCTTACTCAAGCCAGATGAAACCAGAAGAAGAAGAAGACCAGACTGAACTGACGACAAATATTCTAAACCAAACATGGAGATTTGAACTATTAGGGCAATAATCCAATGACTATAAAGGGGCCAGTTCCTTTGAAAAATTGATAACTGGATGGTCTCCCTTGATTCAAATAACATGTGTAGGAATGAAGGGAGATCCACTTGAGGATCTAAAGGCACTGGTATGGAAGCCTGCTTGGCACAAAAAGAAAGCTAGAGTTAGACTTAAAAAATGGGATATATATATATATATATATATATATATATATATATATATAATAAAATATAAAAATGAACACTAGGGTAATAAAAACTATAGAAGTTTTTAATAGGTTAAAACTATAAAAGTTTTAAAAAGCGCCAAGCTTTCGCCGTCACCTGCCGGCATCTTCAGGGCTGGCGTGCCAGAGAATGAGAAAGTCTTTTTATAGGCGTACCGAGGTTTGCGCTCGGCTCTTTGATCTTGTTACGGGGCCTGATTGGTTCAGCCGTGTGTAGTTGGCTTGCGCTTTTTTTCTCTTTGTATTTTTATCCTCGTCCGTCTCCAGTTCTCCCAATCTCAGATTAGCTGAGTGGCAATTCCAGTTATTTCGGTTGCTTTCATGTTCCGATCTCCCCTCAGGCTTAGGTGATGGTGAAAAATCCAAGTTCCTTTCTCCACCCCGTTCTGTCCGGTTGTTATGTTTAGAGTCCCATATGTTTCCGGTCTCAATGCTTTCAGTTTTAATATGTTTACCATCCTGATAGTCCCGTAAATTGTTACGAGTCTGGTGTAGCGTGGGAGGGTATTCCGCATGGTGGAGGGATCATCTCTTGTTCGTTGTCATGCCCAGCTGTCTCGCGCGTGTCCTACTCCGAGTGCTCAATCCTGAGGGTGTGTGCACAGCCATCGAGGTGCGTCCCTCCTGGTTACAGCGTTCTTCTTCAGTTCTCCCCTTTTTTACCTTGTTGAAAGCACTCGCGTATGTTCTATGGGAGTCCTCAGGATCGTCAGGTAGGGGGTGTGACAGCTCGATCTCTCGCCCCTTGTCGCTCTCCGATTTTCCTTCCTCCTCTCTAACAGTATGTAGGGGGTCATCATCAACCACCTCCCGTGGTTTGTCCTCGTAGGAACTGATCGTTCCAACTGCGTGGGGGGGTCTTCTCCTCCTTTTCCGACCAGCTACGATGTTTCTTTTGATGTGTGGGCAGGCTATTGCGTTTGGTGATTCATCCGCATTTCCACCTGCCGTATCTTCCCTCATCTCCTCTTTGTAGCCGGGGGTCTGGACCTTGGTTCCTGTCCCTCCCCTGATCTTCTGGGATTGCGGCAGTCCCGTGGGGATGGTCGAGGTGCCTCGCGTTTGTTTTCCTTCTTTCGAATTGCGCCTGGTTCGTTGGGCAGTGCGGGTGCTACCCAGATTGTTATAAGGCCGTCGGGGGTGTTGCCGCTGATTATTAGCACTCCATGATCTTAAGGTTAGATAGGATGGGCATAGGTCAATGTGCCTATTAATAGACTTGCTGTCTGAGAGCCATGCCTCTCTAAGAAGGCGGCCCCCTTTGGTGTTATCATTCGCCAATACACTGACGTCACTAAAGTTAAACTTATGGCCTAGATCCACCATATGGGCCCATATTTGGGAGTGACAGTCCCTCCTTCTCACTGCTAATTCATGCTCATGGACCCTGGTCTTAATGCGTTTAGCAGTCTCCCCAGTATAATTGCATTGGCAGTCCGTACAGTCAATCCTATAGACGGCTGCTGATCTTTCTGTACTGGGGAGCGGGTCCTTAGGGCGCATTATGGCCGCTCGCAGTGTTTGGTTGGGTCTATGGGCTACCTGTATTTTATGTGGTGCCAGGATCCTAGCTGTGGCTTCCGATACATTATGGATATAGGGGAGGGCAATACGTGTGGTGGCTTGAGGCACGAGTTCTTGAGATGCAGGGTTACTCCGGAGCCCAGGTGGTCTCCTGAACTGATTAATGATTTTAACCGGGTAGCCGTTGCATCTACATATTCGGAAGAGGTGGTTTCTCTCTTCTTTTTTGGCTTTGACGGTGCTGCAGTGTGTCTCCACTCGTTTGAATAGCGTCCTGACACAACTGGCTTTATGGGCCATCGGGTGATTACTCCTAAAGTGGAGGATCCTCTCTGTACACGTTGGTTTTCGGTATACCCTGGTAGCTAGACATCCATCCACCTGGCGCTGCACTAGTACATCCAAAAATGCTAGACTGCCCTGATCTTCTTCCTCCATGGTGAACTGGATGTCCGGGTATACCGAATTCAGGATGCCCATAAAGTCAGTTTTGTGTCTTCTCTTAATGACCGCAAACGTATCGTCCACATAGCGGGCCCAAAATTTTGGTTGATGTTGGGCCATCGCTATGTGTTCCAGCTGCTGGAGTACCATCTCTGCAACCACACTGGAGATCGGCGACCCCATAGGTGTTCCTTTAATTTGCTCATATATAACCCCCTGGAAGGTGAAGTAGGTGTTAAGACATATTTCCATGAGCTTTACCAAGTCCTCCGTTTGTAGGGAGTCCTGGAATTGCCCATGGTCTCCTTGATTAAGCCGGTCTCTTAGGACCTCAACCGCAAGTTTCTGCGGGATAGACGTAAATAGAGAAACTACGTCAAAGGAGACCATGAGCTCATCCTCTTCTACCTTCAGGGTTTTTATTCTATTGAGGAATTCTTCTGCCGAGTAACAGCGACACCACCGTAAGATCGGCAGAAGAATTCCTCAATAGAATAAAAACCCTGAAGGTAGAAGAGGATGAGCTCATGGTCTCCTTTGACGTAGTTTCTCTATTTACGTCTATCCCGCAGAAACTTGCGGTTGAGGTCCTAAGAGACCGGCTTAATCAAGGAGACCATGGGCAATTCCAGGACTCCCTACAAACGGAGGACTTGGTAAAGCTCATGGAAATATGTCTTAACACCTACTTCACCTTCCAGGGGGTTATATATGAGCAAATTAAAGGAACACCTATGGGGTCGCCGATCTCCAGTGTGGTTGCAGAGATGGTACTCCAGCAGCTGGAACACATAGCGATGGCCCAACATCAACCAAAATTTTGGGCCCGCTATGTGGACGATACGTTTGCGGTCATTAAGAGAAGACACAAAACTGACTTTATGGGCATCCTGAATTCGGTATACCCGGACATCCAGTTCACCATGGAGGAAGAAGATCAGGGCAGTCTAGCATTTTTGGATGTACTAGTGCAGCGCCAGGTGGATGGATGTCTAGCTACCAGGGTATACCGAAAACCAACGTGTACAGAGAGGATCCTCCACTTTAGGAGTAATCACCCGATGGCCCATAAAGCCAGTTGTGTCAGGACGCTATTCAAACGAGTGGAGACACACTGCAGCACCGTCAAAGCCAAAAAAGAAGAGAGAAACCACCTCTTCCGAATATGTAGATGCAACGGCTACCCGGTTAAAATCATTAATCAGTTCAGGAGACCACCTGGGCTCCGGAGTAACCCTGCATCTCAAGAACTCGTGCCTCAAGCCACCACACGTATTGCCCTCCCCTATATCCATAATGTATCGGAAGCCACAGCTAGGATCCTGGCACCACATAAAATACAGGTAGCCCATAGACCCAACCAAACACTGCGAGCGGCCATAATGCGCCCTAAGGACCCGCTCCCCAGTACAGAAAGATCAGCAGCCGTCTATAGGATTGACTGTACGGACTGCCAATGCAATTATACTGGGGAGACTGCTAAACGCATTAAGACCAGGGTCCATGAGCATGAATTAGCAGTGAGAAGGAGGGACTGTCACTCCCAAATATGGGCCCATATGGTGGATCTAGGCCATAAGTTTAACTTTAGTGACGTCAGTGTATTGGCGAATGATAACACCAAAGGGGGCCGCCTTCTTAGAGAGGCATGGCTCTCAGACAGCAAGTCTATTAATAGGCACATTGACCTATGCCCATCCTATCTAACCTTAAGATCATGGAGTGCTAATAATCAGCGGCAACACCCCCGACGGCCTTATAACAATCTGGGTAGCACCCGCACTGCCCAACGAACCAGGCGCAATTCGAAAGAAGGAAAACAAATGCGAGGCACCTCGACCATCCCCACGGGACTGCCGCAATCCCAGAAGATCAGGGGAGGGACAGGAACCAAGGTCCAGACCCCCGGCTACAAAGAGGAGATGAGGGAAGATACGGCAGGTGGAAATGCGGATGAATCACCAAACGCAATAGCCTGCCCACACATCAAAAGAAACATCGTAGCTGGTCGGAAAAGGAGGAGAAGACCCCCCCACGCAGTTGGAACGATCAGTTCCTACGAGGACAAACCACGGGAGGTGGTTGATGATGACCCCCTACATACTGTTAGAGAGGAGGAAGGAAAATCGGAGAGCGACAAGGGGCGAGAGATCGAGCTGTCACACCCCCTACCTGACGATCCTGAGGACTCCCATAGAACATACGCGAGTGCTTTCAACAAGGTAAAAAAGGGGAGAACTGAAGAAGAACGCTGTAACCAGGAGGGACACACCTCGATGGCTGTGCACACACCCTCAGGATTGAGCACTCGGAGTAGGACACGCGCGAGACAGCTGGGCATGACAACGAACAAGAGATGATCCCTCCACCATGCGGAATACCCTCCCACGCTACACCAGACTCGTAACAATTTACGGGACTATCAGGATGGTAAACATATTAAAACTGAAAGCATTGAGACCGGAAACATATGGGACTCTAAACATAACAACCGGACAGAACGGGGTGGAGAAAGGAACTTGGATTTTTCACCATCACCTAAGCCTGAGGGGAGATCGGAACATGAAAGCAACCGAAATAACTGGAATTGCCACTCAGCTAATCTGAGATTGGGAGAACTGGAGACGGACGAGGATAAAAATACAAAGAGAAAAAAAGCGCAAGCCAACTACACACGGCTGAACCAATCAGGCCCCGTAACAAGATCAAAGAGCAGAGCGCAAACCTCGGTACGCCTATAAAAAGACTTTCTCATTCTCTGGCACGCCAGCCCTGAAGATGCCGGCAGGTGACGGCGAAAGCTTGGCGCTTTTTAAAACTTTTATAGTTTTAACCTATTAAAAACTTCTATAGTTTTTATTACCCTAGTGTTCATTTTTATATTTTATTATGAATATCCCTAGGGTTCACATTTTTAACCTTTTTAATCGCATATATATATATATATATATATATATATATATATATATATATATATATATATATGTAGGTCTTTGGTTGTTCGGGTTTTCTCCCACGTAAAATTGGAAGTGTCTTGGCGACGTTTCGACGAAGTCCCATTCGTCATCTTCAGGCTGGTGCTTTCAGCTTCGTGCCTCGAGCAGCTTCGTGCTGCTCGAGGCACGAAGCTGAAAGCACCAGCCTGAAGATGACGAATGGGACTTCGTCGAAACGTCGCCAAGACACTTCCAATTTTACGTGGGAGAAAACCCGAACAACCAAAGACCTACATACAAATACCCGCGAAAACCTCAGAAAACAAATATATATATATATATATATATATATATATATATATATATATATATATATATATATATATATATATATATATATATATATATATATATATATATATATAACCTATAATGGAAGAGCCTAAAATCTTACTTAATGGGCTAAGGAGATTTTAAAAGATATTAATTGATTTAATATTTAGGATTTAGAATTATAAGGGAAATGAAAATTAGCCATTAGAATATAGTTTTGAATTATAATATGGAAGTTGGATTGAGACAATATAGGATACTTTATTAGTAAGTGATGAGGTACTAGGATGAGAAATAGAATATATTTGTGAAATAAAGTAAGAATGTATTTAAGTAAACAATATGTGCATTTTAGATATGACAACTATTTTGTAATGAAATAAGGGAAATTTGGGTTACCCGAAATCTAAATACTATGGATATTAAAGGCTAAATTGGAACACTGTAATTGAAACTAGGTAAAATTTAAAAACAGGACACGGATATGTATAAGTTAAAATATATTGATAAATGCCCTATTTGATTGAGTTATAATTAGAAATATATTAATTTGAATGTGATATAATAATCAAGGGAAATAGGGAATTTTTGATGATGTAACCTGATACATGTACGAAAGATCTTGTTACTGGACTATTGACTACCCAATCACCACGCTGCTTCCTAAATACTTGGATGTAAAACTGGAAAATTAATAAAACTTGTTTTTTAAAAAAGAAGAAGCATGGGAAACTGAAAAATATGATCATAAAAGCCCAGGCCAACACAATACCACTAAAAAAGAAAAACAAGAAATCCAAGAAGAAACCAGCATGGTTGCACAAAGATTCCTCTGATAAACTGAAAGACAGAAAGGATAAGTACAAAAAATGGAAAGAGGGACACATAACTAAGGCAGGATATCAGCAGATAGCCCAAATCTCCAAAGATGAAATCAGGAAATCAAAGGCTCAGAATAAACAAAGACTTGCAACAAAAGTCAAGGATAACAAAAAAGTTTATTTCAATATATAACTAAAAAGAAAAAAGGAAACAGTCTAAATAGACAAGATGGCAAGGAAGTAACAGGCAGTAGAGAAAGCAGAGCTGCTTAACTCATTCTTTGTATCAGTCTTCACGCAACAAGAAACTATCATTAGGCAAAACCTGGCTCAAAAACAGTAACTGTGAGAGGGACCTTGGAGTCCCAGTGGACGATCACTTAAACATGAGCCACCACTGTGCGGCAGCAGCCAAAAAAGCTAATACAATCCTTGGTTCTATAAACAGAGGCATAGAATCAAAATCACATGAAGTATTAGTACCACATTATAAATCCTTAGTAAGACCACACCTGGAATACTGCATCTAGTTTTGGTCACTATATTACAAAAAAGATGCTTTGACTTTGGAAAAAGTGGAAAGAAGAGCAACTAAGAAGATTACGGGCCTGGAAGACAAAAACATATGAAGAGCGGTTGCAGGAATTGGGTATGGCCAGTCTAGAGAAAAGAAGGACTAGGGATGACATCATAGCAGTATTCCAGTATTTGAGGGGCTGCTACAAAGAAGAGGGGGGCAACTTATTTTCCAAAGCACCAGAAGGCAAGACAAGAAAAAATGGATGGAAACTAATCAAGGAGTTGCTGTCGCTCTCATAGAAGACCGGCCCCGTCTTGGCAGGGCTCGGTGTTCCCTCTCCCTCGCTGAACTCTACGACTTGTTACCCTGCACGGGTTTTCTCCCTTGACTTTGATGGAGTCTTTTTCTTCTTCGTTTGGCTCAGAGGTGGGGGAGTGGTCATCAGTCACATCGTGAGACACTCGGCACCTTGGCAGCTTGGTGCCCCTCCTTCCTGCAGCAAAAGCAGTCACCAAGGATTTGGCAGGGTCTCTCTCTTCTGGTTGGAGGCGCACCCTCTCTTCCCTTTCTAGGAGCCACTTATATTTCCACAGGGCGGTGGACCATCTCTCATGCCCAGTGTGCTTGTGGAACTCCATCAGGTTGATCTCTACCTCAGTGGCCACACGGTAGCATGCTATCAGGTTCCACGGCAACCCCCGGGGTAGGCAATTCTGGCACAGTTCCTTATTCAGTCCCTCTCAGAAAAGTTAGACCAGAGGAGTTTCCGGGTGACGTCGTTGGTCCTAAACCCTGGGACACAAACTCTCTGTGCCCAGGGTCCGAATTTCTGTTGCTGGAGGGCCCATTAGGGCTGAATGCCACCCTGGAGGGGTGGCCACTGAGAGGTGAATTCTTTGAGGAAAGGGAGCTGGCTCAAAATAGCCTCTGGAACTGGCGAGAGAAAGGCGGAGAGCTTTGCATCTGCCGCCATCTTCAACAGATCATCGGAGACAGGAGTCAGCTGTTTAAGGAAACAAGCAACTGATCCGTGTGAGATGATATTAGTTTTTGATGCAAAGTGGACCCTTAAGAAAATTGCCTGCCTTTAACGATAAGCTGGAAGCCTAAGGGGAGGGGGAGGAGGGGATTTGTTGCTTCTCCCCCCTCCCAAAAAGCGGCGGTTTCAGCATTTTAAAAACTTTTGAAAATCCTTTGAATTGAAGCTACATTGAAGGAACCAGCTTGTCTCATTATAGAGGAGAAGAAAGACCTATTATTATTCTAATTGGGAAAAGCCACCTTAACTGCTCTTTCTTAGAACTTTTTGGAATGTTAGTTTTGTGTATTGACTGATGGAACTTTCTCTTTTTTTTTTTTACTTTCTCCCTAAGTAAATGGTAAGGGAAGAAACAGCATCCCCTGGTGGTTATTCTTGCAATTTCTTTCCTTTGTTCTCCTGCTACACTATTTGTTGTTGTTGTTGTTACACTATCTTTGTTGATACAGCTGTGGTGTTTGGCTCAATGCCCAGACACTTGGCTGACTGCCCAGACATTCCTACCTCATTTGAAGATTACTAAGAGAGACTCCTCTCTATTTTCGGGGGGGGGGGGGTTGTTGTCTTTTTTGCTCTTCTTTTTCATTTGTTACTCTTTTTTTCTCAGCCTTGTTGTGTGGATATAAACATATTTTTTATCATTTTTCTTTTTCTATTTGCTTTTTTTGCCCAGAGATCTGCTATCCCTTTTTATATTTTTTCCTACTTTTTGATATTACTATTGCTGGATATTTTTATTTTTATTTTTTTTCTGAGGGTTTTGGATTACATATATATTTTTGGTTTGTTTTTTTTTAATTTCCTCTTCTTTGAGCTTTTTGGTGGAATATAACTGGCCATCGGGCCCTACCCTTGGATTACAATTAATTGGGCCATCGGGCTTGATGTTGGATTACAAATAAATACAATAAATACAATAATCAAGATGAGTTTTTCAAATTTGGCGAAAGGGGCGAGGAAGGGATCCTCTGGTCCTGCATCAACCTCAGTTAGTCCAGCGCTTCAAAAATCAATTACAACTTTTTTACAGCCAGACACGCAGCAGAAGGATACGCAAGCCATTCTCCAGACAATTATGGATTCTAAAATGGAAATGAAAAAGGATCTTGAAGATTTGAAAAATGATCTGCTTAAGATGGATCAAAAAATGGAATCCTTTCAACAGGCAATGTCAGATACTCAACAACGAATGCAAAATATTGAAGACAAGTCACTAGTAGTAGACCAGAAATTAGAGGCTCTCCAAGATGAAAATCAGAGATTGGTGCAATCTAACGTGGACTGGAAGAAACTATGGCAATGATGGAGTTTGAACGCGCATCATATTTTCTAAGATTCCAAAATGTGATAGAAGAGAGTGATGAGAACTTGTGACTATTGATGACTGAGTTATTGGCGGACTTGCTTGGAATGGAAATGGATCAAATCAAAAGAGAAGTTGATCAAATCTATAGAGTGAATTCAAATTATGCAAGAAGAAATAGAGTGCCTAGGGAAGTTCATGTTTGATTCAGCAAAAGAGCAGTACAGGATGAGATCCTGAGACTAGTGAGGGACCAACCTCTGAAATACAAAGATAAAGATTTGGTAGTTCTCAAACAGATCCCAAGAAGAATTAGAGAAGCTCAAAGAGAATACCAATTCTTAACAAGGAAATTGATCAGTAAAGGAGTGAACTTCAGATGGTTGATCCCAGAAGGACTATTAATTTTTGGGGACACAAAAAGATATAGATTGAACACCCCACAACAAGCAGAGGACTTCTTTAATAATCATAGAGACTTCTTGGAGAGAGGTGAGGCGGAACCTAAGAAACCAGAGGAAATGACTGCAGGAACATCGAAACAAACGGAGGAAGAAGCGCCTAAAAATACACAACCAGAGGAAGATGTGAGGCCTAAAGATCAGAGACAGATAAGCTCTCCTAGAAAATTGAGATCTCGACACAACTGAAACTATGGAGGAAATTGGAATTCTTTCAATAAATATGAATGGTCTTAACTCCCCATCAAAAAGGAGTAAAATATTTCATAGACTACAAAAGCTAAAAATGGATATAATTTGTCTCCAGGAGACACACATTAAGTTACAACATTCTAGAATACTTGAACAATTAAAACTTGGTAAACTTTATTTTTCCTTGACATCACAAAAGAAAAGAGGGATAGCTCTATATATAAAAGAAAAGATGAATCCAAAACAAATTTATGCTGATGAAGAGGGAAGAATACTGATGGTTGAGATTACATGGAATCAAAAACAAATATTGATGGTTGCGATATATGCTCCCAATGAGAAACAAGATCAATTCTTTCAGCAATTACATGACAAACTTGTGGAGTTAAATTACCATAGCTTGTGTATACTTGGAGACTTTAATGCAATTGTTGATCCAGTACGGGACTATAAAAGTTATAAACAGGGGGAAAAAGGAAGCAATATCTAAGAATGAAAGATGAACTTTGTATACAGGACATTTGGAGAGAGATGTACCCGGAAAAAGCACAATATACCTTTTATTCTAATAGACATAAATCGTGGTCAAGAATTGACATGATATGGACTTCTTTGGACTTAAAGGCCATGATACAAGAAATTGAAATAGAATCTAACATTTGAGCAGACCATAATTCAATTAAAATGACTTGGAAAGGACTTAAGAAAAGACCGAGATGGTCCTTGAATAAATCAATATTGAAAAAAAAGGAGTTTTTACAATTTGCAACAAAAGAAATGGAATTCTTTTTTAAAGTCAATAAAAAAGAAGAAACCTCTATTCAAATTGTATGGGACACAGCAAAAGCATATTTTAGAGGTTTGGCTATAACTTATCTTGCTAAAAAGAATAAGGAAAAGAAACTTGCTCAGCATAGATTAAAACAACAACTTAGTATGTTGGAAGCTGAATTACAATCAGACCCTCAAAAGAAAAAGTTGAAAATACAAATGGAACTATTAAAACATAAGTTAAACTTACTTGAGACAAATACAATGGCACAACAGATTAAAAGGTCCAAACAGAATTTTTTTGAAAATGCCAATAAACCTGGGAGATGGCTGGCATATAGATTAAAAAAAGAAAGAGAAAAAAGATTAATAAGTAAGCTACGGGACACGGACGGTAACCTACATTGTCACAAAGACTTAATGAAAAAAATTACGAAGGAGTATTATGAGACACTTTATAAGGCGGAGACGGTTTCTAAAGATGCAATTCAGGCTTATTTAAAAGAAGCAAATCTCCCAAAGGTTTCTGAGAATATGCGTCAGAGGTTAAATGAGAATGTTTCAATGATGGAGATTACAGAGGCAATAAAAAAGCAAAAGAAAGATAAAACACCAGGACCTGATGGTCTTCCTGCTGAATTCTATGTAGCGTTACAAGATATTATAACTCCAATTTTGAAAGACTTAAGTAATGAAGTTTTTACACAGACAAAAATACCGGACTCATGGACTGAAGCTAATATTACTTTGATACCTAAAGAAGATACTGATCATACATTGTCTCCTCTGTTGTTTATTCTTACATTAGAGGTTCTGGCAAGAAATATCAGACAAGATACAGAAATTAAAGGTCTGGAGATTAAAGACCAGAAATATAAACTACAGGCTTTTGCGGATGACTTGGTCTTCATTCTAGAGGAGCCATTGCAAACAGCTGAAAAACTCTTGCAGAAAATTGAGAAATTTGGAGAAGTGGCTGGTCTGAAAATAAATAGGGAAAAGACTAAAGTTATAACAAAAAATCTAACAGATAAACAGAAAATTCAACTCGTTAAAATGACAAACCTTCAAATAGTTAAAAAAAGTCAAATATTTGGGTATTTATTTAACTGCAAAATATACTACACTAAAAGAAGATAACTATGAGAGATTAATGAAACAAATAACAATAGACTGGAAAGATGGGAAAATCTTCAATTATCACTTCTAGGAAGAATAGCGACGGTTAAGATGAACATTTTACCAAAGCTAATTTTCCTATTTCAAACATGCCTATTAAACTTACTAAGAATTTTTTTGATGATTTAAATGCAATTATCTTAAGATTTATATGGCAAAAAAAGAAAGCGAGAATCAAATGTAAATTGTTACAAGAATCTAAGGATAGAGGGGGCTTTGGACTTCCAGATTGGAGACTTTACTATCAAGCGGCTATTTTGCTTTGGCTTAAAGAATGGATTGTATTGAGAAATAAAAGATTGCTTTATTTAGAGGGACACGACCTTCAGTTAGGTTGGCATGCTTTTATGTGGTATGAGAAATCTAAATCACATAAGTACTTTCAAAATCATGTGATAAGAAACGTACTACTTTCAGAATGGGAGAAAATTAAACATAAAATATATATGAAAATACCTGAGTGGCTCTCAACAATTTGCTTATCCAAATTTGATTAACTATGACAAACTGGTTAGTTATAAAGACATTTTGGACAAAGAGGGAAAACTTAAGGACAGGCAAACTTTACAACTACAAGGTATTGACTTGACATGGTGGTCCTATTTGCAAATTCAAACAAGATATGAAAAAGATATAAAATCGACAGGTTTTTACAAAGAACAGACCCCATTAGATAAAATTTTGTTAAAAACAGATGAGAATTTGATTAGAAAACTCTACAAATTTCTTTTAAACTGGAAGATGGAAGAAGAACAAGTGAAAGAAACAATGGTAGTATGGGCAAAGAACTTTGAACATTCTATAGATTTGGAAGACTGGCAAAAAGTTTGGGATAAAAATATTAAGCTTACAAAAGTGGTAGCATATAAAGAAAACTTATATAAGATGTTTTATAGATGGCATATGACACCAGTTCACTTAGCAAAAATGTTTAAAAATGTTTTGGATATTTGCTGGAAATGTAAACAACAGCCAGGCACTTATTACCATGCCTGGTGGATATGCCCTATTGCTAAGAAATATTGGTCTAAGATCCATAGATGGTTGGAAAAGATGATGAAACTACAGATAGAATATAAACCGGAATTGTTTTTGTTAGGAATATTAAGACCTAATTATGGTAAAGAGAATGACTATCTGATATTGCATGTTTTAACAGCTGCAAGGATAGTATTTGCCCAATTTTGGAAAAATGAGAATTTACCATCTGACCAGATTATAATTACTAAAATTTTAGAGTGTGCAGAAATGGATAGACTAACATTAGAGATGAAAGAAAAAGATGATTCAATTTACTTTATAACTTGGGAAAATTTTTATCAATGGTTAGAGACACGTTAGAACTTGAAGGATTCAATATTTTAGAATAGATGACTGATTTTTAACCAAGTTCTAACTAACATGTTGATGATATGATTATTTTTCGCGATTTACTGATTTTCATTTGTTACTCTTGATTGTTAGGATTTTTTTGAGATCTTATTAGTAGTGTTTACTTAATAGACCAACGTATTTGTTTACTAATTGTTTCTAATATGTTATAGTCTAAGCTTACGGTAAAAATGGTTGAATATGATATTTCCTCATTATTATGATCCGGACGGTAGCTTGTTTGTTGAAATATATGATTGTACCTATCCTCATTTTACCCTAAATCCTTTATTCCCTTCCCCTTTCCCCCCACCCCCTCCCTTTACCATACCTGTATTGTTCCTATTTTTCCTCATCTATATAAACTTAATAAAATTTTGTAAAAAATCTTTCAGCCAAGTGACCATGAAGGGCTGTCAAGTACCTCCATTTCCCAGAGTTGTCCCATCCTGCCAGCCTCTTCACCTTCCACTTTGGGTTTTTTATGAGATTTGGTTTAATGTCAAGGTTCCGATCAATGGAACGAAATAAATCAGAACTCCGAGGCACGAGAATTCCTCCAAGAACATGTTTATTGGATACATGATGTCAGCACAGTCAAAAGTGAAACCAAATCTAACCCCCCCCCAAAGTTCACAGTAAATCAATGTAATAGTTCCACCCCCCTATTTAGGCATAAATCACATTCTCCAGTAAAACTACTTGGCAGGCTTTCTGGCAGGACATCCCTCCTTCTCCACTATGGTGTGGGGATGACCTTGGTTCCCACGGGATCTATTCAAGTTTAGACTAGCAAAAATACCTTGTTCCCCCTCCCCCTCTTGTGGCAACCTAGAACGACAAAGATAGCTGCAGCCAGGTTCATTGTAGAGTTGACAGTTGCCTCCTCATGAATAATCAGGCTGACCTTTGCTGTTCCTACACAGGACCCCGGTTGGCTACAAGGCGCCGGGACCAATAACTGGGTCACAATATGAGGTACAGGAAATACTTGACTCAAGAGTCCGCCACGGCAAATTACAATATCTTATTCGGTGGAGGGGGTACCCCCTCTCTGAGGCTTCCTGGGTTGGGGTGGTGGATGTGCATGCTCCCCAGCTCGTACAGGCATTCCACCGTCGATGTCCGGGGAAGCCGAGCAGTAACAGTTGTGGAAAAGTGGACTCACCCACCTCTTCTTACCTTCCAGGTGAACACGTGGTAGAGGGGGCCGCATGTCAAGCCCTACAGGGCTTGCCAATCACTGGTGGGGGGAGTCCGGTGTATAGCCTACCACCGCCACACACAGCTGCAACGCTGCACGCCCCCTCGCACCGGCCGGCTCCAGAGAACCCCCAGTCTCGTCGCCCCGCCGACCAGCTGGGTGTCAGAAACTGGCGGGGCAACGTTGAACCCGGCCGGCTGGCACCTGAAGACCCCAAACCTCACCGTCCCGCCACCTAGCTGATCGTTGGATGGTGATGGGGTGTTGCAAAGCCCGGCCGACATGCGGAAGCCAGCGAAAGGCAGACACGGGGCAATGAGGAGGCCCTCCCACCGCTGCAAACGCCCCAAGCAAGGGCTGAATGAAGGGGGGGGAAGAACCAACTGGAAGGCGGGGCCGGGGGCTGTGCACCACGGGACGCTGTGAGGCACAAATGGACTCTCTGTCGCTAGGAGGAACACTGGCAACGAATCACGAGGGATCGAAGGAGCCTGGAAGCAGCTGGAGCGGTGCGAACAAACAGGAAGCAGGACAGCGGGGTGGGGCTCGGCTGAGGGAAGGGCAGGGCCAGACGAAAGAACTTTTAAAGGTAGCTGGGCGGATGGTAGTTAGGGGTTGGAGGGTGGGGTTTTGGGTGTAGCACTGTTATATGAAGCACTGGGAGCAAATCACTCCCAGTGCTGACTTTGTTTGTTAGGCAATAAAGACCTTACTTGCACCTCGTTCCTGCATTCCTGGATTTCTTTCCTCTGGACGACGACGGAAGGGCGTGACACCATTTCTCTGCCCTACATGTACTCAGATCAGGTGCAGAAGGCAGTTGCAGCTGTGTGTTTTCTCACCTGAAGCCTCAGGTCTGTCCTGCTGCAAATCTGCTTCAGCCAAATCACTCTCAGCCGGCTGTTTGGAGCCATTGACCAACTCCCCTCCTGATGTGCCTGGGACTGGTTCATCCTCCTCCGAATTGACATCTGGAGAGGTATCTGGGGAAGCATCTGGGGGAGTCATCACAGTTTCCTCCAAGATCCTCTGGAGTTGCAATGCCACCACCTTCTCAACTACCTTCCCAGAAAGGGAAGGTGGGATACTTGATGAAAACTGTCCAGAATGGTAGGGTCCAGGGATGGCTTCTTGAGTAAGGGGCTGTCATGGCCCCATCGGAGCCTGGTTGGGAGAAGGAAGAGGAGTTGGAACCAGGACCATCCAATGGGGATGGCAGGTCTCCCTTGGCATGTTTGGAGAGGCCAGGAGCTGAGGACGATGCTGTCCCAGGCCCCTTAGGCATTGGGGAAAGTGGTTGACCAGACAGAGAGCTGTCTGCCCTCACAGACACAGGTGAGATTGGCTGCTGACAGGCAGTGGTGCTGATAGGCAGCAGATCCCATCTGATGAACAGCTACCTCCTCCAGTGATCCATGGCACAGAGAACAGAGCATAGGTAAGGTCAGAGAAGGGCTACAAGGCTATTTGGGAGAAGGTCACCCCACCTCTCCTCACAAGGAACATCTGAAGTGGAGTGACTTAAGGAGAGGCCATGGGGAGTTAGTCTTTGCCAGGAACAATTGTTTGCTTTGGCTTGCTCCCCCGGCTTTGATTCGTGTCTTTTGCCTTGCCTAGCCTTAAAGACTGGATTTTGCCTTTTGCTTTGCCTAGCCTTGAGGACTGCCTTCTGCCTTTTATACCTTGTTCTTGTCTTGAGGACTGCCTTTTGTCTTGTACCTTGTCTTTGCCCTGAGGACTGCCTTTTGTCTTGTACCTTGACTTTACCTTGTGGACTACAGTTTGCCTTGTGGACTCGCTTAGCTGGATGGACTGGACTTGGGACCCTGGACATTGCCCTGTAAGCATGCTCCTACTTTGTGGACTTTCTTTGTTATATACAGGCTGTTTTGGGGGGGACTGAAGGTGGCTGCCTTCAGGGTAATGTGGGGTGGAGCCTTACCGGTCATTGGAGGGCTGTTTGTTGGAACATTTATTTAGAGCAATAAAGGACTCTCTAGAGGCCTGCCTTGACCACCTGGGTCATAACAGGAACACACCAGTGCCTCTTTAAAAAGAGCTGGGAACACCCCCTCCAACAAGGATGAATTCACCATCATTTGGACCCACACACATGACACCTCCCAGGCAGCCTTAACCAACAAGGAGGGGCATGGATCTAATACACAGGTGGTGACATTTGCATTCTGCACGACCCTGTCCACTTCCTTAGACCAAACAGAATCAAACTGTTCTCAGATAACTGGGTAAGGATGTTTCTCCACAGGACTTGCACCATGCTTGGCATCCAACTGGGAATGAATCCAAGCAATTTTATCCTCCACATGCCTGGAAAATTCCTCTTCAGAGCCCTGTAGATGGATCTCTGGGTCACCCTTTCCAAGGAGAGTCCAGGTGATCCTAAACAGGGCTGCTGGGTGGCATTCTGTGGATGCAATAAGAGTGAAGAAGTATTGACACTTTGCCGCTCTTACTGCCACAAGGGTTAGTGGCTTTAACTCATGTTCAGTCACATTTGTTCTTCATTTTCCTCCAGTAGCATACTAGGTGTGTCTTGCCCCTTTTCAACTCCCTGAACCACAGGGAGTAACAAAAGTGATGGGACAAAAGAGGCCACATAGGAGTGATCCTGTCCAAGGGTCTGGCTGCCTCCCTATTCCAGACAGCCACTAGGGCCTCTGCAGGACCATGTAGCAAATTGGCAGATATTTACCCCAGCTCCATTTGAAACCCAGTTGGGTCCATCAGTCACCAGGGGTAGACCAATAGAATGGGTCCAGCCTCCCTGCAGAGGGGGATAGCACAAGAGAACCTCAAGGTCACCAGGGCGTGATCTGAGCATGACAGAGGAGCTAATGAAAGCTCCTCTCTCAGATCACATTGCCACTGCTCCAAGAAAACCAAGTCCGAGGTAGGGCCACTGTCCCAAGTCAGGCCAAGAATCACCTGGGAGAAGCCCATGGTCATCATGGAGGCCATGAACTCCCAGGCCACTTCATACATCTGACCCAGGGATGGCAAGTTGAAGTCCCCCAGAACCATAAACCTGGGGAACTCCACAGCCAGCCCTGAGATGGCATCCAGAAGGTCAGGTAGGGAAGTTGCTGTGCAGCAGGGATGATGACCAGGAATTAGGGGACAGTATCAATTGTGAATACGTACAGATGGCCCCTCTCTCTTTGGTCACTTGCAGAGTCCTGGATGCAGGGTCATGAAAGGACAGCAAGGACAACACCCAATGTCCTAAACCCACCCGAGAACATATGATATCTTTAGGGAAACACCCAAACGGGAACATGTTTAGCTACTTCTGCTTTCTCCTTTCTAATCTACCGTGTGCCAGACTTACTGGGTGAAATCTTTATCTTATGTGTGTCAGCTTTGCTGGATGGGTTGCTTATGTAATTAGAAAGAATAAATACAAGGATTTCTTTTTTTTTAAATACACATTTTATTGTTTTTTTTTATTTTTTACATCAAAATGCTCAGGAAAACACCGTGGTGAAAGGATAATCAATCATAGCAAAACAAGTCATATACGTATAGCTAAAATTAATCCCTTAAAAAATTTCCCCCTCTATTTCCCTCACATAATATAACAAATTTAATCTATTTCTTCTTAAAATTCAATCAATCCACAAAATCATCCCTATTACATCTATATAAATCACTCCTGCTTTTAAGCTCCACTAATTAATTAAGATATTCCAATTAGTCTTAAATAAACATATTAATAAGACTTTGGGTATCCCTTCTACAACACATAATATTCCAAGAATAATATTCTAATATTTTCATATATATTCCATCTCTTAATTTAATACATCATTAGTTAATACCCTTTCTTCTCTTATCATAGATCTCTCTAACTCTTCTGCTATTACAAAATAGTTTTCTATATAAACAAAGTAAAAACAAACAAAAAACCCCAAAACATTTCAACCTGTTAAGTAAAATTTAAATCTCAACAAAATTATCTATTGTATCTAAAACAAACCTATTATTACACCAGTTATTATCTTACTACTTTCAGTTACTCAATTAAATTGTCAAATCAATCCAAATCTCTAAAGCCTTTTTGACCCAATAATTAAGCTTTTAAATCACATTTTTAAATCTGACTCTAGCTTTTTTTCTATACCAAGCTGGTTTCCATAATGTCGTATTTACATCATCAAATCTCAGTATTTGAGTATTAATGTTTATCAATAAATTGATCTGATCAAAATTCTCTTCCCCTTTTTCCAATATCATGTAAGCAATATAGTCCATTTTGTTCCATATTATAATTTCAGCTTGATTATCCAAGTTGTCATAACTTTCAATCAATCGCGTCTGGCTGTCAATTCCTGTTAATTTTAGCAATGAGAGTACTTCACTTAAAGTCATTTTTGGATCTTCAAAGTTCTCCACCATTTGTGCATAAATTTGTGAAATATCCTCCTCTGTAGTAGTTAGTTGGTTTGTAGAGTAATCATTTAAAGTCTCAATCTGGAATTTTGGGTCCAAAATTTTTTCTAAAGTTCAATTGATCAGTGAGTTCCTCCGTCTCAAATTGTGTAGATTGTTGCATATACATGTAAGTTTGTCCTTGACCTGTAGATTGGTCTTTTAGAGTTTGAAGCCCAGCTTGTGGTTCTACAAGATAACCTTTAGTTTTTCTCCATGACTTCATCTCCTCTTTCATTTCCAATATTTTTTTCCAATATCAGCTCATAATCCAGTCCAGAATTCAATTGATCAGTAAATTCTTCCTCCATCTCAGATTCTGTACACTGTTGTATATAGGTTTCTTCTTGGTCGATAGATTGATCTTTTAGAGTTTGAGGTTGAGATTCTACAAAATAATCTTTAGTTTTTCTCCATAGCTTCATCTCCTCTGACATTTCCAGTATTTTTTCCAGTATCAGCTCATAGTCAAGCTGTGGGTAAAGGTCTGCTATTTCCATTGTAAAAGAGTCTTTTAATCTTTTTGTGGAAACTACATTTATTCCGCCTCCACCATTTTTAAATCACAAACGCAACCCACAGCTGTTTCCAAGCCTTTATCTTTCCTTCTTATTAATTTCTGAAGGTCAAAGCAGTTGCAGTAAATATTTTCGCCACAAGATGTCCTCAGTAGGCTATAAAGTTTTCCCCTTTACAAGTTAAAAGCCTTTATCTCATTAAAGATGACAAAGAAAGAGACAGAAAAACGCCAATATAGTATAGTAAGTATAGTAAGTAAAATAATGCTCTATATTACAAGTTTTTCCAGGGATGCCCAATAACCAAAAAGTTCAAGGTATAATAAGTGCTATTCTGTAGTTTTGTTTACAGTTTTTTTCCCCCAAACAGACAGATGCCGCTCTCTTAGAACAGGGAAGTCATCCCCAAAAAAAGCTCTTTGCAGGAAAAGTAGTTCAGAGAAATAGTAAGGACAGAGGGAGGGAAAAAAGTCTCACCTGGATTCACCACGGTAGTTCTTTGTGCTTAGATGATTTTCTGACTTCAGCTAGCACAGCAAAGTAATCGGCCATTTTACTGGCTGATCTTCTTCTCCATCGGCCCTACGGAGTTAGCTCGGACTGTAGGGGGAGCTGCCGCTCCACCGCAGCCGAGCAAAAGCCTCCTTGATGGTGGTCGCCCCTCCAGGGTGATTTAGGACCCACATAAGAGTCTACCGGTGGAGAGAAAGCAGCAAACGAAGAGCAGCAGCTCTTCGTATAGCTGCGCCTGCTGTGACCGGAAGCCAATACAAGGATTTCTTGTCATTCATTGCTCCTCTCATTTAGAGGAGTCTGTCTCTATTCAGCTGAATAAAAACATAACGCTTGAAGGCAACTTCTGGTTTCCTGTATTTCTTTATCAAGCAAAACCTCAGAACCTGCATATCATTTTTGGTGAGCCTGGCTTCCAGGAGAGGTGCCTGGTTGCTCCTAGGGAGGCTCAGGAAATGGGAAGGCACTGAGCGCGCTCCGGGATTTCCTGGAGGTGCCCCCCTTCTTGACTCTTCACTGTGGTTTTTAACAGGAACCAGCTTTTTCTTCTTTTTGGTTGCCTTTTACTTGATTCCTGCATACTCAGGAGGGCTGAAGATAAGGTAGGACACACAGATATACATTACTTTGTTGCACCGGCTTGCCTAGGGGAGTGTGTATGTGTGTATAAGTGTGTCTGTTTCCTTGAATCATTTCCCACTGTTGACCAGAGCTGGGCGGAAGGGTTTTTGCCAGCCGCACCTAGGGCTCCCCTCTTTTGGGGTTTTTTGGGGGGCTTAGAAAGCAAGGGGTGCTAACCTTGCACTCTTGTGCTCCAACGGGTTGTGAGTGGTGTGTGGTTTGTGGTTGCTCCTTATATATTTCCTGCTGTTGACCAGGCCTAGGCGTGATACTGATCTTAGCCAAAGGTCAGTGGATCTCTTGTGGCCCAACAGGCTGTGCAAGTGGTGTGAGTGACTTGAACACATGGGCTCAGCCCCAGGAAGATCAGTTAGAATGAATAAAAGAAGGGATGTGCCCTCAGCCCCCTTGAGTGTGTCATAAGGAACTTTGGTAAGCTTAAAACCCATGGGATATGAAATTGAAACTCTAATTAAGTACAATGCCCTCTGTCACCAGGACATGCCCACTGTTTGGCCCACATGGGGATCCATAGGTTTAGGAGTTTTTGAAACCATGGGAGACTATGCTTAAAGAGGCATAGATCATGATCAGCATGCTTAATATGCTCTTTGGGGGGGGGACCTTACACAAGAATAAGCAAGTGCTTAAAGACTGTGGGTTGTGGTGACCCTCCACAGCACCACCTTTTCCTGCTTTAGCTTCTGCTCCACCACCCTATAAGGGGATCTACTCCCTCATGGGGCAAGTAGCTAGTATAAGGGGGGACACTAATAAGGTCCTGGTTCATACCCTCTTCTCCACATCTGATCTTTATGCATGGAAGAACCAATTAGGTTCTTACACTGAAATCCCACGCAACTATTCTGAATTGGTTCTGTTCATTCTTCAAACTTATGCCACTAACTGGGCAGACCTCCAAGCCATGCTGGATGTCTTTCTAACAACAGAAGAAAGGTGTCTGGTAGGAAATGCTGCTAAAAAAAAAAGTTACAATATTTGAGAATACAGCCCCAAACCTCTTATGCAAACACAATACATCATGTCAGTTGTGGGACAAATAACATGAGCAGGCATTTTATTTCCTTCCTGGATACAATTCCAGCAGCTGCAGAAAAAGCACACATAGAAAAAGAGAATGTGCATTTATTTAATGTAAAACAAAGGAATGGTAAGTAACTCAGACTTGGGAGGAAAAAGTAGGCTAAAAATTTAGTAGAAATGGTTGATAATGAGCGAAACAAGCAGCCAGAAAGTGGATTTTATTACAAAAGCCAGACAGGGAACTGATTCAGCAATGACTTCTGGACTGGCTAGTACAAATCGCCTGAATGCGTGGTACAATTTGTACTCTTTCCTATTTTAAGTTTTGATGAGATTTGTAAGAAGCTTGTTCTTCTTATTTTCCTAGCTTGGGTTTTTTTTTCCCTTTCAGCAGGATTGATTAATCCTATCACCCAGGGGAGGAAGTGACTTGTTGATGAAGTTTTTGTCTTGCCATAGGTGCTGGTATGTTTGGGGTTAATACTGGCATTGTTTTTTATGTGTGTGTAGGGCAAACCTGTCAGCTTTCTTTTGGTGTGTTCACGGTTAGTGCTTATCTTTTTTCTTTGTGTGTTTCTTGGCCGTCTGCCCGAGGCTATTGGCTAAGCTGGGCGGGGGAGGAAGAGAGAGGAGAGGGGGAAAAAATCCTCTTCTCTGGTACTTTTATTTTTTGGCTTGACTTTTCTGAGAGAAGGGAAATGGAGCAGCCTTTCGTATTTGTCATAGTTTGTTTCTGGGGCTAGGTTTTCTACTTTTTCCTCCATGCTGGCTCAGTCCACATGTCACTACAGGGCCAGGGTTCCCCATCCACAAAGCCCTGCCCTAGTGGGAGGGGGAAGAAGTGGGACTTATGGAAGAGGATGGCGAGGAGTGGTAGAGAGAAATGGAACAATGTCACCCAGATTCCAGGCACCCCCACATCCACTGCAGTCTTTTGCCCTGAGACAGGACTGGTGTTGTATATGCATGACATTTGGCCACTGGAGCAGGGAATGTCTTTTATGTTCCCTTCCTAACTATCCTATAGGGTGCTGTTCCATAACCGTGTTCCAGATATAAGGGGGGGTGAGGGGCTGGGGGCCTTTGTCTCCCTGCCCTTATGGATGATTCTTCCTATTCACCCCTGGTAGAGTTCAAAGTCAGAGGAAACCAATACCCTTTTTTAATTGGTACAGAAGCATCGCATTCATTATTAAATAAGTCCCTTGGAAACCCTTCCTCACAAACGTTCCAGGTCTTTGGGGCCAATGGCCATTCTGTGTCGGTTGCAATACTCAACCATTTGGAATGCTTTATGGGTGGTATTCGCCTTACTCATCTATTTTTTTACCTTCCGGACTGCCCTATACCCTTTTAGGATGTATTTGCTTGCTAAAGTTACAAGCTACCATCTTTGCTCTCATGGCGAAGCCCTTGTATCAGGCCACTACAGGCACAGATAAAGAACCCTTTGCATGGACCAGGGATTGTCAGGTGACGTTTGATAACATTCAAACTGCTTTAGTCAATGCTTTAGCCCTTGGCATTTCTGATGTCACTAAACCATTCCCCTTGTATGTGGCTGAAAGTAAAGGGGTGGCTGCTGGGGTCCTTACTCAAACCCTTGGTACTTGGTCTCACCCTGTTGCCTATTTTTCCAAACAACTGGATCCTGTTGCTCAAGGATGGCCAGCATGCCTTCGGGCTGCTGCAGCTGCTGTTCTTTTGGAGGCTGCTGAACAATTAACCTTTTGGGCTCCTACCACAGTGGCATCACCTCATTCCATCCAGGCTTTGTTAGCATCTAAGGGGGGCCATTGGCTTACAGCCTCCTGACTAGAGCAGTATCAGATTGCACTCCTTGGCAACACACAAGTTCATATTAAGCACAGTAGCAGGTTCAATCCAGCAACCTTTCTTCCCCAACTGGAACAGAATGGTGATCATGATTGTGTATAAACTATTACAGAAGTATTTTCTGGCTGGCTGGATCTAATTGATCAGCCATTGGAGGAGGTGGACAGGGACCTGTATACAGACGGCAGCAGTTTTATGGGTCAGGGAGACAGGCTAGCTGGCTATGCCGTGGTCATATTGGACCAGGTAGTGGAAGCAGCTGCTCTCCCTGCAGATACCTTGGCTCAGGAAGCTGAACTCATTGCCTTGACGAGGGCCTTGGAGAATTCAGACGGTGCGGTTAATATATTTATGGATGGTACATATGTGGGGAGGTTTGTGTTATACAAGCACGTGGGGCATTATAGATGGAGTGTGGCTCACTCACCGCTCCTATTCAATATGGGCGGGACATTTTAAGGCTATTGGATGCTGTTTTGCTCCTGCATAAGGTAGCTGTCATGCATGTGAGGGCCCATGTTAGGGTTCATACTGAACATGGAAGGGGAAATGCCTTGGCCGACTGAGGTGGTCTCCCATGGAGAATGAGACACGCACGCAGCAGGTATCTCGGGATGGGAGCCCAGAGCTGACTCTTGCACCCTATTTTATTGTTACTAAGGTTTTTACATCACACAGCGTAAGCAAAAGACGTATATAGGGGTGGTTACAATATATCAAATAACAGACACTTTCCAGATGCAAGGCTACAGCAGGTGTTCTTATCAGAGTCTGTCCAAATGGTTGATGAATGCATCCTGTGTCTAGAGCGGTCCGTTTGTTATCTCTGGGGCCCTTGTGGGAGATGTCCATGGGCATTTGTGCAATTAATCCCACATCTCCTCCTTTTCTGTTTTTTCTTTAATGTTACTCACTTCCAGTTTCAGAAGGGATCTTGATTCACTGATTAAGGCATCCTTCCTAGTGGAGGGCGTAACATTTTTGCACATTTGCAGGAGGGAGGGAATACATTGAATGCAACAACATAACAATACAAATAATATCAAAATGGTTACTATAATAGAAATCAAAGATCGTAGCCAGGATCCATCCGGTAGCCAGGACCAAAGGGCACCCCAGATATCCACGGTGCCTGATCCATCACTGCGTAAGGGATTATTTTGTAGCAGAAATTCCATTTTCCTGACTGTAGCAGAAATATTAGGTTGAAAATCATGTATATACATACAACAATGAGAATGAATTAAAGCACATACACCGCCTTTTGCTGCTAAAATAATATCTAAAGCATACCGATTTTGCAAAACTACTTCCCTTATTTCCCCCATTTGATTAATCATTTTAATGCTGTTGATTGTTTCATTAAACATATGAACAGTCCAATTGTTAAGCAAATGAAGGTCTCTATAGTTCATGGCAACTCCTAGATTGGGTAGAATCCCTCTGCTGATTTGAGTCTCTAAACTACCACCCAATGTTAGGGGTGGATCCGAGGAACCAGTATCACGTTTGTTCCACAGGCGTCCATCAGGGAGATGAGGCAAGGCATATACAGCAGGAGTCAAAAGGCCCAGTGTACAGGTGCCTTTCCAATCCTTAGGCACCTGGCGATAGGCTCTACGGCCACATAGTAGCCACATATCGGGTAACTCATAATAACCCTGGTGAGACTCATTAGCAAATGTTATTATGGATTCCATGTCAAGGCAAGCCATGTAGGTACTGATGTTTGTCCATTGATTGCTTTGATAAGTGTCATTTATCTTAGTAAGGTTGCTTTTGATGGATTTGCATTTCTTTGCTGAATTCCATATAATAACTTGTTGACAATTACTATAAGTTCCCAAATAAGTAGCAGTACGGAATAGTCCTGTGCTATAAAAACAAAATCTGGCAGGTTCCATTATACGAGTGCCCACAGCATATGTCATATTCAATGTCTCTGTAGTTATGCTCCACAGCTGCTTCCATCCTGTTTCATTGAACGGAATGGCATGGAAAATAAGGCCACCACGACTGTCACCAGGAATTTGCATGCAAATCCAACAGTTCGTGACGTTAAGTGTAAGAGCAGTGCGCCTGGCATCCCGTACAAAAGCATTAAAAGCCCAGAGTCCCTGATCCTCATATGCCTGGCTGAGGTGGTGTACGTTGAGCCATATAAGGACGAACACAACGAGCTGGAGTCCAAATGATCTCGCCATGGTCGTCTATTGCAGCATAGCCTCGACCCCAGGTAATGAGGGAGGCAGGCCCTTTCCAGGTGGGATCAGGCAAACGTCGATAGTATACCTGGGGGCGTGAAGAATCTGTGGGAGAAGCAGAAAAATGCCTGCTTGCGGCAGTTGAGCCAGGGGTGCCAGAAACATTCAAAAAGTTTAAGGTAAAAAGTACAAGATTAAGAGTGTTTTGTATCCCAGGCAAGCCGGGGGTATTTTCCCCTTTCTTTTTTACATGCATGTCTAGAGCCCTTTTTACGGTCTGATTGGCTCGTTCCACGATCGCTTGACCAGTAGAGTTATATGGAATGCCAAATTTATGAACAATAGACCAGCGAGAGCAAAACTGCGCAAAGGAGGTGCTGGTATAAGCAGGAGAGTTATCAGTCTTAATTTCTTTTGGATTGCCCAGGGTAGAAAAAGTACGAATACAATGATTAATAACATGTTTAGCAGACTCACCCCTTTGAGGGGTGGCCATAATAAAACCTGAATAGGTGTCAATGGAAACATGCAAATATTTCCAAGGGGCAAATGGCAAATATTGCGTAACATCCATTTGCCAAAGTTGACAGCTCTGCGTCCCTCTTGGGTTGACCCCTTGAGGAACAGAGTGTGCTTGGAGGCTGCAGGTGGGACATTGTTGTATGATAGCCGCAGCCTCCGTAGCTGTTAAAGAAAATTGTTTCATTAAAGCCTTCTTATTTTGATGAAAATATGAATGGCTGTCCCATGGAGTTATGGGAGATAAAACAAGGACAGAAACATCCTGGTGAGTGTAGGCGGCCGAAGCGGCAGCATCCGCCTTGGCATTGCCTTCGGAGATAATACCAGGGAAAGGTTGGTGACTTCTAATATGAGCAGGAAAAAAACAAGTAGAGCGGGAATGAAGAAGGGATTGGAGTGTGAGAAATAGACTGAGGAGAGAGTCATCCAGTGAGGGTGACACATATGAATCAGATAAAGAGGTGAGAACTTTATATACATAAAGACTATCTAAAATAAGATTAAAAGGTTCAGAAGAAAAAGTTTGTAAAGCCAATATTGTAGCAGCAAGTTCAGCACGCTGAGCAGAAGTTTGAGGAGGAGTAATTTTTGTGTGCCATTCTTCACCCTCCTTCCATACACATGAACCATAAGTCTTGCTGCCATCAACATACAGGGTGACAGCGTTAGGAATGGGAGAGGAGGAAATGGGAGAATGCAGAGAAATTGAAACATTATTAAGGAGTTGGAAGCGAGGGTCAGAGGGAATATGACAGGAAACAGATCCTGCCCAGTCAGCAAGAGAAAGTTGCAATACATCTGAAGAGGCAAATAAAGGTTCCCATATAGTAAGAGACATGGGAACATATAAAAAAACAATATCAAATCCAATTAAACATTTTACTCGAAAACGGCCCTTTGTAATTAAAAGAGCAAACATATATGGCAGTGGATTGATAGATTTGCGAGGGGTATTGGGGAGGTGAATCCATTCAACAATGGAGACGCTCCCCTTTTGATGTTGGAGAAGGGCGGCTGTAGGAATAGAAGGAGTATTAAATATGGCCAAAGACAAAGGCTCATTGGGAATGGCCCGGTCCACCCATCGGGTGGAGAGGGCACTATTGATTAAGGCAAAAACATGTTTTTGAGTAGGGTTAAGAACAACAACAGAGGAGGGGGAAGTGTGGCCTCGCAAAGCCAAAAATAAGGGTGCCAATTGGGCAGTGGTGAGTGCAAGAAATGGACGCACAAAATTTATGGTGCCCAAGATTTGTTGTAAAACAACTAAAGTGAGAGGAGAAGGAAGGTGGATGGCAGGGAGTACTGTAACAGAATGAGAGGCTAGGACTTTGTGTCCCAGATATAAAAAGGGAGATTGGGTCTGAACTTTTTCTGGGGCAACAATAAAGCCATAAGAAGCTAAAAGCTGAATGAGTTGGGGTAGGACAGTTTGTACTGTGCCAGGAGGACCCGGGGCAGCTAGGAGAATGTCATCCATATAGTGATAAAGCAAAAAGTTAGGATAGGATTTGCGAAAAGGCATCAAGGCAGCGTCCACAAAAGCTTGACATATGGTGGGGCTGTTAAGCATGCCTTGGGGAAGAACAGTCCATTGATAGCGAGGAGTAGGTCGGGACATGTTAGTTTGAGGCAAAGAAAAGGAAAAAAGTTGTTTGTCATCAGGGTGTAAAGGAATGGTAAAAAACAGTCTTTTAAATCAATAATTGCCAAATCATAGTCTTTGGGGATCATATTTGGGTTGGGCATTCCGCACTGTAGCGGACCCATGGGTTTAATTATTTTGTTAATGAGGCGTAAATCATGAATAATTCTCCAGTTGCCTGATTTCTTCTTGACTACAAATACTGGGGTGTTATAAGGACTGGTAGTTGGTTCCAAATGGCCAGATGGTATTTGCTGATATACCAGTTTCTGCAATGCTTCCTGTTTTTCTAAAGTGAGTGGCCATTGGTCCACCCACACGGGGGTGTCAGAAAGGAGCGTAAGCTTCATGGGTGAAGGAAGCATTGTTAGTCTTCCAGAGTTAACTTCGCATTAAATTGAGAGAGTAAGTCTCTGCCCCATAAATTTGTGTGAAGAGGGAGGACGACAGGTTTAAATTTAGCAGAAATGCCTTTTGTGATTCGTTGTGCAGTAAGCCAATTTTTACTGGAGCTTGCCTGTTGGAGACCTCCCACTCCCCTGACTGCCGGCGAGGATTCAAGAGGCCAGTTAGAGGGCCATTCAGCTGTTCTTATGACTGAGACATCCGCACCAGAGTCTACAAGACCAGAAAAAAGAATGCCATTGATTAAAAAAGGCATCACCAGTTTTTGGGGAGTAATTTGCTTTGTTAGTGCCAATAAATCAAAGGAAGAATTCCCAGAGTGAGGTGCATATGCAGCCTCTGGAATGGGTGGTGCTGGACGTGGTAATAAGACCAAGCGTGCCACCGTATCCCCCCGGTTCATTGTGACAGGGATATTAGTATAAAATTGGACTTTTAGGGTGTCTTTATATGTGGGATCTATCAAACCTGGAAGCACAAACACTCCTTGTTCCCGAGCAACAGGTGTGGGAAGGATTATTGCCCCCGTTTCCGGAGGCAAGGGTCCAGAATAAAGGGTTTCAGCAACCGTGAGTAGGTTAGGAAAAGTAACAGAAAGATCAGAAGCCAATTTTAAATCAATGCCAGAAAAACATTGCGAAGCTGGAGTAAGATCTGAAAAGGATGCAGCCTTTGGAGAGGGGTTAGCTACAGACCCCTTTGTTAGTTTCCCCGATTAGACTGAGAGGAATGGCACTGATTGGCCCAATGAAAACCCTTTTTACATTTTGGGCACACAGTTTTGGGCTTGGCTCCGGGGATGGCAGCGGGTCGAGCTGCGCCGCCTCCTGGAGCTCTGCATTGTTTTTTAAAATGGCCAGATTTCCCACAATTAAAGCAAGTGCCTTGGGGTTGATTCCCCTTTTGGATTGCAGCTGCAAGAGTGTCCATTTGAAAAGCATTGGTTCCCACAATGCGACAGGCTTTAAGAAAGTCTGCCAGAGTGGCCGTGGGACTGGAAACAATTGGTTTAAGAATGGACTGGCAGTCTGCATTTGCATGTTCATAAGCCAATTTTATGAGGATTTCATTTGCTGCATCTCTGTTTGAAATTTGACGCTCAATGGCAACTTGCAAGCGATTCACAAAGTCTGCATAGGATTCAGTTGCAGTTTGGCGAATGGCAGAAAAAGATTGAATCGGGGTGCCAGACTCATCAACACGAGCCATGGCAGAAAGAACACAAGCATTAATGATAGGAAATGCAAAGGAAGTAAAAGTTTGAGCTTGAGCATTAAGGGTAGCAAAATTGCCTTCTCCAAAGAGTTGTTCTGCTGTCCATTGTGAACCTGGGTGATTAGCTCTCTTTTGTGCCTCTCTTTTATATTCAGATTCAAAGACTACGTATTGTGTTCCGTTAAGAAGCATGAGGAACAGATCTTTCCAATCTTGAGGCAACATTCGATATGCACTAGCAATTGAATGTATTAGTCCTCTAGTATAGGGACTGGTTATGCCATAATCTTTTGTAGCCTTTTTCAATTCTCTGATCATAGCCAGGGGAAGTGCCTCCCAATCAACTACTAAGCCTGTTGCAGTCTGTTGGTAAGTAACAGGGAACAACTCTGTCTCGGATAGTTCAGAAACGCTTAAATCACCACTGTTTAAAGCCTTTTGAAAAGCACCACGGATGATTCCGGGCCGGGAGAGAGGCGGCAACGTGGCAGGAACAGGAGAGGCTGTAGAATTTGCAGTGGCAGAGGGAGGGTTAAAACCTGCTCCAGGGGGCAAGGGAGTGGCCAACATAACAGACGGATTTTTATACGGTGGAGGATCTAATAAAGGCTGATGAGGCGAGTCAGCATAGGTTTGAATCAGAGTATAGGCAATTTTCCAAAGGCACAAAATCTCTGGGGGGGCTCTTGGAGACTGATGGAGAACGGTGCCAATTTTCCTCCATGTATCTACTTTTAAAGATCCAGACTCCTTTTTGGATGGCATGCCTATTTAATTTTTAATAAAAAAGTGGATTGGGTTTTTAAATCTCATATTATAAGGATTTCTCTACTTCGGGTTTGGAGGAAATATTATAAAAGTGATTTTAAAATACCATTATGGGCTATACCTTGGCATGCGATAGAGGGGATAAGGAGAGGAGTTAAAATGGATAGAGTTTCTTATGCACAACTACTTAGATGGGATAGCCAAAATTGGCAGTTAAAATCTTTGGAAGATTTCTTACATGAAAATATTACCTATTCATGGTTTCAATATAGACAAATAGTGGATAGATGGAAGATGGATCGTAATATGGGCTTGCTTAGAGAAGATGAAAATCTTTTTAAACAAGTAAAGGATCAAAGACGAACTCACATTAAGAGAATTTACGGGGTTCTGGTGGAACTGGATTCAGAAGCAGAACTAATCAAAGACTGTATGATTAAATGGGCACAAAATTTTGGTGAACCAGTTCTACTGGATACCTGGGAAACTATCTGGGTGAGGAATGTTAAATTTACACAAGCCCAGAACTTAAGGGAGAATTTTTATAAAATGTTTTATAGATGGCACCTTGATCCACAAAAAATGTCTCTTATGTATCCTGACTTACAGCCTAAATGTTGGAGATGTGGTTGCCTCGACGCCACTTATTATCATATTTGGTGGTCGTGTAAAAATATAAAAGCTTTTTGGATTAAGATATGGTGGAACATTTAAAGAATTTTTAGAAAGAGGGTAAAATTTACTCCACAATTGTTTTTGTTAGGTATTGTTACTGATTGTGATGCTAAAGAGACTACATTGATGTTAAATTTGATTACAACCGCAAGGCTGTTAGTAGGGCAATATTGGAAGAAGGAATCTTTGCCTACCTTGCAAGAGTGGCTCTTTAAAGTTTCTTATCTGGCGGAAATGGCAAAGATTTCGGCTTTCTTAAAGGAGCAATCGCAAGAGAATTTTTTTGCCGTATGGGAAAAATGGATAAATTTCACACAATACAAATTGGATATAAAAAAATATCATTTAGCTTTTTTATAACTTTTATATAAACTTTGATATTTTATAGATTGCACTTTTTCTCTTTTTTCTTTTTTTTTATCTCTTTTCTTCTTTCTTTTTTCTTCTTTTTTAAGTACTTTTTCTTTTTAATGCTTATGTTTTTTTTGTTATATATATCTTATTGTTAATTATTTTATAATTTGTTTAACTTTTTTTTAGGATTTTTAAAATTTTAATTAAGCCTATATTCAGCTCTGGGAAGCTCGGGGGGGATGGAGGGGGTGGTTTGGGAGGGGTTGGGTGGGTTGTTTTGTTTTTTTGTTGTTGTCTTTTCTGTCTTTTGTAAAAACTTTTAAAAATTTTCAATTAAAAAAAAAAAAAAGATCCAGACTCCGGATAGGATGAGCAGTTAGCCCATACGTAAGCAAGCAATTTAACAGCCTCAGATTTAGAAAGGTGACGGGTTAATTTCTGTTCCTGATCAGTAAGATATTTTTTCCTGCCAAGTAGCCTCAGCTCTTCCACATGCTGCTTTTGAGCGTGAGACATTCCACCCCCCATACTTACGAAGAGGAGTCAGTTGCCAGCAACTTCGTCGGGTGCACCAAGCCTATTCCAGGCGATAAGTAAAGGGTCGGCAGGGACGTATCCCTCAGTGGATCACGTCGGGGTCACCAGATGAGGTGGTCTCCCATGGAGAATGAGACACGCACGCAGCAGGTATCTTGGGATGGGAGCCCAGAGCTGACTCTTGCACCCTATTTTATTATTACTAAGGTTTTTACATCACACAGCGTAAGCAAAAGACGTATATAGGGGTGGTTACAATATATCAAATAACAGACACTTTCCAGATGCAAGGCTACAGCAGGTGTTCTTATCAGAGTCTGTCCAAATGGTTGATGAATGCATCCTGTGTCTAGAGCGGTCCGTTTGTTATCTCTGGGGCCCTTGTGGGAGATGTCCATGGGCATTTGTGCAATTAATCCCACAGCCGACCGCACCGCAAAAGTCTGCCGCATCAGGTCCCCTGTCCCCTTGGTATATGGGTGCGCTTGTACCCTCACATTTGCCTCTGCTGGTTCCAACATATATTTCACAGGTTGGCACACAGCTTATAGACTGGGTGCTGTTTATCGTAGACACAGGCTGGAGAAGGACAGGAAATGCCTTTTATGGGCCCTCTTGCAAAACTTGCATGCTAGCACTCATTGGGGTTACGAGGCCATGGCTGAGTTTCTTATGAAGGGCTATATTGTCCTAGGATCTATAACAGGGCCCTCACAATGATCAAGCAATGTGTGATTTGTTGATGTAATGACCTGTGGAAATTATTAAGTTCCCCTTGGGGAGGCTTGCGGCTGACCAGGATCCTGCTAGTTTTTGGAAGGTTGATTTTACTGAGTTGCCAGGGATGCAGGGTTTTAGGTACTTGCAAGTTTTTGTGGGTGCTTTCTCTGGATAGAATGAGGCCTTTCCCTGTCATACTAACGAGGCATGTGTGGTGGTTGAGGCCCTCCTGAAGGGAATTGTTCCGCTTTTTTCCTTTCCTTACCAAGGCATTGGCTCTGACAATGGGCCCCACTTTATCTCTGATATTACCCAGCAGGTGTCACGGGCCCTGGGTGTTGATTGGCAGCTTCGTTCAGCCTACAGGCCCCAATCCTTGGGGCGCATGGAGAAGGCTAATGGCATTCTTAAACATCTTAAAGCTTGCTCAGAAGACACATCTTACTTGGGTCCAGGCAACCTCTTGACCTGTTTCCCTTCACGATCATGTATGGTCCGCCCTTTCTTTATCACTCTTCCTTATCCGCTTCCCTACCTGTTTTTGGAGACAAGGCCCTTGGGGAATATATACACTCTCTTGCTAATGATGTTTCTTCCATTTCTCAAGCTGTTCAGGCCCTCCATCATCCAGGATTGAATCATCCACTCCGTCCTTTCCTTCCTGGTGATTGGGTGCTTGTCAGATCCTGGACTGATTCTGGCCCTTTAGCTGGATGCTGGAAAGGACCCTTCATTGTTCTTCTCGCTACCCACACAGCGGTCACAGTTGCTGGACTTCATGCTTGGACTCATCCTGCTCGCCTTTGCTCTTGTTCACCACCTTCTGACGCTGAGGACCAAGTTGCTTGGACTGTGGCCCTTTGTGCTGGGATAGACCTTGGGCTGAAGCTTCTGTTTTAGGGCTGACGCTGATCTGTATGCCGGGACATTTTGGTCATTGTGATGCCTGTGCCCGCCGAGCTTCTACACAGGCAGTTTCCTCTCACCAGCTTCACGCTTACTCGCACCGCAGGCATCATTCCTCTCTGTCTTGACTGACGCCTGGGGGTTTTTTTTGTTTGGGTTGTTCATCTTTTTTTTGTTACTCTGTCTTGTTTTCTCCATGCTTTCTTTATTTTTTGCCTGATCTGCCCTTACGGGGGGGGGGGGGGGATTATAGGAAGGGTGGCCAAGTTGGAGGTCAGGTTCTGGTCATGGTCAAGGTATGTGACATGACTATGGGGACAGTTGCTGTGGACTGGGATGTACGATCTGACACACCCTCCAAGCATGAACTCTCTTGTTGCTTTGCCCCCCCCCCCACACATATCTTGGCAAGATGCTTCCCATACCGCTGGGGTTGGACCTAAAAGGGGTACTTTGCACAATAAAGCCTGATATGCTGCCTCTAGGAGAAACCAGACATCGGGAAGGGGTCCTGCCATTTTCAGTTGATCATATCTTGGCACGACAGCCACCTCCTTCTGATTCTATACCTGAACTATCTGGGGAATTACAGACATCATTCCCCATCATTCCCAGTAAAATAGAAGGCCGAGGTGGTCCCCAATTTCCCAGTCCCTCTTTAGGAATTTGGGGCTCCAACACCCATATACAGAATATGCAAGCATGGGTTAAGCTTTTGAATGGATCTGCACACATAGACCCCCCACTGGTACACATGGATTGGTCATGGAAGCTACACCCTTAGGAGCCTTTATGTTCAGCATGAACAATGTAACCAGGGGCTGGACACTTCCTGTGTTTGGGGCAGAAAAGCTGTGGACTGCTAAACTAGGGGCAGTACAGCACCCTGCAGCAGCTTGCCTTAGTCATTTTAATTCTTCTTCCAGATATAAGTTAGGGATCTATGCACCTTGCACAGTCACATGGAAGGTCAATATTAGCACGTGGGACGTTTGGCCTTGACTACAAGAAGGACCCCTTTGCCTATGAGACTTTGCCAGCTTACTGGTCTGGTATATGTACCCTGGGAATTAAGAATTACCCTTAAAATCTGAAGATTTCTACTGATACTGTATGGGAGGTCTTCAATGGTATATTCTCATTTCTTACCAGTTGGCTCCCAGGATGGGGATGGTTTAGGGAATTATTCCTTGGTCTTCTCTTTGTAGTATCCCTTGTTCCTGTTTCCTGCTGTGTCCTTCACTGCTTGCCCCTAATCACCTCTGCTTGTCCTAAACAATGTGGGCAACATACTACAGAAGCTTATCCTCTGTCTCTTCAGTTGGGTGGTCATGCTCCTGCACACTGCTGGAAGCATGAAAGGGGGGATTGATGACCAGGAATTAGGGGACAGTATCAATTGTGAGTACGTACAGATGGCCCCTCTCTCTTTGGTCACTTGCAGAGTCCTGGATGCAGGGTCATGAAAGGACAGCAAGGACAACACCCAATGTCCTAAACCCACCCAAGAACATAAGATATCTTTAGGGAAACACCCAAACAGGAACATGTTTAGCTACTTCTGCTTTCTCCCTTCTAATCTATAGTGTGCCAGACTTACTGGGTGAAATCCTTATCTTATGTGTGTCAGCTTTGTTGGATGGGTTGCTTATGTAATTAGAAAGAATAAATACAAGGATTTCTTGTCATTCATTGCTCCTCTCATTTAGAGGAGTCCGTCTCTATTCAGCTGAATAAAAACGTAAAGCTCGAAGGCAACTTCTGATTTCCTGTATTTCTTTATAAAGCAAAACCTCAGAACCTGCATATCAGGGAGGAACACCAAATCAGGTGTGTGACTACTATTCCTTGTTAGGCTCTGGATAACTTGGGACAAGCCCATGGAAGTCATGGTTCCCATGAAATCCCAAGCTACCTCCAATCCCACCCCCAGGGATGGCTGGTTGAAATCCTCCAGAAGAATAAGCCTGGGGAATTACACTGCCAGCCCCATGGTGAGATCCAGGAGCCTGGGTTGGGAAGCTGCCGTGCAGCAGGGAGGATGGTACACCAGCAGCAATCCCACCTGATCCCTCAAGTCCAACCTAATAAAAAGGGTCTTACAGCCGGGGTCTTGTGGAGCCATGCCCTTGGAGGCTACCAGAGAGTCTCTGATGGCAACAGCCACACCCTATCTCCAGCCCTGAAGTCTAGGCTGGTGCCATACTCAATAACCCTCTGGGCACATTTCTGAGAGAGCAACACCTCCCTCTGGGCCCAGCCAGGTCTCAGTGATACAAGCCAGATTAGCCTTCTCTGCAAGAATCAAGTCAGTAATAAGGCAAGCCTTATTACAGGCTGATCTGACATTTAAAAGCAGCAGCCTAAGACCCAGGCCCCCACAGATCTGCTGACCAGGTAAATAAGGTGAGTGCAAGGGGGTGAAACACGAGACCAGTACTAAATACCAAGGTTGCATTCCATTTCAGCAGCCCTTCCTTGCCTCCCATATCTCCCATTACCCAACACCACTCAAATAACTGCCCTACCCTGCTTTCCCTGCCAGCCATTCCATTCCCCATCTCCAACACTCTTTTATTGATCTAAAAGGGGAATCTCCTCCAACTGGCAAACAGTCAGGGGTAAGGTGAGCCCAGTAGGCACTATAGCACTCGCTCTCAGAGTCCTCAAGCCCACACTACCCCCTTCCTCACTGCAGCAGAGGGGTGACATCCAGCACCCCCTTATCCCCCAACACACTCATTATACATCCACTCAGTTCATAAACAGCACCCTGCCCAGTCACTCTCACCCAGGGGCCAGCCATCAGGCAGAGAAAACAGCTGCTGCTGTTATGCAATGCGGAAGAAAAAGTGCCACCCCCTCCCGATGCAAGGGCAGGTAGAGCAAAGGGTAGGGAGGAGCAGCAGAGGTCAGCAAGGTTACTCATGAGAAAGCAGTCCCCCCCCTTCCTAAATGAGACACACCAGGATGTTCTTACTTAAGAGGAGCTTTCAGTTAGGACTGATATCGGAAACATTACTCTGACTCTCTGTGCCTTGCCTCGGCTCACTTCCCAAAAAACGTTGCCAAAAAAAACCTGCAGGGACTAGGCCAGGTAGTCACCAGGAATCAAAAACTAAGTTGAAGGCATTTTTAAAAATGTAGATAGCTAGTGTGGATAGCCTCCTTGTATCAAAATCCATTTTTTTCCAGAAGAATTAGCAGAAGCAGAAGCTTGGAAGGATTCCACCTATGAGAAGTTGGCTTCAGAATTCAGACTGTCAGCATCTATAAGTTTCTACTACTTAAAAAAGGAAGCTGCTGTACAGATAAATGCCTACCAGCCAGCAAATCTACAAAGAAACCTGGCAACTGGCCAATCAAATCTTGATGTGTTTAAGTTTAATTAGCAAGGGTAATTAAATTGATTATTCAATTAACTTTAATTTCATGTAGATGAATTTAACTTAATCTTTATCTGTGTAATTGCAATTATTTAAGATAATTGCACTTAAACAGACTGTTCTGGACTTAGCATTGACCTACGTAACTCTAACTAGGGAGCATGTGTTAGTATGTCAGAATATCTGGCAGTTATTGGGTTAAATGCTGGGTATGTTGATGGGTCAGCGGGAGGAGTCAAAAAGGGTCATTGAGAGACTTCCTGGACACAAGCCTGATGCAAGCCTTTGTTCATCCAGCCACATGTGTTCACCAACATGTGGCTCTCAACAGAAGAAGAGGGGAAAATTCAATATTAAATTACCTATAGGAATGAACAAATATGGAAAACCAGATGCATCTACAGCATAGTAAGTCTCTGCTTAGAATTCCTGGACAATAAATATTTGTTTTAATTCATTTCTATTGAGTTATCTGACTGTTTAGATTGAATTCAGAGCTACGAGTTCCATCTGGGCAGAATAGTAATTTAATAAAGATTATTCCTCCTCTGAGCTCCTGCAACAGTAATCTCTGAGCTCTGTCTCCCATTAAAGCCTGCAAAGCGAAGTCAGTGTGTTTGTGAAGGCAGTCAGCGCTTCAAAGAAGGTGTGAGTCAGATGTATTGTTTACTAATTCGCTGTCAGCTCCACAAGTAGCCACTGCATGACAAAGTTTACCTGCTGGCAAGGATTCATTACCAGTCAAATCCTGCTTGCTAGCCAACGCTTCAAAGTAAAGTAAAGATTCTCTTGCAAGTAAATGAATGCTAGAGTTCATATCAGCTTTGAAAAGGCAGACAGCGTTTCAGCTCTGCTCTCTCTGTGGCTTTTCACATTTGAAAGGATCAAAGGAATTCCAAGCAGCAGCCCCCTTCTCCCTTCCCCCACCGAGGGAAAACGTCTTGAGGAAATGTGGGATAGTTGCAAAAGATTGTCTGTGAACTCAACTCAGTATGCCTGTAAAGCGAGGGAGCCAGTAAGCCTTGAAGAGTTTTGATGTTAGCACATAAATTCAACTAGCTTGTTTTGGGATGCTTTGATATGTGTAAGTCTGATCCTTTTTAAACGAACAGAGCAGGCTGAAAAAGTTCCTCGGCTAGAAAATTCAAACCTTAGCAAATTTCTGTGGCCTTTGTTTAATGCTCAGAAAGGACAACTCCCCCTTTCTTTCTGGCCCCAACAACAAGCAATGAAGCCATTTGTTGCCTCAGCAACCAAGCCTAAGGCCGTCATTAAGGAGAGCAATAAAAGGGCAAGCAACCTCTTCACTCAGCCACCCTTTGGAATTTCAACAATGCCAATAGGAGATGGTGTTCAGAGGTCCAAATAGCATTGCAGCAACACCCCCTAGAGGGCACAGAGTGAACTTACCAAAGGTACTCACTCACTCAAGCTGAAGGCTAAGTTGTTCCAGCTTGAGAGAAAGAAAGCAAGAGCCAATTGCCTTCGCCTATTATCACAGCTGATGACCCAGAGTTCCAGCCTGCAACTCGCCAGGTGGGAGTTTGTATCTCTACATTCTCTCAGTGGCTCACTAGCAGTAACATGGTAATAGGAAGAATTTGGCTAGCCTTTCTCCAGACGCCCCCTAGTGGTTAAAGGAGGCTCTACACGCAAGCCTTTAACCACACTGAGAGAAGCCCCTCTAGTGGACAAAGGGTGAACCTCGAAAGAAGAACACCCTGGTAGCTGACCCGCAGCAAGTGACCCCTAGTGGTGATGGGGTGAACTGCGCTGAAGTACCCACAAACGCAGGAGAACCCTCCCAGTGGCTCCTCCATCCACAGACAGTACCCCAGCAGCTGATCTGCAAGCAGCGACCCCTAGTGGTCAAAAAGAAAAATTCACCCAATTTGCTTCAAAATAGCTAGGAAGTGTTCTGAACCTGTCTTAGCCATGGCAGAGTGTTCCACTGATCTAGCAGAGGGGGTTCAACAAGCCAGCCTAGTTGAGACACCCCAACCAACCGGTCAAGGAGAGATGCTACACACAGCCAACCTTTACACAGAAGCTGTAGCTCAAGCCTCAGTGAAGCCAAAGACCTCTCAGAGTCACTATGATCTGAGGCAACAAAGAAAGCCCACAGAAGCCATGCACTCACACCTGATGGAGAAATGGGACACCATCTACAAGCGCCATGAAAGAGGCTGGGAGAGATTGTACAAACTCTACCACGAACAGAAGGAGGAACTCTTCCCCAGAACGTGCACACGCAGTAGAAGGAGATAAGGAAGACACCTATGTGCAATGGATGGACTCTGAACGGCAACTAAAGGATATTCAGGAACAATTAAGAGACTCAAGAATCGATAGCAAGATGCATAGCCTCACTCTACTAAACGAGAAACGTAAGAAGCTTCTAGAAAGCACACATGGTTCCTCACAGTCTGAGTCTCACCAGAGAGGCAGACCAGCTGAAAGAGCCGAATCCGAAGTTTCCTGTCGTTCATACGCACCATATCAACGGTCGCACGCAGCTCCATCCCATGTGTCTGAAAGGGCTTCATCCTTACATCATATGTCCAAAGCATACTCCAGCATGTCCCAACAATCGCGTGTCACAGGCACCTCCCGCCTTTCAAAGACATCCTCCCGTCATAGCCGAGCATCCAGAATTTCGCATGAAGAGCAAATGATCATAGATGCTAATGCCACTGAAGCAGTCTTCCGCGTGGCACAAGAGGAGCAGCTGAAGAAGAAGGAACTGGAAGCAATGGAAATAGAAGAAGCTTGATTGAAGGCCAGAAGAAAGGCTGAAGCAGCAAAAAGGAAAGCTGATGCAACCAAAAGAGAAGCGGAAGCAGCCAAAAGAGAAGCGGAAGCAGAGGCTGACGCGGAAGCCGAGGCAGATATAAGGAAAGCCAAAAGGAAGACCGCTCAAGATGAGCTTGAGTTCATACGTAGCCAGCGAGATGTGGCAGACAAAGTGGCAAGAGCAAAAGGCCTTCAGAAGATACTCCAGCACACTACTTTCTTGCCAAACAGGCAACAAATGGAAAATGAAGAGCGTCGCAGCTGCGTACAGACCTACGTGGACAACCAAAGTGCATTCCAGAATGCACAGGTGAGAGCGCCACAGCCAGCCACAAGCCCCCCAAGACTGAGTAGGTGAACAGAGGAATCTCAATGACCAAATGCAGCATTCAGCCACAGAGTTGATGTTGCGATACCTAGGTCACGAGATCTTCCCACCATTGCCACCCCATTGAATCCTATAAAACCACAACTACAACACTGCACGCTTGTGACAACCAAACCTGTTTTGGTAGCTACAGTGTTCCAACCGCACCTAGAACAACACTGCATGCTTGTGACAACCAAACCTGTTTTGGTAGCTACAGTGTTCCAACCGCACCTAGAACACTGCACGCTCGTGACAACCAAACCTGTTTTGGAAGCAACAGTGTTCCAGACAAGCAACAATTACAACAACTTAGCCTTGTCCATAAAGGACAAACAAGACAAACAACGTCCCCAAGACTGGGAGTCATGGAGTGTACTCCCAAAATGTATCCAAAGCATGCAAGTGCAGCGCACGTATGTCTCCAGCTCACCTGCCCCAGTGCAGAAGAAAGAATCGTATGCTTCCTTAGATGTGTCTACGAAGGTGACTGCAGCCTTAAGATACGTCTCACTCTACAGCGGGGAGAGCCACACTTACGTTATCTTGTTTGTGACCATAAGATGCATCAGAGTCTACAGCGGGGAGTGCTGCAGTCTTGGTGTCTTCTTTGGAAAAGCAAGACTAACAATGCAACAAGGCCACACCGTACCAAGATTACAGCTATGTGGCACCACTTTGGCTGTAAAGCTGACCAACTTGACAGCAAAGATGTTGTGCTTTGAACTACAGTCCACCACCTTCTACGCAGACAGCAAGGTGATGTCAAGCTACATCTGCAAACAAAGCGGACACTTCTACGTCCATGTAAGCAACAGAGAGAAAAGGATTGAAACATCCTTAAGCCCTGAACAATGGCAACATGTGCCAACAAATAAGAACTTTGTTAACCAAGTGAAGTGGCCCAACCTTGCCACACAGATAACAGAACTGATCTGGCTAGAAAGTCTTCAGTACTTGGCCTGTCCAAATAGACAGAAGCTACATAGACCAAAACGTTCTGCACTTCAGACACCCAGTAAACGTCAACCAATCCGCTTCAAAACCCTGTCTAAACGTAGACAACTGAAATTAGGCATACTTTTGATCGTCTTGATCACTTGTCTCAGCACCCCAAGAATTAGCCTTGTAGGAGCCTGCAAGGACTTACTGCCTTTCATGGACTCCATGCCATTAAATACACTGACACCCACACATGAAGTCCTCATCCTGACGACAACAGTAGCAGCCCTCTTCAATACTCCACCGGTGGTTCCAGACCCTTCGGTTCTTGAGTATCCTGAGTCTTCTGCTCAAGCTGTTGTTCCTGATTCTTCAGCTCCAGCTGTTCCTGAGTTTCCAGATGTTCCTGATCCTGAGTTTCCAGCTCCAGCTGTTCCTGAGTTTTCTGATGTTCCTGATCTTGATTCTTCAGCCCCAGGTGTTCCTGTGTTTCCAGATCCAGCTGTTTATGTCTTCCCAGGTTTTTCAGTTCCTGACTATCCTGTGAATCCAGTTCCCCTCGTTCCCGAGAAGCTTGGGTTCCAGTTTTTTCTGTTCCAGATTTGTCTCCAGTTTCCTTCACAGGAAGAAGACCCTGTCTCACTGGGAGACAAGATTGCATACCAGAACTATTGGCCCATGGGACTTGCGCACCAGGCCCACGCACTTGATGAACTAGTTTGCCCAGCTGAGGTCAAGATCGTGAAGCCACGTGAGTCAGGTCGTGACTCAAAGACACTTGTACCAGGCTGATCACCGATTTGGTCCATTGCTGATGAAGACTGAACCAGAAGATTATACCTCAAATTATGTATTGTCTTATGCATTGTTTGATGTAACACTTGCTTATTCTTTTTAGCATAATCGTGCATGTTTTGTATTACTTATAGTTATGCATGTTTCCTACCAAGTTTTTTACCTATTTAGCCACAAGTTAGTTACCTTTGAGTATTGTATACCTTAATGCTATGTTCTTTGCTATTTTAGTTAGTTAGTAGTGGAAATGTAAATTTCCAAGCAGGGAGTGTTCTGGACTTAGCATAGACCTACGTAACTCTAACTAGGGAGCATGTGTTAGTATGTCAGAATATCTGGCAGTTATTGGGTTAAATGCTGGGTATGTTGATGGGTCAGCGGGAGGAGTCAAAAAGGGTCATTGAGAGACTTCCTGGACACAAGCCTGATGCAAGCCTTTGTTCATCTAGCCACATGTGTTCGCCAACATGTGGCTCTCAACAGAAGAAGAGGGGAAAATTCAATATTAAATTACCTATAGGAATGAACAAATATGGAAAACCAGATGCATCTACAGCATAGTAAGTCTCTGCTTAGAATTCCTGGACAATACATATTTGTTTTAATTCATTTCTATCGAGTTATCTGACTGTTTAGATTGAATTCAGAGCTACGAGTTCCATCTGGGCAGAACACAGACATAATTGTAAAATGAATTAGATACAGAACTGTTTGCATGAGTGTTCTCCCCCCCCCTTTAATGAATTAGGTGCAGATCTGTTTGCAAGGGTGTTCTTTTTCTTTTTCTCTCTGCATTTATTAACTATTTACTAACTATGTTAGTGAGAGTGTGGTGAGAGTGTGTAGTTCGGTTTTTAGGTGTTGTTTGTCACCTAAGCGTTTTGTTCTGGAGATGAGTGTCTTGGCTACGGAGTTGATCTGTGCTGAGTGGTGGTGTGAGAGAACGTGCAGATAGCGGTTTGTGTGTGTTTTCTTCTGGTAGATGGTGTGTCCTATGGAAACTGGAAACTAATCAAGGAGAGAAGCAACCTAGAACTAAGGAGAAATTTCCTGACAGTTAGAACAATTAATCAGTGGAACAACTTGCCTCCAGAAGTTGTGAATGCTCCAACACTGGAAGTTTTTAAGAAGAGATTGCACAACCATTTGTCTTGAAATGGTATAGGGTTTCCTGCCTGAGCAGGGGGTTGGACTAGAAGACCTCCAAGGTTCCTTCCAACTCTGTTATTCTGTTATTTTACTCTCAGCTGAAATACTATTTTTTTCTTTTTTGTTTTCAAATTTTATTCATCTGTCATTTTCAATACATGTGTGGATTACAAACTACATAGGTGACAGCAGACTAGCTGAGCAGCAGCGGTACAGAGCTAACTGGCAGAGGAGTGGAGCGCTCAGACTAGCAACTGAGAGCAGCGTGGCGGACCAGCAGCTGCAGAGAGCAGAACAGCAGACCAGGTGAGCAGCAGCGGTGCAGACATAAGTATGACAGTGGATTGGAGTGCCCACAGCAGTAGCTCAGAGCAGTGTGGTAGACAAGCTGTGCAGTAGTTAAGCAGAGCAGAATGCCCAGATAAGCACATCATACCTCAAAGCCCCAGCTGTCAAGGTTCCAACTAATGAAACCACATAAAGCAGAACTCCAAGGCTTGAAGTTTCCTCAAAGCACATGTTTATTGGATGCATAATATCGGCACGGTCAAAAGTGAAACCAACTCTGAAATTTCCCTAGAGATTCAATGTAACTAAAAGTAATACTTCCCTCCCCTCTACTATGCTATAGAATAGATCATGCTGCCCAATAAAAGCAATTGGTGGGCTTCTCAATTCATCTTCGCTCCTCCTTCCAACACCTGTGGGAATGACCTTGATTCCCACGGGACTGTTCGGTGTTTTGTCTAGCAATACAAATAGCAATACTACTTCCCCCCTTCCCCCCATCTATGTGGCAACTTAAAATTAAAAAGATGGCTTCAGCCATGTTTGTTTCAGAAGTTGACAGTCGGACTCCCCAAAAGGGAAAGTAGTTCCTGAAAGATAATAAGCATAAATACACGTTAATGTGATGCTAATCTACTGATGGTCCCTAGGCTTTTGGGGATGTTTGTCATGAAATTTATTTATTAATCATTCTTCCTTTACATCTCTACTCTTCACCCAGGTAGCTTCTGACAAAGGGTATCCCTTCCATTGCACTAGATACTGTAACTTCCCCTCGTACAACCTAGAGTCAAGAATTAGTTTTATTTCATAATGGGTATCACCCTCTACTATAATGGTACCTGGGGTGGTCTGAGGTGTTGGTCTCAAGGTTGATTCTGTAAGTGGTTTCAACAAACTGCAATGGAAAACTGGATGTATTTTCCCCAAACGTTGTGGGAGCTTTACCTCAACTGTGACAGGGTTAATCTTTACAATGGGGAAAGGACCCATAAATTTAAAATACAGGGTAGTTTTAATCTTAAGTACTTGGTCGAGAGGTAGACCCTCTCTCCTATATGAAATGGTTTCTGGGGGGATTGCCTCTTATCCACCTGCTCCTTGTGAATCTTTACAGCTTTTGCCAAGGCAAAAGATTTGACGTTTGCCCAAGCATTCTGCAGTGTGTTTACCCATTCGGTTAGTGTCTGTGAGGTGGGGGGCTCCTGAGGGTATTCTGGCATAGGTACAAACTCTCTGCCTGTTGGTACTTTAAAGGGAGTAAGACCAGTACTGCTGTGCACAGCATTGTTATATGCCATTTTAGCAAAAGGCAGGAGGTCTGCCCAGTTAGTTTGCTGATAGTTAACATAGCATCTCAAATGGCATTGGCATCCTTCAGTCTTGAGAGACTATGGTATCGTGTTCTGGAAAGAGGTCCTAAGGCAGCATCTGGTGTGGCTAAAAAGGCCAATTCGAGAATGGCAGTCCCTTCCACACTGAGGGCAGATACAATCTGTCCCCTGTCCAGCCCTCAGATTTCGCTGGTTCCGGGACTGCCTCTTTGCCTCAGCCTGCCACAAAGTGTCTCTTCAAATTGGAGAAGGCCATGCTGCGTCTTTAGCCTCCAGGCTGAATGATCAGAGGTCAAGGATTCCCAGCTGTTAATGTCCATTCCCAAGGCCTTTAGGTCCCTCTTGCAGATATCCTTATATCTCAGTTCAGGTCTCCCTCTGGGACGCTTTCCCTGCACTAGTTCTCCATACAGGAGATCTTTCGGAATTTGACCATCAGACATTCTCACAACATGCCCAAGCCAGTGTAGACGTTGCTGTTTCAATAGTGTATACATGCTAGAGATTCCAGCACATTCCAGGACTGCACTATTTGGGACTTTGTCATGCCAGGTGATGCTGAGAATACGTCGGAGACAGCGCATATGAAAAGTGTTCACCTTTCTCTCCTGCCATACATGAAGAGTCCAAGACTCACTGCAGTACAAAAGTGTGCTCAAGATGCAGGCTCTATAGACCTGGATCTTTGTATGTTCTGTCAACTTCTTATTAAGCCATACTCTCTTTGTAAGTCTGGAAAATGTGGTGGCCACTTTACCAATACATTTATTCAGCTCAGTATCTAAAGAGAGAGTGTCAGAGATAGTTGAGCCGAGGTACACAAATATTGTTCCACCATTGCATTCATTCATTCAGCAGCTCCATTCATACTTAGATGAAAAGCCAAGCTGAGCCCCTGGGTGGACCCAATCAGCTTCATGAACTCCCGCCAAAACTTTGCAGTGAACTGGACCCCTTGATCTGATATGATTCTTCTCGGGGCAACATGGAGCCAGTAGATGTGTTTTAAAAACAACTTCACCAGTTTCTGAGTGGAGGGGAGACCAGGGCAGGCTATAAAGTGAGCCTGCTTTGAAAAAAGGTCAATGACAGTCCAAATCACGGTGTTTCTGCTATTTTCAGGGAGTTCGACGATAAAATCCATTGTGATTTCCTCACAGGGTTGAGATGGTTCCGCTACCTGTTGTAACAGTCCAGGGGACTTTCCAGGTCTTTTTTTCATGGTGGCACAAATTACACAGCTCTTAACATAGCTTTCAATGTCCTTTTTCATTCCGGGCCACCAAAACTGCCACCTTACTAAATGCAGAGTTTTTAAGAATCCAAAGTAGCCAGCTTTCTTAGCATCATAGCTTCATTGCAGGGCTTGGACCCTGAGGGTGCTAGGAAGGTACAGCTTGGAACCTTTCCATGCTAATTCATCCCTACAGGTTAACAGTTGCCTGTTGTCTTTGAACCAGGGTTCAGATTTCAGTTCGGTTCTGAGTTTCTGGTTCAGGTCGCTGTCAGAGCTGATGGACTGCTTTCGGGTTTGATGCCTAGTGGTGACTTGAGAGGCCTTTTGAGGAGAGGGGATGATAGCGTTTACCACCTCCTCTTGACGGCTCTTGTACTGCGGCATTCTAGACAAGGCATCAACCAGGAAGTTCTTTCCCCAGGAATGTATTTGAGAGAGAAGTTAAAATGATTGAAATGTTGCACTCATCGAACCTGCTTGGGGGATAATTTGCACAGGGTTTTGAGCACTTCAAGGTTCTTATGGTCAGTCCACACTTCAAAGGGTATCTTGCTCCCCTCTAGGAAGTGATGCCAGGTTAGCAATGTCCATCTTACAGCAAAGGCCTCCTTCTCCCATACAGCCCAACATCGCTCTGTGTCGGTGAATTTCCTGGAGGGGTATGCGCATGGTTGCAACTTGCACTTGTTATTTTTCTGAAGGAGGACTGCACCCACTGCAACATCACTCACATCTGCTTGAATGATGAACTGTTCCTCAGGATTGGGATGTTTGAGGATTGGTTGTCCCACAAACAACCTTTTGAGTAGTTCAAATGCAGCTTGACACTCTATAGTCCACTTTAAAGGTTGATTAGGATGGGGTTTTGCCCCCCCCCACCTGTTTTCAAGGGTTTGGTAATTAGCAAGGCTAGTGATGCGAAGGAATGAATTGCCAGTAGTAGTTAGGGAACCCAAAAAACTCTATAGCTGCTTGCGAGTTCAAGGGGGCTGCCATTCCAGAATGGCTTTGACCTTCCTTGGGTCCATATCCATCCCCTCGTTCGAGATTTGGTACCCCAGGTAGTCGAGGCGTGTTTGATGGAACTCACATTTAGATAGTTTGGCGTAAAGGTTTGCTTTTAATAGTTTCTTAAGTACCCCACGAACTAGCTTGACATGTTCCTCCATCATTTCTGTAAAGATGAGGATGTCATCAGGATAAACTAATACCCCCTTGTATAGGTGGTCATGTAACACTTCATTTATCAACTACATGGAAACTGCAGGAGCCCCCTGGAGACCAAAAGGCATCAGTTTGAACTGAAAACTTCACAGTGGGCAATTAAAGGCAGTCTTCCATTCATCCCCCTCCTTAATTCTTACTCGGTAGTAAACCTCTTGCAGATCCAGTTGAGTGAAGATCTTCCCATTAGGTAGATGGGCTAACATGTCCTTTATCAGGGGGAGGGGTACATGTTCTCCATGCTAACTGTGTTTAAGCCTTTGAAATCTATGCACAATCTCAGCGTCCCATCTTTTTTCTCTTTAAACAACACGGGCAGCTACGCATGATTTTGCTGGTTGGATGAAACCCCTAGCCAGGTTTTTATCAATGTATTCCCATAGTTTATTCATCTCTCTGGAGGTCATGGAATACATCTTTGGTTTGGGGAGTTTAGCTCCTGGCAAGATTTCTATCGCACAGTCAGTCGCTCAGTGAGGGGGGAACACACCACATTCCTTGTAACAACACATCAGCCAGATCCCGGTATTCTTTAGGAATAAGTTGGGTCCCAGGCAACCGCTCAGCAGAGATTTTCAAAGTCTCATTCGGTTCTCGTCTGGCTTCAGTGGGGGTGGCTCCCCTATCTTGGCCGTCATAAGGTGGAGGTAGGGATCCAATTCCTAATCTCATAGTTCTCACCCCGTTTTCCTACCATATGGTAGGTCACCACTTGTCTAGCCAAGCCAGCCCTAGGATTACAGTTGCAGTCATTTTGGGGATCACTACAAACCAGATAATTTCCCAATGCTGCCCTATTTCTAGCCATACTGTTTCAGTTAGGTGTGTTGCAGGTGACCCTCCAATTAATGACCCTTTGACCTGCTCAAATCTCATGGCTAGGGACAGTCTCTTGGCTTGGATTCCTAGCTTAAGCACAGTCTGGAGGTTAATCACGCATCGAGTGCAGCCCGAGTCTACTAGGACTTCTAATTCTGTTTGGGCCCGTTTTAGGGACTATGAGTTTAGCAGAGAGGGCGAAAGGAGGGATGGCTCGACTTATCATTGCATTGTTCTCGCCTTCATCATCACTGTCATACGGGGCTGGTAGTGGTTGATGTTCAACTGGAGTTCTCTCTCTTGCCCTTGGGGGGGGGGGAGGAGACCTCAATAGGCTGGCTTTGATGTACCCAGCTCGACCTCTCCACTGCGGCTTTTTCGGTTTTGATGTGGTGGCTGGGGTGTTCCTTCCATGGGGAGCCAGTGCTAGGCATCCAGCCACCCGGTATCCCTGCTGGCCACACCTGAAGTACTTGATAGGTACCTGGGGGGGGGGGCACTGGAACCTGAAGCTGTGGTTGGCCACTGCCCAAACTGGCATCTCACTTGGCTTCACCTGGGCTTCGATTCAGGGGCGCTGGGCTTTTTGTAGCGCTTAGGTTCAATGTCTAAGGTCACTGCCATTTGGTACAATTCATGGATCTGCTCAGGGATTCTCCGATAGATGCAGGCCTGATACAGGTCGTGGTCCAAGCCCTCCTTAAAGCAGTGGATGAGTAATCACTCTGGCCACTGCCTTATCCTGCCTGCGATTTTTCGGAAATCTTGCATAAACTCCTTAGCCAGATGGCCTCTCTGCTTTTGGTTGCGTATTTCTACTTCAGCTTGCAGGGCTTGGGATTCATCTTCAAACCTAGCTCTCAGATGTTCCAGGAAAAGGTTTATGTTTCCCAGCTCTGGAGCGTCCTCATCATGGAGGCTGGTCACCCACTCTGCAGCTTCCCCTTCCAGATTTGCTGCCATTGCGTTCACCATCACTCTCTCATCAGGGTAGTCTAGAGAATAGCTATCCAGGTGGGCCCACACTTGGTTCATAAAGAATGTCAGCCTGTCTGGGTCCCCATCAAATGTGGCTCTGATCGGCAGTGGGTCTGCAGGGGGTGGAGGTGATGACCAGGACTTAGGGGACAGTATCAATTGTGAATACGTAGAGATGGCCCCTCTATCTCTGGTCACTTGCAGGCCTATGAACGCAGGGTCATGAAAGGACAGCAAAGGAAACACCCAATGCTCTAAACCCACCCAAGGAAAGCTGGTATCTTGGGGAAACACCCAAACCACCCAAGAGTGAACATATGGTCTTTGGGGAAACACCCAAGGGGAAACCTACTAGCTACTTCTGCTTTCTTATCTACAGTGTGCCAGCCTTAAAGGGCGAAGTCTTAACCTTATGTGTCTCAGCTTTGCTGGGTGAATTGCTTATGTAATCAAAGTAACTATAAAAATAAGCTTTCTTTGCTATTTGAGACTTTTGGTCTTTTTTACAGAAGCCCGTTCCATTCAGCTGAATAAACACGTAAGTTTGAAGGCAACTTCTGGTTTCCTGTATTTTTCTATCAAGCAAAACCTCAGAACCTGCACATCAGAGGCACCCAGTGCGCTGGGTGCCAGCCAAGTCGCTGGTACTGAGGCTGCAGTTGAGGTTGAGCCCATCTCTGGAACCCTCTCAGCTGTCCAGCTGTGCTTGCAGCTCACTGAAGGCATGGGGGGCTTCACCTGAGTCCTAAGCTCGATGCTGCAGCCAGTCTGGGAAGCGGGGAGGCAGCACGAGCTATGGCAACAGGACTCGGGCTGTGGCAGGTGGGAAGCGGCTGTGTTGCCCTGGCCTTGGCTCCAGCCAAGACCATGTATTGTGCAATTGGGGTCACTTCTCTGATGTCCAGCCAGTCGAACTTCTCTTTCAGCCTCTCGACCGAGTGACCATGCAGCACTGTCAGGTATTTCCATTCCCCTGACTCATCCCACCCAGCCAACCTCTTCACCCTGCACTTGGGCATAAAGGACAGAGACCTATGGGTAGAGATCAAGGGGAACTCAGCCTCAGCAGCCTTGTGGGTGCTTTTGCGCCGGAAATCTTCCTCGGCATGGTAAAGTTCTCCAATAGTTAGAACTTCCTCCCACATTGGTGGCCTGTCAGATTTGTCTGTGTGGATTTTCAGCCGTGCTCCAGTTAGTGGGGCTCTGTCCCCAGCCTGGGCAGCCGTCCAGGTTCCATCTGCAGGGGTTGTGCCAGGATTGGCAGTTGCTTCCTCTTTTTTCTCCATCCTGGAATCTTCCCTGAGTCTTCACCATTCTCCCAAAAGAATTGGTTAGGCGGTCGGGGGTCAGGACCCCGGGGGTCGCTCCTCGATAGCTTACTATCTTAGAGCAGTGAAAAGTTTTTATAGAGTTGGTTTAATGTCAAGGTTCCAACTAATGAAACCACATAAAACAGAACTCCGAGGCTTGAAGTTTCCTCAAAGCACATGTTTATTGGATACAGTATATGCCTTTAAAAATAGTACTGCAGTAAAACAATAAATGCCCCTTTATGGATTACTGCCTTGTCGTGGCGAAGGGGCTTGCGTAACTCAATGAAGCTATAAGCTATGCCGTGCAGGGCCACCCAAGACGGACAGGTTATAGCAGAGAGTTCTGACAAAATGTGATCCACTGGAGAAGGAAATGGCAAACCACTCCAGTATCTTTGCCATGAAAACCCCATGGACAGTACTAAAAGGAAAAAAGATATGACGCTGGAAGATGAGCCCCTCAGGTCGGAAGGTGTCCAATATGCTACTGGGGAAGAGCAGAGGGCTAGTACTAGTAGCGCCAGAAAGAATGAAGCGACTGGGCCAAAGCCGAAAGGACGCTCAGCTGTGGATATATCTGGTGGTGAAAGGAAAGTCCAATGCTGTAAAGATTTTTTCTCCATAGGAACCTGGAATGTAAGATCCATGAATCAAGGCAAGCTAGACGTAGTCAAAAAAGAGATGACAAGACTGAACATCGACATCGTAGGAATCAGCGAACTAAAATGGACAGGAATGGGTGAATTTAACTCAGATGACCATCAGGTATACTACTGTGGGCAAGAATCCCTCAGAAGAAATGGAGTAGCCTTCATAGTCAATAAAAGAATAGGAAAAGCAATACTGGGATACAATCCTCAAAATGACAGAATGATCTCTATTAGAATCCAAGGCAAACCATTCAATATCACAGTAGTCCAAATCTATGCTCCAACCACTGGTGCTGAAGAGGATGAAATTGACCGGTTCTATGAAGCCCTACAGCACCTTATAGAATTAACACCAAAAAATGATGTCCTTATCATCATGGGGGATTGGAATGCTAAGGTAGGAAGCCAAAAGATAACCGGAATAACAGGCAAGTTTGGCCTTGGAGTACAAAATGAAGCAGGGCACAGGCTAATAGAATTTTGTCAAGAGAATACGATGGTCATAACAAACACTCTTTTCCAACAACCCAAGAGACGGCTCTACACATGGACATCACCAGACGGTCAACATAGAAATCAGATTGACTATGTGCTCTGCAGCCAAAGATGGAGAAGCTCTATACAGTCAGTAAAAACAAGACGAGGAGCTGACTGTGGCTCAGATCATGAGCTTCTTGTTGCAAAATTTAGGCTTAAATTGAAAAAAGGAGGGAAAAGCACTAGGCCACTCAGGTATGAACTAAATCATATTCCTGATGAATATACAGTAGAGGTGACAAATAGATTTAAGGAACTGGATCTGATAGACAGAATGCCTGAAGAACTATGGATGGAAGTTCGCAACATTGTACAAGAGGTAGCAACTAAAACCATCCCAAAGAAAAAGAAATGCAAGAAAGCAAAATGGCTGTCTGAGGAAGCTTTGCAAATAGCTGAGGAAAGAAGGGAAGCGAAAGGCAAAGGAGAAAGAGAAAGATACACCCAATTGAATGCAGAATTCCAGAGAGTAGCTAGAAGAGATAAGAATGCCTTCTTAAATGAACAGTGCAAAGAAATAGAAGAAAACAACAGAATAGGGAGGACCAGAGATCTCTTCAAGAAAATTGGAGATATGAAGGGAACGTTTCATGCAAAGATGGGCATGATAAAGGACCAAAATGGCAGAGACCTAACAGAGGCAGAAGAGATTAAGAAGAGATGGCAAAACTACACAGAAGAACTATACAAGAATGAGCTTAACATCCCAGATAACCACAATGAGATGGTCATTGACCTCGAACCAGACATCCTAGAATGTGAAGTGAAATGGGCCTTAGAAAATCTGAGCAACAACAAAGCTAGTGGAGGTGACAGTATTCCAGCTGAGCTATTCAAAATCTTAAAAGACGATGCAGTAAAAGTGCTACATTAAATTTGCCAGCAAATTTGGAAAACTCAACAGTGGCCACAGGACTGGAAAAGGTCAGTTTACATTCCAATTCCAAAGAAAGGCAATGCCAAAGAATGTTCAAACTATCGCACCATTGCACTCATTTCACATGCTAGTAAAGTTATGCTTAAAATCCTACAAGCTAGACTCCAGCAGTATGTGGATCGAGAACTACCAGAAGTACAGGCAGGATTTCGAAGAGGCAGAGGAACTAGAGATCAAATTGCCAACATACGCTGGATCATGGAGAAAGCTAGGGAGTTCCAGAAAAACATCTACTTCTGCTTCATTGACTATGCAAAAGCCTTTGATTGTGTGGATCACAACAAATTGTGGCAAGTCCTTAAAGAGATGGGAGTACCAGAACATCTTATTTGTCTCTTGAGAAACCTATATGCGGGTCAAGAAGCAACAGTGAGAACCGAACACGGAACCACTGATTGGTTCAAAATTGGAAAAGGAGTCCGGCAAGGCTGTATACTGTCGCCCTGCCTATTTAACTTATATGCAGAGCACATCATGAGAAAGGCAGGGCTAGATGAATCAAAAGTTGGAATTAAGATTGCCGGGAGAAATATCAACAACCTAAGATATGCAGATGATACCACTCTAATGGCAGAAAGTGAAGAGGAACTAAAGAGCCTCTTGATGCGGGTGAAGGAGAGTGCAAAAGTAGGCTTGAAACTCAACATTAAGAAAACCAAAATCATGGCATCCGGCCCTCTCAATTCCTGGCAAATAGATGGGGAAGAAATGGAGGTAGTGACAGATTTTATTTTTCTGGGCTCCAAGATCACCTCAGATGGGGACTGCAGCCAAGAAATTAAAAGACGCTTGCTCCTGGGGAGGAAAGCTATGGCAAATATAGGCAGCATTCTAAAAAGCAGAGACATCAAGACCTGAAGGAACGTTGTCCATGGGGTCGCGATGGGTCGGACACGACTTCGCAATTAACAACAACAACAACAACAAAACAATAAAGTCCTTCATGCAAATGGCTATACCAAGTTTTTATATAAGCCTATAAAGAAGTCCAATCTTAAATACTTACAGATGGATCAGACTGGAATAAATATGGTCGCCCCTCATTCTATCCATTCCATTCTGCTCCTATAGCAGGAGCTTTACATACAGAAATCAAGCAGATGAAAATTTTATTAGCATGGAGACTGAATGATGGAAAAATGCATCTGGAAATCAAAGTACTGTGGGAGATGACAATATAGCCCCCTCATATAACAAGATGTTGTTGTTAATTGCGAAGTCGTGTCCGACCCATCGCGACCCCATGGACAACGTTCCTCCAGGTCTTCCTGTCCTCTACCATCTTCTGGAGTCCATTTAAATTCACACCTACTGCTTCAGTGACTCCATCCAGCCATCTCATTCTCTGTCGTCCCCTTCTTCTATTGCCCTCAATCTTTCCCAGCATTAGGCTCTTCTCCAGTGAATCCTTCCTTCTCATTAGGTGGCCAAAGTACTTGAGTTTCAACTTCAGGATCTGGCCTTCTAAGGAGCAGTCGGGGTTGATCTCTTCTAGGACTGACCGGTTTGAACGCCTTGCAGTCCAAGGGACTCGCAGGAGTCTTCTCCAGCACCATAGTTCAAAGGCCTCAATTCTTTTGCGCTCAGCCTTTCTTATGGTCCAACTTTCACAGCCATACATTGCAACTGGGAAAACCATGGCCTGGACTATACGCACTTTTGTTGGCAGGGTGATGTCTCTGCTTTTTAGTATGCTGTCTAGATTTGCCATAGCTTTCCTCCCCAGGAGCAAGCGTCTTTTAATTTCTTGGCTGCAGTCCCCATCTGAGGTGGTCTTTGAGCCCAGAAAAATAAAATCTGTCACTACCTCCATTTCTTCCCCATCTATTTGCCAGGAATTGAGAGGGCCGGATGCCATGATTTTGGTTTTCTTAATGTTGAGTTTCAAGCCAACTTTTGCACTCTCCTTCTTCACCCGCATCAAGAGGCTCTTTAGTTCCTCTTCACTTTCTGCCATTAGAGTGGTATCATCTGCATATCTTAGGTTGTTGATATTTCTCCCGGCAATCTTAATTCCAACTTTTGATTCATCTAGCCCTCCCTTTCTCATGATGTGCTCTGCATATAAGTTAAATAGACAGGGCGACAGTATACAGCCTTGCCGGACTCCTTTTCCAATTTTGAACCAATCAGTGGTTCCGTGTTCAGTTCTCACTGTTGCTTCTTGACCCGCATATAGGTTTCTCAAGAGACAAATAAGATGTTCTGGTACTCCCATCTCTTTAAGAACTTGCCACAATTTGTTGTGATCCACACAATCAAAGGCTTTTGCATAGTCAATGAAGCAGAAGTAGATGTTTTTCTGGAACTCCCTAGCTTTCTCCATGATCCAGCGTATGTTGGCAATTTGATCTCTAGTTCCTCTGCCTCTTCGAAATCCTGCCTGTACTTCTGGTAGTTCTCGATCCACATACTGCTGGAGTCTAGCTTGTAGGATTTTAAGCATAACTTTACTAGCATGTGAAATGAGTGCAATGGTGTGATAGTTTGAACATTCTTTGGCATTGCCTTTCTTTGGAATTGGAATGTAAACTGACCTTTTCCAATCCTGTGGCCACTGTTGAGTTTTCCAAATTTGCTGGCAAATTGAGTGTAGCACTTTTACTGCATCGTCTTTTAAGATTTTGAATAGCTCAGCTGGAATACTGTCACCTCCACTAGCTTTGTTGTTGCTCAGATTTTCTAAGGCCCATTTCACTTCACATTCTAGGATGTCTGGTTCGAGGTCAATGACCATCTCATTGTGGTTATCTGGGATGTTAAGCTCATTCTTGTATAGTTCTTCTGCGTAGTTTTGCCATCTCTTCTTAATCTCTTCTGCCTCTGTTAGGTCTCTGCCATTTTGGTCCTTTATCATGCCCATCTTTGCATGAAACGTTCCCTTCATATCTCCAATTTTCTTGAAGAGATCTCTGGTCCTCTCTATTCTGTTGTTTTCTTCTATTTCTTTGCACTGTTCATTTAAGAAAGCATTCTTATCTCTTCTAGCTACTCTCTGGAATTCTGCATTCAATTGGGTGTATCTTTCTCTTTCTCCTCTGCCTTTCACTTCCCTTCTTTCCTCAGCTATTTGCAAAGCTTCCTCAGACAGCCATTTTGCTTTCTTGCATTTCTTTTTCTTTGGGATGGTTTTAGTTGCTACCTCTTGTACAATGTTGCGAACTTCCATCCATAGTTCTTCAGGCACTCTGTCTATCAGATCCAGTTCCTTAAATCTATTTGTCACCTCTACTGTATATTCATCAGGAATATGATTTAGTTCATACCTGAGTGGCCTAGTGCTTTTCCCTCCTTTTTTCAATTTAAGCCTAAATTTTGCAACAAGAAGCTCATGATCTGAGCCACAGTCAGCTCCTCGTCTTGTTTTTACTGACTGTATAGAGCTTCTCCATCTTTGGCTGCAGAGCACATAGTCAATCTGATTTCTATGTTGACCGTCTGGTGATGTCCATGTGTAGAGCCGTCTCTTGGGTTGTTGGAAAAGAGTGTTTGTTATGACCATCGTATTCTCTTGACAAAATTCTATTAGCCTGTGCCCTGCTTCATTTTGTACTCCAAGGCCAAACTTGCCTGTTATTCCAGTTATCTTTTGGCTTCCTACCTTAGCATTCCAATCCCCCATGATGATAAGGACATCATTTTTTGGTGTTAATTCTATAAGGTGCTGTAGGGCTTCATAGAACCGGTCAATTTCATCCTCTTCAGCACCAGTGGTTGGGGCATAGATTTGGACTACTGTGATATTGAATGGTTTGCCTTGGATTCGAATAGAGATCATTCTGTCATTTTGAGGATTGTATCCCAGTATTGCTTTTCCTATTCTTTTATTGACTATGAAGGCTACTCCATTTCTTCTGAGGGATTCTTGCCCACAGTAGTATACCTGATGGTCATCTGAGTTAAATTCACCCATTCCTGTCCATTTTAGTTCGCTGATTCCTAAGATGTCGATGTTCAGTCTTGTCATCTCTTTTTTGACTACATCTAGCTTGCCTTGATTCATGGATCTTACATTCCAGGTTCCTATGGAGAAAAAATCTTTACAGCATCGGACTTTCCTTTCACCACCAGATATATCCACAGCTGAGCGTCCTTTCGGCTTTGGCCCAGTCGCTTCATTCTTTCTGGCGCTACTAGTACTAGCCCTCTGCTCTTCCCCAGTAGCATATTGGACACCTTCCGACCTGAGGGGCTCATCTTCCAGCGTCATATCTTTTTTCCTTTTAGTACTGTCCATGGGGTTTTCATGGCAAAGATACTGGAGTGGTTTGCCATTTCCTTCTCCAGTGGATCACATTTTGTCAGAACTCTCTGCTATAACCTGTCCGTCTTGGGTGGCCCTGCACGGCATAGCTTATAGCTTCATTGAGTTACGCAAGCCCCTTCGCCATGACAAGGCAGTAATCCATAAAGGGGATAACAAGATGAGGCTAGAGCAAACCTGAAATAGGCCCCCACTGTAGTGATTTGAAGCTCTAACTTGAACTTCATGCTGTTTCACAATACAAACGTACTATTTGTAATCTGCTGAGCTTTGTGCAATATGAAATTGCAAAGTAGATAGTTCTATGTATATATGGAACATGAGTATTGTAACCGTGGGAGAAATAGGGAACTGAAAGTTGCTGATGGATGCGGGTTCCAATGTACACGAGTATATGTGGAAAGTAGGTCAGCAGGAAGACAGTAAAAAGTCAGCAAAGGTCAGCAGAAGTCAGCAAAAGTCAGCGGACCATCTGACTACAGTCTTAGAGCGAGAAAGGGTATAAAAGATTGGGACTGGACCTGATTGATTTGCCATTGGCCTATAGCTGTCCTATTGGATTCTGCTATGTCATATGGTGTAAGGACCCACCCCACTTTACATCTTAAGAAGACAGAACTCTTGGAATATCTCTTCCAACAGGAATCTTTATTAAGAGAAGATGGTTGCAGGTGTTCTAGACAGGACCTGAGGGCCCAACCCCTACCATTCAAGGTTTTAAGTGTTCCCAAGCAGCCCCGCCCATCCTTCCAGCGACAATCCCAGGCATTACATTTCCACCCCCTTTTCCTCTCGACTGGCAGAACGGAGACTTCAGAGAGTAGTAGATGAAAGCTGATGGCCATATTGTTATGGTCAGTCCTCTTGGTGAGATCCACATTCAGTCCCTTTGAAGTTTTAATGAAGGAAGTGAGAGCCATAAAACCCCTTTGCTCATCCCCCTTCCCTTTCGTAGTATGACAGAATCCAGAGAGGGCAGAAATGGGGTTTTCCATAGTCAATAACTAGAAATGAAATATAATTGGATTCTGACATATGGTCCTCATTGAAATGGGTTATTAATGTAAGTGATGTTGTGTTATTATGCTTGCTATGTTCCAAATTATTAGCAAAATAAACCTCTGAATCCTAGAGTAAGAATTATTGTTATTGTGTTGCTGTCTCTTGTCTTTTTCATTGGGTTTTTCCACGACAGTACTATTAAAGGATTGACAGAGGAAGTTGTCAGTACTTACTTTCCTTAAGACATTGCCCAAATACTGTAGATCATGCCAAACCAATCTTATTTGATTCTTTGACAAAGTGACTAAATTAGTAGACCAGCAAAATGCTGTGGACGTAGTATACTTAGACTTCAGTAAGGCATTTGACAAAGTAGACCATAACCTACCTCTTGGTAAACTAGAAAAATGTGGGATAGACAGCATCACCACCAGATGGATTTGTAACTGGCTGACAAACCATACTCAATGAGTAGTCCTTAATGGTACTACATCTACATGGAGGGAAGTAACCAGTGGGGTACCACAAGGTTCCATCTTAGTCCCCGTACTCTTCAGTATCTTCATAAATGACTTAGATGAAGGAATAGAAGGGAAAACTCACCAAATTTGCAGATGACACTAAGCTGGCAGGAATAGCCAACACCCCAGAAGATAAGCTCAGGATCCAAAGAGATCTTGACAGACTTGAACAATTGGCCCTATCCAACTGTATATTCTTGCTTTGACACTGAAATTTAATGTGGAGAAAAGCAAGGTTTTACACTTAGGCAGGAAAAACCAAAGGTACAAGTACAAATTAGGTGAAACCTGGCTCAAAAACAGTAACTGTGAGAGGGACCTTGGAGATAACTCATGCTCCCTTTCCTGGGGTCCCCACAATTGCTCCCTCACCCAATCCTGCCATGCTGGGTTACTTACCTTGTGAAGATCTGTCTCCTCTCCAGCCTCTCTGTTTCTTTCTCTACTCCCGGCAAGAGCAGAGGGAGGCCTCTGAGGCCCAGAACGGACCTCCCGAAGCACGTGGCTGCTGCCCACGGCCTCTGTTCTAGGCCTTCGAGGCCTGGAGGAGGCCTCCGAGGCCCACAATGGACCTCCAGAGGCATGTAAAAGCCTCCCCGGCCTCCGTTCTGGGCCTTGAAGGCCTGGAGGAGGCCTCTGAGGCCCAGAACACACCTCCGGAAGCACGCAGCTGCCACCCACAGCCTCTGTTATGGGCTTTGGAGGCCTCCTCCAGGCCTCGGAGGCCCAGAACGGACCTCCGGAAGCACACAAAAGCATCCCCTGGCCTCCATTCTGGGCCCACAGAAGCATCTCTCGGCCACCTTTCCAGGCAGCAGCAGCCTAGAAAAGGCCTTCGATGCCTGGAACTGGCTTCTGGAGGCCTGTGGAAGCCTTCTCTGGCTTCTGTTCCATTCTCTGTTGCAGAGAACAGAGGCTTAAACTACCGTGAGATCACACGAGATCAGTAGCATGAGATCTCGCACCACTGATCTCGCATGATCTTGCGTTACTTTAGGCCTCCATTCTCTGTGAACACACCAAAGTCCTGGAGCATCCAAGAAAGTGAAGGATCTCTTAATCTTCGCAAGGTGATTATCCACAGGCCTAGTGCCTAGGGAGACCCGACGGGGTGGGAGAGAGGGAATAGCCAGGGTGAATGTTGCAGTGCCACTGTGGTCATTCGTAAGGGTGAACGACTGCCGTGGTATGGCAACATTCGTAATTTCAGGACTTTTTCGTAAACACTAGGAGGTGCTTATCGTGTAACTTCGAACATTCACTAAAGGAATGCTCGTAACTCAGGGATTACCTTTATAATACAAACATTTTGCATTGAAAAAGAAAAGGCAATGAATAAATAGGGCATAATTATACTTTTAATCCTTAGGTTGGGGATAGGGATTTCCTAATAAACATATTAACTCCATTATACTGAAATATAAATATAAAAAATGGATATTGAAAATTCACATTCAAATAGTAAAATAAATGGATGCATAAAAAGCCAGTCCACAAAATCCCTTCCTGAAATACACAACTGAAATAGGTAAAAATGGCATCAGAAATTAGCACCATAGTCTCTCCCTACCCTTAGTGCTTCTTATAGGACATCAATCTTTTTGTCATTTATTTTATTGGAATTTTATCCTGCCTTTATTACTTTGTAAGTAACTCAAGGCTGCACTTCCTGTAGAGTAGCCAACTGAACAGCCCAGAAAGTTTTTCTGGAAAGCAGCTTTTCCAATTTGGAACCTTGGAGTAGGACCCCCAAGTTTGAATGACCCTCCTGGGTTAGGGAGGGTCTTAGAAATTACCCATGATCCTCCAGACAGCAGCAGTTTGCAAGAGGTCCCTGGAGCGGGACTCTGGTGTTGGATGGTGAGTTGCCCAGCTGGGAAGCGGGGCTAGCAGCCATTTCACAGTGGAAAAAAGCAGCCGTTTTGAAAAAAAAATATTTTTAAATATTTCTTAAACACCATGATAATTATCTTTACTAATCTAAAAGAGACTGGTTTTGGTTGCGGTCTGCTACTCCTTTTTGAAGTTCAGTGCCGTTTTAGGGATACATTACTGCTAAATAATGAGGATGAGGGCTGCTGCTGCTGAGCCAAAATAAGGAAGCAGGGAATACTTTTTCTTTTTTAACTTTGTTGGAGAAACATAATGATTTAAAAATTTGTGGTTTAAGTTTGTCTTTTTTATGAATTTGTCATCCACATTTGCAGTCAGGACTTCTAACTTTCAACTCTGAGCTGTTTGTTATGGGAGTTTGAAATCTTCCGATTTTAATTAAAACTGATTGGCCAAGATACACCTGCTGACCTACAAAAGCTTGATAATCCAGAGATGCAATCAAGCATGGAAAGTTATCAAACCACTGAGATTACTGCACAAGTATTTGACAAATCAAAGGACTCAATTGTTTTCTTGCAATGTGCATCTCACAGTAACAGTGTCTACTATCAACATGGTTTAATTACAACTCTCCCAGTGCAAACGAAAGAAGAATTGCAAGTAAGTCCATGAGCCACAAGAGAACAGGTTTTGGATTTCCACTTCAAAATTGAAATGGAGATTGACAATACTGATATATCTGTTTTAAAAACTATATCTGAGAATCTCTTGAGAAAAAGAAAGTTTATATTTATCCAAGAGACATTCTGAAGATGAGAAATATTTCATTACGTTAGGACAAGCTGGAGGTAGTGACTTAAATTCAATAGGCTAATTGGCGTCAGGATGGGTCTCTTACTGGTTTGATATATGTAATTATAAAATTTAACTAATTCTTTTGTACTTATAAAATGTGGGTTTGAAAATGGGATAAGTTACCACAAAAGTTTGTAAAATATTATTGAAATTTAATTTGGAAAGTATGCTTAAAAGGAAGAGGGAAAGAAAAAGTTTCTGATTTTTTTGTCTTCTTTTTTATAATGTTTGAGCAATGGGAAATTATTGAATTATATTTTGAAAAAAGAACACTTCTTTTTAAATGATGTATTAGAATTGTAATTGCAAAGAAGACAATTTTTAAGAAATATTTAAGAGTTTTAAAATGAATATTAAATTGGAATTAGGTTTAAGGTTGTTGGGCAAAGAATTTGAAATAATATTGTGAACTCTGTTATTATAGATGATGATAGTGCAGAGTACCTAATAAATGTAATAGAAATACTATTCTCACAATGGGAAAAATGGATTTGGTTGAGATGACAAGGTAGATTGCTTCAAAGAGAAGAGTAAACTTAGTCATGTTTCTACTGGGAAATCGCTTGTTTTTTATGCTCAAAATAGAAAAAACGGAACTTAGACTTTAGTTTGAAGATTAAATAATTGTGTTATAGAAATGGATTGTAGCAACTAAATGTAATGCAAAAAGTTGAGGCTGCAATACAAGAGGTTGTAGCTACTATTTCACCGTACTAGAAAGAGTAGAAAATTAATGCTTTTTTTGCACCCTCTTTTCTCTCCTATTTAATCTTTATTTTCACTGTATTTTATACTATAATAAATTTTATTAAAATAAGTAATTCAAGGCAGAAAAATACCCAATATTCCTCCCTCCTCTTATTTTCCCCACAACTCCACTGTGAGGTGGGTTGGGCTGAGAGTGACTGGCTCAAAGTCACCCAGCTTGGCTTTCATGCCTAAGGTGAGACTGGAACTCACAAGCAAATCTAGACAGACTAAAATAATGTTATATAACTGGAGAAATGAGACCCAGTACAGAGATAAACTATTTTAGAATAGAATTTGGCCACAGCATTGACATGATGTATTTTTCTTTAAATATGAAGATATAAAAAGAACTAGCCTGACACACTCTGAGTTTGAAAGAATCATGCACAATAAAATTAAAAATGGGGAAATGTAAAAACATGTATTAAATGTCTCTAGAATGTAAAATTCAGTCTTTAAAACATTTTGGGAATGGGAGCTTGTGAAAAAATATTAGTGACAAGGCCTTGGATAAGCCTATCACTCCATCCCAGCCCCTTGGGGAAAAGCCAACCCTTCACCACTCTGGAAGGCTAAAAGGGCAGGACCCTGCTGGATCCCAGGGAAAGATTAGATGGCAACAAAATAACCTGGCTCCATGCCTTAATGTAGGTCTTTAAGGGTAATAACCAGCACTTTAAACTGCACCTGGAAAACAGATTGGGAGACAGTGCAGCTCACACAACAGTGGTGTAACATGAGCAAACTGAGGGGTAACCAGCACTGCACCAGAATTTGTTCCAACCTTCCTCATAAAAACTATATACATACATTTTGTGTGTTTGTGTGCATGTACAGTATGTAAGAGAAAGGAAACCTTTCTTCAGGTCCACACTTCTGTAATCTTTCAGGGGAAGGTATCTGAAGCATCTGTTCTTGGCTCAGATACAGTGAGAAGATGGTCCCACAAGTAAGCCTTGTACAGCTTTATACATGTACAATACCAACAGTTTCATTGGGAAAAAGGGAAACCTAATTTCACCCACTCATGCCTGTGACACAGCAGTGTTTATACACAGGTTTTCCTCTGCATTTAGAGAAAAAAGGAGCCTCATAGCTCCTGATTTACATCACCCAGTAAATGAAAAGCACAAGTATGAGGGAGGTGAACTAGACTTGTCAACTGCAGTGGCCACTAGTTTTCTGCATTTTTGTATAGTATTTTATTAATTTTCATTATTAGATTTCATTAGTGCTTAATGAATGTATTGTCTGGGTTGATTTGTTTTGCTTAGTAATACAAGTTAAGTTCTTACTCTTTATCCCATTTTTCCAGCCACTGATAAAATAAGTTCCATGTTTGAAAATATTCTGTACCTTCTTTTTCTTTGATTCTCAATGTAAGTCTATCCATTTCAGCACAGTCCAGTATTTTCTTGATTATCTCTTCATCCAGTGGTGTATTTCATTTTTCCAGTGCTGAGCAAATACAATCCTTGCTGCTGTTAGTACATGTAATGTTAAATATACACTTTGTTTATCAATTTTTTCTGGAATTATACCTAATAAAAAAGTTCAGGTTTAAAGTCTACGTGTTTCCATAACATCTTTTCTAACCAAGTATGTATTTTTGTCCAAAATTATTTTGCTTTAACACATGTCCACCACAGGTGATAATATGTACCAGAATTTTGATTACATTTCCAACATTTACTAGACATATTTTTAAACATTTTTGCTAATCTGACAGGTGGAAGATGTCATTTATAAAACATTTTATATAAGTGTTCTTTATACGAAGTTGCCATTGTCAATTTATAGTTTCTTTCTCAAAGATTTTGCCATTTCTCTAATTCTATATTGTATCCAAAAACTTTTGCCCATATTATCATTGTTTCTTTCACTTGTTCATCTTCCATTTTCAAATTCAATAAAAAGTTATACAATTTCTTAATCAGTTTTTCATGAGAAGTCAACAACACCTGATCAAACATTGTCTGGTCTTTATAAAAAACATACATTTTAACATCTTTATCATACCTCGATTGCATTTGCAGTCGAGGCCACCATGATAAGTCAATACCCTGATCTTCTAACTCTTGTTTAGATTTTAATTTCCCATCTGTATACAGAATATCCTTATATGTTAGAATTTTCTCAAGTTTAACTAAGTTTGGGTGAACAAATGCTTCCATCGTTGATAGCCATCCTGGGATTTTCATATAGATTTTTGGTTTTATCTTTTCCCATACAAATAATAATGCGTTTCTTATGTAGTGGTTTTGGAAATATCTATGGGTTTTATTCTTTTCATACCATAAAAACGTGTGTCATACAAGTTGTAAGTCATGTCCTTCTAAATATAACAATCTTTTATTTCTGAGGGTTAAAAATCCTCCATTTTCTTTAGCTTCTTGTCTTATATTTAAGTTTTATTCTCCTAGTAGTCCTTTTCTGTTTGTGTTCTCTTGCCACTCATTCTCCTTCTTGATCTGTATTTTCTTTTTCTTCTTCGCTTTGTATAGCTGCCTCTTCTGTTACTAGCGCTATCTGTTTTTTATATTCCCTATTAGCTTGCATTTCTTTTATTTTTTCTTCAAAGAAGATTGCGTGTCTCTCATAAAGATTGCCTTAAAGATGGAGTCCAATCTATATCCCTCTGGGACCAGCCATCTGAAATTCACTCCTTTTTCATTTAGTTTTGTAGTCAGGAATTGCTATTGTTTTCGGCAGTCTCTTATCCTCCTAGGGATCTGTTTCAGGACCACAATTTCTTTTTTTCTATATATCAGTGGTTTGTCCCTCACTCTTTTCAGTATTTCATCCCTTGTTTTTTTTCACAAATCTAACATGCACCTCCCTGGGCACTCTGTGTCTCCTTGCGTAGCTTGAGTTTATTCTATATATTTGGTCAATTTCTCCTTCCATCTCATTTTTTTCAATTTCCAGTGCTTCAGCCAGCATATTAGTGATCAGTTCTGTTAGATCTTCCTTCTTGTCTTCAGGTATATTCTGTAGTCTTAAGAAGTGTGAGGCTTTCTCCATCTCCAATACTGCAACTTTATCTTCCAAGTTTTTATTTTCCTGTGCTAATCTTTGATTTTCTTCTTTTATTTCCTCCAACTTTTTCTCCATTTCCTCTGATTTATCTTCCATTTTCTGGATTCTTTGTTCATTCTTTGTAATCATTTGTTGGATGTTTTGTAGCTGTGAATTTATATTGAAGACCTGTTCATTTATCTTATCCAAGTTGTTTCTTGTCTCATCATGGTTTCTTCTTGTATCGTCTTTGTGTGAAGCAATTGCTTCTTGAATTAACTGCAGTGTTGTCTGCATTTCCTTTTGGAAATTATTAGCTTTTTCTTGTTGGAGCATTGTTTCAATAGATCTCTGATATACCGGGCTAGGAGCCCCAGATGAGGGTGCAGAAGCTGTTTTTTAAACAGTTTTAGCAAGGTTTGGGGCACTCATTTTTGTTTTTATTCCCACCCTCCAGTTACTCTGTCATCAATCTGCTGTACTCTCTGGAAACTATCCTTATTCAAAAGAACAAATCTTATATTCAATACATCACTACACAGTTTAAATTTAACATCATATTATATAGTTCTTATACTCCTTGTATGTAGCCTTTATAATCCTGTGAATTCCAAGATATGTGCCACAAAAATAAAAGTTTTGTAATCCCGAAGGGGAAGAAGAAGGAGGGGGAGGGGGAGAGGAGATCAAGCAGGCTGGCCATGAGCCGATCTACAACTGCTGTGGCAGCCACCTGTGCTGGCAGCAGCAAACAGGCAAGAAATGCAGTGGGGGAGGGGTCACCCTCCAAGAGGAATGAAAAAAGGCAGCAATGGCTGGAGGTGAGGCACGGAGGAGGGAAGGAGATGGAGAGTGGAAGGATTCTTATGTGCTTTTGTGACTTTGAAGTTCTGGGATTTGTGCAATGAGGGCTTTGTGTTCTTAAGGAGTGTTTGGCAATTTCTATTTGGCTGATGGTGTTAGCTTCTATTGCTCTGCTGTTGTTAGCTGTAAGTTTTGCTGCAAGGGATTTTGAAGTATTTTTCTCCTGAATGGATTTTGCCTGTAGCATTCCTTTACTTATGAATGGAGCCATTAGGGGAGGTTGCCTTAGCGGACAGCCAGTACTTACATTTTTTTTTCTTCCTTAAGTGCTGGCTGCGCTCCTTACTTTCCTTTCTAGCCAGTAGCTAATTCTTAAAGGGGAATGTGCCTTTTTAAGCTAGTTCACTCAGCAGCTTGTCTTTTCTGTCTCTGGAGGCCTTTCCTTGTTTGATCAATATATGGAAGAGGGAAAATATGGGGGGGGGGGTTCAAATTCTTCCTTCAGAAGGAGATGGGAATGAGAAAAAGGGAGGCAGGGAAGGGAGGGAGGAAAGGAAGTCCCGCCTTAGCACTTGGCCACCAGCAGCTCTGCCATTGACTTTGCTTGTGAAAAGGTTGCAGAAGGGGATCACATGACCCTGGAACACTGTAACCATTATAAATATGAATCAGTTGCCAAGCATCCAAATATAAATCACATGACCCTGGGCATGCTGCAATGGTCATAAGTCATTTCAGTGCAATTGCAACTTTGAACAGGTTTTTATTTTGGTCATCAAGTTTTTGACACCTTGCTAGGTGGTACTTGAATATTGCCATATCCTAAAAGTGGTACAATTGGTAAAAAGGTTGAAAAGCCCTGCCTTAGGACCCCCTGGCATGATGAAATCAGCCGTGGGAAGTGGAGCTCTGCTTTCCCTCGCCTGTGCCACCACAACGCCAACCAGTCTCCTAATTTTCTGCATTGAAGCTCTTGTGAGAAACAGATATAGCATATGTGAAAGGATGCCAACAAGTTTAACTGTCTTTTTATTAAACTTGCTGTATACTCAGATTTCATGAAATCAAAGACCAAGAAATTATAAATTTTTAAAGTTTTTATTTTAAAAAATTGCATTTTAAGCCCACAACCTTATCCAAACAAGGTAAGTCTATCACAGTAACTGAATCTGAGATTAAACTGTGCCACTAATCAGTAAGATGAAGCAGAGGTTTACTTGAAAGTACTTCAGTTAGTTCACATAGTTACTTTATTGATTAGCCCATGGGCCATATCAAGGTGCAAAGTTCCAAACACACATTACTAAAATGCAGTAAAAACAATTTAAAATGGAATTGGTTAAAATACAATTTAAAATGAAATAGAAATAAAATACAATTTAAAATGAAATTAGAATCTAATACAGCAATTTAATATGTAGATAGAGAAAATATGATAAAATTATATTTCACTATCACCCTTACAATCTACCCCAAAGAGTCTCACATATGCCAATCTCAGCTGAACCATTTTGCTCAGGTACTGTGCTGTGTTAAATGCAATTTTCAAATTCTGGCTGCACATAAGGTAAGTTATTTTGATATGGGGATCCCAATGGGTCATTCGTTTAGTGTATAGGCCAAGGTACCTGTCTCTCACCCTCTTATATAGGCAGCAAATAGGATGTGAGCCAGGTCCTCGACCTCTGCCGCTCCACTGATGCAGAGACATCCATTATAGGGTATAGAGTGGAATCTCTCATATCTGACCATTGTGTCAAGCTGTTCAAATCTCGTTTGCATGAATATTTCCCTAAGATGTTTTGGCAGTTATAACTTCAAATAGCTCTCTGCTTGAAAAGTGCATTTGTATTTGCTCAGCCATTTCAAGTTACCCACCTTACTAAGGATAGCTATGTCATTTTGTGCTTCTATATCCTTAATTCTTTGGGCAGCTCTTTTTTTAAAGATCTTTCCCATGTTACACAAGAGACAGGAAGGCCACAGATTCTTACAAAATTTGTCAATTTACCCAACCAGGAAGTCTGTGATTGTAATTTTATCTGCTCTAGTAGGCATAACTTGGGGAGTCTATCACTCTCCATTTCATTAATTTTATGCCAGTAATTATGTTCTGATTTTGGATAGAGCATGAATTCTATAGATTCCCAGTTCAGCTCTAACTGCTGCAGCAGATGTTCTTAGATCTATGCCCAAAATACATCTCAGGTGCTGGGACTGCATTTGTTCTAGTGCTGTAATTGAGTATATACCCCAAACTTCTGCTCCATACAAGAGCAGAGGAGTAACCTTAGCTTTATATACTCTGATTAATGGGACAAGGGACCCTGGATAACTATGATTCTTTAATTTAAGCAGTAGATTCAAATGAGCCTTTGCTCTGAGTGTGCTCCGTTGATGATGGCAAGCCCAAGATCCAGTCTTGCAAAACGTTATGCCTAAGTATACAAAGGTATTAACCTGTTCAATTGATTCACCATGTAATTGCCATCTATGTCTCTCATGATGTTTTCCAAACACCATGATTTTTGATTTAGATTTACTGATGGTTAGGGAGTTGTCCTGGCAATAGGAGCTAAACCTTCTTAATAGCCTGCATAATCCTACTTGTGAATATAATAGGATCATCGGCATATGTACCATGGGATCCTTCATTAACCCTGGCAGGTCATTAATGTATAGATTAAATAATAATGGGGCCAGAATACACCCTTGTCTTACCCCTTTATTTGTGTGAATCCTGTTAGTCAGGGCCCCATTAACCCCATACTGCACCTTCAAGCAGGTACTTGTGTAAAGGGCTTTAATCAAAGCTAGCAGTCTAGGTTCTATTTTAAGGGATGTCAATTTACTCTGTTATGTGCTCCTGGCTACTTTCCTTTGTGACCAGAGGCAAGCTCGCCTGACCAATAACCAGCCAAGACACAGTGAAGGCCTTTTGTTTCGTTTATTGCAATAAGCGGGGAGAGAAGCTATCAAAGCTTGGTTCTCTCCAAAGTTTTAACCCAAAATATCTCCTTCTTTTATTCATCCCTATCACTGGCCGCTACAGCCCTCCTCTTTCCCCATTGGCTGAGGTAGTATGAGGTTACACTCTTTCCGTCCGCCTATACACATTTCCTGATAACATACTAAATCATATTCACATATACAATAAGAATAAGAAAAATTATTTTCTTATGGTTATTTTAAACTCAGTATATATTTATGTCTCCATTTTAAACAATAAGTTCTTTTCCTGTTTTTCAATCCAGTGTCCCTCTCTTCTTATCTTATTCAGCTTATTTTCCTGTTTTCCATTCAACCTTCCTTTCTGGCTAGCCATTTCCTATAAAAAAAACTATTTATCTATTTTATTACTTCCCTCTTCCTTTCTCAGACCCAACTATTTTTGCCTATATGGTTATCTTACTTCCTTAATGTTATCTCTTTCTGACTCTCACCATCTGTATTTTTCTTATTCAATTAGTTTCCATTGTATTGTAGGTTTTAACTGTCTCTGAAGATTTATCATATTGATGTATATTTATCAATCCCCCCTGTATTTCTGTATACTCTGATGAATCTTCATTTTTGGCTATATTAGATAACATAAATTGAATCTGTACATCTTCTCCAGAGATGTTTTTCGCTACTGACCCCAATGTTTTTGGCGCAAAATGAAATACAGCAGGTTAAACATTGGAGACAGACACAACACATAATACCTATCACAATTATAAACACTAGTCCTATAAATATTTGTTTTAACCATCCAAAATTGGGAAGCCAATTTGTTAACCAACTCCAATCACCCCACATATTTTCATACTTTTGTTCAGCAGCTTTGGCCACATTCCTGATTCCTTTTGAAATATCCATTCTGCTTCATGATTGTCAGCTACCTTTAAATCCCACAAACAAATTTTTACCTTTATTTCCCAGGCTGTTCTGGTGTGTTTTCTTCAGTAATATTAGAAGTAGAATCCACCCCCTCATGATTATTACACAGTATTTCACACCCACAAATTGATCCACAATTACAACAATAACAATAAAAATAATCACTAACTATTACAGAGGTAGCACATCTACCACCTAATTCTTACAATGTACAATTCTACATTTTCAGTTTCTAATGGTATGACTTCTGACTTAATTATTCATTTTATTTGTAACAAACAACTTTTACTTCTCTGATGAGTCACCACCAACATCTTTGTTCTTCGTCTGGGGTCACCTGAAATTCTAATAAAGATATTCAAAATAGATAGGGGTTCTGGTCCACTACCCATTCAAGTCCTTTTAAACATGGCTTTCAGTCCTTGTCCTGGAATAACTGTCCACCCTCTTTCAGGTCCAGTCACCACCTTTGCTCATGTGTAGTGAGTCCAACCCTTCTCAGCCCTCCGGACAGCAGATTTAACATAAGGAACTTCCTTTCTTTGGTTGTAGAAGTTCCTCCTTCCATTTACGATTCAGCACCCACTGTCCCGGCTGGATCTTATGGACTGGAAATTCCAAAGGAGTTGTTTGCGCCACCAAGCCTTCCTGTCAAAGAGAAGACAGAGACCCCAGTACTTGTTCTACATTTAGCTATTTGTCTCCCTGCTTTGGGAGCCTTAACCCTTTATTAACCCTTTTACATATCAAACATCCCTCTGTAGCCCTTTGGGCTATCCCATAAATTCCAAGGGTAGCATAGAATTTCAAATACATTTCTACCTATGCTTTAATTCCCCAATATTTCCCCTCATATAGTTTTTGGATCACCATTCTTGCAGTACCTTGTGATAACCACAGAATCCCCTTAAGACCATTTTTGTTGTTTGGTAATTATAAATCTACTATATCCTCACTCCTTTTACTATCTATTTTCCTTTCCCCTTCAACTATAATATATTCTAGATATTTTACCTCCTTTCATACCAATTGGGCTTTATTTGCTAAACACCCTCAATCCTTTCTTCTGCCAAAAAGTTGCTTTCCCATTTCTTTATAATTCCCAGAATAAGATCTTACAAAACTGGGAAGCTACATAAAAATGTATTTGCTTCCACATCTTAAAAGTGGAGGAAAGAAAAGAAAGAAAAAAATCATTTGTCCTGTATCAGATAGACTACACTTGTCCATGGAAGCTCTATCAAAAATTGTCACATTTTTCTTTCTCCTCCCCCTTTCACCCTGATTAGATACCATGTTACAAAAATATAACTCAATAAACTTATTGTAAATAACACATTCAGGATTTTAAAAGGTAAAGCACATAGGCTCACCAATTAGCATTGGGCCAACATTTCTGGAATGCCTTTTGTCTCAGGAAAATAACATTCAAATCACTCTTGTGGCAGCACATCAAAGAACACCAGGATAGCTAAGAAGACAAAAGATTGTCTCCCCCTTCCCCCACTCACTAAACCAGACAGAGTAAAAATTTATACAAAACTTTTGCTTGAAACAGCCCTCAGTCAGGAGGAAAATTGCCATAACATTTACAGAAGTGGCTTGCCAATACCTCCCTCCTAGGGCTGAACAAAAATAAACCAGCCCCAAAACACTCAGCCAACCGTCATGGCTAAAGCAGGATTTGAACTCAAATCCAGCCTTGCAGCCTGTGGCTATAACCCTGAAACCAAACTGATTTTCAATAAAGATTTCCCTCCCCCTCCTTGGCTCCAAGGAAAAGGAAAACAAATTGTACACACACAGTATGCAGCAATTAATCATCTTTTCTGCAGTAGCAAGGAGTCCCAAAGACACATATTTATCAGATGTTAAATAAAACATAATAAGATTGTTCCTTTGACAAGAATACCCTCTGTTGAGTCCTTGGCGGAAAGCAGACACGAGAAGCAGTTGAAGTTCTCAGTTTTCTTTATTCTGCGTTCAGCTTACAAGTAGATGGCTTCAGCAGCTCCCAAAACCTCCCAGCTTCTTATATAGACATTTCCCGGGTAAATGCGATACTTTTCCCGCGCCAGCACCCGCGCATGCGCACGGCGCTGGCGACAGCCTGTCTGGTCCCGGGCAGCTTTGCACCTGCCCGGGACTGCCTGCAAACGCCCGAGCCGTTTGCAAGGCTCGGGACATAACACCCCTTTCCCCCGGGCTAAAACTACTACCAACATATAATCATTTATTTTATGCAGTGTTCTGCTTCTCAGTGCTCCTATCGTTACCTGGCTTTTGTTTAGCCAGCAATGTTATGTAATCCTCTAAGTATTTAGGAGACTTCTTTGCTCTCTGTGACCTTCTCAGCTCTGGGTTACTAGCATGAGTTCCCTGACTGGAGGGAGATGTGAGCCTGTTCTCCTTATTTTGCCTTGGTGCCTTCCAAGGACTGTGCCCCGATGCCTGGCCTGCTTGCTCGCCCACCGGGCTCGTCAGGCCAGGGCTTCTGTCACTTTGTGACCTGGTTGACCTGCCTAGCTGTAGACCCTCGGGCCCCTTGAAGTGATAGCCACTGCTGGGCGTCTCTGTTGAACCTCCTAGGTCCGTCCAAGACCTGTCAGGAGGTTGTCCATTCCCTGAACCCCGTTCAGTGTCCGGGCTTGTGTGGGTTTCTGTACTTTCCCAAAACTCAGTTACTCCCTGATTTGGGCTAGAGGTGTTGTAGTCGGGACTTGGTTCCTCGACCACCTCCCTGTATGTTTGACCCCCTGTAGGATTTGGGGTAAGGTCAGGCCAACCTTGGGGATTGTGTGCCAGCTCTCTTGCGGGGAATGATTTGTTGGGATGCCCCCGGGTATCCTCCGTGACTGGAGTGCTGTGTGATGTGTGTGGAAAGTGAGTATGCCCCCGGGGTGACTCCCTGGCTGGAGTAGGCGTGGATGCCTGGTAGTTAGGTAGGCTCATAGAATTCTTGTTCGGAGCTCTCGCGGAACCCTGGGATGGGCCGTTTGTGGCTCCATCAGTGGAGATGGGCAGCAGCTCGTGCCCTTCCCTTTGCTCCAAAGGGTCCCCCTCCCCCCCTGGAAAAGACCCAGGAGTCTCATCTGAAAGGGCCCGCCTAGGGCGGAGTTGGTCGATGTGCCGACGCAGGACACGACCGTTGTCCAGGGCTACCTCGTAGGAGAGAGGACCTGTGACCCTGGAAATAGAAGCGGGGACCCATGTATGACCAGGCCTGTAATTGCGAGCCCAAACCGGGGCACCCACAAGTAGTTGTCTAGGTGCCCTAGGATGTGAGGTAGATGAAGGCAGTCTGTCCGGATGCAACCGGTCAAGTTTAGTAGTAAGTTGACGCCCCCAACGAAGTTCAGCTGGGCTTCTCCCTGTAGAAGTGGACGGTGTGGTGCGATAAGAAAGGAGAAAGTCAGTCAACCTGTGATGCCAGTCCCCGTAGGTGAGTCTTTTCAATGCGTCCTTTGTGATGCGCACCATACGTTCAGCCATACCGTTGGTGGATGGGTGGAAGGGTGCAGACGTGGCATAACGAATCATGTTTGCCTGTAAGAAAGCTTGGAATTCGGAGGAAGTGAATTGAGGGCCGTTGTCGGACACAATGACATCTGGCAGCCCGTGTGCAGCAAAAATCCCCCTCAGTACCTGAATAGTCTTTGCAGTGGTGGTGGATGAGACAGGTACAACCTCAAGCCATTTCGAATGGCTGTCGACAAGGACCAAGAAGAACTGGCCCTGAAAGGGTCCAGCGTAGTCAATGTGCACCCTAGACCATGGGGACTGTGTTTCCTCCCATCTAAGCACAGGAGCTTGGGGCATCTCTGGGCGAGATCGTTGGCACAGGTGGCATGCATGCACCTTAGCCTCAATATCTTTATCTAAACTAGGCCACCACAAGTGGCTGCGCGCAAGAGCCTTCATACGAACAATGCCAGGATGACCCTCGTGGAGGGATTCTAAGACCCTAGTCCTCATTGAGGTGGGAATGACAACTCTGTTTCCCCAAAGCAGACAACCCTGAGAAAGGGACAGCTCGTTCCTTTTGGACCAGAAACTCTGAAACTCAGGACTAGGGCAGTGCTCAGGCCAACCAGACAAAACCCAGGAACGGACACGTGAAAGTGTGTGATCTGTACCTGTTTCAGCGGCAACATCCCTGGCACGAAGAGGGAGCTCGGGCAAGGCTTGGATTGATAGAATGGTGACAGCTGGCGCAGGGTCAGCTTCTACTACTGGCAGAGGCAATCTACTGAGGCCATCAGCATGGCCCATTTCTTTTCCAGGCTTGTGGAGTAAAGAAAAATCATATGCAGACAAAAAAATAGACCACCTAAGCATTCTAGGGGAAATGATTTGGGGAGTCTGCTTACGTGAGGTAAACAGTCCCAGCAGAGGCTTATGGTCAGTGAAGACCGTGAAGTGCCTGCCATATAGAAAGTCATGGAATTTTTTAATTCCAGCAACAACAGCCAGAGCCTCCCTGTCTATCTGAGCGTAGTTGCGCTCAGCAGAAGACAATGTTCTGGAGTAATATGCAACAGGAACCTGAGTTCCATCAGACCTGAGGTGGCTCAGGACAGCTCCAACCCCGTAAGGGGATGCATCACAAGCGATGCACACAGGAAGGGACTCGTTGAAATGTGCAAGTACACTGTTAGAAGTGAGCAAAGCCTTGACTTTGTTAAAACAACCCTCATGCGTTTGTGACCACTGCCACACTGCTTGCTTGTCTAGTAGCCTGTGAAGAGGCTCAGCTACACTAGCTTTTTGTGGAAGAAAAGAATTGTAGAAATTCAGGAGGCCCAGGAAGGCCTGAAGTTCGGCCTTGGACTTTGGCCTAGGTGCTTCTAAAATAGCAGTTAGTTTGGATTCAGCAGGGTGAATCCCAGCAGCATCAATTTTGAACCCCAGAAATTCAGTAGAAGGCACCCCAATCTTGCATTTGTCTTTTTTGAGCTTGAGGCCTGATTTCCTGAATCTTAACAGAACAGCCCTTAGCCTTTCAGCTAGAATGTGTGTGGAGTCTCCTGCAATTAAGACATCATCAAAGTAGGGGCAAACCCCCGGTATGCCCCGCAGTGTGTTTTCCATTACGCTTTGGAAAATCCCAGGAGCGACATTCACTCCAAACTGCAGCCTTTTTACCTTAAAGGCTCCCCTGTGGGTCACAATAGTCTGAGCTATAGCAGCATCATCATCAACAGGCAGCTGTTGATACGCTTGAGCTAGGTCAAGCTTTGCAAAAACGCGCCCCCCCTTGAGGGAGGCCAGAATATGACTGACCACAGGAACAGGATAGGCATGTTGCTGCAATGCCTTATTCAGAGTGCATTTGTAGTCAGCACAAATGCGAATATCCCCATTTGCCTTTAGAGGCGTGACAATGGGGGTCTCCCAAGGACTGGAATCAACAGGTTCTAGGATTCCCTGTTGAATCAGTTTGTCTAACTCAGTGTCAATTTTACTCTTTAAAGCAAAAGGGACCCTTCTTGCTTTAATTCTAATGGGAGTGACAGTGGGGTCTAGCTTTAAGGACACAGGGGGTCCTTTGAATGTGCCCAGCTGGGGGCTGAAAACATCTGCAAATTCTTTGCAGACTTCCTGTAGGTCGAGTGTTTGTAAACTGTTGAGTCCTGTGACGTGTATCCCCAGGGCCTCAAACCAATCGAGTCCTATGAGACTCGTTCGTTCACCCCCTACTACTAATAAGTCTAGTGGACCTTCAAAACTCTTGTATTGCACGTTAAGGGTGGCCTCCCCCTTAACACACACTCTTGAATTTTGAAAATCTGTTAACACAATGTCAGAAGGCCTTAACTTGGCCTGAGTTCCACTACCGGAACAAATCTTCCTAAATGTATGCAAGGAGATAATTGAAAAGGCAGACCCTGTGTCTAGTTCCATAGATAATGGAACCCCTTGTAGCTTCACCTTGAGTGACAGCTTTTTCTTAATGGGCTTGTGTGTGCCTGTCCTAAGGATGCTTCTTCGCGAAGCGCAAAACCCTACCCTATTCTGGCTGGGGAATCTGGTACCTTTCAGGCGCAGTTCTTCCTGAGGTTGTACCTTTCGTCGGCCCAGACACACAGCTGCAATGTGTCCTTGTTTGCCGCATGCCCGGCAGGTAGCGGAGTGGAACTTGCAGTCGGTTCTCCTGTGGCGACCTCCACAGCCGATGCACTTGAGCGGAGCTGAAGAGCTTCCCTTCTGTTTTTCTTCCTTCGTGGGGTGGAGACGGTCGACTTCCTCGTCCGGATCCTCCTCGGAGTTTCTTTGGACGTCTTCCTGGTGCACGGATGCAACCTCTGGACTGTTTCTGATCGGCCGCATGTTCTTGACAGCGCCGCCTGCTGCTTCTTCTGCGGTGACTTCCCTTAAGGCATCTTGGTAGGACAATTCTTCTTTAGCGAAAAGTCTCTGTTGTAGATCTCGATGCCTTAACCCGCACACGAATCGGTCCCTCAGTCGTTCTTCGAGGTCTTTGAACTCGCAGTGCTTGGCGGCCTTCCGTAATGCGGCGATGAATTCTTTGGCCGACTCACCGGGCCGTTGATCCCTCTGCTCGAAGGTGTGGCGCCATGCGATGACGGACATCTTGGGGTGGAAGTGCTCCTTCAGTAGCTTCTTCAGATCTGCGTAGCTTACAGACTCTACTGGAACAGGTGCTGCAAGGTTTTCTGCGATGTCGAAGGCGTCTTGGCCGCAAACACAAAGCAGGGTGGCAGCCTTCAAGCTCTCTTCCCTCACTTGGTTTGCCTTGAAGTAGTTCTCCACCCTGGCTACGTATGACTCCCACCGCTCTGGATGTGAGACGTCGAATTCCGAAAGCCTTCCGATTTTCACCATCTTCAGGAGACGGGTCTATCAGCCAGCCTACCCCCGAATGCGCACTGGATTGGCGGGTAGCTGCCGAGTCGACGCCGTTCCGCCGCTCAGGACTCACTTGGGTAAGCTTACACTTCTTCCTTTCCAGGCGGTGTAAGGCAATCCCACCTTCGTCGCCAGTGTTGAGTCCTTGGCGGAAAGCAGACACGAGAAGCAGTTGAAGTTCTCAGTTTTCTTTATTCTGTGTTCAGCTTACAAGTAGATGGCTTCAGCAGCTCCCAAAACCTCCCAGCTTCTTATATAGACATTTCCCGGGTAAATGCGATACTTTTCCCGCGCCAGCACCCGCGCATGCGCACGGCGCTGGCGACAGCCTGTCTGGTCCCGGGCAGCTTTGCACCTGCCCGGGACTGCCTGCAAACGCCCGAGCCGTTTGCAAGGCTCGGGACATAACACCCTCAAATGCATTATTAAGGATAAATCCAAACTAAAATGCAAAGGAAAATCACTGAAGCATGCCACACATACAAAAACAATATCAGAGTTGGATGGGACATTAGAGGTCCTCTAGTCCAGTGGTTCTCAACCTTTCTAATGCCGCGACCCCATAATACAGTTCCTCATGTTGTGGTGACCCCCAACCACTTATACATCACCGGGTGCCAGGGGCGTGGCCAAAGAAAAGGGGGAAAAAATGGCAGACAGCTTTGTTTGGTGACCCCCTTGAAATGGTCATTCGACCCCAAATGGGGTCCCGACCCACAGGTTGAGAACCACTGCTCTAGTCCAACCCCTTACTGAAACAGAAAACTCTATCCATTTCAGACCCTATCAATTTCTAACCTCCTCCCAAAAACCTCCAATAATTAAGCATCCACAGTTTCTGGAGACAATTATCCCACTGATTAATTATCCTTACAGTCAGGAAATTTTACCCAATTTCTGTTCTTTAAAAACACACATACACACAAACAAACATGCAGACAGAAACTGCCTCCCCCCTTTTCTTCTTCTTCTTCTTCTTCTTCTTCTTCTTCTTCTTCTTCTTCTTCTTCTTCTTCTTCTTCTTCTTCTTCTTCTTCTTCTTCTTCTTCTTCTTCTTCTTCTTCTTCTTCTTCTTCTTCTTCTTCTTCTTCTTCTTCTTCTTCTTCTTCTTCTTCTTCTTCTTTTTCTGCATCTTTTACTTCTCCAAGGCAGAAATTCTTGGGTTAAAAAAGTAACAAACTAAACATGTTTAAAAGGATTGCTCAAAAATTTCACCCCCCTTCAATAGCCCTTCCACCATGGGCTTTAAACCCATTCTTCCTTCTAATGTAATGTTTTACTGTATCTGGTGAATTACTTCACCAGGGTTCTTTAAAGTCACCTTTAAAGGATCCATGTGTACCCCTCTTCTATTGCCCTCTTGGGCCCATATAAGAGGGTCCACTTTTCCTTGAGCTTCCTCACTCAAGGTCATAATATTTACAATTATTTCTCTTTCATTCCCCATAATAACACCCCCCAATTTACCAATTAAGTACCTCCTGGCCAAATTACAGCTCCATTTAACCAATACAAAGTTCAGGTCCTTTTACTACTGTCTGGACCATAGCAGATTTAAATATTGTTGCTTCTACTACATGTCCATAATTCCCTGATCCTTAATCTTCCCTTTCCCAATTTGCATTCCTGGAGGTAAAAGTTCAGGGTAAATCTGGTGGTCCAGAATCCACCAAGTACACCCTTTCCTCCTCCAGGGATCCAACCTTTAAGGTTTATCAGGGGTTCCTAAAAAGCTGAACCAGAAAACAGTTTTGTCCCCTGACTCCCCTAATCTTCAAAGTTCACCAAATTTGCTAGTTCTTCCCCCTCCTTCTTCTTAAGGTACTCATTTTCCCAGTGTCCTTCCTCCTTACAAAAGGCACATTTGTTTATTTATTTAAGGACTGGGGAAATTTTTTCTCCTAGAGATTTATATCCCCTGGTGCCAACTGGCTGTCCTCACCCCCAGCCTGCCTTTCCTAATTACTCTTCCTCTTTGCTGGCCTGTTTGCAATAATTGAGCCATGATTTTTATCTTATCTTATGTTTATCTCTCTCCTCTTCTCACTTCGCATATACTTTCTGAGCCTCTTTTACCGCTAATAAATCTTCTATTGTTTTAGTTTTCCATCTGTCTAATTTCTGCATTTGTACCCTAATACCTTCCCATGCTTTCCATTGGTCCTAAAAAAATTTCTAACCTGTTTTCCTACTTCAATAGGATCTTCTATTAGTTTGGGCAATTCTTCCCTAGATTGCCTGATTTCAAAAGCTGTTAGGGGGGACAATTCCCCCCCCCCCTTTGGAGAGAGGTTTTCTCCTCTCTTGTTACCTTCCAAACTATAGGAACCTCAAGAAATACATAGCTTTCTACTTAACTCTTTCACACAAAATAGCAGATCAGAGTTCTCGCCTTTCATCCTGGCCAGGCATAAAACTTCACACAGCTCCTTTCTTTCTCTCTCTCTCTCTTTCCCTCTCTTCCATCTGATTATTTCCATTCTTTTAACACCTTCCATTGTCCTTCTAATTACTAAGAAAATACCCTTCTTCACCCTTTCTTGCTTTTACACCAGACACAAAAAATTCCAAATGCTTCACCCCAGGCAAAATAATCATTCTTATTTTCAAGGAACTTTTTCCAAGCCAATGAGCTCCATCTCCCAAATTTTCCTTTTGGAATAAGACCTTGTTGTTTTGTATATTACTGTTAGAGGGTCTCTCCCTCCCCTCCCCCAGGTCTTTAGAAATGAGTCAATACAATCCCCAAACACACAGACCATTAAACATAATTTCCAGACCTTTCCACTTTTACTCTTTTAGGGCACTTGTAGCTTGTTCTCCAGGCAGTGGAGAAATGCAAGGAGTGTTTCTGATAGACTTTAACCACTGCCTATCCATTCCCCATCGCTCTAAGCTAAGCTGAGAAGCCCAATTTAATTTGTTGGCTGGCCAAACATGTACTTAGGCCAAATATATACTGTAATGTATCATCCCTTCCTTTGTTCAAATGCCTTGTTTAAAGCATTGACTTAAAACACTTCAACATTCTCCCTAAGGGATTCCCATCTCCCTAAGGGGGTTCATTCCAGAATGTAAATACCTTTCCTCTTTTTCCTTATTGGCCAGCACACTGGCCGGGAGGCGTCCCTCCTCTTCAAACTCTTATTGCCCATTAACACCTCTCTGATATATAGATACCCCTCTGGTATCTTACCTGTCAGGCTGAGTTCAAGTCCTTCCTTAGGTCGGCCGACTTTCCCTTAGGTTTTCACTGGGTCCTGGCTTTCCGTCTCGGGATCTCCAATTCCTCCTTGCTTGAGCAGGGGCAATCCGACCTTTAGGGCTGGGAAAAACTTACCCAGGTGCGCACTCCCCTTTCGAATATCCCCGGCTGCCAAAGATGGAACGGATGCAAATCCCGGAGGAGCCCCCAAGGCTGTTATGTGCTCCTGGCTACTTTCCTTTGTGACCAGAGGCAAGCTCGCCTGACCAATAACCAGCCAAGACACAGTGAAGGCCTTTTGTTTCGTTTATTGCAATAAGCGGGGAGAGAAGCTATCAAAGCTTGGTTCTCTCCAAAGTTTTAACCCAAAATATCTCCTTCTTTTATTCATCCCTATCACCGGCCGCTACAGCCCTCCTCTTTCCCCATTGGCTGAGGTAGTATGAGGTTACACTCTTTCCGTCCGCCTATATACATTTCCTGATAACATACTAAATCATATTCACATATACAATAAGAGTAAGAAAAATTATTTTCTTATGGTTATTTTAAACTCAGTATATATTTATGTCTCCATTTTAAACAATAAGTTCTTTTCCTGTTTTTCAATCCAGTGTCCCTCTCTTCTTATCTTATTCAGCTTATTTTCCTGTTTTCCATTCAACCTTCCTTTCTGGCTAGCCATTTCCTATAAAAAAACTATTTATCTATTTTATTACTTCCCTCTTCCTTTCTCAGACCCAACTATTTTTGCCTATATGGTTATCTTACTTCCTTAATGTTATCTCTTTCTGACTCTCACCATCTGTATTTTTCTTATTCAATTAGTTTCCATTGTATTGTCGGTTTTAACTGTCTCTGAAGATTTATCATATTGATGTATATTTATCAACTCCATAGTACTTCTCTGTTTACAGTATCAAATGCTGCTGTAAGATCTATAAAAGCAGCAAGCAGGGGTCTCCTCTTATAGGCATATTTGGCAATTAGATGGTTCAGGATGAAGCAGTTATCAATGGTAGATCGGTTTTGTCTAAAACCTGCTTGTTCTTCTGTGAGGATATGATTTTCCTCTACCCAGATTTCAATTCTATTCAAAAGGAACCTAGCATATATTTTTGCTACAAGGTCAATAAGACAAATGGGCCTATAATTACTAGGATCCTTTTTATTCCCCTTTTTTATATATGGGAACAACTATTGCCATCTTCCACCCATCTGGTATATGGCAGGTGTTATTTATATGTGCAAAAAGACCTGCCAGTACTGGACCCCACCAGTCAGGGAATTTCTTAAATAATTCTGCTGGTAAAAAATCCTCACCTGGGGCTTTATTGCTCGTTAGGCTTTTAATGATGGATTGTATCTCTTTTACCAAGACTGGAGGCCAAAGGGGCGGAGTTCTAGTATTTACTAAGTCACTGCTTAAGGACGGTTTCTCTACAGGTTCCGTAGAAGCAAACAGACATTGATAATAATTCTCCCAGTCCTCAGCTGGGATTGGTATATCAAATGCAAATCTCTGTTCCTTTAGGACTCCTGCTACAGAGTGCCAAAATATTACTGAGTTATAACTTTTGGCAGCTAGCTCGAGTTCTAACCAGATTGAAATGGTAAAACTTTTTTTTGTTAATTTTATGAGTTTTTTATATTCTCTTCTTATATGCAGCATCTCAGCTTGTATATGAGCAATAGGACTCCTCTGAGCAAGTCTCATGGCTGCCTTCAGTTTCTTTTTCAATAACCAGCATTCGAAATCAAACCAGTGAGACCTACCCACACAATAATTTTTAGCAGGGGGTTTAGTTATTAGGTATTTCTTCAGCATATTACAAAGATTAAAAAAATGCTTTGGAGACTGATAGCCAGTTGGTAGTAGATGACTGGATTGTTCTAGCCCAGTTAACAGCATTCTCTGTTTTAAGACTGTCTGATATTGCCTTTGTATCAACTTTAGTCCAGATTAACCTTTTATTTTGGGTCACCTCTAAGTTTTTAGTGAGCCATCTGTCGGCCATATTATATGATCTTAAGTCTGAGCAACCTCCTAATGTTACACTCACAGGCTGATGGTCACTTTCATCGCCTAAATGTATGGTGACCTCTGAAAAGAGGTCAACTTTATCTCTTGATACACAAAAGAGATATAGCACGCTGCTTGAGTGGGATGAGTGGTATGTGTAGGGGTATATATAGTTATTATCTTTACCTCCCAAGATTTGGAGATTGCCTTTAAAAATCAAAGAAAGTGGGAACAGACCAGCAGTATTACTTTTGTTGTCTCTAGAAAGCCACTGTGGATGATTATCAAGAAATTCCTTTGGGAATCCTTTCTTTTGAGCAAACTCATGCAAGGATGGACATAATTTAGCATTAAAATCTCCCAACAATATAATTATGGATTGGGGATACAGTACAGATATATCATCCAGAATGACTTCTAAACATGTCCAATAGTCAGAGTTATAATACAGGGGTGTGTTTGGAGGAATGTATACATTTACCAATATTAATTCAAACTCCTCATATCTAAATTTCACAGCTAAAAAATTTAAAAACTTATCTTCATTATATAGTTTCTCCCCCTGCCATTGCAATTCTTGCTTAATAAAAATACATAGACCACCAGAGGGTCACCCTTTGTTCTTTGTTTTTTGGGCGGGGGAAGCCCATCCCTGAAAACCTGGAAATTGTACTAATTCATCCTCTTCTGTTAGCCAGGTTTCCTGAATGGCTATTACATGAAATTTAGATAAGAAACTCACTAGTCCACTGTCAACCACTTCTTTCCAGCCAGCTATGTTCCAAGTCACAATTTGTATAGGAGTACCGAAAGCAGGATATTCTGACTGGATTGGTTGAATAGGGAGTAAAGATACTGGATGTCAACTTGTTTTTGGAGCTGGGTCAATGTTGACTATACTTCCTGTGTAAACACAATTATTGTGAAATTCAATATTCCTCCTTGTATGTTGTAGTTGTTGCTCTTCTTTATCTTGATTACTGATATTCCCTTGATTTTGATCTAAGACTGGCATTTCTACTGATGTACAAAGGTTCCTGTTGAGTCCTCAGCTTAATGGCGAATGAGCACAGAACATCTCGTAGTTTCAAGAAGTCTTTATTGTAGTCTCTTCTGCTCCGTTACAGCTCTGAGGCTCGCAGGCCTCTCTGCTTCCCTTAATAACGTTCCCTGGGCAGAATGGCAACAATTAGGCACGCTCCGCGCCTTGCGCATGCGCACGAAGCTGGCGCCAGCCAGTCTGGTCCCGGGCAGCTTGCAACTGCCCGGGACCATTGCAATGTCCCGAGCCTGCCTTTGCAGGCTCGGGACACAACACCCCTTCCCCCCCGGCTAAGACTAATAAACTATATTGATAGTTACACGCGACCTCAACACGAGCGTGGTGTGCCAACCCATGCTCCAAATGGTACCGGGCTATTGTTCTGGGATTAATACCCAATGCCCGTATTCCCAATTTTCCCAACAGCAGACACCCTCTCACTGTTTCTGCTTTGCCAGCAGAGTTACAAAGTCCTCAAGATACTTAGGAGATCTCTTTACTCTCTGTGACCTCCTTAGAATCTGAGAATCCCCAATTTCTTTTTGCACAGAGGATGACATGAAGTTGCCCCCTCTTTCAGACCCTGGTGGTCCCCGTGGACCGTGCCCCATTGCCTGGTCTGTTTGCTTGCCCACTGGGCTCGTCAGACCAGGACTTTGTTCTCCCAATAACCTGGTTGACCTGCCTAGTTGCAGGCTCTCTGGCCCCTCTATAAGACTGCCACTGTTAGGCAACTCTGTAGAGCCTTCCAGGCCCACACTGGACCTATCAAGGGACTGCATCCCTTCGCTCCCCAGCCCCGTAACGGGACTGTCTGGGGTTTCAGTATTTCCCCAAAACTCAGTTGCCCCCCCATCTGTGCCAGAGGTGCCAGAATTGGGATTTGCCTCTCCGACCACCTCCCTGTGTGAATGCCTCCTTCTGGAAACAGTAGCAGTACTGGGCCAACTAGACTGTTTGTGTGCCAGCTCTCTTGCAATGTTTGGGTTATTAGGATGCTCCCGGTTATTCTCCCTGACTGGAGTGCTGAATGGTATTGGTGAATGATGAGTATGCCCCCTGGGTGACTCCCTGGCTGGAGTAGGCACTGGTGCCTGTGTGCTTTCTTGTTCCCATGGATTCCTGTTTGGAACACTTGTGGAACCTTGGAATAGGCTGTCTGTGGCCTCTCTGTTGGGCCCTGGCTGCTGCCAACACCCATCCCTTTGCCCATAGTGGTCCCCCTCCCCCCCGGAAAAGGCCCAGGAGTTTCCGAGGGTAAGTCCAGTCTTGTACGCAGCTGGTCGATATGCCGCCGAAGGACACGACCGTCATCCAATGAGACCTCATATGACAAAGGGCCAGTAACCTTGCATACTATAGCAGGAACCCACAAGTGACCAGGCCCATAGTTACGGGTCCATACCGGGGCACCCACTTGCAGATACCTCGGTGCCCTGGGTTGTGTAGCCTTAGGAGGCAGTCTGTCCGGGTGCAACCTATCAAGTTTGGTAATCAGTTTGCGCCCCCAGCGAAGTTCAGCTGGGCTTTTCCCAGTAGAAGTTGAAGGTGTAGTGCGGTACGCAAGAAGAAAGTCTGCCAACCTGTGGTGCCAGTCCCCATAGGTCAGTTTCTTTAAAGCATCCTTGGTGATGCAGACCATCCGTTCAGCCATACCATTGGTGGAAGGGTGGAATGGTGCAGAGGTGGCATGACGAATCATGTTGGCCTGTAAGAAAGCTTGAAATTCAGAAGAGGTGAATTGAGGGCCATTGTCAGACACCAAAACATCCGGAAGCCCATGTGCAGCAAAAATCCCCCTCAGTACTTGAATGGTCTTGGCAGCAGTGGTTGAAGAGACAGGTACAACCTCAAGCCACTTTGAATAGCTATCAACAAGGACCAAGAAGAATTGACCCTGAAAGGGCCCAGCGTAATCAATGTGCACCCTAAACCAAGGTGACTGTGTTTCCTCCCATCTATGTACAGGAGCCTGGGGCATTTCTGGGCATGAGCGCTGACACAGGTGGCATGCGTGCACCTTAGCCTCTATTTCTTTGTCTAACCCAGGCCACCACAAATGGCTGCGCGCAAGCACCTTCATTCTTACAATGCCAGGATGGCCCTCATGAAGGGAAGCCAAGACCCTAGACCTCATTGAGGTAGGAATAACAACTCTGCTGCCCCACAGCAGACAACCCTGAAAAGTGGATAACTCATGTTTCTTAAGCCAGAAACTCTGAAACTCAGTACCTGGACAACTCTCTGGCCATCCAGACAAAACCCAGGATAATACACGAGTGAGTATGAGGTCTGTGGCTGATTCAGCAGCCACATCCCTGGCATTTAAAGGTGACTCAGGCAGCGCCTGAATGGAAAGGATGTTGATGGCAGGGGCAGGATCAGCCTCCACTACTTGTAAGGGTAATCTACTGAGGCCATCAGCATGGCCCATTTCTTTGCCAGGTTTGTGAACTAAGGAAAAATCATAGGCTGACAGAAAGATGGACCATCTCAGCATTCTGGGGGAGATGATATGGGGGGGTTTGTTTGTTTGTAGTAAACAACCCCAACAAAGGCTTATGGTCAGTGTAGACCGTGAAATGTCTGCCATATAAAAAATCATGGAATTTTTTAATCCCAGCAACAACAGCCAAGGCTTCTCTGTCTATCTGGGCGTAGTTTCGCTCAGCAGAAGACAAGGTTCTGGAGTAATATGCAACAGGAACCTGAGTTCCAACAGGTCTTAGATGGCTAAGTACTGCTCCCACCCCATAAGGGGAAGCATCACAAGCGATGCACACAGGAAGAGTTTCATTAAAATGTGCAAGCACATTATTGGATGTAAGTAAGGCCTTAACCTCATTGAAGCTTGCTTCATGTGCTTGTGACCACTGCCACACTGCCTGTTTGTCCAAAAGCCTATGAAGTGGTTCAGCTACATTAGCTTTGTTAGGAATGAATGCATTATAGAAATTCAAGAGGCCCAGAAAAGCTTGTAGTTCAGCTTTGGACTTAGGCCTAGGAGCTTGCATAATAGCCTTTAATTTGGACTCAGCAGGATGAATGCCATTGGCATCTATTTTGAATCCCAGGAAAACTGTAGAAGGCACCCCAATTTTACATTTGTCTTTTTAAAGCTTGAGGCCTGTTTTCCGGAACTGCAGCAGGACAGCCCTCAATCTCTCAGCTAAATTTTGAGTGGAGTCTCCAGTTATTAAGACATCATCAAAATAGGGGCAAACCCCTGGTATACCCCTCAAAGTATTTTCCATTACGCTTTGGAAAATTCCAGGAGCCACATTTACTCCAAATTGTAGTCTTTTGACTTTGAATACCCCCCTGTGTGTTACAATGGTTTGTTCTACAGCAGCAGCTTCATCAACAGGTAACTGTTGATAAGCCTGTGCTAAATCTAGCTTTGCAAAAACACGCCCCCCCCCTTGAGGGAGGCCAGAATATGACTGACTACAGGTACAGGATATGCATGCTGTTGCAATGCCTTGTTTAGAGTGCATTTGTAATCTGCACAGATGCGAATGTCCCCATTAGCCTTAAGAGGCGTGACTATGAGAGTTTCCCAAGGACTTGAGTCAACAGGTTCTAAGACACCTTGCTGTATCAATTTGTTCAATTCAGCATCAATTTTTCCTTTTAAAGCAAAAGGTACTCTCCTTGCTTTTACTCTGATAGGAGTGACAGTGGGGTCCAGCTTTAAGGAAACTGGGGGCCCTTTGTATGTACCCAGCTGAGGGCTGAAGACATCTGCAAATTCTTTGCAGACTTCTTGTAGACCTAATGTTTGCAAACTGTTAAGCCCTGTAACTTGTATTCCCAAGGCCTCAAACCAATCGAGTCCTATGAGACTCGTGCGCTCACCCCCAACTACCAATACATCTAATGGACCTTCAAAATCCTTGTATTGTACATTAAGGGTGGTCTCCCCCTTAACACACACCTTGGAGTTTTGAAAGTCTGTTAGAACTATATTGGATGGCCTAAGCTTGGCCTGGAACCCACTGCTAGAGCAAATCTTTCTGAATGTGTGAATGGAAATAATTGAAAGTGCAGACCCAGTGTCTAGTTCCATAACCAATGGAACTCCTTGCAACTTCACCTTAAGTGACAGTTTCGTTTTAAGTGGCTTGTGTGTGCCTGTCCTATAAATGCTTCTTTGTGATGCACAGAAACCCACCCTCTTTTGGCTGGGGACCCTGGTACCTTTCAGGTGCAATTCTTCTTGAGGTTGTGCCTTCTGACGGCCCAGACACACAGCTGCTATGTGGTCTTGCTTTCCACATGCTCTACAGATTGCAGAACGGAACCTGCAGTCGGTCCTTTTGTGGCGACCTCCACACCCGAAGCACTTGGGTACAGCTGAAGACTTTTCTTTGCCTTCCTTCTGCTTCCTTTCTTTGGCTGGGTAGAGATGATCCACCTCGTCTTCAGGATCCTCTTCCGAGCTCTCCTGGACTCCCTCATGGTGCACGGAAACAGCTTCTGGAGTGCTCCTGATAGGCCTCATGTTCTTGATTGCCCCACCTGCTGCCTCTTCTGCAGTAACCTCTCTCAAGGCATCTTGGAACGATATGTCTTCCTTTGCAAAAACAGACAACTTGGGCTGAAAATGTTCTTTTAGTAATTTTTTAAAATCTGTGTAGGTGACAGATTCAAGAGGCGCAGGGGCTGCTAAATTTTCAGCAATTTCAAATGCATCTTGACCACAGACACACAGCAAAGTAGCAGCCTTTAAGCCATCTTCTCTTACTTGGTTTACCCTAAAATAGTTTTCTACTCTGGCCACATAAGACTCCCACCTTTCTGGGTGCGTGACATCAAATTCAGACAGTCTCCCTATCTTCACCATTTTCTCCTTTGTAAGGAAGGGGTCTATCAGCCAGCTTACCTCCAGTGACACTGTACTGGGAGGCAGGTGCTGAATTTAACGCCGTCTTCCCAACTGCTCTCAGGACTCCTGGGTAAGCTTACAATTCTTCTTAGTCAATTGTAAGGCATCCCACCTTCGTCGCCAGTGTTGAGTCCTCAGCTTAATGGCGAATGAGCACAGAACATCTCGTAGTTTCAAGAAGTCTTTATTGTAGTCTCTTCTGCTCCGTTACAGCTCTGAGGCTCGCAGGCCTCTCTGCTTCCCTTAATAACGTTCCCTGGGCAGAATGGCAACAATTAGGCGCGCTCCGCGCCTCGCGCATGTGTGCGAAGCCGGCGCCAGCCAGTCTGGTTCCAGGCAGCTTGCAACTGCCCGGGACCATTGCAACGTCCCAAGCCTGCCTTTGCAGGCTCAGGACACAACAGTTCCAATCCTCCTTCTTATTATCTAGTTGTCGTACTGGATCGTTAATTTGGACCTGTACTGTTATGTCCTTTTCCTTTACTTTTTGCTTTGGACTGACACGCCTTCTCTTTTTATTTGTTGGGGATTTGGTGCTTTCAGAAACCAAGCTTGATAAAAGTTCCACAGAAGAGCAGCTAGTGGAGAGCAGAGTGTTCAGACTTTCTGTTGCATTAGTTGCCGATTTCAACATTGAACTAATTATTCCAATATTCTTTAAAATCAACTGTTGATCTCCTGGACAAAGGGTGGCAAACTGATGGATTAATTCTTCTTCATCATCCATGAACTGTAACTGTCCATTAAGTAGATCTGAGTTCTCTTTTTTATTATCCTTATCTTGTTCTATCCTTGTTAATAGAGGGATTCTTTGCTTGGCTGTTAATGTTTTGGAATTTTCAAGGTTGGAGTCAGCCTCCCTCTCTAACTTGGCTCTCTGCCCAGACTTTAGCAGAAGCTGAATTTGGGTGGTATAAAATACCTGTATTGGCTGAATACAGTATTTCCTTAGAAAGCTTTCACGCCTAAGCAACACTGATGGAAGAACAATCTGGCCAAAGGTTAACAATATTCTTTTACAACCATGTCTGCTGGGGAGCCATGAAATTAGAATATACCCTGCAGTGTAAAAGTTGGGAAAGAGAATTCAGTATTACTCGTCTGTTATGCCACCTGCCCCTGTTCAAGGGAACATCCGCAACTTGGAGTAGTATCCTATGTCTCTGTACAACCAGCCTCTCTTCCATGTCTTCTCCATCTTGAGGCCCCCAGTCCATGTAAGCTGTCCATGAATTCAAAGTAAGTTTTGGAGCATGGGCTTTGCTATTTACTTCCTTATCTAATTTAGAGATATAATTTCCCATTAGAGACTTTAATTCTTCAATCTTTTTATTTGCTTCCAAGAGCTGATCAAATATAGCAATAACTGTTTGCGCTGTCAAGAGGCAATTCTTGGCAACCAAGTCCAAGTCTCCCTTAAACTTGCTCTTAATATTATCCTTATTCTCCCCTCCGTCTCCTAATGGAGCCTCTGTCATGGTTCCAACAGATGAAACTCTTCAAAGAACTTCGAGGCATTGTTTACCTTAAAGAATCTTTATTCAAGAAGCATAGCATCGGCACATACATAGCCAAAGCCAAAATCTGAATTCCCCTCCCCTGAGCACATAGTATCAAAGCACAATTCCCTCCTCTAATTTAGTCATAAATCACATTCTCCAATTAGTTTGAAATGGAGGCTATCCCTCCAGTTCTCCAGCCCAATTCTTATCATCTCTTATTTCAAAAACCTTGATTCTCACACTGGTTACAGTATTGTTATGTCTAACTAAACTCCCATGCACATTCCTCCTCCTCCCCCAGTATCATCTAATTCTAACTCTAATTCTAAGAGTAAAACATAAGAAGGAAAATGGTTGCATCTCCATATGTTGTCAAAGCAAAAACATCCGATGTTAGCAGCGTTGACATCCTCATTTTCCACAGAAAGACAGTCATCCTCCTCCCAATCCAGTAAGGAGCAGGGCTTATTTAGAGTGGTTACAAGGGGAGAAGAGAAAAAAGAAGAATTACTTGCAGTGTCCATTATCTGAAATAGGTCCTTTATCTTTGGTTTTTTGGGTGTTGTTGCCATGTTGTGATTAGGGTTTCCTCCCAACTATATATCCAATTTATGTCTCCTTTTAGACTTTCTTTTAGAGTCCCTTTTTGCTTTTACTGTTACCTTTTGTTTTGGCATCCTTGGGTGGTTTAAAAGATTTTAAAACATACTTCCACTTCATCGACAAATGCTTGAAGCTGATAAATTCTGGAACTCATAGTCTAAAACCTAATCCTATCCAATCCTAAATTTAAAATCATAAAAATACAAATCCTAGTAAAAAAATCTAACTTTCCTAGTTAATAGTTAATATTAGATAAAAATTAAATGAAAATGAACTGTTTTACAACCATATAAAAGTAACTAAAATAAAAGGATGAGCTCACTTAAAGAGCTGTCACATGGCGGCCATCTTTCAAAGGTCATCCGGTTAATTCACATTATGAGTGAGAATATGCAATTGTCCTGAAAGGATTTCACAGTGCTTCACAGTGCTTAAGCAATTCAGATCCAAACAATTTTATAGATTTCTAGAAACAAATGTTAAAAGTCAGTTATATGATACAGGTGCAATTAGCAGCAAGAGACAAACAGACTAATTTTTTAGGTATTGGATCAATTGTCCTTTACAGTGAGGGAAAGAATTATTTGATCCCCTGATTTTGTACGTTTGCCCACTGACAAAGAAATGATCAGTCTATAATTTTAATGGTAGGATTATTTTAACAGTGAGACACAGAATAACAACAAAAAATCCAGAAAAACACATTTCAAAAAAGTTATAAATTGATTTGCATTTTAATGAGTGAAATTAGTATTTAACCCCTTCGCAAAACATGACTTAGTACTTGGTGGCAAAACCCTTGTTGGCAATCACAAGAGGTCAGATTTTTCTTGTAGTTGGCCACCAGGTTTGCACACATCTCAGGGGGGATTTTGTCCCAGTCCTCTTTGCAGATTCTCTATAAGTCATTGACAAGATCCTACCATGTAGATCTGGGCTGATTCCTTACCATTCTCATGATCATTGAAAGTCCATGAGGTGAGATCTTGCATGGAGCCCCAGACCCCAGAAGCTGCTTGGCGATAGTCTTGTAGCCCATTCCAGCCTTGTGTAGGTCTACAATCTTGTCCCTGACATTCTTGGACAGCTCTTTCGTCTTGGCCATGGTAGAGTTTGGAATCTGATTGCTTCTGTGGACAGGTGTCTTTTATACAGGTAACAAGCTGAGATTAGGAGCAATCCCTTTAAGAGAGTGCTCCTAATCTCAGTTTGTTACCTGTATAAAAGACACCTGGGGGCCAGAAATCTTGCTGATTGATAGGGGATCAAATACTTATTTCACTCATTAAAATGCAAAACAATTTCTAACTTTTTTGAAATGCATTTTCTGGATTTTTTTTGTTGTTATTCTGTCTCTCACTGTTAAAATAAACCTACCATTAGAATTATAGACTGATCATTTCTTTGTCAGTGGGCAAACATACAAAATCAACAGGGGATCAAATAGTTTTTCCCCTCACTGTATCAGCTTAGTTCATTGCTAAGAGTGTTCATCAACCCAAAAATGTACAAAAGAGATTAAGAACCCATATAGTTTACTGAACCTCTTCAGACCTTTATTCCACAGTCAGCCACAACTTTTCAAAACACCAAGTTAGAGCTTTAGCTTCCTTCAACCTGGGTATGCCTTCTGCAGGTTTGGAGGGGAAAAAAAAACTCTGACCTCTCCCTGAAGTTTGAAAAGTTGCTATATCTGCAATATAACTTTTATCACAATATTCTCCATATCTCAAAAAAAATGCCTACAAAAAGAATAGCAGAAGACTCATGAAATTGAATATGCTTCATTTTAATTTCTAATACATTTTAAATGCATGTTGAAAGAACATAAAATATACCTTTGTATGCACTTACATCCCACTTCTTCAAATAATGAGTAGATTAGACCAGGGCTTTTCAACCAGTGGTACACGTACCACTTGTGGTACATTAATGAGTGGCAGGTGGTATGCAGCCCTGCCTAGCCAAGTGTAGTGGGGGAGGGAAAGAGCCAGCACAGGCAAGGACTTACAGTGAGAGAGTCCTCTGGAGCTGCAAAGGCTCACTTCTGGCTCACCCTCCCCCATGAGAAAGGAGGAGGGGAGGCAGAGACAGGAGAGCCTATAAAAGGAGGCAGTTTGGGCAGGAGAGGGAGAGAGAAAAAAAAGCAGCAGCCTTGGGAGGAGGCAGAGTCAGCTGCACCGAAGGGGAAGAAGAACAAGGGGGAGGGGGAGGGGGAGAGGAGATCAAGCAGGCCGGCCGTGAGCCAATCTACAACTGCTGTGGCAGCCACCTGAAGGGATTTTATTGTGCTTATGATTTTAGTATGTTTAAGTTTGACATTAGCATTTATTTTATATATAGTAACCATTTTATATTGATACATATAGTGTTATCATGTAATCATGGTTTTGTTATTTTGTAATCATTATTTTGTAGTTAATTGCTTGATCAGATACTTTATATATATATTGGAAAAGTAAGGGCTTTATGCTTTAGGCATAGGTGATTGCTTATATGAAAAGAGCACAGTAAGGGGAGGGGGAAAGGAGTTACGGATGGAGCCTGGGTTGCTGTGTATGAGTCATCATCTAAGAATTGTTTTTTTGTGCCATCTTATGCCTGGTACCAAGACCTGATCTCTTTGTTCTGAAAAGGTATAAAAGGTGGAAGACATCTTTTCTGGTTGTTGCCTTCATCTCTCTACCAGCCACAAAGAGAGATGGGGTCACCCAACTCTGTTTTGATCAAAATAAAAGTTGTTTGCTTGCTGAAACCTCGGCCCAGGAGTTTCTTTGGCTCTTTTAAATTCCTGAGTAATGCTGGGGCAATTGTGAGGTTAAGTGGAAAACCTTACATCCTGGCGCCTAAATGTGGTGGAAGCCAAAATGGCTCTCCCCTCACATCTGGAGACCCCTGTTAAGGTCCCAGCGAGCCTTCAATTCTCAGCAGGACGAAACCAGCGGCGACTGAATTGTGAGTCTTAGAGCGCTCCCAGGTGTTTGACCTGGAAGATTCTATGCTTCATCATCGATGGTGGGGACCGTGTCTGATGAACCTGAACGCCCGAATTCAACGAGGTATCATGCTTCTCTACTGACGGGAGAAATTGCAACAGGCGCCTTGGTAAGTAAAAGAAATAAAAAAGCTTTGGAAATCCTGGAATAAGGCAGGAGGTTGATCTCTCTGACTATCCTCTATAGATAAGCATAAAAATAAATGAATAAATGTAAGAAAAGAGGAAGCCAAGAAACTGTCTTCTAATACAGGATAGAGTGAGTTAAGAGAAATAATTGAATTGGTATGTAATTTATTTATTTATTTTTTGCAGAGGTTTTGGTAATTTTGGAATAAGATAGGGGGCTGATCTCCCCAACTAGTCCTCCAAAGGAAAAATTAATTACAAAATTCCAAATTAATTAAGTGAAAAGGGAGGAAGCCGAGAAACTATCTTGAAGTAAAAAAGAAAAAGAAAAAAGAAAAAAAAAGAAAAGAAGAAAAATATGGGGAATCGTTAGAGTAATTTAAACAAACAAATTAACTCAAAATGTAATCCTCTGCAATGTGTTTTGAAAAATTGGGATGTTTTGAAACCTCAAGTGGCTGTTAAGTTTAACCCTGTCAGACAACGTCTGGTGGTGTTTTGTGTTGATGTGTGGCCAACTTATTTTATGGGCCCTGGGCAACCCCCTTGGCCAAGAAAAGGGTCTGTGGACTTGGATATTATTAATAAGCTTACAGATGTTGAGCTATGATGGCTGCTTTTCACAAAGCAGCCCGTTCCTGGGTCGTGTAAAAGCCGCGGGACTTTGACAATCAGCTGTCCCACGGCTTGAATCTCTTCCCTGGGAGAAAGGGAAGAGAAGAGCAGCTCAGGTAGAGGTAAGAGCTCCCCTGGATCCCCATAATTTTGGGGATCGGAGGGTAGAGCTCCCTCGGAGCCTGAGCCAACTCCGCGCTCCAGGACATCTTTGTCCCGAAGTTCTGGGATGAAGCAAGGTGCCGCTCCCACATCTGCTTTTTTCGGAGGCTTGTGAGTATTCAAATGCAGACAGAGCAAACCAGGAGAAAGTGGATTTAAGATTGATTGTGACTTTAACTCCTGCAAGCATCTTCTCCCCCTTTTTTTTTGTTTACTTTCCCTTTTGAAGAAAGGGAAAGTGAAAGGCAAAGTGGCGACTGTCTTTCTTGTTTGACTTTGCAACAAAGTTAAAAGTTCATGTTTTAAATATAGAGGCAAGAATTTTGTTCCTCTTTCTTTTTTTCCCTTTCTTTTTTCTTTTTATTATTATTTAAAGAACTGTGATATTATAGGGGCAAGAATTTTGCTCCTTTGAACTTAACAGAATGGCTTCAAAACGTTTGGTCTCTGTCCCTAAAGCTTCTATCTCCTCCCCAATGACTCAACCTGCTTCTCAGTCTAAACCAAAATCACCCACACCCTCTCCTCCTCCTGCAATCTCTCTCAAAGACTTACAAGAGGCTTTAAAAATGAATGCTTTGGATATTAAAGAGGAGGTAAAAGATCTTATAATTGCAGAGAGGGCTATTACAGAAGAATTATTGGAGAAAAAGAACAAGCAGGTCAGAGAAGACATATTATTTGCGTTTCAAGGTCTTGCCCTGCATATTGAAAGGATGACGATAAAATGGAAGAGATTACTGAAAATGCAGCAAAACTGGAATTTAGAATGGAGGAAGTGGAGAATAAGATAGAAGTTACACAGGATGAACAAACTATTTCACAATACAGAGAAATGGAGTTCGCATTGCATATCCGGGGACTGAAAGAAAATTACCAGGAAGATTTGAAGATGCTTATTGTTAAAGATATTGCTTTTAATCTTGGATGGAGACCAGAAGTAGTTGGGAATGAGATAGAAAAAATCTTCAGAGTTAACTCACGGGTTGCCAGACAGAGAAATCTACCAAGAGATGTGGTTATTTACTTTTCCAGAAGATCTATTCGTAATGAAATTATACAGGCTTTTTATAAACAGAGGTTTCAAATTGCAGCTCAAGATGTGATAATTTTAAAAGAAATACCTCCAAAAATTTTAAGAGGTAGAAAAGATTTTACTTTTCTGTCTGATGAGTTAAAATGTCGTCAAATCCAGTTCAGATGGGAGATTCCAAGAGGAATAGTAGTGAATTATGATGGAATACGTTACAGATTAACTACAGTTTTAAAGGCAAGAGATTTTTATCACTCTATTCTAAAGGCAAGACCGTCTTCACCTCCACAAACAAGGATAATTGAAGAGCCTGTTATGGCAGGAGCTTCCTCATTGATGGTCATGGAACAAGTGGTGTTGCCTGTACAGAATCTTGAGATAAAAGATCAAAGGATGACACGAGCTGCCCATAAACACAAAGAAAAAGAGCAGCAGCAGAAGAGTGGCGATAAAGTAGAAGGAATGGTTACTACAGAGCCTGTGGGAGGGGCAAGACCTAAAAGATCTTCGACAGTTGATCTTCAGGCTATGCTTCAAAGGCTTCAGGCCGGTGTAGATGGCCAAGTTCCTGACCTGGAATGTTAATGGCTTAAATTCACCTCAGAAACGGAGAAAGGTCTTCCAACAAATAAGGATATTCTTGCTCTTGAAGGGTGGGATTTAATGTATGGTTGGCATGCATATTTAATTTTTAATAAGAAAGTGGACCGGGCTTTCAAATCACATATTTTGAGGAGTGCCTTACTTCGAGTTTGGAAAAAGTATTATTATAGGTTAAACTATAAAATACCCGTCTGGGGGATTCCTAGACCTGCAATTGAGGGGATTTCTAAGGGGATGAACTTTGATAAAATTTCGTATAAAGAATTATTAACTTGGTCAGGTTCGGATTGGCATTTAAAATCTCTAGGTGTATTAAGGCAAGAAAATATTCTACAGTCATGGTTTCAATATTTACAAATAGTGGACAGGTGGACTGTAGATAAGAAAGAAGGAATAACACTAGAAGATGGAAATCTGGTTATTCAGATTAAAGATCAGAGTCAGGCCCATATAAAAAGAATTTACAATGCTTTAATAGAATTAGACTCTGAAACAGAATTGGTTAAAGACTGTATGATTAAATGGGCTCAGAATATCCAGGAACCGATCCCATTGGACTTATGGGAGACAATTTGGATTAGAAATGTTAAATTTACACAAGCTCAAAATTTGAGGGAAAATTTTTATAAAATATTTTATAGATGGCATTTAGATCCTAAAAAATTATCTTGTATGTATCCAAATTTACAACCCAAATGTTGGAGATGTGCTAATATGGATGCGACATATTTTCATGTTTGGTGGAATTGTAAAAAGGTAAAGGCTTTTTGGATTATGATTTGGTGGAACATTCAAAAGATTTTTAAAAGGAAGAGAAAGTTCACCCCTCAATTATTTCTATTGGGTATCTTTGTGGATTTAAATGACAAAGAAACTACTTTAATGTTGAATTTATTAACTGCAGCAAGGTTACTAGTAGGCTCATATTGGAAGAAGGATTTGTTGCCTACTTTAGAAGAATGGATATTTAAAGTTTCTAACTTTGTAGAAATGGCAAAAATTTCTGCTTATTTGAAGGATCATACACAAGAAAGATATATTATTGTATGAAGAAGATGGATAGATTATATTCAGAAAAAATATAGGACTATAAAGTTTCATTTACTTTATGAGTAAATTTTATAGTAACTGTTGTAGAGATTTGTTTATATGACTTAATTTAAGGGGAGTTAAAGGTTAAGTATGATGGCTTTTTTTGTTTTTTTCTTTTTTCTTTCTTCTTTTCCTTTTTTTTATTATTGTTAACTTTCTTATTAATAACCCTGTCGATGAAGTGGAAGCGAGGGGGGGAGGGTTGAGGGTGGGTGGGTGGGTGGGTGAGTGGGTGGGTAATGATAATATAGTCATGGTAGTTTATAGAGAGGTGCTGCTTGGGCATTTCCCCTATGCTGCGTTCATGTGTGTGAGAGGGATGAGAGGGGAGGAAGGAGCAGGGAGGAAGTAGGATGGTTAGAGGAGAAGGGGAGGGGAAGAGAGTAGGAGGGGAGGAGAGAGAGAGGAGGGAAGTAGGGAAGGATTAGAGAGGGTGGATGCGGCCTCGGGGGAATGGGCAGGCAGTACCAATGGTTAGGAATTTATTTTAATTGAATTGTATTTTGTATGAATAAATGGAAAATAAAAAACTTTTTATTAAAAAAAAAAGCTTACAGATGTTCTTGCTATACAAGGGCGGGTGGATGAAGAATTATATGCAGGCTTTTTCTTTAATTTGAGCATCCGACAGGACATTTTAAAACAATGTGGCCTGTTAGTCCCTCCAAAGGTTTTTAATTTGGTCTGTCCAATCCGCCCAGAAATAAATAAGTTTCAAAAGAAAGCAATTCAAACTTGTCCTGAACCTGAAGATTACCCACCACCTTATGTGATCCCGACTGCTCCTGCTGCTACATCTGAAGCTCCACCCCTGAGCTCAGCTGCTGCTTCCCCCACAGCCCCCTCTGTCTCTTCTCCGTCCTTGCATTCAACTGCTGCTTCCCCCGCAGCCCCCTTTCTCTCCGTCTCTGAAAACGAAGATCCTGATGAGGGATCTGCTGCACGGATTCAAAGCCCTTCTCACAGGAGACAGGGCAAAGTTTATGCTAAAAAAAAAAATCACTTGGAGGAGAAGACAATATGCCCCTGCGACAGGTGCCAGCAGCAAATGGAAAAATGGTCCTGGTTCACACCCCATTTACCACCAGTGACCTTTTTAAGTGGAAAGCTAACTTGCCACCATTTACAGAATCCCCCCAGCAGTACGTTGATTTATTTCAAAGGATTTTTGCCACCCACAAGCCAACGGTCCCTGATATAGACACTTTGTTATCTGGATTTTTGGGGGCTGAGGACAAACGCCAGGTTTTGGAAAAAAAAAAAAGCCTTGGAGGAATATACTAGAGGATGGAAGGAAGCCACCAATGATGGACAAAGAGACATTGAACAGTGGCCAGCACCTGAAGTTGTTTTTGTTCCAAGTTTTGAATGTGATTTTAACACTGATGGGGGATATGGTGCCTTACTAAATTTTCACAAAGCCATTCTCCATGGCATTAGAACCGGGGTCCCCAAGACTGTTAATTACTATAGAGTGAATCAGATTTTCCAGACAGCACAAGAGAGTCCTACTGATTTTATCAACCAATTAAAAGATGGATTTTGTTGTTATACAGACATTGACCCTGATAGCCCAGCCAGTGAACCACTTTTGAAAATTGCTTTTGTTGCACAAAGCGCCCCTGATATTCGGCGCAAATTGCAAAAACTTGTTTCACCCAGTGCCCTATTAATTTGCTGGGCAGAGATTTGCTGGGGAAATTGGGAACAACAATCACTTGTCAACCCCAGGGTATTTCTTTGGATTTTCCAGCTTTGCAAACTTATATTTGTTATCTGGATGCTAGTGCATCTCCTGTTTCTTTTCCGGATTCCATTTCCCCTGAGGTTTGGTCTCATGGAATCCCAGGATTTGCTCATTATGCTGTCCCTCACTGAGCCCATCTTCACCCAGGGGCCCAACCTGTTTCCTTACGGAGGGGAGGCCTGTTTTAGCCTCAAACCCCAAATTGATCTGTAGTGTGTTTTGTTTATATATATGTATATGTATGTGTGTGTGTGTGTGTGTGTGTGTGTGGCCACCCAGAACATTACGCTTGGGCTTGGAATGGTGGGAGAAAATATGAGATGATTAAAAGGGCCCTATTAAAAAACCATGTTTGGTTGGAATCACCTCATGATTTTTCTCGCTTTTTGCGGGACAAGCTATATGTTTAAATAAATGTTGTTTTAATAGTATTTGTGTATATAAGTTTGTCTGTGTTGTTCTGTGTTATGTCCAAGACTTGGATGAGGTCAAAACCCTCTCTGATAAAAAAAAGGCTTTATTTAACAATAAATAGTTTGCCTGGAGAAAGTATGAAATGAAATATTTGTATGTGGAATTGTTTATGCAAGCAGCATGGAAGTGAATGAGTTGATTTGTTGATACCTAAGAGTGTGTGTTAGCCCTCAAACCCCACCCCCCACCCACTCTCTCCCAGGTTGTGAAAAAAAGAGTAAGTGTTTGCATGAGAAGAGTTTCATGGAGGATGTGTGAGAGAATTTATGGAACATGCATATGAAGGAGAGAAATCTATTTTTTGGTGGTGAGATTTTTTTCCCCCTGTCTCTCTGCCGCTGTGTTGCTTTAAGAGCAAGAGAGACAAAAAGAAGAAGGGGGAGCTGTTCGTTTTAACATTTTTTTTTCCTCTGCTTAGGATTGCGATTTGAGAAGGGTGGTGTGGATCTGAAATTTGTTCCCACTCTTGCAGTTTTTACTTGAAAGAGGAGACAGTAATGATGGGAGGAACTCCCCCCGTTCGGTTCTTCCAGCCGGGATTCTCCTTGACGGCGCGGTGCGGAAGAAATAGATCGTGAAGCCAGCTACCGGAAAGAGAGGTTTAATCATGAAGATCAAAGTTGAGTGACAATTCAGCTCGAGTCCCCGGCTAGCTAGACAGAATGATCTTTAAACAGGGTTTTTTATACCTTTTGTGGTTTCCAAATTTGTCATTTCTGATTGGTGAGTTTGAATCTGCTTTTCCTGATTTGCTGGTCAGTGACTATTGTTGGTTAAATTTCTTTGCTAATCCTGCCTAAAAGGTGTTAATTACTTTTATTGTTGTGTATTTGTTAATTCTGATTGTTGCTAGCTGGTTCCTCATTGTGTGTGTCAAGTGTTTGCCATTTAGCCTCAGGCTGCTGTTGACCCAGATTAGTTTGTCTTGGGGTTTTCCCAGATTATTCCTTCGTTGGGGTGGGGAGGGGGTGTCCAGCTCTCATCAGTAATTGTTGGACAATTTTTGGGGGGCAAAATTGTTGAATTTAAATTGTTTAGTTAGACCTATATATATATCCATCAACCAAAAGAAATGACTTTGCATTGTTTTGATTAGATTTGTAAACGTTTAACCTACTTATTGGAAATTTGTTTCCATCTGAATGGAATTGATTAAATTGGAATTTGACTAATTTTATATTAAAACCAATACTAGAGTTTGATATAAATCTCTTTCAGTTACTCAGAATATCTTATTAAGTTTGTTTATTTTTTGTGAAGTTAAAATGAAGAAGTTGAGAAAAATTTGGGGATGATAAATAGCTATGTTGTTTTGACTAAAGATTTGTATGCAAAACTGTTAGAAAAAGAGTTTATGTTAACAAATACAAACAGAGTTTGGTGAGGAGGTTTTGACTCAGAACTGGGGGCAAAGAGGCAGCCAGTGGCATTTTTGCCTAAATTGACATTTGGGGACGTTTTGGTGGTTAGCATTTCTTATCAAGTGTGGGCAATTTTACATCAGAAAGCCAAAAGGAGGTATACACTTGTAGATAGCAGATGTAATTGTGGAAGGAAAAAAGTAGAAGTTAGACCAAAGTGGTGGAAGGGAAGTGAAGGAATGGATAATAGAAGGAAGAAGCATGAAAGTTGTTTTTAAGTGGGTGTGCACAGACTTGCGAATTGCATGCATTAAGCAGGGAGACTGCCATTAACGTGGTCAGCCCAAACATGTGAATTGTATGCCTTAACACAAGCCTTAGAATGTTGAAGGAACAAGAATGTACTATAGAAATATGAAAAGAGAGAACAATGAAGAAACAGAAGAAAGTGGGAGGTGGATGTTGCAAGATGGGAGAGGATGTTGAAAAGAAAGAGAGAAAGAGAGTGTGAGAAAGAAGGAAACAAAGAAAGAAAGAAAGAAAGAAAGAAAGAAAGAAAGAAAGAAAGAAAGAAAGAAAGAAAGAAGAGAAAGAAAGCAATAGCTAGGACACAGAAGCAGCCACTGAAGGGGGGTCGTAAGGGATGATAAATACTTTTTAAAAAACAGGTTGGTTGTATTTATACTTTAGTTCAACAAATCTGTGATAAATACAAGTAAATAAAACGCTTTACAACATTTAGCAGTGAGGCCATTTCAATATAGGCCTCAATTGGAAAGCTATCTTTGTCGCTTTGAAATGATGTATGGGAGGCTTTTGTTACCTGAAGGTTCAAGAATGTCAATGAAGAAAAGAAGAAAGTTCCTCAGTATTTACATAATCTGGCGCAGGTTTTGTCTTCTATCTCAGTACAGGCCCGGGCTGCCATACCACCTGTCTATGGCCATTGTTGTTCCTGGAGAGTGGGTTCAGGTGAAAAGAACTGTCATCTAGAAATACCAGTCCTCAGTGGTCTCAGCCATGCCAGGTCCTCCTGATTTAAGGAATCAAGGTGTGAGTCCATGGAAAGTCCCATCATATCCTCTCCAGTGACAAGCTCCGCAGCTGGACGGCCTGAAAATGAAATTTCAACCTGCCTCACCTGTTGAACTGTTTCCATCTAAGTAGGAGAAGAACCTCAATGAATTGGACTACCCTGGAAATCGTGTTCCTAGAACCTGGACTATGTATTGCAATATCTTTCTTCTGCTACTGTTGTTTCCCTCGTACCTTCTTTGGTAGAAGGAAGGACCATAGGCCCAATACTTTAAGGAAGAAATGGGAGTTGTGTTTATCACAAGACTACATATTCCACTTGCAAAGGGGCAACAGGGTCACTTGTTATGCTCCTGTCAATACAGTGCAGCTTTACCCACAACTTTAAATCTGGACATATGGAAGAACATACAGACGTTACCTTTTGGGGAAGAATAACACAAGATTTATGGACAAGTGCCAGAATCTTCTTTGATGCATGTAAAGCTATTGACTATAATCACGCTAAATGGACTAAGTATGGAGACAGGCCTACACATTAAATGCCAAATATGTTTGCACATCCTACCCAACCTGGCACATTCGAAGGATTCCTGCAACCTGCTGTGCTTCACGATAACCAGACCAACGGATTTTTCAGCATCATTTGAACTCGCTATCAATTGAACTGATACAAATATGGCTTCAGGTTGATTTTCATGAACTGGAAACCACAACTGAGATTCCCTCAGTATCAAAGACTCTTTTTATTATTATTATTGATCTGGCCCTAAAGAATTGTTTCATTTTTGAATGTGAAGCTTGAGAGAACATCACTTCGTATTTTAATTTGACTTGGAGAGGACCGTCCAACCAAATGGGCCCTCTATTTTGTCATTGTGGCCCTAAATTGTATTATTAGACCCCAGTCTGACATTATACATAAGGAATATGTCAAATAAGTCACTGACAGTATGCGAGTGTTGGCTCATGTCCCTGCCCAGACATGGACAGGAGCACTGGATGTTGGAGGTTGGTTTTTGGGAATGTTTGACACTTGGAAATGGATATTGTTCATTGTGGTTTTGGCCTTAGGAGGGTTGTTGTGCTTCTCATGCCTTATCCCACTTATTTAGAGAATTGTTAGATCTACTATATCCGGACCAACTTTTATTGCCACTCCTATCTATAACGATAGACCAGCTAAAGCAATGATTTTGCAACCTTTCCTTCTCACTATATTCCCCTCTTCAAGAATCCCTAAGCCTATTCGGCTTTTATATTAAAAAGGGAGGAGTGAAGGGATTTTATTGTGCTTATGATTTTAGTATGTTTAAGTTTGACATTAGCATTTATTTTATATATAGTAACCATTTTATATTGATACATATAGTGTTATCATGTAATCATGGTTTTGTTATTTTGTAATCATTATTTTGTAGTTAATTGCTTGATCAGATACTTTATATATATATTGGAAAAGTAAGGGCTTTATGCTTTAGGCATAGGTGATTGCTTATATGAAAAGAGCACAGTAAGGGGAGGGGGAAAGGAGTTACGGATGGAGCCTGGGTTGCTGTGTATGAGTCATCATCTAGGAATTGTTTTTTTGTGCCATCTTATGCCTAGTACCAAGACCTGATCTCTTTGTTCTGAAAAGGTATAAAAGGTGGAAGACATCTTTTCTGGTTGTTGCCTTCAACTCTCTACCAGCCACGAAGAGAGATGGGGTCACCCAACTCTGTTTTGATCAAAATAAAAGTTGTTTGCTTGTGAAACCTCGGCTCAGGAGTTTCTTTGGCTCTTTTAAATTCCTGAGTAATGCTGGGGCAATTGTGAGGTTAAGTGGAAAACCTTACATCCCTGTGCTGGCAGCAGCAAACAGGCAAGAAATGCAGCGGGGGAGGGGTCGCCCTCCAAGAGGAATGAAAAAAGGCAGCAATGGCTGGAGGTGAGGCATGGAGGAGGGAAGGAGATGGAGAGTGGAAGGATTCTTATGTGCTTTTGTGACTTTGAAGTTCTGGGATTTGTGCAATGAGGGCTTTGTGTTCTTAAGGAGTGTTTGGCAATTTCTATTTGGCTGATGGTGTTAGCTTCTATTGCTCTGCTATTGTTAGCTGTAAGTTTTGCCGCAAGGGATTTTGAAGTATTTTTCTCCTGAATGGATTTTGCCTGTAGCATTCCTTTATGTATGGAGCCATTTGGGGAGGTTGCCTTAGCCGGCAGCCAGTACTTACATTTTTTTTTCTTCCTTAAGTGCTGGCTGCGCTCCTTACTTTCCTTTCTAGCCAGTAGCTAATTCTTAAAGGGGAATGTGCCTTTTTAAGCTAGTTCACTCAGCAGCTTGTCTTTTCTGTCTCTGGAGGCCTTTCCTTGTTTGATCAATATATGGAAGAGGGAAAATATGGGGGGGGGGGGGTTCAAATTCTTCCTTCAGAAGGAGATGGGAATGAGAAAAAGGGAGGCAGGGAAGGGAGGGAGGAAAGGAAGTCCCGCATTAGCACTTGGCCACCAGCAGCTCTGCCATTGACTTTGCTTGTGAAAAGGTTGCAGAAGGGGATCACATGACCCTGGAACACTGTAACCATTATAAATATGAATCAGTTGCCAAGCATCCAAATATAAATCACATGACCCTGGGCATGCTGCAATGGTCATAAGTGTGAAAAATGGTCATAAGTCATTTCAGTGCAATTGCAACTTTGAACAGGTTTTTCTTTTGGTCATCAAGTTTTTGACACCTTGCTAGGTGGTACTCGAATATTGCCATATCCTAAAAGTGGTACAATTGGTAAAAAGGTTGAAAAGCCCTGGCTTAGACTACTATAAAATTGTTATCATGAAGGTCACAGTAGCAAAGTATAGCAATACTGTATATTGTGTTGCAAATAGGATACTAAAACAACTGCAATATAAATGTATTGTTCTTCAGGATGTTTATTGTCTGAAGTAGGATTTATAAGGGAAGGGGCGTTGTCTTACCTGAATGCCTTTTCTCAGTAAGGAGATGGAGAATTCACCAATGGGTTTTCTCTGTCTGCCTGCTCTTGAGACAAAGTAGCCAAACTTGACATGGCCCCTCTTGCTAGGAGATCCAGTCTTAACGAGGGCGAAAGTGGCTGAAGGTGGACGAGGTGTTGGCTCTCAATCCCCTATAATCGGCCTAACTGACCTAAAGGGCGGGTGTGGATTCTCCATCTCCGTACTGAGAAAAGGCGTTCAGGTAAGACAACGCCCCTTCTCCAGTACAGGAGATGGAGAATCCACCAATGGGACATACCAAAGCCTCACTGTCCCGATGGGTGGGAAACAGATAAGTCCGGATCTATGTCCCTGGAGACCACCTGCTGAAGGACCTTCCGACCAAAGGAGGCATCCGCAGAAGCGAAGCAGTCAATCCTGTAGTGGCGAACAAACGGGGAGGGCGAGGACCATGTCACAGCCCTGCAAATCTCCTTGATGGATGCCTGAGTGGCCCATGCCGCAGAAGTTGCAGCACTGTGAGTGGAATGTGCAGTAAGATGACTTGGAACCGGCAGGGAAGAGGACTGGTATGCCTCCACGATGCAGGCCCTGATCCACCTGCCAATAGTGCCAGCGGAAACCTTCTGCCCCAGAGAAGCCGGACAGAAGGTGATAAATAGGGCCTCAGATTTACGAAAAGGCTCCGTGCGCTTCATGTAACGCGGCAGCGCCCTGCGGACGTTCAGTGTGTGCCAGTGCCGCTCCAAGTCATGGGAAGGATTGGGACAAAAATTTGGCAAAATGACTTCCTGTGCCCTATGGAATAGTGAGTTGACCTTGGGCACGAAAGCGGGGTCCAGCCGAAGGACCACCCGATCACTGTGAAAGATACAAAAGTCATTCCTGACCGAAAGAGCCACCAGCTCAGAGATACGTCTGGCTGACGTGATGGCGATTAAAAATGCTACCTTCAGAGACAAGGTCCACAACGGAATAGTAGCTATGGGCTCAAAGGGTGGTTTTGTTAGAGCGCGAAGCACACGAGGTAATTCCCAAGAGGGGTATCTGTGTACTACGGGAGGTCTGGTGTTGCACGCCTCCTTGATGAAGGTGCGAATCCTAGGGTGATGAGCTAAGGGAACTGAATCCGCACAAGTGAGTAAAGTTGATAGGGCCGCCACCTGTCTGCGAATGGTCGCAGGGGCCAGGCCTCTGTCCAGACTGTCCAGAAGATAATCAACGATCTGAGGGATGGTTAATTTATATACATCCAGTCATCGCCTTCTACACCAATGGCAAAAATTCTTCCAAGTAGAATCATAAATGCGATTGGTTGCTGGGCGACGAGAGGCCTGAATCATGGTATGTGGGGAAAAAAAGCACGCGCAGCAAACTGCCATGCTTTTCCCCCCACAAACCTCATAACCTTTTGATACCCTTTGTCCCAATGAAGCAGCCAGAAGGTCATCCCCTTTTGACTTAATATCTCACCTACCTAAATAAATAATATGCTTAAGTTCCCTCTTATCTCTTCCTGTCTTTGTTAGTTCCTTCTGCTTTTCATCTCCCTGTATTTGTTTTTACCTGGTCTCTGAACAGGTAATATGTTACTAGAAAATAGTTGCTTATACGAAGGAATTTTCCAATGAAGAAACTTTATGTCAGCATCTAAAGGTTAAACTTATGAATGTAAAATGTCAGCATTTAATGTAAAAGCCTATGTATGTAAAAAGTATATAAAAACCAATAAACACGCAGAGACTCTCAAGCTGTCTCAAGCTGTGACAAGCAGCTCTGCAGTAGCTTCAAAACTCTGCTCAAGACATGCCTGAGTCTTTTTCTTAGCGTCTTTACAACTGGCACCTTGAACTGGGACATCCCCTCCCGAGGGAAAGCAGCAACCAACATACTTACAGTCGTCTGGTGCACCTTCTCGTCTTCTCGTCCTGCGAGATTTCTCAAACTGTAAGTATGGGCTGCGATATATCTCACCATCAGCAAAAGCATGTAAGAGAGTTAAAGTTTCTCTTACACAAATCAGGCATGACAATGCCTGAAAGGGAGCTTAGGAAGCTAATGAGTGACATAGGGAAAAACTGTCCTTGGTATCCTGAAAGGGGGACGCTCCAACTTAAGGATTGGGAAAGAATAGGTAACACCCTTCATCAGGAATCCCGAGCTTCAGTGGATGTTTTGCATTGTTGGCATCAATGTCGCCATGCAGTGGAAAAATATGGGGCTGATGCAGTACAATTAAGTTCTACCCCCTCTCCAGGTTTTGATCATGAAAAGGTTTCAGTTCCATCAGCTCCTATATCTTCCACGATGGATGTGACACCTTCAGAGCAAAAGAATTCTAGATCTTATGTTTCCATTCACCATGTATTAGAAAATCAAATGGCGAAAGGGGACGGAGATATGCAGGAAATAGCAGATATGCTCTCAGTTTGTCCTGTACATTTGACTGGGCAGGTAGATCTGAATGGAGCCCCAGTGGTTGAATATAGACCACTTTCTTATGCAATCTGAACAGAATTGCATAAGGGTATAAGAGATACTGGGTTAGGAAGTTCTTATGTGCAAGGTCTGTTAGAAGCAACAATGAGGAATCCTGTTTTGGTACCAGAAGATTGGAAAACAACAATTCGTATATTATTAACACCAGCTCAGTATGTGGTATGGGATAGTGAGTTTAGACATCAATGTGCATTAAGAGCTGCAACTTCTGGAGGTGCTTACTTCCCAGAGCAGTTATATGGCTCTGGTGATTACACTCCAGTGGATGCACAAATTGTTTTGCCTATAGCTACTCTTCAAATATCCTCTGAATGTGCTTACAAAGCTTTTGGAAAAGTTACTATAACTGGGAAACCATCTCAAGCATTTCAAATATTCGTCAAAATGCAAATGAACCATATGCAGATTTTATTAACCGTCTGCAAGATGCCTTGAGACGACAAATTGATAATCCTGATGCCCAAGCTGAATTGCTTATGAAATTGGCTAAAGAAAATGCCACCACTGAATGTAAACGGGCCATCATTGGATTGGGAGCAAAACCAGAGTTAGCAGAAATGATCAAAGCATGTCAGGATATAGGAACTGTTTCTTTTCAAACTAATCTCTTAGCTGCAGCTCTTACAACAACTCAGAAACCTCAGGGGAAATGTTATAATTGTGGTAAAATTGGACACTTTAAGCAGGAATGCAGAAATCCTGGGGGAGGAAGGTATGCCTCCCAACCATTTAAAAATAATGCTGGGAGACGTCCAAAAACAAAATGCCCTAAGTGTAATAAGGGATTTTATTGGGCTGATGAATGCCGGTCAGGAAACTTCAAAGCGGGCCGGTCTCTGGCCCCGGTCCAAACAGAGACCCTTCATTCCATCAACAATTAATAATACCCCTGCTACCACTAGAGGGAGTGCTGGGATAGATTTAACTATCCAACAAGAAGTGTGTTTCAAATTTCCAGGAGAAGTACAAATAGTTCCTTCACAACTTTCTGGACCTCTCCCTTCTGGATATGTTGGATTAATTTTGCCTTGATCTAGAATGGGAAAAAAGGGAATTTTTGTAATACCTGGAGTAATTGATTCTGACTATACAGGTGTCATCTTTATTCAATTATGGACTAACATGCCACAGACTTTGCCAAGCAATACTAGTCCTGCACAATTACTCCATTTGCCCTATTTTGTCCCTGCAGAGGGTCGTGATAGGGATCGAAGGGATGGCAGGTTTGGTTCCACGGATCCCGTTGTAATTGCATTAACCACCCCAATCACCACCCAGCGACCCCGTCACACAGTCTTTTTCAGGGTAAGCCTTTTGAGGGCATAATTGATACAGGGGCTGATGTTTCAGTAATTTCAGCTAAAGATTGGCCTGCATCTTGGCCCACTGACCCATGCCCTAGTGTTTGGGGTGTAGGAGGGTGACAAGGTGCATGACAAAGTACACAATTTCTTTCTGCAAGTCTTCCCAATTCTACTGTAACTGTTCAACTTCGTCCTTTCATTCTTGACATTCATGTCAACTTATGGGGACAAGACTTGCTTAGTAAATGGGGGGCTACCGTCACCTTTGATGAATAAAATGTCTGCCTTACCCTTAACTTGGTTAACTACTACACCTGTTTGAGTGGAACAATGGCCTCTTCCTCTGTACAAATTACAGGCCTTAAAAATTCTTGTTCAAGAACAATTACAAGGCAAACACATTGCCCCTTCCACTAGTCCATGGAACACTCCAGTTTTTGTTATCAAAAAGAAAAATGGAAAATGGCGATTCCTACATGATCTCCGTACTGTGAATGCATGTATTCAGCCTATGGGAGCTCTGCAATGTGGCACCCCCAATCCAAATTTAATTCCACAGGATCATCAATTGATGATCATAGATCTGAAAGTGAATGAATTAATTTGTTGATAAGTGTTTGCATGAGAAGAGTCTCATGGGGAATGTGTGAGAGAATTTATGGAAAATGCATGTGAAGGAGAAAAAACTATTTTTTAGTAGCGAGAAGTTTGCAACAAAAAATTTTCCTGTCTCTTTTGTTTTTCAACTGGCTGTGTTGCTTTAAGAGCAAGAGAGACCGAAAGAAAGAAGGGGGGGGGGACTGTTCGTTTTAAACTTTTTTTTCCCTCTCTGCTTAGAATTCCAGTTTGCGAATGGAGATGAAATTTAATCCCCACTCTTGCAGTTTCAGCTGACAAAATTTTTACTCAAAAAAGGAGACAGTAATTGCTGGACAATTTTTGGGGAGAAAATTGTTGAGTTTAAATTGTTTAGTTAGACCTATATATCTATCAACCAAAAGAAATGACTCTGAATTGTTTTACTTAAGTTTTGTAAATGTTTAACCTACTTAATAGAAATTTGTTTCCATCTTTGATTAACTTGGAATTTAACTTATTGACCAAAGGAAAACAACCTGGAAATCTCATTGTAGTTCCACTTGCAGCATTTACCACAGTTGAGCAAATTAAGTACTTGAGTACTCAATTTGTGGACAGAATTCCACATAGGAATTGTCACTTAACACTTTTTATATTTCTTACTAGTAAGCTACTTAAAGGAGTATTAGCTGTGTTAGAAGCGCAAAAAGTATATTGTACTGAATGGCTTTACTTATCCCATCCCAAAATGTTTTATCTTTTATCCAGGCTGTTGCTGAAATAACCTTAGGACACAATCAAGCTTGCCCTTGAAATGGGACTGATTTAATTAATATTGTTCTTCCTATCCCAAAATTTGATTTTCAATTTTATTTTCAGAATAACTTATCTCTTCTGCTGCTATTTTAGCTTTCCACACCTTTTCTCAACAGACTTTTAACTTAATCTCTGATTCTCATTATGTGTGCCAACTTATTTTTAATCTTACAGGTGCTTATATCACGCCCAGGATCAACCCCAATCTTATGGCTTTGTTTTTAACTTTACAGCAGCTATCCTTTCTTTCTCACATATATATTGGTCCTTTAAGGACTGCCTTCACAAACAAATAAAAAAGGAGGGATCAAGGGTACCTAATTTGGCATGGATAACTCGTCAAGTCAATAAAGTCTTAATAACTTTAAACCAGCTAAATATTCCTTTTCAAAACACTACTGCCTACCAGCATCACTTTCAGCAAAAAGCTGTGCTCCCTAATCCATTGGTATATTATCAGCAATTGCCTGATAAAACCTGGTTAGGTCCAGTTCCCTTACTAACATGGGGACTAGGCTATGCTGCTGTGCTTGCTCCTACAGGCCCTCTCTGGATTCCAGCCCAGTGTGTGCGGCCAGCCAAAGATGTCGTGGCATCAAATCCAGAATGCTACCTTGAGAGACAAGGTCCACAATGGAATAGTAGCTATGGGCTCAAAGGGTGGTTTTGTTAGAGCGCGAAGCACACGAGGTAATTCCCAAGAGGGGTATCTGTGTACTACGGGAGGTCTGGTGTTGCACGCCTCCTTGATGAAGGTGCGAATCCTAGGGTGATGAGCTAAGGGAACTGAATCCGCACAAGTGAGTAAAGTTGATAGGGCCGCCACCTGTCTGCGAATGGTCGCAGGGGCCAGGCCTCTGTCCAGACTGTCCAGAAGATAATCAACGATCTGAGGGATGGTTAATTTATATACATCCAGTCATCGCCTTCTACACCAATGGCAAAAATTCTTCCAAGTAGAATCATAAATGCGATTGGTTGCTGGGCGACGAGAGGCCTGAATCATGGTATGTGGGGAAAAAAAGCACGCGCAGCAAACTGCCATGCTTTTCCCCCCACAAACCTCATAACCTTTTGATACCCTTTGTCCCAATGAAGCAGCCAGAAGGTCATCCCCTTTTTGACTTAATATCTCACCTACCTAAATAAATAATATGCTTAAGTTCCCTCTTATCTCTTCCTGTCTTTGTTAGTTCCTTCTGCTTTTCATCTCCCTGTATTTGTTTTTACCTGGTCTCTGAACAGGTAATATGTTACTAGAAAATAGTTGCTTATACGAAGGAATTTTCCAATGAAGAAACTTTATGTCAGCATCTAAAGGTTAAACTTATGAATGTAAAATGTCAGCATTTAATGTAAAAGCCTATGTATGTAAAAAGTATATAAAAACCAATAAACACACAGAGACTCTCAAGCTGTCTCAAGCTGTGACAAGCAGCTCTGCAGCAGCTTCAAAACTCTGCTCAAGACATGCCTGAGTCTTTTTCTTAGTGTCTTTACAATGGTAATTGCGCGGGGGGGGGGGGGGGAAATAATTCTTGTGTCATGATGCGGCGCTCAAGCGCCAGATGATCAACTGTAGCCATTGAGGGTCTGGGTGTTGGAGGGTCCCCTGATGTAGGGACACGCGATGTGGAGGAATCTTCCACAGGGGAGTCTGGGAAAGGTTCATCAAGTCGGCAAACCACGGTCTCTCTGGCCAGTACGGGGCCACGAGGATCACTTCCGCCTGCTCCTGGAGTACTTTGTGGATGGTCACCGGTATGAGTGGGAGGGGAGGGAAGGCGTAGAGGAGACCTTGTGGCCACGTGGTCCGCTAGGCATCCGTCCCCTCCACCCCTGGAAGGAAATAGCAGGAGTAGTACCTGGGGAGTTGGGCATTGGTTGATGACACAAACAGGTCGAGAATCGGATGGCCAAATCTGTGGGAGATCTCAGAGAACAGATCTGGATGCAACCCCCACTCTGAGGGGTCCACCGTACAGCAACTCAAAAAGTCTGCCTGCTGGTTCTCAACCCCCGAGATGTATTCGGCCCTGAGGGAGGCCAGATTGGACTCTGCCCAGGAACCTAGGAGTCGTGCCTTGGACATAAGTGACCTGGACCTGGTTCCCCCCCTGACGATTGACGTGTGCCTTGGATGCCACGTTGTCCGTGAGGATCAGAACATGACGTCCCCTGATCCAGTGTCTGAACTTGCGAAGAGCTAAGTGGATGGCCCTGAGCTCCAGCCAATTGATGTTGTGTCTCAAATCTGCACGTGACCAGCGGCCCTGCGCAAACTGAGACTGTAGATGGGCTCCCCAACTGAACAGACTGGCGTCTGTCATGATGGTGATGCGGTCCGGTTCCTTGAAGGGTGATCCCTTGGTCACCGCTTGTGAGAACCACCAGCGTAGGGATCTGAGGATGTGAACCGGGATCCTGACCTGACGGTTGGATGTGCTGGCATTCACCCGCTGAAATGGCAGGAGGAACCATTGGAGGTCCTGCAAGTGGAGTCTGGCCCAGGGAACTATGGCTATGCAGGAAACCATCTTTCCCAGGAGCTGAGAGAGCAAGACCAGTGGAACGGTATGGTCCCTGTACACCTGACGAGCCAGATCCCTGATGCTGACCAATCACTCTTGGGAGAGATAGACCATGCAGTTTGTGGTGTCTATGACGGCTCCCAGGTGCAGGACCCTGGATGAGGGAACCGTCTGGCTTTTTTGAAAATTGACCGAGAAATGGTGTGTTCCAGGTCCGCCTGAGCTGCCTGGAAGGAGGACGCTTGAATCAGGATGTCGTCCAGGTAACACTGGAGGCGTATTGGTACCTTCCTCAATTGGGCGGCTGACGAAGCCATAAAAGGGTAGTCCGGACAAAAAAGGACGCACAAGTGGCTGTTTTAATTGCCCATGCTGCTGATTGATGGGTCTTCTGGAAAGTTTGGTCCCATTTTTTGTCATCCGCTTTGAGCGCCTCCGACATGTCCCCAGTGACCACAGTCTGGGATACCAGAGGGGTCCAGGCTTCGTCTACCTTGGGGACCTCCAGTGCATCAGTGAGGTCTGTGGAAGTGCTAAAGATCTTTTTGTCAGTCCCGCTTACGGAGGGGAAGGAGGAAGGGGAGGCCCATTGTTTCTTGATCCCTTTAAGAAAAATAGAGGGGCACGGAACGTGATGTTGGGCTGCCACTGTCTCAAAAAATATCGGATTTGGGCTGGAATCCGATGTTGCCTGCAGCTAAGGGAACTGATCGGACCCTATGTTAGCCATTGATGTGGCCTTGCAAAGCAGGGTAAGAAACAGGGCTGGATTGAACAGGCCTCCCGAAGGGGAGGGCTCAGGGGGAAGTTCCTCCTCCTCTGACAGATTAAAATCCAGCTGCTCCTCACCTTGTGGGGAAGAGTAGCCGCTCATGGAGGAGTGTGCAGGAGTTGTGGGCTCCTGAAGTATAGGGAGCCCTGTAGCAGAAACATAAGGTGGCATGGCTGATGTGGAAGCCCCATGACCAGGTGGATGGAATGACCGTTCTGCAAGAGCTCAGTCCACGACCTTGGATAGCAAGGCCTCAAGGCGGCCGTTGGAGAAAATGTCTCCAATGTCCGGTCCCCTGAGTCCTGCAGCCATAGGAGTGAAGGTGGCCTCTGGGGCTGAACCTGGGGCTGATGTTGTGTGTTGAACCAATGCAGAAGGAGAGCTGAGCATGACAGGCATCCCTGTGAGGGACCACACACCTTGAGCCGAAGTTAAAGGGCCTAAGGGAAGGTCAAATTCAGGAACCGCCATTTGATCCGTCTCTAATCCGGCCTGCCTCTGCACTCTGGAGAACTCCTTCTCCAGAGCCTGGTACCTACAGCTGGCTTGCTGTTCTGCCAACTTGGAAGGCTTCTTAAGAGTGGTCTTAGCCTTAGATTTGGGCTTGCCTGCTGCCTCCTCATTAGGGGATTTGTGGCAGCCGTAACTGGAGGATGGGGAGGCAGTGCTCATGGGTTGAGGCATAGTTGAGTCCTCCATCCTGGTTGAGCAGCCTCAGGGAAACTGAGACGAAGCTCTGGCAGGTAAGCAGTTGGCGGAAGCGAATTTGGAACAAGTAACAAGACTGCTCCCCTGACCACCTGACCAGAAAAAAATCTATCTGGGCTTTGGTCACGGCAATTTGAGTCAGATGCCGAAGGCACGGTTGGGGACCCACTTTGGGCTCCGTCCGGAGGCCTTAGGTGGCCACTCAAGGTGCACCAGAAAGGCAAAAACTCCCAATGAAGGGTGCAGAGGGCCTGAGACAAGGCCTGGCAAGAAAGGATCAGGTTCAAAATGGCAGCTGGTCAATGTGGTTAAATTGTAATAAATGATTCGCGATGAAGGAAGGTGGTGGTTTGAAAATTTGGCCCAATCTGCCAAGAAAAATTCACTATGGTAATGTGATGAGGCCTGCAGACAGTCACTGAGGCAGGGCTCCAATGAGGCCTAGATGGAGGACCACGTGGCGTTTTTCAAAATGGTGGCTGCGGTGGGTCTGTGAAAATGCTGTTAAATTAATGGGGCTGCAGTGGAACCGAAGGACCCTAACCCCCAAAACACAAGAGGCCTATCCCAAAAATCAGGAGAAGGCCCCAAACGAGTGAAAATTAAAGTGTCTTTTTACTGTGCAGCTGCCCCAAAATGGCGGCCACAACTTGCTCCTCGTTGGGAAACAGCACTGGAGGCTTCAAAATGAAGATCACAGGTGCTGGGGCCAGACGTGATGGCAGCGCTAAGCGCTGCACTGAAAACAAGCTCAGCAAGGTAGCCTCCGAACGGCAGGCAAAAAAACAGTTAGTTTTGAGTTCGTTGCCTTAGACAGCAACCAAAATGGCGTCCATGGGTGTTCCCGGCTGCCAGAGGTGATCCGGAGGCCCCGAATTTTAAAAAAAAAATTCCCAAGCCTGCAGCACGAGATTCTGCCCAGTTGTGTGAAGAAACGGGGGGAGAAGGCAGAATGTCCAAGGCAAGCCTGCCAGAAGTATTTCCCCAGAGCCCTGGGGAAAATAAGGGAAGAAAGCTGCAGGAGCCTCCCCCCCACCACCTCCCACTCCTCAAATCAGTAATTTTAAGATAGCACTGATCCCAGTGCTAAGGGAAAAATTTGAGGGAGGATTCCAAATTAGGATTTACAAATTAAGGGAAGATTCCAATTAGTATTTAGTTAATTTAGAGGGAAAAGGAGAATTCACCAATGGATTTCTAACCTGCTATCTGTTGGGAGCCAAACCTGATACGTCTTCAAGAGCTGAGACCAAGTTAAGACTGGATCTCCTAGAAAGAGGGGGCGTGTCAAGTTTGGCTACTTGGTCTCAAGAGCAGGCAGACAGAGAAAACCCATTGGTGGATTCTCCATCTCCTGTACTGGAGAATCAACCATTCCACTGTGCTCTGTTTAGCCCAATGTGAACCAAAACAGACATTTCCTGTTTCGATAATTCACTTGCCTTCATCTTCAGCTCTGGGCGGTTCTCCTGTACAGAGCACAACACTTTCTAGAGTGGGAGCCTGATGTGGTCCACCTTCCAGTTGTCTCATTTGCTTTCTTATGGCACAAGTTTCCTGTTTAACCTTTTCATAACAATAGCCTCAACGAACATGCTTTTGGCTGCTGCTGCACACTGCTGGCTCATATTTAAGTGATCGTCCACTAGGACTCCAAAGTCCCTCTCACAGTTACTGTTTTTAAGCCAGGTCTTGCCTAATTTGTACTTAAACCTTGGTTTTCCTGCTTAAATGTAAAACTTTGCTTTTCTCCACATTAAAACTCATTTTGTTGGATAGGGCCCATTGTTCAAGTTTGTCAAGATCTTTTTGGATCCTGAGCTTGTCTTCTAGGGTGTTCGCTATTCCTGCCAGTTTGGTGTCATCTGCAAATTTGATGAGCTCCCCTTCTATTCCCTCATCTAAGTCATTAATGAAGATATTGAAGAGTACTGGGCCTAAGACGGAGCCTTGTGGTACCCCACTGCGTACTTCTCTCCATGTGGATGTAGTACCATTGAGGGCTACTCATTGAGTACGGTTTGTCAGCCAGCTACAGATCCATCTGATGGTGTTGTTGTCTATCCCACTTTTTTCTAGCTTACCAAGCAGCAGGTTGTGGTCTACTTTGTCAAATGCCTTACTGAAGTCTAAGTATACTATGTCCACAGCATTTCACTGGTCTACTAATTTAGTCACTTTATCAAAGAATGAAATAAGATTGGTTTGGCATGATCTGTTTTTGACAAACCCGTGCTGGCTACTGGTTATAAATTTGTTTGCTTCTAGTTGTTCGCAGATCTGTTTTTTGATTATCTTTTCCAAGATCTTCCCAGGTATTGATGTTAGACTGATTGGTCTGTAGTTTCCTGGGTCTGTTTTTTTTTTCCTTTCTTGAAGATGGGAACATCAGCCCTTTTCCAATCCTCAGGTAGTTCTCCAGGATTTTTGAAAGATATGGTGCAATGGTTCTGAGATAACATCTGCCAGCTCCTTCAGAACTCTGGGATGTAATCTGCCAGGTCCTGATGATTTATATTCATCAAGGTTGGATAGCTGTTCTCTTACCATTTTCTTGTTTATTTTAATTTTTGTTTCTAGTTTGTCTTTTGCAGTAGTTTTATGGGTATATGTTGGGCTATAATTTCTTTTAGTGTGAAGACTGATGCAAAGAATGAGTTAAGCAGTTCTGCTTTCTCCCTACTGCCTGTTACTTCCTTGCCATCTTTTCTCTTTAGTGAACCTACAGTTTCCTTGACATTTTTTTTTTGTTATTAATATATTGAAAGTTTTTTTTATTGTCCTTGATTTCTGTTGCAAGTCTTCGTTTATTCTGAGTCTTTGTTTTCCTGACTTCATCTTTGCATGTTCTGGCTGTCTGCTGATAATCAGCCTTAGTTATGTGTCCCTCTTTACATTTTTTGTACTTGTCCTTTTTGTCTTTCAGTTTGTCAGAGAGAGCTTTGTGCAGCCATGCTGGTTTCCTCTTGAATTTCTTGTTTCTCTTTTTCAGTGGTATTGCACTGGACTGGGCCCCTGTGATCATACTCCTCAGTGTTTCCCACGCTTCTTGGGTTGTTTTCCCCTTTAAGATTTTCATCCATGGAAACTTTCCTAGGTTTTCTCTGAGTTTGTTAAAATCAGCTCTTTTGAAGTTTAAGACTCTGGTTGGATTATTTTTTATTGTTTGTGTTTGCATTATATTGAATTTCAGCATGACGTGGTCACTTTCACCCAAGGTTCCGGCAACTTCAACTCCCTCTATCACTTCTTCTCGATTAGTAAGGATTAGGTCCAGTATAGCTTGACTTCTAGTTCCCTCCTCCACCTTTTGGATGATAAAGTTGTTGGCTAGGTTGGTTAAGAATCTGTTTGATCTCCCACTCGCTGCAGAGTTTGTCTCCCAGTTGATATCTGGATAGTTGAAGTCTCCCATTACTACTGTGGTATGCTTCCTACATATGTTTGTTAACTGATTGGCAAAGAGTTCATGTATTTCTTCTGATTGGTTGGGTGGCCTGTAATATACACCTATGGCAATGTCAGGTTTTTTTCCCTTTTATATTGACCCATATACATTCTGGAGGGATTTTATCTTTGATCACGTGCATTTCTGTAGATATGTAGTGTTCTCTTACATAGAGTGCAACTCCCCCTCCTCTTTTTTAGATCTATTTCTTTTGAACAATTTGTATCCATCCATCAGTACATTCCAGTCATGGGTTTTGTCCCACCAGGTTTCTGTAATGTCAACTATGTCATACCCTCCCTCGTGTACTATTGCTTCTAGTTCACCCTGTTTGTTCCCCAAGCTTTGAGCATTTGTATATAAGCATTTAAGAAATTTTTGCCTGTCCGTGGGTATGTTTCCTGCATCTCCTGATTGTTGTTGGAGTTTTTTTTTTCTCATCATTCCAAACCTTATTGTTTGATTGGTTTTCTTGGGATTTATGACTGGTTTTGTGTTCTAGAGCAGGCATGTCAAACTGCTGGCCCATGGGCTGGATGTGTCACGCTGAAACCACACCCACCCCATTGCTGGCAATGGGGAAAAAGTCGTGATACGTCGTGGAACGTCATGTGACGTCGTGAGTTTGACATGCCTGTTCTAGAGATTCTAAAGATTGGTCACCTTTCCCCCTCAATTTTAGTTTAAAGCCCTCCTGATGAGTTAGGCCAGTCTTTTTCTGAGTACATTTTTCCCTATTTTAGTGAGGTGCAGCCCATCCCTTGCCAAGAGTCCTTACCGTAGGAAATGCAGTCCATGACCCAGGAAACCAAAGTTTTCTTGGCGACACCAACCCTTTAGCCAGTGGTTTATTTCTAGAATTCTTTTTTCCCTCAATGGGGGTTGGCCTTTCGTTGGGTATTCTCAACCTTGTTAATATCCATGAAGAAAAGATTCCAACCCTGTTCTGTTGAGAATTGTAAATTTACTTAGAGCTCTTCCTCATAGAATAAACTCTTCTTTTCTGGAATGTCTATTGAGTCTCTCTTTTTCAAAGAATTCTCAACTTTGTTGGTATCCGTGAAGAAAAAGTTCCAAAATTGTCCTCTTCAGAGTTGTGAATTTGCTTGAAACTCATGTTTCAATTGCGCTGAGAGGGTTGTATTCAAACCATAATAAAAATTGGTGTCATGCTTGTATTCCAAAGTTGCAGTTAAGTCCTTTACATTGTCAGATATTTGTAAAGTTGCCTCAGTGATTTGATAACTTTCTACACAATTGCACCTCTTGCTCTTTTTTGATCTATCATTTATATTTTAGAACATGATCGGTCTATAAAATGAATAGTTTTCTGTAGATAATTTTCAAATACCTTTCTAATAATGTGCTCAAACTTGGCCATCTTCTTAGCTCCCTTTAGTGGTCAAAGAATATTTTTTTTTTCCCCTGGCCAATCAGAATTCATAAAAATTGGAGAATTTCAGCCACCTACAACAAAGCAAACCAATTATTTAAACATAGTAAAAGCCACAGCTTTCTATCCTTATGTTTCTCCATCAAAATTAAAAAGAAAAGGTACTCCACACTTCTTTATTTTAGTTTGTTTAACAATAAAGAAGTCTCAAAAATGACACATAGCTTCAAAAAGAGGTAACAGGCTGTGACTGAAGAGAGCTTTTTTTAGCTAACACAGATAATCTCATAAATTGGTTAAGAAATGAAAGGCACAACTTATTGTCCATTTGAAAAATAAATTCCAAAACGGCTTTTTCAACAACAAAGTGATTGCAACCCTCACCCAGCTGAATGGCTAATGAGGTGCTCTGAAGCACAGCTCCTGAAGCTTCTTGCAGATCTTGGAAGATCTGTGGGGTGATTCTAGGTGTTCTATCCCAGCCTATAGCCATCCTTGTTAAAGGCACAAGGACCAAACCCCTGTTGATAAAATAGGCTGGAGACTTTAAAACAAAACGAACCCCTTTTAATATGGGTGACAAAACTGCCCAATAGTCCAAAACACAAACAGCAAAACTCAATTCAAATGAAGGAAATAGTCCACAGGAAAAACGATACAAACAGAAGAGTAGTCACAAGCAAGACGAACAGACCAGGATCCAAAGAAGTACTTTGCAAATGGTTGCCTTCAGCAACCAGCACCGCCCACACCTCCTCTTTTTATACAGCAGTCCCAAGGCGTTGCCTCTCAGTGCCATCTCCTTTTACTCTGGAGTTGCCGTATTGACTGTTGCTGATTTACTCTCGCTAATTGACAATGTGTGCGTGCAACAATTAGCATGTCCATCAGGTGTGAGTCCACCGAGTCTGACTCATTCTCCTCACACAGCTGAGCTTCCTCAGGAACACAACTGGAAGGCCCAGGCTCTGCATCAAACTGTGAGTCCTGTAATTCATCAGAGCCTCCCTCTGCCCCTGATGGCCCTTCAAATGCCTCCTCCACCTCCTCCTCAGATTCCTCAGACTCAGCTGTAGGGAGCACAGGCTGGCACGGAATCACAACACTAGGACTCTCCCTAACCCAAGAGATATAAACAGAAGGAATGCCAGATCCTTGCATTAGTAAGTTGAAAAAACAAAAATCCAGAGAGAAAAGCCTCTCTCTGAGCTTATCCTCTGCTAGCCATGTTCACAGGAAGTCAGTTGAGAAAGAATAACAGAGTTGGAAGGTGTTGTGCTCACCACATCCCATGGTCTTGGGAATGGCGTGGCTCCAGGCGCATGACCCCCAGATATATTGGTCTCAGAACTTGGTTACCTTTCCAAGCCTGCAGTGTGTGGACCACACCCGCCACATCTGTGCCGGTCCGGTAGAGGGGCCCACGGGGGTCTCCTTACCCTCTGAATTGGCAGAGTATGCTGATGTGTTCAGCAAGACTGAGGCGGATCGATTACCCTTGCACAAGCCTTATGACTGCCCCATTGACTTAGTCCCTAACGCGCCTCTCCCAGTGGGGCGTTTGTATTCTATGTTGGACCCTGAGTTGGCTGCGTTGAGGGACTTTTTGGACAAGAATTTGGCTCGGGGGTTTATTCGGCCCTCGTCCTCGCCAGTATCGGCACCCGTACTCTTCGTCAAGAAGAAGTCCGGTGAATTGCGGCTTTGCTGCGATTATCAGAAATTAAATGCCATCACAGTGTGCAACCGATACCCGCTGCCCCTCATCCCCGAACTCTTGGATCGGCTCCGTGAGGCCAAAATCTTCACAAAACTGGACTTGTGCGGAGCTTACAACCTTGTCAGAGTTCGGTCGGGTGATGAGTGGAAGACGGCATTTGGTACTCGGTACGGGCACTTCGAATACACAGTGATGCCCTTTGGCCTGACCAACGCCCCTGCTGTTTTCCAACACTTTATGAATGACATTTTCCGGGACTTGTTAGATCAGTTTGTGGTGATTTACCTGGATGACATCCTGATCTATTCCCCATCACGAGAGGAGCACCATTGGCATCTCCATCAGGTCTTGCAGCGGCTTCGAGAACATCAGCTATATGCTAAACTAGAGAAATGCCAGTTCTACCAGATGACTATTGAGTTCCTGGGTCACCGCATTTCTCCTGAGGGCATCGCCATGGACCCGAGTAAGGTGGAGTCTTTGCAGAGTTGGCAACCACCACGTCATGTGAAGGATGTCCAGCAATTTCTTGGGTTCGCCAACTATTATCGGACTTTCATCCCCGGATTTGCTACCATGAGAGCTCCCCTTACTAAGCTCCTGCAGAAAAGGGGCGTTGTCTTACCTGAATGCCTTTTCTCAGCATGAGGAATGTAGACTCCAAGGATGGGTTGATTTAGTCTTCTAGCCCAATCAGACCAAACAATCAAAGTTGCCACGCCTCTGCAGGGTCTGACCATGCCCCAGTATCGAAAGGGCGAAGCGAATGATTGTGTGACGTGATGGCTCCGAACTGCTGACACTAACCTAGCTGCTAGTAATAATCAGGGAGGGGGTGGAGTCTACATTCCTCATGCTGAGAAAAGGCGTTCAGGTAAGACAACGCCCCTTCTCCAGCATGTAGAGGAATGTAGACTCCAAGGATGGGACATACCAAAGCCCCTATGATCCCACGGGTGGGAAGCAGGTTGGTTAAGTGTCGGTGCTGAAATGGACCACTTGTTGTAAAACCCGATGGCCAAAAGCGGCCTCCGTGGAAGCAAACTTGTCGAGTTTGTAGTGGTGAATGAATGGTGAAGGGGACGACCACGTAGCCGCCTTACAGATGTCCTCTATGGACGCCTGAGTCTGCCATGCCGCCAATGTGGAAGTGCTACGAGTAGAGTGCGCTGTCAGGCGGCTTGGGACAGGTAAAGAGGAAGCCTGGTAAGATTGAGCGATACAGGCCTTGATCCACCTGGGTATAGTAGAGGAGGAAACCTTCTGTCCCTTGGAAGTTGAGTGGAAAGAGACAAACAATGCCTCCGATTTGCGAAAGGAAGCTGTCCTCTTAATGTAATGACGTAATGCCCTATGTACATCTCGGTAATGCCACTGCTTTTCTAGTGTGTGAGAAGGATTGGGACAAAAGTTTGGTAGTACAATGTCCTGAGCCCGGTGAAATAGGGTATTCACCTTGGGAATGAATGAGGGATCTAACCTCAGCACCACTCTGTCCTGATAGAAGGTACACAGGTCTTCCCTAACTGAAAGAGCAGCCAGCTCTGACACGCATCTTGCCGACGTGATGGCTACTAGGAAAGCCACCTTGTGGGACAAAATGTGAAGAGGACAAGACCTTATAGGTTCAAAGGGAGACCTAGTGAGTGCCTGCAGAACACGAGGTAGTTCCCAAGATTGATACCTGTGTACTACCGGAGGTCTGGTGTTGGAGACTCCTTTCATAAAGGATCGGACCCTGGGATGATGGGACAATGGAGTGGCATTGGCACAGGTGAACACCGTGGAAAGAGCGGCCACCTGTCTACGCAAGGTGTTGGGTGCTAAGCCTTTATCCACTCCATCCATGAGGTATTCAAGAATCACTGGAATAGTGACAGAAAAGATAGACAAACCCTTACAGGTACACCAGTCACAGAAGTTCTTCCAAGTGGCATCATAGATTCGGTTCGTCGCCAGCCGTCTGGAAGCTTGGATCATAGCTATCACCCTTGAAGAGTAAGATCCGCACATCAGGAACTGGCGCTCAGATGCCAGATGGCTAGTTGTAGCCACTGTGGGTCCGGATGGCATATGGCCCCCTGTGTTAGAATTATCCTCTCTGGAGGGATTTGCCAAGGGGGGGCTACGGCGAGGTTCACGAGATCCGCGAACCATGGACGCCTCGGCCAATACAGGGCCACAAGGATTAGCTCCGCCTGTTCCTGTAACAGCTTCCTGATGACGGCCGGGATCAAGGGAAGGGGTGGAAATGCATATAGAAGGCCCACCGTCCAAGGGCTGCGGAGGGCATCTGCTCCTTCCGAACCCTGGGATGGGTACCGAGATAGAAACTGGGGAAGCTGGGTGTTCTTCGGGGATGCAAACAGGTCGACTTTGGGCCGACCGAAACGGTGAGTTATCTCCCGAAAGAGACGGGGATGTAGACGCCACTCTGAATGATCTATCGTAGATCGACTCAGAAAATCTGCCTGGTCGTTTTCCACCCCTGAAATGTGTTCCGCCTTTAGGGACAACAGATTCTGTTCCGCCCATGACCCCAGACACTGGGCCGCAGACATTAGAATCTGCGATCGAGTGCCGCCCTGCCTGTTGACATGGGCCTTTGCCGCTACGTTGTCTGTCAGAACCAGCACGTGGCAGCCCGCCAACTTCTTGTGGAAATGGCGAAGTGCTAGGTGTATGGCTCTGAACTCTAACCAATTGATATTTTTCTTGAGATCCCATTGAGACCACCGTCCCTGGGCGAATTGGGATTGCAGATGTGCCCCCCATCCAAACAGACTGGCATCTGTGGTCAAGGTTACTCGAGTCGGTTCTCTGAACAGGGATCCTTTGGACAGTGCTGGGGACAACCACCAGATGAGGGACGTGAGTGTCTGTGGTGGGACTCGCACCCTCTGTGGAAAACATGCTACACCCCGTTTCTGGTAAGGGAGTAGAAACCACTGTAGTTGTCTCGTATGAAGCCTGGCCCAAGGCACTATGGCAATACATGAGATCAGTTTCCCTAACAGCTGTGACAGTAGGAGCAGGGTTACATGTTTCTCCTTGCACACCCTGGTGACCATCGTACATATGCTGAGCTGACGCTCCTGAGACAGGAAAACTCGGCACTGGCTGGTGTCTATTATTGCGCCTAGGTGGAGCAAACGGTTTGTTGGGATCAGATGGCTCTTTGGGAAGTTGATCATAAATCCATGATCCTGGAGTGTCTTGATCGTCAGTGCCACGTCTGAACGGGCGTTCAGTGCCGAGGACGACTGGATTAGGATATCGTCCAGGTAGCACTGAATGTGGACTGGTACCAACCTGAGCTGTGCGGCGAGAACCGCCAGGATTTTGGTGAAAACCCTTGGAGCTGATGATAGGCCGAATGGCAGGGCCCTGTACTGATAGTGATGGTTGGAATACCTGAATCTGAGGAAACGCCTGTGATTTGGATGTATGGGAACGTGCAGGTAAGCTTCTGTCAGATCTATGGATGTAAGAAAATCCCCCGGCCGAATACTGCCCAGAATAGAATGAAGAGTTTGCATCTTGAATTTTTGGTAAATTAGGTACCGATTTAGAGCCTTGAGGTCTAGGACCGCCCTCCATCCTCCTGAGGGTTTTGGTACCACGAACAGGATGGAGTAGAAACCCAGTCCCCATTGATCTGGGGGTACCCGCTCTATTGCCTCTATGGTTAACAGATGACAAATGGCCTCCTCCATGAGACCTTGTTTCACGGGATTTCTGGATAGGGGGCAGGAGATGAAGCGCCGAGGGGGAAGTGTGAGGAACTCCAGAGACAGTCCATCTCTGATAGTGGTTAGAACCCAATTGTCCGTGGTGGTACTTTCCCATTTGTGGAAATATAGTGCCAGTCTTCCACCAATGGGAGGAATCCGCCTCAAGTCACTTTGACTTTCGGAAAGGATGAGCTCCTCTGCCGCGAAAGGGCCGCTTAGCCTGGAATTGTGGCTTTGGCTTGTCTCTATAGCCGGACTGGTCCGATGAGCGGTCCGGCCCTGCTTGAAAGGGCCGATACCCGCTCCATGTAGTTCGGTCTGAGCCAGACTTGAACGACGGATGCCGGTTGTATGGAGAAAAACATCTGCCCGTTTTTTTGACAACATGAGCTAGTACTTTCAACTTTTCTTTGTTTTCAGTCAGGTAAGGAGTGAGAGCCTCTCCAAAAAGGCGACCCTTTTGATATGGTGCCGCAGCTACTCTCCATTTGTGCCTAGTATCGGCCTTCCAATTTTTTAGCCAGAACAACCGGCGTGCGGCCATGTTGGAAGCTATGGCCTGAGCCGAATATTTGGCCGACTGCAGAGACACATCCGCCATGTATTCCAGTGCGGCCCTTAGTTTGGTGACATCCTGGTGAACCCTTACCTCGTCTGGGGATAATCTGGCCTGTAATTCCCTGAGCCAGATTAATGCAATTCTAGCGAAAAAGGAGTTAGATGTTGAGGCTCTTATAGCCCAAGCCGATGCCTGATGTGTCCTTTTGAGGGAAATCTCAGACTTCTTGTCCTCAGCCTTAAGGGCCTCCGACATATCTCCTGGGATTTTGGTGTCTGACAGTATGGGGGCGAGAGCCTCGTCTACACTTGGAACTTCGAGGACATCGTTGAGGGAAGGGACCGTATCTAAGAGCTTACGATCTAATCCCCCAAGAGCAGAGAAACTTCCAGGAGATCCCCACTGATCCTGAATGGATTTGAGAAACATAGGGGGGCAAGGTATCTGTAGGTTCTTCTTGACCGGTTCCAGAAACAGTGGGTCAGAACTCTGTCCAGAGTCCTTATCGGTCGTCTGTGGTTTCACGGGTTCAATTTTTCCGGTGACATAGGCCTTTTGTAAAAGAGGATAGAAGGAATTTGGATTAAACACCCCTACCATAGGAGTGGCCTCCGCCTGAATTTCTTCCCCGTCTGACCACATGCCGTCTTCCGGAATCTGAGTGGAAAAATCCGATATCTCGCTCCCTTCAGATTGAGGTGGAGAACCGTGATCTGAGATCACATACTCCCTGGGATGCCTAGTTTCCGTGGGTGTAGGGGGGGTTGACGGTCCTTGGACCGGAATGGCCCTCCCTGAAGCCGCCATTTCCTGAGCCACTGCCTGTGAGATCATGGCTTGGAGCTGGACAGTAAATGAAGGATGTTCGGGGCCCCGAAGACCCGCCGCTGTCGGCGTGAAAGATGCTGAAGGGATTGGAGGAGGGACGACTGTAGTAACCTCCCCCTGAGACCCACAAGACACTGAGGAAGGTCCTGGCTCAGCAGCTGGAATTGAATCTTGGACCTGTAATCTCAATTCTCGGTCAAAGAGGGACAGATGGTCCCGTTCATATCCCACCAAGGAATCCTGGTCCAGGGTCTGCTCGGGAGACCAAGCCTGTGTAAAAGGGGAAGGTCGATGCTCCCCTGATGTGGATGCAAGAGGAGGTGAGGGGATAAGCTGCGTCTCTCCTGTCTGCCACTGGGCTTTTGAGAATTGTCGCTCCAGCGCCCTATGTCTGCTATCTGCTTGCTTGTCATCGGCCTTAGAGGTCCGTTTGACCTTGGCCTTGGCTTTTGCAGGTGTATCCAGACTGGATGGCTTGCGTTTTATATTTCCACTGGAGGTGGAAGCCTGTGAAACGGTGTTATCCGCCATATTGAAATAAACAATAGGAAATAAACAACAGGTGTTCACCAGGAGATCCCTGGATCTGGCCTGTACTGCAGTAGAATAAAAGACAGGTTTTCACCAGGAGATCCCTGGATCGGCCCTTGGTCTGCAGGAGAAAGGAAGGCCACGGCCCACCTGGGTGGTACAGGCCTGCACGAGGGTCTGTGAGGTCCGGCCCGCCGTTAAGCACGGAGTCACTACGCGATATAAGCCGCGCTACGCTCAGGGGCTGTCCTCCCCGTTCAATTTTTCAGGCCCACTGTAATAGAGACAATTTGGCCAAAAAGGTATCAAATATCAATTAAAGATAAGTCTATATATGAATACAGATATATATCTTGTTTATTTTAATTCTGTTTTATTTTAATTGATTTTTATTGATTTTTTATTTTATTTTATTTTATTTTTTTATTTTTTGACCCTCGTGTCTCACTTAGTGATGGCTAGGACAGTCAGTGCCGACCACTATGCAGACAGCAGAAAACAGGCAAGGCAAGCAGCCGTCCAATCTGTTGGCACTGGATATTTAAAAGGTACTGGTAAGTCACACAGTCTGGAATATTACCAGATAAAATGGAGTGAGAGACTCAAGGTATTTTCCCTATGTCCACTAGGTAACCTGAGATGGTGCCTATTAAGCAGCTGAAGCACGAGGTAATGAAGATCTAAAGGAATGTAATTAGAACTCCTATTCCCCCCCCCCCACTTAGGGAGAATCACCAAATAAGTAAGTTACTTTGTGACTGAAAAGGCTGTAATTAGGACAAAGCAGTCAATTTAATGTGTGCGATGGGGCAGAGCCCAAAATGGCGGCGAGACGATCTAATGAGAGATAAAACAAGCTGAGAGAAAAGATCCTCTCCTGCAAGTAATCTGATAATAAGCTCTTTTAGTCAAAAAGTTCACCTGCTGGTTTTTTTTTGGGGGGGGGGGGTAATTTACAGCTGACAATCAACAGTAACAAGGAAGTACTTGAGTAGTGTGAGGATCGAGCCTTCTAGAGGCTCAAAATGGCGCCTGCAGGTTGTTTGAATTGGTAATAAACCTAAGGAGGTGATTTCAGTTTTCAGCTGAAAATTAGTAGTTTAAAGCTTTGCATTCACAGCGACGATCCTGGGAGGGGGTGGGGGAGGTGGATTGTAATGAGGAGGCAGCAATCTACGATCAGCTGTCTGCCTCTGAAAAACTCACGGAGAAAGGAATTGATTAAGAGAGAAGAAATGGTGCAGCACTGAGCTCAGAGCTGAACCAATCCCCCCCCCAAAGAAGGAAAAAAAGGATAGAGAAACCACGAATGGCAATAACTACCTTTCTGAATCTAAATTAGGAGCCAAATTCTCATGTGTCTTCAGGGCTGAGACCAAACGAAACTGGGGCATGGTCAGACCCTTCAGAGGCATGGCAAGTTTGATTGTTTGGTCTGATTGGGCTAGAAGACTAAATCAACCCATCCTTGGAGTCTACATTCCTCTACATGCTGGAGAAAGACTCGGTTTCAGTGGGACACTCCAGAACAATGGGCTTTCCAGGCTTTGAAGGAAGCCTTCATGAAGGAGCCCATCCTGAAGCATCCTGACCCACAACTGCCATTTGTCGTGGAGACGGATGCCTCCGACATTGCCATTGGGGCGGTGTTACTTCAGGCGACGCCGCCCGGTGGTGCCCTCTTCCCTTGCGCGTACTATTCACGGAAATTGAATCCGGCGGAGCGCAACTATACCATCTGGGAGAAGGAGCTATTGGCCATTAAAGTGGCATTCGAGACCTGGAGGCATCATCTGGAAGGGGCGCAGCATCAAATCGAGGTCCGGATGGACCATAAGAATTTAGAAAGCCTGCAGACCGCTCAGAAATTGAACGAACGCCAGATCCGATGGTCTCTCTTTGCAAGGTTCAATTTCCGGGTGATGTACATACCAAGCGGTCACAATCAAAGAGCAGATGCTCTGTCCAGGAAGCCCAAATATTCCCGAGCAGAAGACAAGCTTCTGCCCAGGACAGTGCTCCCTATTGAGTCTTTTGCTGTGGTGAGGGAGCCAATAGATGTACGGGCTCGGATTCGGGAGGCCCAGCAGCAGGATGAGTGGGTGGCTCAGTGAAAGGAGGAGGTGGGGCCCAATTCACCATGGACAGTTGTGGATGGACTCCTCCACTATCGTGATCGGCTGTTTGTGCCTGGAGGCCCGCTCAGAGGACTCATCCTCAGCCAGTGTCACGATAATCCAGCAGTGGGGCATTTTGGCCTGTTCAAGACCCTGAATTTGGTATCCCATGCCTTCTGGTGGCCCTGAATCCAGCACGACGTTCAGACCTACGTCTCATTGTGTATTTCCTGTAGGCAAGCCAAGTCAGCGACAGGGGCCCCACCCGGACTACTGCAACCCTTGCCGACACCCAAAAGACCCTGGGGGGTGGTGTCCATGGATTTTTTGACGGACTTACCCCTATCTTCTGGATTCACGATGGTATTCGTGGTGGTTGACATGTTGACCAAGATGGTGCATTTCATTCCATGCCGTGGCTTACCGTCTGCTCACGCCACTGCTCGCATGTTCATCCAGCAGGTGTTCCGTCTGCATGGTCTTCCTGATAAGGTTGTGTCTGATAGGGGGGCCCAGTTCACAGCCCGTTTCTGGCAGGAGTTGATGCAGGCGTTGGATGTCAAGATCTGCCTCTCGTCCGCGCATCATCCCCAAACCGACGGAGGGACCGAGAAGGTCATTGGAATCCTGGAGCAATATCTGCGCTACTATGTCAATCAGCAGCAGAACAATTGGGTAGACTATCTGGCGGTGGCTGAGTTTGCATTCAATAACTCCCAGCACACCTCCATGCAGATGACACCGTTCTTAGCCAATGTGGGCTATCACCCTCGGTTTTTCCCTAGTTCCCCAATAGATGCACCGGAACCACCAGCAAACGACTACCTGGCAGAGTTACAGGAGATCCATCAATTGGTGCAATGACAGTTGGAAAAGGCCAAGGCTGACTACAAACGGTTTGCTGATCGGTCAAGGCGGGATACGCCTCCACTATCAGTGGGAGATCGGGTATGGCTGTCCACCAGGAATCTACCATCAACCCGGCCAACCAAGAAATTAGACCACCGATATGTCGGACTGTTCCCAATCGAGGCTGTCATCAATCCAGTCGCCTATCGCTTAACTCTGCCACGTTCCATGCGGGTACATCCGGTCTTTCACCATTCTCTGTTGGTCCCTGAGCAACCAGCGTGTCCACTCCGCTAAGCCGAACCGCCACCAGAACAACGTGACGGAGACAGTGCCCCCGAGTATGAGGTTGCCAGCATTCGGGACTCCCGTTGGGTGAAAGGACGCTTCCAGTACCTGATTGAATGGAAAGGCTACAGACTGGAGGAGTTCACCTGGGAGGATGCATCTACAGTTCATGCTCCTGTCTTGGTGACCGCCTTTCATGAACAATTCCCATCCCAACCTCATCCAGATCGGCAGACCCGGGGGAAGGGTCCTGCGGTGCAGGATAGTGTTGTGATTCCGTGCCAGCCTGTGCTCACAACAGCTGAGTCTGAGGAATCTGAGGAGGAGGTGGAGGAGGCATTTGAAGGGCCATCAGGGGCAGAGGGAGGCTCTGATGAATTACAGGACTCACATTTTGATGCAGAGCCTGGGCCCTCCAGTCGTGTTTCTGATGAAGCTCAGCTGTGTGAAGAGAATGAGTCAGACTCAGAAGAAACACACCTGATGGACTTGCTAATTGATGCATGCTCCTGTCGTCAATTAGCAAGAGTAAATCAGCAGCAGTCAATGCGACTACTCCAGGGAAAAAAGAGAAGGCACTGAGAGGCAACGCCTTGGGACTGCTGTATAAAGAGAGGAGGTGTGGGCGGTGCTGGTTGCTGAAGGCAACCGTTTGCAAAGGGATTCTTGGAATCCTGGTCTGTTCGCCTTGCTTGTGACTTCTCTGTTCGTCTTGCTTGTGACTTCTCGTCTGTTTGCATCGTGTTTCCTTTAGACTTGAGTTTTGCTGTTTGTGTTTTGGACTATTTGACAGGTTTGTCAACCATATTAAAAGAGTTTTGTTTTGTTGCAAAGTCTCCAGCCTATTGCATCAGCAGGGTTTTGGTCCTTGTGCCTTTAACAAGGATGGCAATAGGCTGGGATAGAACAGAAGGGACCTTGGAGGTCTTCTAGTCAAGTAGGAAACCCTATACCCATTTCAGACAAATGGTTGTCCAATCTCTTCTTTTTTTAATTAGCATTTTATTGAGTTTTATAAAGTTAGGGAGGGGATGGGATCAGTATGGGAATTGGGGTTCAGGGTAGGAATCAGGGTTGGGGTTGGAATAGCATTTTCAAGCTTTAGTAAACAGACTATTGGCCGGGTACATATGTTCAGTAGCAGTAATTAATATAATAGTGAATAGCTATAGTAAATATGAGAAACAATAATCATAAATAGTATCAGATAATCAATACATGTCCTTCATCTTATTAAAATATATTCGCCATTAAATATCACAATCATTTCGGACTTCCGGTTCCGGATCACGGCGCTCGCAGCTGTGCAAGGAGACTGCTCTCCTCGCCAGCTGATTCTCCGTTGCCGGTAGACCCTTAATTGGGTCGAAAAGCCGCCTTGGAGGGGTGGCTACTGGTGAGGAGGTCCTCGTTGTCCTTGGGAGAGCAGCAGCTTCTTCCAAGGACCGAGATTGCTCCTTTGGGCCGACGGTGGAAAGAACGGCCAGTAAAATGGCAGTTCATCTTGCCGCTGTAACCAGAAGTCAGAAGAACATCTAAGCACAGGAACCACCATGGCCGAGCCAGGTGAGCCTTTTTTTTCTCCCTCTCTTGGTTTTCTTTTTTCTTTTGTGCCTGTAAAGAGCACTTTTGAAATGATTTCCCTACTCTAAGAAAGCGGCATTTGTGAGTGTGGGAAAAAGAAGCTTAAATTGACTGAATTAATTTAAAGTGATATTTTTTCTATTTTTATTTTTTTTTCCTTCACTTTGGGGTCTTGGAAAATTTTGTGAATATTGAATCTGTTATTGGACTTGAATTCTTCTTTTTTCTATGTTTCCTGATCTTGTTTATGAGATTCCTGGTCTCTGGGAGAAGATTTTACATTGTACTGAGGACACCTTGTGGAAAAAGTTAAAATTGCAACTTTCTCTTTTGAGGATTAGACTGACCTTGACTTTCAGGTTACCATAAAAGGGAAAATACAAAGAAAATTAACAGCTGTACTGGTGGGGGTGGGCACTGATTAAATGTTCCCTGAACACAGCCTCTACTAAATGATACAGACTGTTTTTAATTATCTTTGAAATGGAGCAACCCTTGGTTCAACTTGACTATAAACTTATACTGGAAAAACTTTATGAAGCTACTGATGAAATACGTTTGCAAATAAAAGAATTTATGATGGAAATAAAAAACAGAAATTCTGCGTTGAACTTTCAAACTGACCCCCAGACTTTGTTTGAGCACTCTATGGACTAAGAAACAACAGAAGCGGGATTAACCAAAGGTAAAGAAGATTCCATTCTACTTCATACGCATGCTGATGAGATCTCTGAGGAATTAAAAAGGACTGTAATTAAACCACTTACAACCCTAAAACTAACAGAAATGGACAGACAAGCCCAATGAACTGAGAACTATGGTAGCTTGGATAAACAACTATTAGCTACAAAGTTGGACATAATTGAACTGGCCATTCAACAGTTTCAAATGTGGAGATTTGACTTTTCCAAACAACAAGGGATTATTTACAAAGGAGCTAGGTCTCTAAAACAGAAAAGAAGACGTCTCTGTTTGATTCAAAGGAAACTACAAGACATAAAAAATGACTTGTTTATTGATATAGTGGCGTTGTTATGGAAACCTGTTTGGCATAAAAGGAAAGCTAGAATAAGATTTAAGAATCTGATTTAAGGGTTTATGTAATGAGTTTAAAAGGCTTACTAGATATGAATTGATTTATGGCTTAAGACAGTTAAATAAGACGTTAGATTGAATAAAAATTAATTAAAGGTCTGAACTTAGTAATAAGGTGTTTGTCTACGTATTAATCTGTTTTGGATATAGTAACTTTGAGGAGGTTAAAGAAATGTGATATAGATATTGAGGGATTGATTTTTAGATTATAAAGTATAATAGAAATAGAAAGGTATTTTTTTCTTTCTTTTATTCTGTTTTGTTTTTGTTTTTTCTTCTTTGTTCCTTTTCTTTTCTGATATGAACTAATATATTTTTCTTTATATATATTAGATCTGATAGTCACTTTGTAATGTAAGAGGAATAAGGAAAAAGAAGAAATGATATTAATAAATGTTTATTGAATGTGTTAAGGAAAAAGGTAAAGGGGAGACTCCCGAAGTGTTAACTATGTACTTAGATTAGAAATATGGAATATAGTAATTGAAATAGTAAGCTTCATACAGGATCTGGATTTGTGGATCTATTTAGATGAAAGGTTATTGAGGATTGTTATGATTGATCTAGTTGTATTGAAATATATCAATTTGAATATAATATGTTATTAGAGGGAAAAGGGAGGGGTTTTTTAATGATTTAATCTGAACTTTATGAGTATGACTTTGTTGTGTGGACAATTGATTACCCTGCCACCACATTGTTTCTTAAGCACTTGTCTGTAAAATGAAAAAACCAATAAAACTTATTTAAAATAAAATAAAATATCACAATCATTTCTCACTAGTTCGTTTTGCTAACCATTGGTAAAAGTTATCCCATGTTTTAAAGTCTTTCTCTTTAATCTCTAAGGTTAATCTGTCCATTTCTGCATATTCTAAAATTTTCTTAATTATGATCTCTTCGGATGGTAAGTTTTCATTTTTCCAGTATTGGGCAAATGCTATTCTCACTGCTGTCAATATATGCAATATTACAGGGCTTTTCAACATTTTTAACGATTGTACCACTTTTAGGATATGGCAATATTCAAGTACCACCTAGCAAGGTGTCAAAAACTTGACCAAAAGAAAAACCTGTTCAAAGTTGCAATTGCACTGAAATGACTTTTGACCATTTTTCACACTTATGACCATTGCAGCATGCCCAGGGTCATGTGATTTATATTTGGATGCTTGGCAACTGATTCATATTTATAATGGTCACAGTGTTCCAGGGTCATGTGATCCCCTTCTGCAACCTTTTCACAAGCAAAGTCAATGGCAGAGCTACTGGTGGCCAAGTGCTAAGGCGGGACTTCCTTTCCTCCCTCCCTTCCCTGCCTCCCTTTTTCTCATTCCCATCTCCTTCTGAAGGAAGAATTTGAACCCCCCCCCCCCATATTTTCCCTCTTCCATATATTGATCAAACAAGGAAAGGCCTCCAGAGACAGAAAAGACAAGCTGCTGAGTGAACTAGCTTAAAAAGGCACATTCCCCTTTAAGAATTAGCTACTGGCTAGAAAGGAAAGTAAGGAGCGCAGCCAGCACTTAAGGAAGAAAAAAAAATGTAAGTACGGGCTGCCGGCTAAGGCAACCTCCCCAAATGGCTCCATTCATAAGTAAAGGAATGCTACAGGCAAAATCCATTCAAGAGAAAAATACTTCAAAATCCCTTGCAGCAAAACTTACAGCTAACAATAGCAGAGCAATAGAAGCTAACACCATCAGCCAAATAGAAATTGCCAAACACTCCTTAAGAACACAAAGCCCTCATTGCACAAATCCCAGAACTTCAAAGTCACAAAAGCACATAAGAATCCTTCCACTCTCCATCTCCTTCCCTCCTCCATGCCTCACCTCCAGCCATTGCTGCCTTTTTTCATTCCTCTTGGAGGGTGATCCCTCCCCCACTGCATTTCTTGCCTGTTTGCTGCTGCCAGCACAGGTGGCTGTCACAGCAGTTGTAGATTGGCTCACGGCCAGCCTGCTTGATCTCCTCTCCCCCTCCCCCTCCCCCTTGTTCTTCTTCCCCTTCGGTGCAGCTGACTCTGCCTCCTCCCAAGGCTGCTGCTTTTCTCTCTCTCTCCCTCTCCTGCCCAAACTGCCTCCTTTTATAGGCTCTCCTTTCTCTGCCTCCCCTCCTCCTTTCTCATGGGGGAGGGTGAGCCAGAAGTGAGCCTTTGCAGCTTCAGAGGTCTCTCTCACTGTAAGTCCTTGCCTGTGCTGGCTCTTTCCCTCCCCCACTACACTTGGCTAGGCAGGGCTGTGTACCACCTGCCACTCATTAATGTACCACAAGTGGTATGTGTACCATCGGTTGAAAAGCCCTGCAATATTAAATACTCGCTCTCCTTCTCATACTTGGCTCCTAGTATTCCTAACAGAAACAATTCTGGTTTAAATTCCATCTGTATTTTAGTCATCTTTTCCAACCATGTATGAATCTTAAGCCAACATTTTTTTGCACTAGGGCATACCCACCAGATATAATAGTACGTACCTGGCTTTTGTTTGCATTTCCAACAGTTGTTCGAAACGTTTTTAAACATTTTCGCTAGTCTTACTGGTGTCATGTGCCATCTATAAAACATTTTATACAAATTTTCTTTATATGAAGCTGCTTTAGTCAGTTTAATGTTTCTATCCCATAACTTTTGCCAATCTTCTAAGTCTATAGAATATCCAAATTTTTTTGCTCATATTATCATCGTTTTTTTATTTGTTCTTCTTCCATCTTCAAATTTAGAAGAAATCTGTAAAGTTTCTTAATCAAGTTTTCATCTGTTTTTAAGAGTATTTGATCAAATTCTATCTGTTCTTTATAAAATCCCATTGTCTTTACATCTTTTTCATATCTTGTTTGAATTTGCAAATAAGGCCACCATGCTAAGTCAATGCCTTGTTGTTGTAGGTCTTGCCTATCTGTCAGTTTTCCATCCTTGTCCAAAATATCTTTGTGATGATTTTGTCGTAGTTAATTAAATTTGGGTAAGCAAAAGCTTCCATTGTTGAAAGCCACTCAGGTAGTTTAATATAATTTTTTTGTTTTATTCTTTCCCATTCTAAAAACAGTACATTCCTTATAGCATGATTTTGGAAATATCTGTGTTTTATTTTTCCTGTGCCATAGAAAGGCATGCCAACCCATTTGTAGGTCATGCCCCTCTAGGTACAGTAACCTTTTATTTCTCAGCGTTATCCATTCTTTAAGCCATGGTAAAATAGCTGCTTGATAATATAGTCTCCAGTCCGGGAGTCCAAATCCTCCACTGTCTTTAGCTTCTTGTAACATTTTCACTTTAATTTGTGCTTTGTTCCCTTGCCAAATAAATCTCAATATTGTTGCATTTAGGTCATCAAAAAAGACCTTTCCCAATTTTACAGGAATCATTTGGAATAAGAAGAGTAATTTCGGCAGGACACTCATTTTCACTGTGGCTATTCTTCCTAGCAATGACAGTTGGAGAGTCTTTCATAGTTATCTTCTTTTAATGTTGTACATCTTACTGTTAAGTAAATTCCTAAATATTTAACTTTTTTCACTATTTGCAGATTTGTCTTTTTTGTGAATTGGATTTTCTGTTTGTCTGTTAGGTTTTTTGTTAATAACTTAGTCTTTTCTCTATTTATTTTCAAACCAGCCACTTCTCCAAACTTTTCTATTTTCTCCAACAATTTAGTAGCTGTTTCTAGTGGCTCCTCCAGAATGAAGACCAGATCATCTGCAAAAGCTTGTAATTTATATTTTTGCTCTTTTATCTCCAGTCCTTTAATTTCCATGTCCTGCCTAATATTTCTAGCCAATACTTCCAATGTTAGTATAAATAGCAGTGGGGATAAGGGACATCCCTGTCTTGAACCTTTTTTGATGTCAAAGCTTTCTGTATAATCTCCATTTAACATTATTCTGGCCATTTGTTTATGGTAAATTGCTTGGATTGCATTTATAAAGTTTTTCCCAAAATCCATTTCCATCAGCTGCTGGAACATAAATTGCCAATTTAAATTGTCAAAGGCTGACTTCCGGCTGTGACGTCATCGTGGAGTGGGTGAAGGAACAGACCTCTGTTCCTAAATCCCAAAAAATCTTTGCTAAGAGCCCGGCAAGGGCTTTACCGATCCCGGAGAGATTGGTAAATTAAAGAGGAAGCTTCAGAGAAGCCGGGTGGAAAGCAAACACCCAAGCAGACAAGAGCAGCACTTTTAAAATTGGCGGAGAAGAAGCCGGTCTCCAAGACCGGCCTGGAGCGATGACGGCAGTCTGAGAGGGAAGCGAAAAGTAGAACTGACAGCTTCGTACGGGAGACGAGGAAACCCCTGAAGGAGGTGAGGAATATTTGGCGGAGAGAAGGCACGGAAAAAGCAAAGTGATAAGGAGAGAGACACAGCGGCAACTGAAATGGAATAGAGTGGAGAAGGAAGAGATATAGCAGAACGAGAGCAGCATGAAGAAGCAGCGAGCCCACAGTAAAGTTTATAAAACGTGAAAGACCGGAATTTAAGAGCTGCAAGAAGTAGAGATTGAAACTAGAGAAAGGACTGGAGAAAGGACGGCTGGAGGTAACAAAGGGTGATTAAGAGACTTTGAAAAAATTAACATAAGGATTAAAAGGTGAAGTGAGACAATGGAGAAATTTAATACTAATTAGTGGAACTTATTTTTGAAGAGCAAATAGCATTGAAATTTGGACTTTAACTGACATATATCTGGGTAAAGTGACGAATGGACTTTTTGGAAATATTGGATATATAGAAGAAGAAATAAGAGGTGACATTTGGTGGATCCGTGGATACATTAAATTGAGACAGAGAGAAAAAAGGCTGATGCAATATTGTTGCACAAGTATACAAGCAGTGACTAAGCGACAAGTAGAAAAGGGGCGTCAGGCAATGTATTAAAAGGAATGAAGCAAATGAATTGTATTAACGAATAGAAATAAGCATAATTGAGTAATTGAATTAAATAGAAGCAAGAAAGTAATTATAGCATAGTAAATATAGAGAAAGGTGATTATTCAAATAAGAGTGATAGTGAATGAAATTAAGACTGGTGATAATACTTAGAGAATAGCATATGTATTTGTATTGTGTGTAGTGTTATAGAAATATAGATAAGAGGTGTTAAGAGCATTATAAATTATACTATATAATAGTGGGATAAGGAAAGGTATAACTCTATTTGTAATCTTATTTTTAATGCTAACCCTAAGAATAACGTTATATAAAGATATTATAGACATATATATATAGTCATATATATTGATACATAATTAGAAATATTATATATATATATACTTTTTTACTATCTATATTATATATATATTTACATATTTAAGCTTAGACTATATAGATTGAAAACCAACTTGATTAACAAAAATAACTTGCCATAAATTGGTATATGCAAACGTAGAAAAATATTATTCAAGTAATAAAAATGCCAAGTACCGCAACAACAACTAAAGTAGGCAAAAAAACCAGCTACAAATCCCGCACCTATAATGGCCTCTCCTACAGGTCAAAGAATGATAATGACCATGTTGGGGAAAGAAAAAGAAAAAGCAGAATTGGCAATGAACCCACAGAGCATGCAGGTAACACTACAAACGATTCAAGAAACAATGATGATGACCCAAGAGGCAATACCAAACAATCATGAAGAAACGAAAATACATCACAAAGAAATCAAGAATGATATTGGAGAAATGAGAGATGAAATTAAAAACATGAATGATAAGACAGGGAGTATACAACAAACAATGATGGAAAACGAACAAAGAATTCAAAAAGTCGAAACAAAAATGGAGCAACTTGATAGCAAAATGGAAAGGATGGAACAGAAATCCGAGCAAGTAAATAGGGAGTTGATTGATTCTATTGCCTTTTTGGAAATGGAAAAAGCTTCGTTCTTTCTAAGATTTCAAAATATCGTAGAGGAAAAGGAAGAAGATTTGGGAGAGAAGATGGCGGAGATATTGGCGGAGATATTAGGAAAGGACAAACTGGAAATAAGAAGAGACATAGACGAAATATATAGAGTATATACAATTTATGCACGAAGGCATAGATTGGTGAGAGAGGTGCATATAAGGTTTACTAGAAGATCAATAAGGGACGAAATATATAAAAAAATGAGAGACGAACCGATAATATATAAGGGTAAAGAAATAATTGTATTAAAACAAATACCACGTAGAATACGAAATCAGAGATGAGAATACCAATTTCTAATGACCCAATTAACTAAATATAAAGTTATGTTTTGATGGTTAATACCTGAAGGCATACTTCTAACATGGCAGGGAAAAAAATATAAGATACACTCGAGAAAGCGCAGGACTTTTATGAATGTCACTTTACACAGGGAGAAGAACAAGAAAGTAGGGAAGAGCTGGAGAGTAAAAGTCAGGATGAAGATCTATTAGAGGAAGTTGAACGAGAAAGAGAAACACAAAAGATACAAGAAAGAGAAAGGTTAGAAAGAGAAGGAGCAAAAAGAAGGGTAATAGAGACAAGCATAAAAAAATAGATCAAGTAAAAAATGGGAGACACAATTAAACTCTTTTCTGTAAACATTAATGGTTTAAATATACCAAGAAAAAGAGTACAAACGTTTAACAAATTAAGGAAATTGGATGCAGATGTGATATGTCTTCAGGAAGTTCATATAAAAAAGGATTATAGAAAACTACTAGAGAATGTAAAATTAGGAACACTATACACAACATTAGCACAAAACAAGAAAGGAGGAATTGCTATATATGTCAAAGAAAAAATAAAATTAATATATTCGGATGAAGAGGGGAGAATTTTAATGTTGGAAATAGAATTAGAGCAAAAACAAATCTTATTAATGGCAGTATATGCACCAAATAATAATCAACATGAATTTTTTAAAAAGGTACATAAGAAACTAGTGGATCTGGATTACGAAAGTATTTGTATGATTGGGGATTAAAATGCAATAGTTGATGTTAAGAAAGATTATAAGAATAGTAAAAAGAATAAAAAGAAGAAAAATATATTACCAAAATCGTTCTTTGATATGGTAACAGAATTCAACCTTTAGGATATATGGAGAGAGATACACAGGTCAGACAAACAATACATGTTCTATTCATATCCGCATCAATCTTGGTCTAGGATCGATATGGCCTGGGCAACAACAGAAGTACAAAACGGGATAGAGGAAATTGAAATAGGGCTTAATGATTGGGCAGATCATAACCCAATAATAATAAAATGGAAAGGCCAGAAACAGAGAAAAAGATGGTCAATGAATCAAAGACTGTGTAAAGATAAACAATATATACAGATGCTAGAAAAGGAGTTGACATTATTTTTTCAGGTAAATAAAAAGGAAGAGACATCAACACAAAATTTGTGGGATACTACAAAAGCCTACATTCCGGGATTGACAATTGCATACAATTCTAAGAAAAATAAAGATAGGAGACTTCAACAAGGAAAATTACAAGAAGAATTTTAAAAAATAGAAGGTGACCTACAGAAGGATGCACAAAACAAAAAGATAAAAGAAAAATGGACTATTATAAAAAAGATTAACCTGACAACACAAAAAGAAATGGCACAGAAAATTAGGATGGCGAAACAAAATTACTTTGAAAATGCAAATAAAACTGGTTGATGGTTGGCCTATAAATTAAAAAAAGAAAAAGGCAAAAGAACAATACATCAACTACAAGATGAAAGTGGAACAGTACAATATAGACGGGAAGAAAAAAATAATATAATACAAAATTTCTTTTCAAAGCTATACCATCAGGAAGATATAGCAGATGATAAAGTCAAACAATATATATAGAGGCAGCAAAAATGAGCAAAAAGGAAATGTTGAATAGACCAATAGCCACAATAGAACTAGAAACAGCATTGAAAAAACAAAAAAACAATAAATCACCAGGCCCAGATGGAATTCCGGTTGAGTTTTATAAAAATACACAAGAGTCACTACAATGGATAATGTTGGAGATTTATAATGAGGTGCTGGATGAGGCGAAGATACCGACAACTTGGACTGAAGCAATCATCACCCTCATCCCTAAGGAAGACTCAGACCTGCAACAAATTCAAAATTATAGGCCAATTTCTTTACTGAATATAAGACATTTGCAACAATATTAGCAGAAAGGATTAAAAAATTTTTGAATAACTACATCCACCCAGATCAAAATGGATTTCTACCAGGATGACAGATAAAAAATAATATGAGGATAATAATGAACACTTTAGAATTTTATGAAGTCCATCCTGAAAGACAAGCTACACCGGTTTTTCTTGATGCCCAGAAGGCATTTGATAATCTGAATTGGAAGTTTATTATAACACAATTGCACTATACGGATTTTGGGACAAAAGTTGGAAAGATGGTTGAGAAAATATATACGGTACTAAACAAACAGCTAGGGTAATTATAAATGATGAAATGACAGAAAAAATTGATATAACCAAAGGAGTAAGACAAGGATGCCCACTCTCCCCTCTTCTGTTTATTTTATCATTAGAAATACTTCTGACAAAAATCAGAGAGGACCAAGAAATAAAGGGTTTAAAAATTAAGAAGGAAGAATATAAGGTCCGAGCCTTCGCTGATGATTTGGTATTCATTTTGGAAGATCCATTAGAAACCGGCCTTAAATTGATTCAAAAAATAGAAGAATTTGGTGAGGTAGCCAGACTTAAGATCAATAAGAATAAATCCAAATTAATAACCAAAAATCTTACAAAGGCACAGGAAAGTGAACTGGAAGATAAAACAAAGATAAGTGTAACTAAGAAAATAAAATATTTAGGGATCTGGCTTACAGCAAAGTGTTCCTCGATTAAGGAGGATAATTATGATAAAATATTACACCAGATAAAAAAAGATTTAAAAAAAATGGGAAAATCTACAAATTTCATTTTTAGGGAGGACCGCTATGGTCAAAATGAATATATTGCCAAAAATATTATTTCTGTTCCAAGTTATTCCAATAAAACTAGGGAAAACATTATTTCAAGAATTAAATAAATTGGTCACTAAATTTATATGGCAAAGGAAAAAAACCAGGATTAAATTAAAACTCTTGCAAGATATGAAAGATAAAGGGGGATTGGCGTTACCAGAGTGGGAAATATACTACCAAGCATCGAGCTTAACTTGGCTAAAAGATTGGATGGAATTGAAAAATACCAGAGTTTTAACAATAGAAGGACATGACTTGCAAGCGGCGTGGCATGCATTCCTATGGGATGAAAAATATAAAATACATAGATACTTTCAAAGACACATTGTTAGGAATGCATTGCTACAGACTTGGGAAAAAATAAAACAAAAACATTATATAAGAATTCCAATGTGGTTATCCCCAACAGAAGCTCTGAAATACCCAAACCTATTGGATATAAATAAGATAATTAGATACAAGGAATTAGTAAACGAACAGGGAAATCTGAAAACAAAACAAGAATTGGAACAAGATATAGGCAGAGAGATTGACTGGTGGACATTTACACAAATTCAATCTAAATGTACAGAGGACAAAAAATTATATGAAATACAAAAAGGCATCTTCCACCAGCAAAGCTTGCCAAGATGTTCCAGAACAATTCGCCAACATGTTGGAAATGTAAAAAAGTACATGGAACATAATATCATTTATGGTGGACATGCCCAGTTGCAAAAAAATACTGGACTAAAATAAGAAGATGGATGGAAGAAATAATACACCAACCCGTACACTGGAAACCAGAGATCTTTTTGCTGGGTATTTTAAACAGAAAATATAGTAAAGAAATACGGTTCTTAATTCTACATATAACAACGGCAGCAAGAATAGTATACGCACAGTTCTGGAAAAATGAGAATATACCATTAGAGGAAGAAGTGATAAGAAAAATACTGGACTGTGTTGAGATGGACAAATTAACAAAAGAGATAAAAAAAAAGGAAGATACAGAGTACTATCTAATATGGAATAAGTGGTATGATTGGTTGGAGACTAGAAATAATAAAGGAGAATAAATGTGGAAAGGTCAAAAGTGGAAAATGTGTGTATAATAATGTATAGTAATAATAATATGTATTATTTTTAGTGTGAGGTATAGTATGAAGGAAGAAAAATGTAAACAAGAAACGGGACAACAAGGACAAATATATCTAAAGAAGAATATGGGGGGAAAATGTAAATAATAGAAAGTTACCGTTACAAAATTGCTGTTAAAAAAAAGGAGGAGTATACACTGTGTGTGTATGTGTGTTATGTTTTGTTGTTTTAAAATAATAATAAAAAAAATAAATAAATTGTCAAAGGCTTTTTGCGTGTCAAGAAATATTAAGTATATATATTAGGTGGTTGGCTTATCAATTACAGAAGAAACAGAAGTCAAGGGTTATAGAGAAAATAGATTATAAAGGTAAAGAGGTACATCAACAAAATTTGATTAAAAGGAGTTTTTAAGATTTTTATTCAAAGTTATATGCTAGTGAAAGCATACAAGTTTCAGATATAGAAAAGTATCTACAGGCAGCACATTTTCCTAGACTTTCAAATGATCAACTAGATGAGATGAATTGTTTAGTTACTTCTGAGGAAATCATTTGGGCAATTAAACAATTAAAGGTTGGTAAGGCTCCTGGTACAGATGGATTAACAGCAATCTATTATAAAATGTTATCTGAAGAAATGATAGAACCATTAAAGGAACTCTTTAATAGTGTTTTGTTGGGAGCAGAGGTACCTCCATCTTGGAGAAGGGCTTTTATATCGTTGATCCCAAAGGAGGATCAAGATCTTACCCAGCCTAAGAATTATAGACCTATATCTCTTTTGAATACAGATTACAAGATTTTTTCAAAAATATTGGCAAATAGATTAATGCATGTTTTGAAGCAATTAATCCATAGTGATCAATCTGGATTTATAACTGGGAGATATATGAAATATAATGTAAGACAAATTGTTAATTTAATTAAGTACTTGGATAAGAATAATCAAATTCCTGCGGCTTTGATATTTTTGGATGCTGAAAAAGCTTTTGATCAGTTAAATTGGCAATTTTTATTGAGAGTTGTAGAGAAAATGAATTTTGGGGATAAATTTTTATATGCTCTTAAGGCTATATATCAACAACAATCGGCACAAATTATAATTAATGGGGGATTAACAGAAGCATTTAAAATTGAAAAGGGTACAAGATAGGGATGTCCATTATCCCCATTGTTATTCGTTTTAACAATGGAGATTTTATTAATTAAAATTCATGAATCAACTACAATAAAGGGAATAAAAATAAAACAGAATGATTATAGGTTGAGAGCTTTTGCGGATGATTTGGTTGTGACTTTATCTCAACTGACAGATTCGGTAAGGGATTTGGTGGAAATCATAACCCACTATGGGAAAGTTTCTGGTTTTAAGGTAAATAACAATAAGAATAAAATATTACCAAAAAATATGTCTATGAAGGAAAAGGATATGTTAGCTAAATTAACAGGTTTTGAAATAGTGAAAAAGGTTAAATATCTGGGAGTATATATTACAGCTTCTAATGTTAAATTATACAAAAATAATTATGAGACATTATGGGTAAAAGTGCAAAAGGATTTAAATGATTGGAAAAAATTACAAGTATCTTTTGTTGGGGAGAATCTCAGCGGTTAAAATGAATGTTCTTCCAAAGTTTCTTTTTTTGTTTCAAATGATACCTATTTTGAAAAAAGATGCCAATTTGGATGAATAGCAGAAGGGTATTAGTAAATTTATTTGGGCGGGGAAAAAACCAAAAGTTAAATTTAAGATTATACAAGATGTACGGGAAAGAGGCGGACTTAAGGCGCCTAATCTGAAATTATATTATGAGGTGGCTTTAACATTGATTAGTGATTGGTTTAACTTAACAAATAAAAATATACTTTCTCTTGAGGGATGGGATTTACTATATGGATGGCACACATATCTAATTTATGATAAAAAAGTAGATCAGGTTTTTAAATCCCATATTTTAAGAAGTGCTTTATTGCGTGTCTGGAAGAAGTATTATTATAGGTTAAATTATAAAATACCAATTTGGGGGATTCCTGGACACACGATAGAGGGGGTATCTAGGGGTGTGAACTTGAATAGGATTTCTTATAAGGAATTACTTAGTCTGGTAGGGAGTGATTGGCAATTAAAATCGTTAGTTGAGTTAAAGCAAGAAAATATGGTACAATCTTGGTTTCAGTGTAATCAATTGTTGGCTAGGTGGAAGTTAGATCAAAAGGTTGGTATTACTTGAATGGATGAGAATTTGGTAAAACAGATTAAAGATCAAAATCGAGCGCATATAAAGAGAATTTATAATGTTTTAATAGAAATGGATTCGGAAACGGAATTAGTTAAAGATTGTATGGTAAAGTGGGCTCAAAATATTCAAGAACCGATTTTATTGGATACATGGGAGGTAATTTGGGTTAGAAATGTAAAATTTACCCAGGCACAAAATTTAAGAGAAAATTTTTATAAAATGTTTTATAGATGGCATCTGGATCCTAAAAAGTTGTCTTGTATGTATCCTAATTTACAGCCCAAATGTTGGAGATGTGGTAATTTGGAAGCCACTTATTTTCATATATGGTGGACTTGTAGAAATATAAAAGCCTTTTGGATTAAGATCTGGTGGAACATTCAACAGATTTTTAAGAGAAAGATAAAGTTTACCCCACAATTATTTTTATTGGGTGTTACAGATTGTGATGTTAAAGAAATTAATTTGATGTTGAATTTGATAACAGCTGCAAGGTTATTAGTAGGGCAATATTGGAAGAAGAATTGCTTGCCTACTATAGAAGAATGGACGATTTTAAAGTGTCAAATTTAGCAGAAATGGCTAAGATTTCTGCTTATTTGAAGGATCATTCACAAGAAAGATACATTTTGGTCTGGAGAAGATGGATAAATTATATTCAGAATAAATATGGGACTAAAAAGTTTTATTTAGCCTACGAGTGAATTTTAGAGTATTATTATGAAATTATTATTATTAGTAGTATTAGTATTGTTTAACTATTTGGGGACTGTATTGTTTAATAATTAGGATATTAATTTGTTTATGTTCTCATTATTATTATGTTCATTTTTAATTTGCTTATATTTATGTTAAAGGGGAGTTAAAGTGCATTATGGATTTGGTTATTTATATAGTTGGTAATGTTAGTTAGATTATGATTATCATATTTGTAACCCTGTATTCAGCTCTGGGAAGTGGGGGAGGGAGAGGGGGGGTTTGGGTGGGTTAATATTGTAATTTTTATAAAACTTTTTAATAAAAAAAAAGAAATATTAATGCCATCTGTTTCCCTGGATGATTTTCATAGTATTCCAGAACGTTCAAGATAATCCTTAAGTTGTTTTTTATCTGTCTTTTAGGTAGAAAACCATTTTGGTCTGTATGAATAAATTCAGTCAAAAATTTCTTAATTCTTTCTGCCATTATCAAGGCAAAAATTTTGTAATCCACATTTAGTAACGATATTGGTCTATAATTTTTTATTTGTGTGGAATCAGTATCTTCTTTGGGTATCAAGGTAATATTAGCTTCAGTCCACGAGTTTGGTATTTTAGTCTCCGAGAAGATTTCATTACACAATTCTTTCAACGTCGGGCTTAATATATCTTGTAATGCTACATAGAATTCTGCAGGAAGACCGTCTGGGCCCAGAGCCTTGTCTTTTTTTTTTTTTTTTCCTTTTTATAGCATCTATAATCTCCATCGTTGATATTTTCCCATTTAGTATATTTCGGATATTCTCCGGGAATTTTGGCAAATCTATTTCTTTCAAATACAACTGTATTTCCTCTTTAGAAACTACCTCTGCCTTATAAAATGTCTCATAGTAATCTTTAATGATTTTCTTTTTTTTTTAATTTTTATTTTTAACCAACAAGACAAAACAGAACAAAGCAAAACATAACACACATACACATACAATATATACTCCTTTTTTTTACAGCAATTACGTAACAGTAATCTAATATGTACATTTCCCCCTTATTCTTCTTTAGAATATTTGTCCTTATAGCCCCATTATTTCTTATTTACATTTTTCTTCCTTCATGTTCTACTTCTTACTAAGAATAATTCATATTATTATTATTATACATTATTATACACATATTTTCACTTTTGACCTTTCCATATTTATTCTCCTCTATTATTTCTAGTCTCCAACCAGACATACACCTTGTTCCATACTATATAATACTCTGTGTCTTCCTTTTCTTTTATCTCTTTTGTTAATTTGTCCATCTCAGCACAGTCCAGGATTTTTCTTATTACTTCTTCCTCTGATGGTATATTCTCATTTTTCCAGCACTGTGCATATGCTATTCTTGCCGCCGTTATTATATGTAAAATTAAGTACCATATTTCTTTACTATATTTTCTATTTAAAATACCCAACAAAAAGATCTCTGGTTTCCAGTCTACAGGTTGGTCTATTATTTCTTGGATCCATTTTCTTATTGTAGACCAGTATTTTTTTGCAACTGGGCATGTCCACCATAGATGATAATATGTTCCATGTACTTTTTTACATTTCCAGCATGTTGGCGAATTATTCTGCAACATCTTGGCAAGCTTTGCTGGTGGAAGATGCCATCTGTAAAACATTTTCAACTGGTTTTCCTTGAATGCCGCCGACATAGTAAATTTTATATTTATTTCCCATATTTTTTCCCATTTCTCCAATTCTATATTATATCTGAAATTTTTTGCCCATCTAATCATTGTGTCTTTGACAACCTCATCTTCCATTTTATATCTCAATAGGTATTTGTATAAATTGCTAATTAATTTTATTTCTGTTCCATGTATAATTTTATCCAATTCTTGCGGCTCTTTTTGGATTTCATATAATTTTTTGTCCTCTGTATATTTAGATTGAATTTGTGTAAATGTCCACCAATCAATCTCTCTGCCAATGTCTTGTTCCAATTCTTGTTTTGTTTTCAAATTTCCCTGTTCATTTACTAATTCCTTGTATTTAATTATCTTATTTATATCCAATAGGTTTGGGTATTTCAGAGCTTCTGTTGGGGATAACCACATTGGAATTCTTATATAATGTTTTTGTTTTATTTTTTCCCAAGTCTGTAGCTATGATTCTTTTCATTGCATCATTGTGGAACTGTAGTTCTCCTTTTAAATCTTGTAGCTTATTTATCATTCTTTTTTCTTTTTCTTCAATCTATATGCTAACCATCTTCCCGGCTTATTAGCATTTTCAAAAAAATTCTGTTTAGTCCGTTTAATCTGCTGTGCCATTATATCCATCTTGGCCAAATTTAGTTTATGTTTTATTATCTCCATTTGTTTCTTAAGGACTTTCTTTTGTGGATCAATTTGTAACTCTAGTTCCAGTGTTTTGAGTTCTTCTCTCAACTTTAACTGTAGTTGTTTCTTTTCTTTATTCTTTTTAGCAGTATAAGTTATGGCCAACCCTCTAAAATATGCTTTAACCGTGTCCCATACATTTTGGAGGGATGTTTCTGCTTTCCTATTTATTTATTTTTTAAAAAAAATCCATTTCCTTTGTCGCTAGTTGCAGGAATTCTTTTTCTTTCAGTATAGATTTATTCAGAGACCATCTTAGTTTTTTCTTGGTTCCTTTCCAAGTCATTTTTATTGGGTTATGGTCTGCCCAAACATTGGTTTCTATCTCCATCTCTTGTATTATCATTTTCAAGTCAAAAGATGTCCATATCATATCGATTCTAGACCATGATTTATGTCTGTTTGAGTAAAATGTGTATTGTGGTTTTTCTGGATTTCTCTCTCTCCATATATCTTGAATACACAATTATTCTTTCATTTTTTAAAAAGCTTTGGGTAAAGTATTTCCTCCTTTTCTCCCTTGTTTATGGCTTTTATAGTCCAGAGTTGCATCTACTATTGCATTAAAGTCTCTCAGTATGCAGAGATTTTGGTAAATTAAGTCCACTATTTTCTTGTGTAATTGTTGATAGAATTGCTCTTGCTTATCGTTAGGTGCATATATTGCTACCATCAATATCTGTTTTTGGTCAACCATAATTTCCACCATTAGTATTCTCCCCTCTTCATCTGTATAAACTTGTTTGGGATTCATCTTTTCTTTTATATAAAGGGCTATACCTCTTTTCTTTTGAGATGCAAGTGTAAAATAAAGTTTGCCCATTTTTGGTTGTTCTAAGATTCTAAAACGTTGTCTCTTAATATGTGTCTCTTGAAGACAAATTATGTCCATTTTTAACTTTTGTAGTCTAGTAAAAAATTTTCTCCTTTTTGAGGGAGAATTCAGTCCATTTGTATTTATTGATAAAATTCCAATCTCCTCCATGTCTTTCAATTATATCTAGGTCTCAATCTTCTAGGCAATCTTATCTGTCTCTGGTCTCTTGGTCTTGCTCCTTCTTCTGGATAGGTCTTTTTAACTTCCTCCTCCTCTAATTGTTTAGCCGCTCCTTCAATGCCCGTTTCCTCTTGCTTCTTAGGTTCAGGATCCCCTTTTTCCAAGAACACTCTGTGGTTGTCAAAAAATTCCAATGCTTTAAGCTGTGTATCCAGTCTATATCTTTTCGAATCCCAATAGATTAAGATTCCTTCTGGGACCAACCATCTAAAATTCACTCCTTTTTCAAGCAGTTTCCTGGTTAAGAACTGGTAATCTCTTCGAGCCTCTGTTATCCTTCTGGGAATTTGTTTAAGCACTACTACTTCTTTTTCTTTGTATTTTAGTGGTTGATCTCTTACTTTTCTCAAAATCTCATCTCATAAGGATCTTTTAAGAAATCTAACATGAACTTCCCTGGGGACTCTGTTTCTTCTGGCATAGCTTGAATTGACTCTGAAGACCTGGTCTAGTTCTCCTTCCATTTGGGCCTTCCCCATTCCTAGGAAATCTGCAAGTAGCTCAATTATCAGGCCTAAAAGGTTCTCATCCTTGTCTTCTGTTATGTTTTGAAATCTTAAAAAATATGAGGCCCTTTCCATCTCTATCACTGCCAATGTGTCTTCCAATTCTGCATTTGTTTGGGCCAATTTTTCATTCTCATCTTTTAAGGATTCTAATTTCTGGTCAAATTCCACTGATTTGTCTTCTATTTTTTGGATCCTTTGTTGATTATCTGTAATCATCTGTTTAACATTTTCAATTTGAGAATCTATATTGATAATTTTTTGGTTCATTTTATCAAGATCATTTTTCAAATCATCATAGTTTTTGGTCAAAGATGCCATCTGGGCTGCAATTGCCTGTAATATTGCCTGGGTGTCTTTTTGTTGGACATCCATTTTTTCTTGCTGCAGCACTGTCATGATAGATTTTTGATAAACTGGACTCGCAGAAGTCGAGGCAGGGGCGGAAGATCCTTTTCTCTCAAGTTTAGACAAGTTTGAAACACTCATCTTTGAGTTTATATCTTATATTGTAATCCACCAGGTAGCCCAATGGGCAATTGTAATCCAGTAGGCTCCTATTGCTAGGAGAGGAAATCCACAAAAGCAGTTTAAAAAAAACAGAAAAAAGATAAAAAATAGCAACAAGGGAAAAAAAGAAAAAAAAGAAGACAATAATAAAAAGAGGAGAGGGGAAACTACTCTCCCAATAAAAAATGATAATAAAGAATTCAAAAAAAAGGAGAAAGGAAAAAGCAAAAATATCAAATTTATAATCCCCCAGATTCTATTCAGAAAGAAAATCTTAATATCCAGTTCTTAACACAATAATTATAATCCAAGGAGGGAGATGGCTCAAAGTATCATTTATTTAAAAAATATAGTCTGTCTTATGCAGCCAAAAAAAAAACCAAAAACCAGAGAAGAGCTTTTTTTTTTTTTTCAACAAGCTTCAAGGTCTTAGATAAAAATGTCTGGGCATACAGCCAAGCTTCTAATCTAAATAGACTCCAGACAAAAGAAAAAAGTTTTTAGTGTAGCCACCAGGCGATAGAAAGTATCCGTTCCCAGCCCTCGAATAGAAAAAAAAGTAAAAGTAAAAAAAGGAATCAAGAGGGAAAAGAAAGTTTGTAGAATTTTAAGAATAGCAGATACAATTGCAGTGGGTTTCCAACATAAAACAAAGGAAAAAAGTGTCTATAAAAAGATCAGTAGCTTCCCAAATTTCTATTATGCCTCAGACAGCTTTACTATGTTAGAAGTTTGTTTTTTAAATTGCAAAATAGCTTAAACCGCTGCTTGTATACAGGAGGGGGGAAAAAACTCCACCCCCTCCCTAGAAGTAAAAGGCTTCGCTCTCAGGCTGTAGAAGAGCTATTTGCCAGAAATCCACCTTCACCAGGAAAGAAGACAGTGTTTTCACCCAGCTCAGCTGCTTGCTGTCATTCTGCGCTGCTTCTCCGTCTCCGATGATCAGCTGTTAATGGCGGATCGCATGAATGCGGTCCGCCTTTCATCCGCCGATTCCAGGGGCTGCTTTGGCTCCAACGAGCCGGCTACCTCCGACCCGTGGTCCCCAAAGTTTCGTCCTTTGGTGGCCCCCTCTCCAGGGCGGCTTTCGGTCCAAACGGACCCACTGGCAGATGAAAATCGGACCCGGGAAGCGTAGAGTCTTTTCCCCGGGTCTATCTTCAGTGACGTCACTGGAAATACCATTGTCTAATCTCTTAAAAACCTCCAGTGATAGAGCACCCACAAGTTCTGGAGGCAAGCTGTTCCACTGATTAATTGTTGTGACAGGAAATTTCTCCTTAGTTCTAGGTTGGATCTCTCTTTGATTAATTTCCATCCCTTACTTCTTGTCCTGCCCTCAGGTGGTTTGGAGAATAGGTCAACCCTTTTTTTCTCTGTAACAGCCCCTCAAATATTGGAAGACTGCTATCATGTTACCCCTAGTCCTTCTCTTCATTAGACTAGACATATCCAGTTCCCACAACTGTTCATTACATATGTAGGCTTCGGGCCTAAGGCAGGACTAGAACTCACTGTGTCCTGGTTTCTAGGCTTGTGCCTTCACCACTACACCAAACCGTCTCTCATATTTTACTGTTCATTTTAAGGCTATAGATAATACATGAGGGAATATAAACAATTTTGTAGTCTACTGTAAGAATGCTCTACTTTTATCTTCAATACTCCATTTTAACCAGCATTCAGTTTTTCCATAAAAATCCCCTCCCTTGTGCTTTCTCCATACCATACTGTTGGAAGTCAGCACTCACCCACCGTCCTAGAGAAGGAAATATTGGGGGGATATTAAAAAGGACAGAATATTATATTTTCCTAAAGAAATAATGACAAATCTTAGTCAAAGACAGCCCCAAGTCTCCCTCCCCCAAGCAGAAACCAAGCAGGCCAGCTTTTTAGAAATGCAGATTTGATAATCCTTTCAGAAAGGCTGGAGCCAGGAAGCTTGGAGCTGATGGGATTAGAAAGACAAAGATCCCTAGAACCAACAACCCCTCACCCAAAAAATCCAACACAGGACATAGTTATAAGCCATAGCCCCAGAGAAGCAGGACATGACCTTTAGGACATAATAGGATTAACCCACCACTATTCAGACTCAAGTCGAAGTACATGACACAGGAAATACAAAGCCACAGGAACAGGAAACAACTCCAAACACAAAAGCCCAAGAAGGTATAAAAACCCACCACTCCCAGCTACATGTGGTCAGCTGCTCCAGAGCTACATGTCTTGTGATTCTGCTCTTCAATAAACTACAACCTTCTTTCTAAAGCAGTCTCCATTTTGTTTATTCCCAGCTTGGACTGGACCCTGATGAAGATTTTTCTTTCAACAATACCTTTTGTCTTGGGAAAGAGCAGAAAAAGAACAACACTGGCCAGGTAGCTCAAAAGATCAAGCAGCAAAGCCATAGCTATTCCAACTAGCAAATCTGCAGTTCATTAGAAAGCAGTCTTCTAAATAACTTTAAAATCCCTCCCTGATTGACGCTGAGCAACTCCGACGAGTAGCTTGAAGATTAACTGCCTCCAGAAGCTTCGGGGGGGGGGGGGGGAAGGACGGGGTATGGCTAAAAGGGATAAGAAAACCAACAACGGTGCCGTATTACTCAGTCCTCACTTTCCCGGCACCACTCACGACTCCCCCCACAATTCAACTACGGAATCCTAACGTACAAGTCAGTAGTCACCACAAGGAATCCTGGGAAACCAAGTCAAACCACCCGCCTCGGATATGCCTCTCTTACATGACTTTGATGAATTACACTCCTCGTTCTGTGAGTTTTGAGTTTCAAAGTGCACAAAAGACTGCGATTGAGTCCATGCCCAGCCGACCTCAAAGATTCCCTATAATTGAAAAAAGACGTTTACTTCAGAGGAAGGGACTTATATTCCTTCAAAGATTACTACAAACAACAAGAATGGATTTATTGATTGAAAGGGAAGCACTTTTATGGAAGCTTGTGTGGCATAGAAAGAAACCCAAAATTAGACTTAAAAATAAATTCAAAAATGTTTAATGGAGTAAAAGGCAATGCTGATTTTATGGATTGTTTTAAGGATAATGATCTAAAGTTAGAAGTAAGAAAAATGCAATTATATACATGTGTGTTTAAATTAGTTAGATGATTTTTTTTTTTGAAAGTCTATTAAGGATAGAAAATATATAATTATATACATACAGATATATATGTTCTAGAATAGAAAAAATGTTCAGTTATGGAAATGGAATTTTGAAATGCTTAAATTGTTTAGGTGATTTTTGATAATAATATGATCTGATAAAGTATGATAATCAATTGGATGGAATTTGAAGTTTGTGTAATGAATTGAAAGGATTTTTCTTTTTTTTTTTCCCTTTCTTAGTTAAGTTAGTTACAATTATATACATATGTGTTTTTTTGTTGTTGTTGTATGGAAATTTGTTTGGAAAAAAGAACCTTGACTTTATGGATTGTATTAAGGATAAAAATATATAATCATATATATATGCTGGAAAATTTGCATAAAAATACGACTCCTGGGCATGTCTATGGTACAAATAAAATACGAACACCAGGAGAGTATAAATATAAAAATATACTTTACTAAAAGCTGCCAAGCTTTCGTTTAGAAACTCCAAACATCATCAAGGCTAAGGAGCCAGTAAACAATGATGACTTAAATGGGTTTTTGCCGGCATCTGCACCCGGCTCATGGACCGCGTCACCGGTCCCGGCCGGTTAATTAGTGTTCCAGATGTTTCTTTATTACTCTCCTTGCGCTTCCTTCTATGGTTCTTCCGGATCATTCCTTCCACTATCTCATTACTGACATTCATCTCCTCCACCACCCCTTTATCCTTATTTCCTTCCATAGTACTGACCCTCATCCCCTTTTTGTTTTCATTTTCCACCCTGGGGGTATCCGTTTCTCCTCTATCAGTGTTACAAGCTTCCCTGGGCTCACAGACGCTCCCCCCACACACGCTTTTCTCAATCCCTGCTCCACACCCTTTCTTCTCACTCCTCCACTGTCATGAGTAACTTTCACATGGGTGTTGCATATTTGGGGGTCTATGCCCTCCTCCTCCATCCTGGCAATCTTCGTGTCGACAGTTCTCCACCATTCCATTTGTTTGCTGCGTGATCGGGTGCTTACTCCGCCTCTCAATTCATCATCCCCCCTCCTCCCTATCGCACGCTCTTCCCCATTGCTGATAGGAACGGCATTCAGGCAGACACCAGATCTCCGGATCTCTGCATTCTGATTCCCTGCGTTCTCACTCTCCTCTCCTGTGCTCGTCTTTGGGGGGACTTCAAAGTGTTCGTCCCGGGGGGGGGGCTGGATCGTTGGTGGGGGTATTCCTTGTCTGCAGAGGGTCCAAACAGAACACCGTGTCTTTCCCTTTCACCGTATGCCTAGGCAATCGAGCCGTGCTTTCGTTCTTCTTCTCCTCCCCTTTTTTCTTTTGATCTCCGTCGACGTTCCCCACAGCGTCGGGCTGCAAACTCCTCATGCTGGATCTTCCACACTCTCCACAGTTGTTGTTAAGTTCCAGGGGTGGGGGTCTATCGTGGTGATATTGGAGAAGGGGGAGGTCTTCCATCGGTGGATGATTACGTGTGTTTGACAGTGGTGGCCTCCTCAGATGTTCATTAGAGCAGTATTGGTGTTGATCGGGCGAAACGGGGGTGCCCCTGGAGTGTCACATTTACAGCTATACAAGCATTGTTCAGACCGCTTATAATGATTGGCATGGTGTTTAAAATCCCACTTCCTCAATGCTTGTTGCGCTGGATGTAAATCAATGTGACGATTAACCGCGTCTTTGTTGGAATACCACGCCTCTTTCAATAGCCGGCCTCCCTTAGTGGCATCCTCAGACATAACACGAACATTCACAAAGTCAAACTGGTGGCCATGTTGTGCCATATGCATCCACAATTGAGAATGCTGTTCGCCCCTTCTTATAGCTAACTGATGTTCATGCAGGCGAGATCTTAAACGCTTAGCTGTTTCACCCACATAATTGCCATCGCAGTTCTTGCAATTGATTTTATAGATTACTGCTGATCTATCCATGGCAGGGAGTGGGTCCTTGGGGCGAACGACTTTGGACCATAATGTCTGATTGGGTCTGTGGGCCACTTCTATTCCATGGGGGGCCAGCAGTCTGGCTGTTGCTTCCGAGACGTTATTAATATATGGCAAAGAGACACGCATTTTTTGTAATAATGGTTCCTCTCTCTTTTGGTTGTTCCGGGACTGGGGTGTAAGACTGTACTGTCTGATAAACCTCAGAGGATACCCATTACGTTGACAAATCCGGAAAAGGTATTGCCTTTCTTTCTTCTTAAACTCCTCAGTGCTGCAGTGGGAGTCCACGCGCTTAAACAATGCTTTAATGCAGCTAGCTTTATGAGATACGGGGTGGTTGCTCCTATAGTGGAGTATTCTGTCCGTGTGGGTGGGTTTACGAAACACCCCTGTAAGTAACGTCCCATCCAACTGGCGGTATATTGACACGTCCAGGAAGGCTAGGTGACCTTGTTTTTCTTCCTCCACTGTAAACTGGATGTCGGAGCAGATCGAGTTTAGTACTCTCATAAAGGTAGCTACATGTTGTTTTTTAACAACTGCAAACGTGTCATCCACGTACCGAACCCAAAATTTGGGTTGGTATAAGGCCATAGCCCTGTGTTCTAGCTGTTGGAGTACTATTTCCGCTATAGTGCTAGAAATGGGGGAGCCCATAGGTGTCCCTTTAACTTGTTTGAAGATGGTACCCTGGAAGGTGAAATAGGTGGTGAGACATATTTCCACTAATCACAGGAGGTCGTCTGTCCGAAGGGAGTCCTGGTGGTGGCTCCCTTCTGTATTCCTCAAGCGCTCTCCCAGGGCTGAAATGGCTAAGTCCTGGGGGATGGAGGTGAAGAGGGAGGTAACGTCGAACGATACCATCCTCTCATCATCCTCCACCCTAAGGGTCTTAATTCTGTTGAGGAATTCTTCTGCAGAATTGACTGTTGTGGGGCTGCCTTCCACAAGGCGGCCCAGACGAGTGCTAAGCCACTTCGCTAATCCCGATGTAGGGGTACCTACAAATGACATGATAGGGCGAAGTGGGGTGCCTTCCTTGTGGATTTTTGGGAGCCCGTAAAATCTAGCGAGCGCCGTGTCACGGGGGCATATCTTCTTTAGGGTATCATCTCTGATTTTCTTACTGCGTTTAAGATTATTAAGCAGTTTGTTGATTTTATTCCTAAGTGTAACTGAGGGATCCTTCTCAACTATTCTATAGGCTGTTCTATCATTGAGGAGTTCGAGCGCCTTGGTGGTATACAGCATCTTGTCCATGACAACGGTCATCCTCCCTTTATCTGCTGGGAGTATATCAATGCTATCATCTCTTTTAAGTTGCCGAAGGGCTTGGGTTTCATCCCTAGATAGCACGTGATGGTATCTATGGCTTGTAAGCAGCCCAGTGACCTGTTGTCTTATCGAACTCTTAGTATCTTCATCCCCCCCTATGTTATACATAGCTGGCTCTAAGGCCGCTATGAAATCTAAAGCACTAGCGTCCATCAGGTTATGGCCTATATCACGCTGCAGCAAGGTGAGTTGTGAATGGGTAAGTATTTTAGAAGAGAGGTTACAGACCAGTCCACCCATAGAGCTGTTACTATATTTTAACTTACGTAATGCGTTCATCTTGTGACTGAGACGTGTTGTTGTTTCTTGTCTCGTTTTCTTCTCCACTGTCTCGATATGGTGAATCAATTCTTGGAGGTGATGTCTCGATAACATGGCCTCACATTGCCTTTGGCAGTCTTGGACCCATTGTTTCAACGCTCCGACTCGCCTATGTTGGTCGTTAATGAGGGCCCGCGTAGTCTTGCGTTGAAATTGGTGGATGGCTTGTTGGCATTCGATGGAGTCAATTATGGGTTTCTTCCTCAATGATTTAAGTGGCAGGTTTTCTCGGATGCAGGAGTGTAGGAACGCTATTTTATGATAGCTTGCTGAAATATGGCATGTCAGTTTCTCCCATTTTCTGGCTAGAAGCAAAGCTGCTCTGTCATAATGCTGGAAAATTTGCATAAAAATACGACTCCTGGGCATGTCTATGGTACAAATAAAATACGAACACCAGGAGAGTATAAATATAAAAATATAGTTTACTAAAAGCTGCCAAGCTTTCGTTTGGAAACTCCAAACATCATCAGGGCTAAGGAACCAGTAAACAATGATGACTTAAATGGGTTTTTGCCGGCATCTGCACCCGGCTCATGGACCGCATCACCGGTCCTGGCTGGTTAATTAGACCAAAAGAGAGAGGAACCATTATTACAAAAAATGCGTGTCTCTTTGCCATATATTAATAACGTCTCGGAAGCAACAGCCAGACTGCTGGCCCCCCATGGAATAGAAGTGGCCCACAGACCCAATCAGACATTACGGTCCAAAGTCGTTCACCCCAAGGACCCACTCCCTGCCATGGATAGATCAGCAGTAATCTATAAAATCAATTGCAAGAACTGCGATGGCAATTATGTGGGTGAAACAGCTAAGCGTTTAAGATCTCGCCTGCATGAACATCAGTTAGCTATAAGAAGGGGCGAACAGCATTCTCAATTGTGGATGCATATGGCACAACATGGCCACCAGTTTGACTTTGTGAATGTTCGTGTTATGTCTGAGGATGCCACTAAGGGAGGCCGGCTATTGAAAGAGGCGTGGTATTCCAACAAAGACGCGGTTAATCGTCACATTGATTTACATCCAGCGCAACAAGCATTGAGGAAATGGGATTTTAAACACCATGCCAATCATTATACGCGGTCTGAACAATGCTTGTATAGCTGTAAATGTGACGGGATACCTGGCCTCCATCCTGAACAGATAGATGGAACTTTGGCTAACCCTCGACACTCCAGGGGCACCCCCGTTTCACCCGATCAACACCAATACCGCTCTAATGAACGTCTGAGGAGGCCACCACTGTCAAACACACGTAATCATCCACCGATGGAAGACCTCCCCCTTCTCCAATATCACCACGATAGACCCCCACCCCTGGAACTTAACAACAACTGTGGAGAGTGTGGAAGATCCAGCATGAGGAGTTTGCAGCCTGACGCTGTGGGGAACGTCGATGGAGATCAAAAGAAAAAAGGGGAGGAGAAGAAGAACGAAAGCACGGCTCGATTGGCTAGGCATACGGTGAAAGGGAGAGACACGGTGTTCTGCCTGGACCCTCTGCAGACAAGGAATACCCCCACCAACGATCCAGCCCCCCCCGGGACGAACACTTTGAAGTCCCCCCAAAGACGAGCACAGGAGAGGAGAGTGAGAACGCAGGGAATCAGAATGCAGAGATCCGGAGATCTGGTGTCTGCCTGAATGCCGTTCCTATCAGCAATGGGAAAGAGCGTGCGATAGGGAGGAGGGGGGATGATGAATTGAGAGGCGGAGTAAGCACCCGATCATGCAGCAAACAAATGGAACGGTGTAGAACTGTCGACACGAAGATTGCCAGGACGGAGGAGGAGGGCATAGACCCCCAAATATGCAACACCCGTATGAAAGTTACTCATGTCAGTGGAGGAGTGAGAAGAAAGGGTGTGGAGCAGGGATTGAGAAAAGCGTGTGGGGGGGGGGAGCGTCTGTGAGCCCAGGGAAGCTTGTAACACTGATAGAGGAGAAACGGATACCCCCAGGGTGGAAAATGAAAACAAAAAGGGGATGAGGGTCAGTACTATGGAAGGAAATAAGGATAAAGGGGTGGTGGAGGAGATGAATGTCAGTAATGAGATAGTGGAAGGAATGATCCAGAAGAACCATAGAAGGAAGCGCAAGGAGAGTGTTGGAATATTCATGAACAGGAAGAGTCATGTGGTAACTCAGTCAGCCAATGGGAAGAAAGTGCTACTGAGTCTGTGCAAAAAAAGTATTGAGTTAGGAGCTGGATTTCCAGTCTCAATGTTTTGTCTCTGGTCTGTCTCTGTAAGAAGTCTTCAATTAAGCTATGTTGCTGTAAAGAAGAATGGTATTGTAAATATTTTTATATAAATATAAAGTTATTTGAATCAGCTAAATGCAGTCAACTGTAAGAGCTTCTGATTTACTTTTCACCAATTAGAGAAATTAAAATTATCTAACAGGTTATGGGCCCAGAGCTTACTAAGGACTGCATTGTAATTTAAAGCTGGAAGAAATTGCCTGTGTTTAGAAAGTATAAGAACAAGGCAGAATTAGCAGAATGGCTGCAATGGAATTTAAGGAAAGCTGTGTGCCTCGTTTGGGCCAGAAGAATTACATTGTGTGGGCTGCAAAAATGGAATGTTTGCTGAAAGCAAAAGAGTTGTGGTAGATTGTTGAAAATCCACCACAAGTGTTTGCAGCAGCAGATCAGAAAAGCCATGATCAAACTATGGCTTATCTTATCTTGAATTTAGATGATGATCAATTTCTAAATGTTGCAAATTTAAAGACTGCAAAAGAGATTTGGTTGAAGTTGAGAGCTGTGCACTTGAATGTTTCTGCATGCAATATAGTGCGATTATCAAGAAAACTTTACAGGGCCTGTTTGCAATCAGGCGAATCTGTGGAACAGCATTTAAATAAAATGCAAAGTTTATTTTTGGACTTAGAACAACGTGGGATTAAATTCCCTGAGTCCCAGAAGGTTTTATTGGTGTTGAACAGTTTAGATAAAAACTGGGACACAGTTTCTGCAATATTTGAGTGCAAAGAACAAGACTTAAAATTTGAGGCTTTAAAGGCATGTTTGCTTAATGAAGAAGAAAAACGCCATTTTAGAAGCAGCCACGAGGAGGAGAAATTCCTGAGGAGGGGGTCCAGACTGCAAGTCTCCAGAGGAGAAGAAACAAGCAGATCAGACCCGGACCAAATTGCAACAAAAGAGAGATTTTGCAAGCAGAGAGCTTCTTGCTACATTTGTGGAGCAAACAACCATCTCCAAAGAAACTGTTTGCAAAGGAACTATTTGCAGCAAAGGACATTTGTGCATGCACAGAAGACTAATTTGGAAAAGGAACATTTTGGAATTGCAAAAGTTTGCAATAGCAACAAGAGAGACAAGTGGCTAATTGATAGTGGGGCAAGTCAAACAATTGTTAATAACTCTGAATTTTGCAGGTTTGTTCCAGTAGCACAAGAAGCTGTGGCTTTGGCAAATGGCCAGAAAGCAAAAGTTATTGGAAAAGGCGATGTAAAAATTCCATATTTGGAATCAAAGTTTACCAATGTGCTTTGTGTACCTGAGATGGAACATAATTTGTTAAGTGTGTCTAATTTAGACAAACAAGGTTTTGAGGTCATTTTTGTAAATGGGAAATGTCTCATCAAAAGGAATGGGAATATTTGTGCAGAAGGCATAAAGGAAGATAATCTATATGTATTGCAGGGACAAAAGGTTCAATGTTCCCATATATTTAAGAATGTTGCAGAGCATGATTCATGTGTTCATCTTCTGCATATGTTAGGAATAAAATTTTAGAATAAAAAGTAAAGTTAAGTGACACGTACTCTGTAAAATTTCTACACGCAGACAGAAAGATTTCTACATAAAATTTCTACACGTAGACTGCAAGATTTCTACACAATTTCTACATGTACACGTACCTTGGAAGAGTTCTGCACGTAGGCTATAGGATTTCCACACTGAGCTATAGGATTTCATGATAAAGTACATATAAGGGAATAGTTGAAGCAAAATAGTAAGGGGCAGGGATAATGTATTTTGTTTAGGCGATCCTGATAAGATTGTAACCTCAGAGGAGGGGCCAAGGCGTCGGGATAGAATGTATATAATGTGTGTTTTTGCTGTGACTAGGTGTGGCTCAAATATTTATTTGGAGTCCACCACGCTTTGCAAACCGTTGTAGCCAATAAATCTCTGTCTAATTTCAACTTGCTGTTTGGTGTTATTCAGTGGGCTAGAATTTCTACCAACACATAGAAGACTTGGCCATGCAAGCTTTAAAGTTTTGCAGCAAATGCAAGATTTTGCAGAAGGGCTAAATTTGAAGGGATGCAAAACATATTTGGACTGTGCAGTATGCAAAGCATCAAAGTCAAAGGCATTCCCAGTTAGTAAATGTAGCACAAGACAAACAAAAAGAGTTCTAGAGCTGGTCCATGCAGATCTGGTGGGACCTATGCAAGCCAGTTTGGGAGGAGCAAAATATGCACTGGTAATTGTTGATGATTTTAGCAGGTATTCATTTTGCTATTTGCTTAGAGCAAAGACAGAGGTGCTACAACAATTCAAACAGTGGGTAAGTTTTGTAGAGAGAAGGTACAGACAACAAGTGTGTCAGTTGCAAACTGACAGAGGTACTGAATTTATGTCAACTAAATTCCACCAATGGTTGGGGCAGTTGGGGATAAGACACAGACGTACAAATCCTTACACAGCAGCAGAGAACGGTGTAGCTGAAAGAAGGAATGGTGTTTTGCAAACAATGAAAGATTCATTATTGGAAGATTCTGGTTTGAGCAGGTCATATTGGGGAGAAGCCATATTGACTGCTAATTATATAGTTAACAGGCTGTGGAGTTCCTCCATTAATAATACTCCATATGCCATTCTATATGGGAGAAAGCCATCACTGGCACATTTGAGAATTTTTGGAAGTACTGCATGGGTACATATTCCGAAAGTAATCAGAAGAAAGGGACAGCAAAAGGCAAGGAAGCTCAGGTTTGTGGGCTATGAGCCAGGGTCAAAAGGATATCGCTTTAGCGATGGAAGTAAAAGAATTATAATTTCAAGGTCTGCTAATTTTGCAGAACAAAATTGGGACAGAATTAATGCAAATTCTGGTTATGTCTCACTTAATGATGATGATCTGTTTAGTGACAATAAATCATCTAGTGATGGGAAAATGATTGAAGATGTCAATGTTCAGGAAGGAGGGGCTGAACAAGACATGAAGCCAGATAGACTTGAGACACAGGAGCAGTTAATACCATGTAGGTCAGAGCGATGTAATAAAGGAATTCCGCCTGAGAGGTATTCTGCTAGCAAGGTAAAGGTTTGCAATGTGTGGTATGAGCCAAGAAGTTATAAAGAGGTGTTGGCATTACCAAAGGCTGAACAAGAAAGATGGAAGGAGGCCATGGATAAAGAGATGAAATCCATGGGAGACCATGAAGTATTTAAATCAGTGACTTTGCCAGAGGGAACCAAAGCTGTGGGTTGTAAGTGGGTATATAAGAAAAAGGTATTGCTAAACAATGATGTACAGTATAAGGCCAGGTTAGTGGCACAAGGATTTTTGCAATTAAAGAATGTGTAAAGTCAATAGGTCTGATGTCTCTTCCTGTCATGAAGGGAGGAGTGTTGGAATATTCATGAACAGGAAGAGTCATGTGGTAACTCAGTCAGCCAATGGGAAGAAAGTGCTACTGAGTCTGTGCAAAAAGAGTATTGAGTTAGGAGCTGGATTTCCAGTCTCAATGTTTTGTCTCTGTAAGAAGTCTTCAATTAAGCTATGTTGCTGTAAAGAAGAATGGTATTGTAAATATTTTTATATAAAGTTATTTGAATCAGCTAAATGCAGTCAACTGTAAGAGCTTCCGATTTATTTTTCACCAATTAAAGAAATTAAAATTCTCTAACAGAGTAATAAAGAAACATCTGGAACACTAATTAACCGGCCGGGACCGGTGACGCGGTCCATGAGCCGGGTGCAGATGCCGGCAAAAACCCATTTAAGTAATCAGTGAGCAGGGATTGAGAAAAGCGTGTGTGTGGGGGAGCGTCTGTGAGCCCAGGGAAGCTTGTAACACTGATAGAGGAGAAACAGATGCCCCCACGGTGGAAAATGAAAACAAAAAGGGGAGGAGGGTCAGTATTATGGAAGGAAATAAGGATAAAGGGGTGGTGGAGGAGATGAATGCCAGTAATGAGATAGTGGAAGGAACGATCCCGAAAAACCATAGAAGGAAGCATAAGGAGAGTAATAAAGAAACATCTGGAACACTAATTAACCGGCCGGGACCGGTGACGCGGTCCATGAGCCGGCTGCAGATGCCGGCAAAACCCATTTAAGTCATCATTGTTTATTGGCTCCTTAGCCCTGATGATGTTTGGAGTTTCCAAATGAAAGCTTGGCAGCTTTTAGTAAAGTATATTTTTATATTTATACTCTCCTGGTGTTCGTATTTTATTTGTACCATATATATATTTTCTGGAATTGAAAAAAAAAGTTCAGTCATGAGAATGTAACTTTGAAGTGCTTATATTGATTAGGTGATTTTTGTTTATAATATGATTTGATAAGGTATAATTAATTGAATGGAATTTGAAATTTGTAATAAATTGAAAGGAATTAAGGTTTAACATTGTTTTTTTTTAATTAAGTTAGTTATCATTGGAAGAAGAAATGAGATTGATGATAAAAAGAGGGCTGAGAGAGATTAAGAACTTCAATATACTTGGTAGAGATATTTGAAGTGATAATTTATTGATGTAAAACAGTATTTGATTATGGTAATTCTAAATTGATAAAGCTTTAAAACAGGTTGCGTAGTAATAGAAACTTAAGCTAGAAACGGAATATATTAAATCCATTATGTTATCTGTGAGAAATAGAGAGATGATAGTGAATGTATTAAGTTGAGCTGTTTTTGTACGTTTTTTTTACCTTGGAATGTTTGTTTACCCAAACACCACGGCGTGTCTTAAATACTTTTTGTTAAAATTAAAAAACCAATAAAATATATTAAAAAAAAAAAGATTCCCTATAATCCACTGCACTTCTGAAAATCGAGAGCCACATGCTGTTTTGGAAATTTATCAGGCTAACTTCTTTCGTCATAAAACAGCCAAGGCGAAGATTGCCTCGGAAATCCGGTGTCTGTCCACTTTTATCCTACTGCGCACGCGCTACGCTTCCAGCACGAGCAGCCTCATTGACTAGAGCTTGCTGTGAAGATCAGTGCCGCGGATCAAAATGGCGGAACGCGGTTATAGCTTTTCTCTCACCACGTTCAGGTAGGGGCTTCTCTTGGGGGGGGGGGACTTCGAGGCAGCCCGGTTAAACCGGCCAAAGTTCTCTGCTTGTCGGGTTGATCTGTCTGCAATCATTGAAGTAACAGATTTTGTGGGGTCAATGCTGCTGCTGTCGGTGGCGTAGCGTTGTTGTAGGAAGAAGTGGCACGAAGATACAGTAATGGTAAACTCTGAGCTGCGTTACACACGAGGGAGGGAGAATTTGAGTTTAGTTATGGGGTTTTTGATAAGTTTTTAGGGTGTGATAAACCTTATTTCTCTGCCCTGCAAGGAACTCATTTGTCACCTGTCCGCATCTTTGGGTAGATTGATTAATGGTGTTAAATAATATATCAAGAGTATATATGCGGTGCTGCTACTGAAATAAGGGAAAAGATACTTGGAGTAAAATTCGGCCGTATACTTTATTGTTGCTTTTTTTACCTCCTAAGAAATACAATCCTAATGTTATAAAATGGCTGCTGAAAAAGCCCTTTTAATTACCATATGTTTCTAACTATGACTGCAATTACAAATTAGAACCTTATTTGTGACCAGCGAATTCAAGGATTGCACAGTTCATTAGTAAGTTCGTTGTTACAATGCTGTATAAGTGATACTAAAATTATGGAACATTATACTGTAGTCACAATCAGTTTGTGTCACTATTTTGTGACAATCTTAATAAAAAGTGCTATGCTATGCCTTTCAATTTGATATAAAGGCTGGACATACTGTGACAGTTCATGTTTTGAGGGTGAAGGTTCGTTCTCCAAGCTTGTGGGTTGGTTTCCGAACGTTTCGTTACCAGGCTAGGTAATATCTTCAGCTGAGTTTAGGGGATTTTTGACCATGTTTTGACTGCCACTTGATTTCTCATTAGATTTTTTTTTCTATGATAGACTGTAATGTATATTTGATGAGCTTACACCTGTGTTGTTTGACCCAGGTATTCATGATTCAAAATGTATTTTCATGACAAAATTGAACCAAACAATTGCCTGTATCATTACTCTTCCCCAAATCCAAATCTGCCAGTGATGCCTGTTTCTATTTGGGTGCCAACTTTGGCATTAAAATCAGTATGGAAATAGTCTTTTGGGGGCACTTCAAAGTGTTTTTGAAGTTGGCATAGCCCACTATTTCAAGCTCCATTGGTCATTGAGGTGTAGATTTGGACAACTGATTTTGAGGTGCTTGGCACAGATTTGGATGGTTATAATGCGGTGATGAACTCTCAAAAAGCTTCATACTGCTTGGGCAAGTTTCTTGCTTGTGATAAATGCCACTGCATTCATTTTTCTGGTGTCATGTCCCAAGTAATAATGATTTTCTCAGACTGGAAATAGTCATTGTCTATCTAGTGCAGTTCACTGATACCAAAGGGGTTGATTTTCAACCTGGCCATCTCCCATTTCATGATATTCAGTTTACCCTGGCTCATTCTTCAGACATTCCACTTCGCTATCCAATGTGTCTTTGTGCAGTGCAGACCCTTGATTTTACCAGTGGCTGCATCAGCACCTGGGATTCCTGCTTGGATTTGCCCCAGGAGCATCATTAATGCCTTCACTTCTCACTGCAGGTCCTTGCTCTTCAGTAGCTTGTTGGGTACCTTCTGGCTTGGGAGTTCTACCATTGAGTGCTACATGCCCTACTTGAGATATTTGTGACTTGATGTGGAGAAAAAAATGATAAAATTTTGTTGTCTGATTGCTTAAAAGAAGCATTCAACAGAATAACAGATCCAAGCTGAAGCAATAGAACAAAGTCAAACTAGGGCACGGGTCGGCAACCCGCGGCTCCGGAGCCGCATGCAGCTCTTTGAGCCATCTCCTGCGGCTCCGGAGCCTCCTCCTCCCCCTCCCCCCTTCTTCCTCCTGCTGCCCCCCCCCCCAGGCTTCAGTCCCCGGCTGGGGCAGCAGGGACATCACTTCCTGGGCCGACGAGCCGGCCACCTGTCTGCCCGTGCCGGGTGGAAGTCCCGGCTGGGGTGGCGGCGGCGGCATCTCTCCCTGGGCCGTCCCCGGGCCACTGAGCCGGCTATGCATCTTTCCAGGCCGGGCCAGGCAGCAGTCCAGGCTGGGGCGGTGGCAGGAGGGCATTGCTTCCTGGGCCGTCCTTGGGCAGCTGAGCTGGCCACGCATCTCCTTGGTCTGGGCTGAGCAGCAGTCCCGGCTGGGGGGGCGGCGGCGGCGGGGGCATCGCTCCCTGGGCCGTCCCCAGGTCACCAAGCCGGCCAAACATCTCCCCACGCCAGGCTGGGGACATTCCTTCCTGGGCCATCCCCGGGCTGCCGAGCCGACCACGTGTCTGCCTGGGCCTGGCGGCAGTCCTGGCTGGGGCGGCGGCAGGGGCATCGCTCCCTGGGCCATCCCCGGGCCGCTGAGTCGGCTACGCGTCTCCCAGGCCAGGCTGGGTGGCAGGGGGACATTGCTTCCTGTGCCGTCCCTGGGCAACTCACCCGGCCAAATGTCTCCCCGGGCTGGGCAGGCTGCAGCAGGGGGGGCATCACTTCCTGGGCCGTCCCCGGGCCTCCCCTCCCTGCCCCTTTGGCGCCGTCTGCCTTTCTTTCTCTCTCTCTCTCCTCATCTGGAGAGGGGGGGCAGAGGAAAGAGAGAGAGGGTGACTTGTTCGGGCAAAGAACCAGTGGGGGACAAGGCGAGCTAAGTCAAAAGACACGGAACTTTCGTGCTAGCTTCTCCCGAATCCTTGTTATCCCTGCCACAAACTTAGCTCATCCGCCCTCACGCTCTCCTCTCCTCTCTCTGTGGACGAGGCTGCTTGCTTCAAATGGTTTGCTACCGAGGCGGGTAAGTCTCGATCGCAGTAGTTTGTTGCTGTTTTGCGCACGCGTGGCGCTGGCTGGGAAGAGAGCCAAGCAAGCTCTGTGGTTGGAAGTCCCTGCAGCTTAGGAGCCAGGATTTCCCCCCTCTCAGTCCCAAATCCCAAGCAGGATTCACCACTTTGGGATTGGAAGTGAGCTGCGAGGAGATGATCTGTCTCTTTTCCTCCCTTGCTCCCTTCCGCGCCGGCTACTGAGGCTCCCTGCTGGGTGCAGTCGGCTTGAAGCGGAGGAGGGGGAGGGCCCTTTCAAAGCGTGACATTGCAATGGATGGGACAGCCTTTCAGGAGGGTGCGGATGAACTGTAGCTCTCCAGATATTGCTAACATACAGCGTTTGCTGTCCCTGCAGCAGAATTGATGAGAGGTGCTGGCATTTCTCTTTGTCAGAATGTGGTGAATCCACATTGCCCATCTCTAAAGGAGGAAGTTAAATGTTTTGGTAGGTGAACTGGTTCTGTTAGTAAAGGGGGGGAGGTGAAGAGAAAAAGAGAGGGAGAGAGAGAGGAAAGAGGGAGGAAAGAAAGAGAAAGAGGAAAGAGGAAGAAAGAGAAAGGGAGAGGAAAGAGAGGGAGAGGGGAGAGAAAGGAAAGAAAGAGAAAGAGGGAGAAAGAGAGGAAAGAGAAAGGGAGAAAAAGGAAAGAGAAAGGGAGGTAGACGAAAGAAAGGGAGAGAAGAAAGAGGGAGAGAAAAGAGGAAGGGAGAGGGGGAGAGAGAGGAAAGAGAAAGGAAAGAAAGGAAAGAGGAAAGGGAGAAAGGAAAGAAAGAGAAAGAGGAAGAAAGAGAAAAGAGAAAGGGAGATGAAAGAAAGGGAGAGGGGGAGAGAGGAAAGAAATAGAAAGAGGGAGAAAGGGAGGAAAGGGAGAAAGAGGAAAGAAAGGAAAGAGAAAGGAAAGAGGAAAGGGAGAGGGGAGAGAGGAAAGAAAGAAAAGAGGAAAGAGAAAGAGGAAAGGAAAGAAAAAGGAAAGAGGAGAGAAAGGAAGAAAGGATAGAAAGGGAGAAAGAGGAAGGAAAGGAACGAAAGAAAGGGAGAGGGAGAGGAAAGGGGGAGAGAGGAAAGAGAAGAAAGAGGGAGAAAAAGGAAAGAGAAAGGGAGAAGAAAGAGGAAAGGGAGAGAGGAAAGAGGGAGGGGAAAGAGAAAGAGGGAGGGAGGAGAGAGAGGAAAGAAAGGAAAGAGGAAAGAAAGAAAGTGAGAAAGAGAAAAGAGAAAGGGCGATGAAAGAAAGGGAGAGGGGGGAGAGAGGAAAGAAATAGAAAGGGAGAAAGGAAAGAAAGGAAGAAAAGAGAAAGGGAAAGGAGAGGGGGAGAGAGAGGAAAGAGAGGAAAGGAAAGGGAGAAAGAGAAAAGAGAAAGGGAGATGAAAGAAGGTGAGGGAGAGGGGGAGAGAGAGGAAAGAAATAGAAAGAGGGAGACAGGAAAGAAAGGGAGAAAGGAAAAGAAGAAAGAGAAAAGAAAGGGAGAGGAAAGAAAGAGGGAGGGGAGAGAGGAAAGAAAGAGGTAGAAAGAAAGGGAGATGAAAGAAAGTGAGAGGAGGACAGAGGAAAGAAATAGAAAGAGGGAGAAAGAGAGGAAAGAGGAAGAAAAGAGGAAAGAGGGACAAAGAAAAGAAAGGGAGATGAAATAAGGGGAGGGAGAGGGAGAGAGGAAAGAAATAGAAAGGGAGAAAGAGGGAGAAAGGAAAAAAAGAGGGAGAGAGAGAGGAAAGAAAGGAAAGAGGAAAGAAAGGGAGAAAGAGGAAAGGAAAGAGGAGAGGGAGAAAGGAAAGAAAGGGAGAAAGAGAGGAAGGAAAGAGAAAGGGAGAGGGAGAGGAAAGGAGGAGAGAGTAAATAGAAAGAGGAAAGAGGGAGAAAGAGGAAAGAGAAAGGGAGAAGAAAGAGGAAAGAGAAAGGGAGGGAGAGGAAAGAAAGGGAGAGAAGAAAGAGAGAAAGGGGGAAGTGCAAGTGCCTCTCTCTCTCTCTCTCTCTCTCTCTCTCTCTCTCTCTCACACACACACACACACACACACACACACACAGATGTCCTTTTGACATCTAAAATGAAGATAAGACTGCATATATCCATATATATATGGATATATGCAGTCTTATCTTCATTTTAGATATTCAAAGGTTTTGCGGCTCCCTGTGTTTTGTTTTCAATGGGAAACGGGTCCAAGTGGCTCTTTGAGTATTTTGGGTTGCCTACCCCTGAACTAGGGTTTTGGACTCCCAAGAGAGCAGATTTCAATAGTAATAGTAAATAGTAAAAGAACACCTATCCACTCTAGATGAGTTCAAATCACCAGCACCAGATTGATTATACCCCCAAGACTCTGGAGGAATTGGTAGATGTGATCTCAGGACCACCGAAACATGTTTTTCAAAGATCCTGAAGCACCAGGGAACTACCAGATGACTGGAAGTGGGCTGATGTAGTTCTCATCTTCAAAAAAGGAAAAAAATGAATCCAGGACACTACAGACCAATCAGTCTGACATTTATACCTAGAAAGATTCTGAAAAACATAAGCAATGAATCTGCAAATACTAGAGGCAAACAAAATCATAACCAGAAGCCAACATGGGTTTGTCAAAAACAGATCATGCCAGACAAATCTTATTGCATTCTTTGACAAAGTAACAAAATTAGTGGACGAGCAAAATGTTGTGGATATAATTTACTTGGATTTCAGTAAGGCATTTGATAAAGTAGACCACAGCCTACTACTGGCTAAGATAGAAAAATGTGGGTTAGACAGCATCACCACCAGATGTATTTGAAACTGGCTGGCCAACCGCACTCAACATGTAGTCTTTTTTTAAAAACAAATTTTATTGTTTTTTTTCTTCTTAAAACAAAGTGCTTAAGACACACCGTAGTGCTGGGGTAATCAAACATCCAGAAATAAAACCATATAGGAATAACTCAAATCAATACATTAAATATTCCCTCTCTATTTCCCTCAACCTAATACATTTAAGATAATCTATTTCTAATTTAAATTTCTAAAAATCCTAAACCTGTTTTAGAGCTTTGTGAATTTACAATTAGCATAATCAAATTTGACTTTAAAGAAACAGATTATCAATTCAGGTATCCCTTCCAGATATATTCTAGATCTCTTAAATCCTTAATTTTTATCACAAATCTCATTTATTTCTTCTTCCACTACACCAGGGTTTTTCAACCGGTGGTACGCAGCCCTGCCTAGCCAAGTGTAGTGGGGGAAGGAAAGAGCCAGCACAGGCAAGGACTTACAGCAGCGGTTCTCAACCTATAGGTCGCGACCCCATTTGGGGTCGAACGACCATTTCACGGGGGTCGCCAAACAAGGTTGTCCGCCATTTTTTCCCCTTTTCTTTAGCTGTGCTACTCCCTCTTATTCTATTGGCTTTTGAAAGCCAATAGAATAGACTCTATTCAAGAGACTCTATTCTATTGGTGTTCGAAAGCCAATAGAATAGACTCTCTTGAATAGAGTCTAATTCTATTGGCTTTCAAAAGCCAATAGGAATTGTCCAGGCTGTCTGTGCCCTGCTGAGCCCGCCAAAAGCCCCAGTCTGCAAACAGTGCTGTAAGGCGAACTTTCTGGAAAGCTTCCCTCCCTGCTGAGCAACTACTAAAAGTAAATAAAAGAGGGCCAGGGGTGGGAGGTGGGAGGCCGGCGGGCGCAGGGAGGGTTGCTGGTGTGCGTGGGGCCCGGCGGGTGGCTTACCTCCCTTGGGCTGGGCCAGCTGGTGGCCCAGCCAGTGGTCGGCCTGTGTCCTCGCTGCTGCAGGCCATGGCCGCCCAGGAGCGCCTGGGCCTGCCTGCCGCTGCACCGAACGTGCAGTGGCCAAGGTAAGGCTAGCGGGGCAGCGGCGGGCACAGGGAGGGTTGCTGGCGTGCATGGGGCCTGGTGGGTGGCTTACCTCGCTTGGGCTGGGCCAGCTGGTGGCCCAGCCGGTGGTCAGCCTGCGCTGTCGCTGCCGCTTGCCAGCTACGCCTCGGCTGGCACAGGGGGCAGCACCATGCATGTGCGGCACTCCCGGGCTGAGGCGGTTGCTGGGCGACGGCCCACGTGCAGCCACAGGAGAGGAGGCGGAGCGTGTGCACCTCCTCCTGCCCCGCCCACAGGGAAATACAGGTAGTCCTTGATGTACGACCACATGGTTGGGGTCGCGGCATTGGGAAGGTTGAGAACCACTGACTTACAGTGAGAGAGTCCTCTGGAGCTGCAAAGGCCCCAGGCTCACTTCTGGCTCACTCTCCCCCATGAGAAAGGAGGAGGGGAGGCAGAGACAGGAGAGCCTATAAAAGGAGGCAGTTTGGGCAGGAGAGGGAGAGAGAGAAAAAAGCAGCAGCCTTGGGAGAAGGCAGAGTCAGCTGCACCAGGGGGAGGGGGAAGGGGAGAGGAGATCAAGCAGGCTGGCCATGAGCCATTCTACAATTGCTGTGGCAGCCACCTGTGCTGGCAGCAGCAAACAGGCAAGAAATACAGTGGGGGAGGGGTCACCCTCCAAGAGGAATGAAAAAAGGCAGCAATGGCTGGAGGTGAGGCACAGAGGAGGGAAGGAGATGGAGAGTGGAAGGATTCTTATGTGCTTTTGTGACTTTGAAGTTCTGGGATTTGTGCAATGAGGGCTTTGTGTTCTTAAGGAGTGTTTGGCAATTTCTATTTGGCTGATGGTGTTAGCTTCTATTGCTCTGCTATTGTTAGCTGTAAGTTTTGCTGCAAGGGATTTTGAAGTATTTTTCTCCTGAATGGATTTTGCCTGTAGCATTCCTTTACTTATGAATGGAGCCATTTGGGGAGGTTGCCTTAGCCGGCAGCCAGTACTTACATTTTTTTTCTTCCTTAAGTGCTGGCTGCGCTCCTTACTTTCCTTCAATATATGGAAGATACATTCAATATATGGAAGAGGGAAAATATGGGGGGGGGGGGGGGTTCAAATTCTTCCTTCAGAAGGAGATGGGAATGAGAAAAAGGGAGGCAGGGAAGGGAGGGAAGAAAGGAAGTCCCGCCTTAGCACTTGGCCACCAGTAGCTCTGCCATTGACTTTGCTTGTGAAAAGGTTGCAGAAGGGGATCACATGACCCTGGAACACTGTGACCATTATAAATATGAATCAGTTGCCAAGCATCCAAATATAAATCACATGACCCTGGGCATGCTGCAATGGTCATAAGTGTGAAAAATGGTCATAAGTCATTTCAGTGCAATTGCAACTTTGAACATGTTTTTCTTTTGGTCATCAAGTTTTTGACACCTTGCTAGGTGGTACTTGAATATTGCCATATCCTAAAAGTGGTACAATCGGTAAAAAGGTTGAAAAGTCCTGCACTACACAATATATCTCCTAATTAAAGTAAAATATTAGTCTATCCTATACATATATAATCCATCCATCAATCAATCTCTTTAAGATAACAAAATAATATCAAACCTTAAATCATTTCAGCCCATTGGACCAAATTCAAATTTCATCCAGTTAATTATCATACCTAATAACGTCCATATTATCAGACACGAACATCATCTTACTAATTTAACATACTCAATTAGTTATTAAATCAATCCAGATCTAAAACGCCTCTTCAGTTTTCTTCATTCCATTACATAATAGTTTTCATACAAATAAACCTATTTATTCCAAAGAATACATTCTTAATCTATTTAAAATATATATTCTAATAATCACCCATTTTTCTCTTACTTCTAACTCTAAATCTTAATCCTTAAATCAGGGGTTCTCAACCTTGGCAACTTTAAGACTTGTGGACTTCAACTCTCAGAATTCCTCAGCCAGCTTTGCTGGCTGAGGAATTCTGGGAATTGAAGTCCATAAGTCTTAAAGTTGCCAAGGTTGAGAACCCCTGCCTTAAATCATTCCATAATTCTACAGTGCCTTTGATCCATCACATATAATTTTGAATTTAACTTTTCAATCTTATTCTGGCCTTTTTTTTGTGCCAGACAGGTTTCCATAACAAAGCTTCCCTTTCAGCCAATAAGTCTCTCTTTGTTGCTTGTAGTATCATTTGAGACAGTAGGAAGCATCCCGTCCTCTGCATTGGGCGTCTATTTCTCTTATCCTTAAAGCTTCGTTGCTTTAAAGGCTCAAATCTCAGTCTTTGATTTTTCTGATCCTCAAAGGTATAGATGAAATGCTTGTAGGGTAAAATAAATTCCTCTTTACTCTCAATTAAATCCTCTTCTAGTATGTTTTGGTTTATAGAATGGTCAGATGTTATCTGAAAGTCAGTTTGAAGGTTTGGAATATGGCTTCTGACTCTTAATTCTGTAGAAATCTCTTTCATTGTAGCACATATTTCTTCAGTAACCTCATAGATCTTTTCCAATATAAGTTTATAGTTCAATTGTGAATAAGGTTTCTCCATTTTAATAATACTTGAAGAGAGTCCCTTTTTTTTCTTTTAGTGGAGGCTGTATTTAATAAAAGTAAAGCAGTATCCACCCCCACAGTTCCCACAGCTGCATCCGCTTATCTTTTCTCTTCAAAAGTAATTTGAAGGCCAAGTCCATCTCATCTCCAAACAGTAACCAGCAGTTGCAATATTAACTTTTTGCCACTAGATGTCCTCAATAGGTTAAAAAATCTTTTCCAGACACCACTTTTTTCCTTTTTCTATCTTTTAGAGAAAAAGGTGGAAAAAGAAACAATCTTCCAGTATAATATGATAGTAGAGCTCTTAAAAAAAAGGTTTTTTCTGTACCCCAAAGTAGATAAGAATAAAGTGTAGTCTTTAAAAATTTTTATTTTAACCTTTTTGTTCAGCGCCTTTCTTCCCACACACACCAAAGCTGCTTTTTCAAGACGGGGAAATGATTCCAACAGAGCTTTTACAGGCAAAAAAAAAAGAACAAAGTAGGGTGAAGAGAGGAGGAGAAGGGGTCTCACCCGGATCATCCACGGTGGGTCTATTCACGCTTAGATGTTGCTGTGACTTTCGGCTGGTGCAGCAGGGTAATCGGCCATCTTACAGGATGATCTTTTGCTCCGTCGGCCCTCAGGAAATAGCTGGAGCCACGAGAGAAGCTGCCGCCCTCCCACAGTCTCCAGCAAGCCTCCTCCTTGGTGGTCGCCCCTTCAGGGTGACTTTTGACCCACAAGGGGTCTACCGGCGAAGAAAAACCCAGCAGGTGTGGAGACAAGTCTGCAGACGTGACCAGAGTCGCCACAAACTGGAACCAGAAGTCCTTAATGGAACTGCATCTACATAGAGGGAAGTAACCAGTGGGGTACCCCAAGGCTATGTCTTAGGCCCAGTACTCTTCAATATCTTCAATGATTTAGATGAGGGAATAGAAGGGGAACCAAGCTGGCAGGAATAGCCAATATTTCAGAAGATAGGCACAAGATACAGAACAATCTTGACAGACTTGAACACTGGGCCCTATCTAACAAAATGAAATTCAGTGGTGAGAAAAGCAAAGTCCTCCATTTAGACAAGAAAAACCAAATGCATAGGTATAGAATAAGTGGTACCTGGCTCAATAGTAGTAACTGTAAGAGGGATCTTGGAGTCCTAGTGCAGGGCTTTTCAACCGGTGGTACGCGTACCACCTGTGGTACATTGGCACGTGGCAGGTGGTACACAGCCCTGCCCAGCCAAGGGTAGCGGGGGCAGGGAACGAGCCAAAGCAGCGCAGCACAGGACTTGCCTTGAGAGAGTCCTCCAGAGCTGCAGAGTGGCTGGGGCGAGGCAAAGGACCCAGGATCGGCACTTCCGGCTCACCCGGAAGAGAAAGGAGGAGGAGGGGGGTGGAGACAGGTTATAAAAGGAGGCAGTTTGGGCAGGAGAGGGAGAGAGAAAAAGACACAGCCTTGGTAGGAGGCGGAATCAGCTGTAGCTGCACCAAAGGGAAAGGAGGAGGGTGGGGGGAGAGGAGAGGAGATCAAGCAGGCTGGCCATGAGCTACTTCTACAACTTCTGTGGCAGCCATCTGTGCTGGCAGTGACAGGCAAGAAACAGCGGGGGAGGGGGTTGCCCTCCACGAGGAATGAAGAAAGGCAGCATCGGCTGGAGGTGAGGAAGGGAGGGAGGAGTTGGCAATGAGAAAGAGGGAGGTAGAGAGCAGGAGGGAGGGAGTATTGGAAGGAAAAGCCCAGGGCTTGCTTTCCAGCCGGGAGGCTATACCAGTGGTGGCGAATCTATGGCACGCGTGCCACAGGTGGCACGTAGAGCCCTCTCTGTGGGCACGCGTGCCGTCGCCCCAGTCCTAGGCCTTCAGTCCCGTCCATGAGCAACCTGCATCAATACCTGCTCAGGGTAAGGTTGCCGCGCCCGCCCCCGCCTCCCCAAGCAGTTTTTTACTAACCTGCCTTTCAGCTGCATTCCGTTTCTCCGCTTCTCAGCCTTTGCGGTGTGTTTGTGGGACTATCGGTAAAAAAAAAAATCCATCAGACTTTCTAACTTCTTGCGAGATCTCTTGGAGGCGAGGGCATCTGGGCAGGGGCGGCTGTGGCAACCTTACCGTGCATGGTGGCAGGAGGGTGGAGTGCATGCTGTTCCCATGCCAGGCCGGCCCCTGCAGCCCCAGGGCAGTTGTGCTGGGCGGCGGTGGGCAGGGTGTTGAGGTGGGGGCCGGCAGGCTGACCAAAGCAGCAGGTAGAGCGCTGGAGGCTCAGGGAGGGAGGGCGCTGAAGTGGGCGGTCGGGCCATTGGCAAGAGCAACGCGTCTGAGGAGAAAGTGGCATCGGAACAAGTGGGGCAGCTAAGGAAAGAAATCCTTGCTCCCCCCCAGAAATTGCCTTTCTTTCCTTACCTGACTTCCAGCCCCATGGTGTTTCTCCTTCGCAATCTGCCACTGCCACGTGCAAGGAAACAAAGTTTTTTTGGGGGAAAAAAAGGTCAATCAATTCCAACTTCTCGTGAAAGATTGCCTTGCCGCCTCCTGCCCAATGCCGCAGCCATGAGGCCACAGAACAAGCCGGGCGGCGGTACGAAACTAGTATTCTGGTTCCTTACCTCTGCCTAGATTGTTCTGCGTCCTCATGGCAGTGGCATTGGGTGTGAAACACGAGGTGGCAAATGGCCGCGGCCAGAGGCAAACAGCCACGTCGTGCCGAAACTGAGGAGCCAGCAGGCTGTGGCTGCCAATGGACACAGTTGGCCCCCATGCGCTCGCTGTGTGCGGGGGCTGATGGTGTCAGGCAGCAGCCGCCCCAGCCCCTGCCTTGCCTTGCCTTGCCCTGCGGCAATGGCACCCCTGCCCTGCCCCCTGCCTCGCCTCACCCCACAGGATGAGCCTCCTGCCCACCGTTCCACCCACCAGAGACCCCCTGGATCTCCCCCAACCCTGCCCGGCCTCCACAAGTGTCCCCACGAGCAACATCAAGGTAGCCACGCCCACCCTGGCCACGCCCATCCAGTCTGCTGTGACCACTGCAACCACGCCCACCCAATGGGCCACACCCACCCAGCACCCGGTGATACATAAGTGGGTTTTGGGTTGCAGTTTGGGCACTCGTTCTCTAAAAGGTTCGCCATCACTGGGCTATACCTTTAAGAGAAAAGAAAAAAAAAAAATGAAGCACTGCCATTTGAAATAGACCAGAGGAAACAAACCTCTGGCGGCTGCTGCTGCTGCTCAAGAGGAGAGAAGTTTAATGGCAGAAGGGAAGTGCCATTTCAGCTGAACAACAAACTGGGAGAGTGGAAGGATTCTTATGTGCTTTTGTGACTTTGAAGTTCTGGGATTTGTGCAATGTGGGCTTTGTGTTCTTAAGGAGTGTTTGGCAATTTCTGTTTGGCTGATGGCTTGTGTTAGCTTCTATTGCTTTGCTATTGTTAGCTGTAAGTTTTGCTGCAAGGGATTTTGAAGTATTTTTCTCTTGAATGGATTTTGCCTGTAGCATTCCTTTACTTATGAATGGAGCCATTTGGGGAGGCTGCCTTAGCCAGCAGCCAATACTTACCTTTTTTTTTTCTTCCTTAAGTGCTGGCTGCGCTCCTTACTTTCCTTTCTAGCCAGTAGCTAATTCTTAAAGGGGAATGTGCCTTTTTAAGCTAGTTCCCTCAGCGGCTTGTCTTTTCTGTCTCTGGAGGCTTTTCCTTATTTGATAAATATTGTATATAGAAGAGGGAAAATATGGGGGGGTGTTCAAATTCTTCCTTCAGAAGGAGATGGGAATGAGAAAGGGAGGCAGGGAAGGAGGGAGGGAAACAGGAAGGAAGAGAGGAGGGAGGGAGATTGGAATGAAAGGGAAGGAGGGTCTGAAGTAAGTCCCGCCTTAGCACTTGGCCACCAGCAGCCCTACCATTGACTTTGCTTGTCAAAAGGTTGCAAAAGGGGATCACATGACCCTGGGACACTGACCATCATAAATATGAATCAGTTGCCAAGCATCCAAATATAAATCACATGACCCTGGGGATGCTGCAATGGTCATAAGTGTGAAAAATGGTCATAAGTCATTTCAGTGCAATTGCAACTTTGAACAGGTTTTTTTTTGTCATCCAGTTTTTGACACCTTGCTAGGTGGTACTCGAATATTGCCATATCCTAAAAGTGGTACAATCGGTGAAAAGCTTGAAAAGCGCTGCACTAGAAAGAGTGCAGAGAAGTACAACAAAGATGATTAGGGTACTTGGAGACTAAAACATGAAAAATGCTTCCACAATCCAGTTCTGAACAGGCCGCAGCTCGATAGTGGGCCACAGCCCGGGGGTTGTGGACCTCTGCTCTAGACAACTATTTTGAGGAAAATAATTTTTAATTGCTGCTTGTACATATTCTAATGTTCTGTGCAATGTACTCAATATGCTTTTCTTAAAAAGAGGCAAGTAGTTAATAAGCTTTTGTTGGAAAATGTTTTCTCAGCAATTTGTGTCATGAATAAATTATTTGCTTTTTTGCAGCCCTTCTGGAAAGCTTGTTCAAATTGAGTATGCTTTGGCAGCTGTTGCAGCAGGAGCCCCATCAGTTGGGATTAAAGGTATTAAAGATACTTATATAATTAGTAAAGTTTACCAATTTTTTTAGCATAAATATTCTCATGCCCCTACTTGAGATATTTGCGACTTGACATGGAAACAACTGATAAAAATTTTGTCTGATTGCCTAAAAGAAGCATTTACTTGGACCTGCAAGAACAGATTGCTAGAATATGTAAGTGTTTGGCCTCATCAAGCCACAATTACAATTTTGAGACTGTATGCATGCTATTCACCTTAAACAATAAAAAGTTTGTTACATGAAGGGCTTTACTCTTTTATGATAGGGTAACCCCTATATTGTGAAATGATTTCATGTCTGGACTATTGCTCAGATAAGGGCATTTCCAGGGTTCTAAAATACGTGTTATTTAAAATTAGTCAGAAATCTGTTGGTAAGAAAGAGGTTGATTATTTAACTTAACATTTTTTCTTTTTGAAGCATTTCTAAGAAAATTCAAATAAACAATTATTTGGTAATTCAGAGTAAATTTTATAGTTGATTCAAAGTACTTACACCCCACTTTTAATTTGGAAGGTTACCTAATAAAAGTTATATAAAATAACTACAGCGCATATTTGAAATGTTATAAGGGAAGGAGGAGAAAGATTTTCCAATAGCACTAATTCAGTGTTTTCTTTTTTATGTAGCTGCAAATGGTGTGGTACTAGCAACAGAGAAAAAGCAGAAATCTATACTGTATGATGAACGGAGTGTACACAAAGTGGAACCTATTACCAAACACATAGGCTTGGTATATAGTGGCATGGGCCCTGATTACAGGTAACTAAAATAGAATTAAACAGGAGTATTACTGTTAGCCTTTGGGCAGATTTTGAGATAGATAAAATCAAGATGGCTAATCATTGGAATTTAACAGGCGTTATACATCATATTGTTCACAAGCCATCTGCAGAAAGTTAAAAACTTAAGCTTTCCCTTGCATATATACATATCTATACTAGCAGCTTGGCTTTGTTGCCTGATTCTATTCCTGATTCCTTCTGTGCTCAGCCACGTGTGAACAAGGCTGTTAATTGCCAAGACTGTAATCCCAGATGTTTCTTAATGTGGAAATACAGGTCCTTGGTTAATAGCATATGTATATCAGTCTTAATAGACTGACCAAGTACCATCCACTGATGAAGGAATGTACCAGAGCAATAGCACTTAGACTTATATACCGCTTCACAGTGCTTTCCAGCCCTCTCTAAGTGGTTTACAGAGTTGGCATATTGCCCCCAACAATCTGGGTCCTCATTTTATTGACCTCTGAAGGATGGAAGGCTGAAGGCTGAGTCAACTTGGAGCCGGTGAGAATTGAACTGCTGGCAGTCAGTAGAATTAGCCTGCAATACTGCATTCTAACCACTGTGCCACCACAGATACTGTGTGTTATATGTTAGTATTATACTTGTGAATGTGTTACTTTCTACCTGGATTCCAGGTTTTCAGAGGACTTGACTAGCAAATTCTAAAAATTAACGTAAGTTCTAAAATTAATGTAAGTTAAAAAAACCAACACCCCCCCCCCCCCCCCCGAAAATCCCAGTGTTGTCTACGTGTGATATGGCCCTGTTTATTTTACATATTATTTTGTGCTACCTGTGACCTCAGTTTCTCCATGGACATTAAATGCAGCCCTCAATCATGAAACATTGTCTGCTCCTGCTGTATTTTAATCTGTTTTTCTTATTTTGTTTTGTCAGAGTACTTGTTCATAAAGCACGTAAATTGGCTCAACAGTACTACTTGGTTTATCATGAGCCTATTCCAACAGCTCAGCTGGTGCAGAGGATTGCTTCTTTGATGCAACAATATACACAATCTGGGTATGCTGCTTCTAAATAAAACCAGTCATTTTGTCTAATATAACAAGCACTAGTTATATAAGGATTACTGAATAAGCATAACCTTGCCATGTATATTAATGTGCAAACTCTTCCACCCGCTGTTTCCCAGCAAACAAGGTTACTGGGTCACCTCCAGGGAACTTACAGTACTACTAACTAGAAAGCATCCCCATAAACAAGAAATAGTCTGTCTGATTACTAACAACCAGAAGTACCTGCAGACCACGCAATAAAACAAATCATGGACATCTGTTTTCTACTTAGGGCATTTTGGTGGCATGGGGTTCAACAGGGCATGACCAGGCACACTACACTTTGATTACTCAGCTCTGCTTACAGTTTAGTGTGTTACTAAACTAAATACCTATTAAGTACAATGGCTATAAAAAGCCTGCACACCCCTGTTAAATTGCCAGGTTTTTGAGATGTAAAATAATCAGACCAAGATAAATCACTTCAGATTTTCTTCCACCATTAATATAACCTATAAAGCTGTACAATTCAATTGAAAAACTGAAATCTTAGGGGGAAAAATAAAAATAAACTTACAATAACATGGTTGCATAAGTGTGCACACCCTCTTATAAGTAGGGATGTAGCTGTGTTCAGAATTAAACAATCACAATCAAACATGTTAAATACTAAGTACACACCTGCCATCAATTAAAAGTGATTCTGATCAAGCCCATATAAACTTCAGCTTTTCTAATAGGATTTTTCTGACCTTTACTCAGTTACCTCTTAGAGCAGGGGTGTCAAACTACTGGCCCAGGGGCTGGATGCGTCATGCCGAAACCGTGCCCACCCCAGCTCCGGCAATGGGGAAAAAGTCACGATACGTCGCGTCATGTGACGTGAGTTTGACACCCCTGTCTTAGAGCAAAAGCCATGGTCTGCAAAGAGCTTACAAAGCATCAAAGGGGTCTCATTCTTGGAAGGTATCAGTCAGGAAAAGGGTACAATTTCCAAGGCATTGGATATACACTGTGTGCACAATTATTAGGCAAGTAAATATTTTGACCATATCATTTTCATGCATATTTTCCACCTCCGAGCTGTATAAACTTGAATGCTTAGTGCAGGGGTCTTCAAACTTGACCCTTTTATGACTTGTGGACTTCAACTCACAGAATTCCTCAGCCAGTGTGCTTGGCTGAGGAATTCTGGGAGTTGAAGTCCACAAATCATAAAAGGGCCAGGTTTGAAGACCCCTGGCTTAGTGGATATAAGCATATCAGGTGATGTGTATTTGTGTAATGAGGGAGGGTGTGGCCTAAGGAGATCAACAACCTATATCAAGGTGTGAATAATTATTAGGCAGCTTGTTTTCCTCAGACAAAATGGGCCAAAAAGGAGATTTAACTGACTCTGAAAAGTCAAAAATTGTAAAAAGTCTTTCAGAGGGATGAAGCACTCTTGAACTTGCTAAGTTATTGGGGTGTGATCACAGAACCATCAAACGTTTTGTTGCAAATAGTCAACAGGGTTGCAAGAAACATTTTGGGAAAAAAAAGATGCACATTAACTACCAAAGATTTGAGAAGAACCAAATTTAAAGCTACCAGGAACCTATTATCCTCCAGTGCTGTCATATTCCAGAACTGCAACCTACCTGGAGTGCCCAGAAGTACAAGGTGCTCAGTGCTCAGAGACATGGCCAAGCAAAGGAAGGAGGCTGAAACCCGAGCACCACTGAACAAGACACATAAGTTGAAATGGCAAGACTGGGTCAAGAAATATCTGAAGACAGATTTTTCAAAGGGTTTATGGACTGATGAGATGAGAGTGACTCTTGACAGACCCGATGATGGGCCCGTGGCTGGAGCAGTAATGGGCACAGAGCTCCACTTCATCTCAGTTGCCAGCAAGGTGGAGGTGGGGTACTGGTATGGGCTGGTATTATTGAAGATGAGCTAGTTGGACCTTTTGGGGTTGAACATGGACTCAAAATCAAGTCCCAAACCTACTGCCAGTTTTTAGAATACACTTCCTTGAAGCAGTGGTACAGGAAAAAGTCTGCATCTTTCAAGAAGACAAGGATTTTTATGCAGGACAATGCTTCATTGCATGCATCAAAGTACTCCACTGCGTGGTTAGCAAGTAAAGGCCTTAAAGATGAAATAATGATAATGATGATGATAATAATAATAATAATAATAATAATAATAATAATAATAATAATAATAATAATAATAATAATCAAGCATTAAAATATGCAAATACTGCAATATCAAGTATAAGCACCAATTCACTGCAAGAAACAAACCAACTAATGTACAGCACAGCTGCAGTTATAACTGAATACCTGGGATGCAAAATCAACAAAGAAGAAAAACAAACAAACAGTGCACCACAAAAATGGAAGGTTAGACTAGAAACTAAGATCAGCAAGTTAAGATCACATGCAAGCAAGCTAGAACAGATGAAAGAAAAGAAGCTGAAGAACAAGAAGACCAAAGAATACCTAATCAAGAAATGCCACTTAGAAACAAGGAAGATCAAGGAAGCACTGGAAATAATAAAGCAACAAATAACAGCTATAGCCAGGAAAATCAGTAGATATGAAGCTCAAATTGCAAACTATAGGCAGAACCTCCAATTCCAATCCAATCAGAAATGTTTCTACCAATCCATCAATGGAGAAACTGCAATGAATCAGTCAGTATCTGACAAGGAAGAAACAGTGCAGTTCTGGAAGCAGATATGGGATAACCCAAAGAAATACAACAAGGATGCGTCTTGGTTAAAAGAGGTGGATGCAAATAAAACAGAAGTTGAAATGAAAGAACTAGTAATAACAACAAAAATGGTAGAAAAAAGAGCAAGGAAAATCAAAAATTGGTCAGCACCAGGTGAAGATGAACTGCATGGGTTTTGGTTGAAACATTGCGGAGTAAACTTAATCTTTTTCTTAAAAATCTTTTGAATATTCCACCAAATCTTAATCCAAAAAGCTTTAATATCTTTACAAGTCCACCAAATGTGAAAATAGGTTGCATCTAGGTTTCCACATCTCCAACATTTAGGCTGTAAATTCGGATACATGCGGGACAACTTTTGGGGATCCAAATGCCATCTATAAAACATTTTATAAAAATTTTCTCTCAAATTTTGCGCTTGAGTAAATTTTACATTTCTAACCCAAATTGTCTCCCATGTATCCAATAAAATCGGCTCTTGAATATTTTGCGCCCATTTGATCATACTATCTTTAACCAACTCTGTTTCAGAATCCAATTCTATTAAGACATTATAAATTCTTTTTATATGAGCTCGACTTTGATCTTTAATCTGTTTTACCAAATTCACATCCTCTAAAGTAATTCCAACCTCGGCTTTTTCCCTGCCCAAATAAACTTATTAATCCCCTTCTGCCTTTCCTCCAGATTAGCATCTTTTTTCAAAATAGGTATCATTTGAAATAAAAAAAGAAACTTTGGAAGTATATTCATTTTAACTACCGAAATTCTTCCCAACAAAGATAATTGTAATTTTTTCCAATTATTTAAATCTTTTTGCACTTTTATCCATAATGTCTCATAATTATTTTTATACAATTTAGCATTAGAAGCTGTTAAATAAACTCCTAAATATTTAACCTTTTTCACTGTTTCAAAACCTGTTAATCTAACCATGATGTCCTTTTCCTTCATAGACATATTTTTCGATAATATTTTAGTCTTATTATTTACCTTAAAACCTGAAACCTTCCCATACTGAGTTAAAATTTCAACCAGATCTCTAACCAAATCTATCGGTTGAGATAATGTCACAACCAAATCATCAGCAAAAGCTCTCAATCTATAATCATTCTTATTTATTTTTATTCCCTTTATTCTGGGTGACTCCCGAATTTTAATAAGTAAAATCTCCATTGTTAAAACAAATAACAATGGGGATAAAGGACATCCCTGTCTTGTACCCTTTTCAATTTTAAACGCTTCTGTTAAACCTCCATTAACTATAATTTGTGCAGATTGTTGTTGATATATTGCCTTAAGGGCAAGTAAAAATTTATCCCCAAAATTCATTTCCTCTACTACTCTGAATAAAAATTGCCAGTCTAATTGATCAAAAGCTTTTTCAGCATCTAAAAAAATCAAAGCAGCAGGGATTTGATTGTTCTTATCCAAATACTCAATTAGGTTAACAATTTGTCTAACATTGTATTTCATATATCTTCCAGATATAAATCCAGATTGGTCACTATGAACCAATTGCTTCAAAACTCGCATTAGTCTATTTGCCAATATTTTGGAAAAAAAATTATAATCTGTATTTAAAAGAGATATAGGTCTATAATTTTTGAGCTGGGTCAAATCTCGATCCTCCTTTGGAATCAATGATATAAAAGCCCTTCTCCATGATGGAGGTACCTCTGCTCCTGACAGAATATTATTAAAAAGTTCCTTCAATGGTTCTATAATTTCTTCAGATAACATTTTATAATAAATTGCTGTTAATCCATCTGTACCTGGAGCCTTACCAACTTTCAGTTGTTTAATTGCCCAAATAATCTCATCAGAAGTAATTAAACCATTAATCTCATCTTTTTGATCAGTAGTAAGTTTAGGAAAATGTGATTCCTGTAAATACTTTTCTATATCTGAAACTTGTTTGTTTTCACTAGCATATAACTTTGAATAAAAATCTAGAAAACTCTTTTTAATAAAATTTTGTTGATAAACTTCTTTACCTTTATAATTTATTTTTTCTATAATCCTAGATTTCTGTTTCTTTCTTAGTTGGTAAGCCAACCACCTACCAGGTTTATTTGCATTACAAAATGTGTTATGTTGCATGTACCTCAAATTAATTACAATCTGATCAGCTATTAACATGTTAAATTGCTCCTTAAGCAAACTAATAGAAGCCTTTAAATTATTGTCCAATGGATTTAATATAAGAGCCTTTTCCTTAGATTTAATCTCTGCTTCCAACTCTTTACGTTTCTGCATCTGTTTACGTCTATGCATATTGTTCATATAAATCAAGACCCCTCTCATATAAGCTTTACTAGCATCCCATACCATTGGCATCGAAGTACCCTTATGGATATTCAAAAGAAAAAATTCCTTTAAATAATCTCTACATCTCTGTAAATTCCCCTCATATCTAAATAAATTTTCATTCAATCTCCAAGTCCTTCTGTTCCCATCTTCAGTAGATAACTTCATCCATACAGGACTATGGTCTGATAATATTCTTGGGAATATCTTGACATTCTTCACCCTAGAAAAGAAATCATTAGTAATTTAAAAAAAGTCGATTCTGGAGTACGACTGATGCCTGTCTGAAAAAAAAGTGAAGTCTCTTTCTTCCATATTCCGTTCACGCCAAATGTCTCTAAGTTCCAAATCCTCCTTCAAATCAAAAAAAGCTTTAGGTAATTTTGCATGATTAGGAGATTTAAAAGAACCCTTCTTATCTTTAATTGAGTCTAAAACACCATTCCAATCTCCCATCGTAATTACTGATTTGTAATCCAATTGAGTTATTTTCTGAAATATCTTATAAAAATATTTTTGTTGCTGATTAGGAGCATATAATCCAATGACAAGACTTCTCTTGCCATTTAATATTAAATCGATAATAACATATCTTCCTTGTGAATCAGAATCAATTAACTTCGGTGATAAGTCTTTGCTCACATAAATAACTACTGCTTTTTTCTGCAGAGCAGAGGCTGTGAAATGTACTCCCAGCTGGGAGTTAATCAAATATTTTTCATCCTTTAAAGCAATATGAATCTCTTGCAAACATATAACATCATTCTTATGTTGTTTCAAATAGTAAAATACTTTCTTTCTTTTCTGTGGTGAATTCAAACCATTAACATTCCATGTCAGCAACTTTGCCATGTCTAATGGCTTGAAGCCTTTGGAACACTGCATCTAAATCTGCAGTTGAAGACTTCTTTGGTCTTGTTCCTCCCACTGGCTCAGAGGTAGCAACCTGTGTAGCAACTTCAGCATTACCTTTTGTTGTTCTTTTTCTCTACGTTTATGGGCTGCACGAGTCATTCTCTGTTCCCTTGGTTCTTCTCATATCTCCAAACACTGTTGCATTGATTCAACCAACAACTCTTCTCCTGTTAGTGACATTGCTCCTGCAGCCAACTGACCTTCATTTCTTCTAGATCTTGGAGATGGTGGTGCACCTGCCTTCAGAACAGAAACGTAAAAATCTCTTGCTTTTAAAATTGTGTTTAATCTATAACGTGTTCCGAGATAGTTCACCACTATACCAACAGGTACATCCCATCTAAATTGAATCTGACGCTTCTTAAGCTCCTCAGCCAAAAAAGCAAAATCCTTTCTTCTTCTCAAAATTTTTGAAGGTATTTCTTTTAAAATTATAACATCTTGCGCTGCAATTTGAAATCTTTGATTGTAAAAAGCCTGTATAATTTCATTGCAAAGTGATCTTCTAGAAAAGTAAATAACCACATCTCTTGGTAAATTTCTCTGCTTCGCAATCCACGAATTAACTCTAAAGATTTTTTCAACATCTCTCAACATTTCTTCAATTCCACAACCCAAAATGGATGCCAGTTCTGCAGCAATCTCTTCTTTCAAATTCTCTTTCACATTCTCCTTCAACCCTCTTATTCTCAAAGCAAACTCCATGTCTCTATATTGTGACATTACAATTTCATTCTGTGCTGCATCCGCATTATTTTCAACTCTTTCAACTCTTCCTTCCAATCTTTCAACATTTCCAGCCACCTCATCCACCCTATCATCCAGCCTTTCTACATGGGCCGCAAGCCCCTTAAGAGCCAACAGAATATCTTCCCTCATCTCATGATGTACAGGTATAGTATAGGGGGTACCTTGCTCAATAGTAGTAACTGTGAGGGACTTCCGGTGGTGTTCTGCTGCGCCGATGGCGGCTTTTTTCTTAGCCGCCCGTCTCGGGATCGTGTAAGAGCCGGCAGACAGCGACAATCAGCTGTTTTGAGGCTCAGAACTTTCCTCCCGGGCAAAGGGAGGAAAGTGAGTTTTTTTTCCAGATAGAAGTTGAGCTCCTCTTGTCTCCCAGAGATATTTTTGGGGAGACAAAGGGTGAGAGCTCCTTCGGAGTCTGGATCAACTCCGCATCCCCAAGACGCCTTTGTTCTCCGAAGGAGAACGAAGCCAGACGCTGCTTCCACATCTGCTACAAAAGAAGGACTGTAAGTAAATTTTAAAGCAGACGGAGCTGTTCAGGAGGATCAGAATTGGATTGAATTTTAACTTTAACTCATGAAGAAATATTGTCTTCTTCAGTTACTATTTTAATGATTGGAGTGAAAGGAAAAATGGTTCCATTGAGGACCACATGCTGAGTACGGCTGGTCAGCCAGCTACGGATCCATCCGGTGGTGATGCTGTCTAACCTGCATTTTTCTATCTTATCAAGTAGTAGGTTGTGATCTACTTTGTCAAATGCCTTACTGAAGTCCAAGTAAATTATATCCACAGCATTCCTCTGGTCCACTAATTTTGTCACTTGGTCAAAGAATGCAATAAGATTTGTCTGGCATGATCTGTTTTTGACAAACCCATGTTGGCTTTTAGTAATGACTTTGTTTGCCTCTAGGTGTTCGCTGATTTGTTGTTTGATTATCTTTTCCAGAATCTTCCCAGGTATTGAGGTCAGGCTGATAGGTCTGTAATTTCCTGGATCCATTTTTTTTCCTTTTTTGAAGATGGGAACTACATCAGCTCTTTTCCAGTCCTCTGGTAGTTCCCCAGTGCTCCAGGATCTTTGAAAAATATAGTTCAGTGGTTCTGAGATAACATCTGCCAGTTCCTTGAGAACCTTGGGGTGTAATCCATCTGGTCCTGGTGATTTGAACTTGTCTAGGCTGGACAGGTGCTCACTTACCATTTTCTTGCCTATCTTAACTTGTATTTCTATTCTGTTTTTTATGGCACTATTTTTGATAGGTTGGTCTGTTTTTTCCCTTTGTGTAAAGACAGATGCGAAAAACGAGTTAAATAGTTCTGCTTTCTCCCTGTTGCTTGTCACCTTCTTGCCACTTTCACCCACTAATGGACCAGTTGTTTCCTTCACTTTTTTTTGTTTTTTACATGTTGAAAGAAGCTTTTTTTGTTATTTTTGACTTTGGTTGCAAGCCTTAGTTCATTTTGAGCCTTAGCTTTCCTCACTTCATCTTTGCAGGCTCGGGCTATTTGCTGATATTCTGACTTAGTTATGTGTCCCTCTTTCCAGTTTCTATACTTGTCCTTTTTAATGACATGGCCCCCTTCCTCACCTGACCTAAACCCTATTGAAAACTTGTGGGCCCTTCTTAAATGGGAGATTTATGGTGAAGGAAAACAGTACACGTCTCTGAACTGTGTCTGGGAGGCTGTGGTTGCTGCTGCACAAAACGTTGATTGTCAACATCAAGAAACTGACAGACTCCATGAATGGAAGGCTTATGACTGTTATTGAAAAGAAGGGTGGCTATATTGGTCACTTTTTAATGTCAGAAATGTTTGTACATTTTGAGTTGTTTATTCTCACTTTAACAGATGCAAATAAATGAGAGATGGGCAAATTTTCATTTTTCATTTAGTTGCATAATTCTGCGCATTAATAGTTGCCCAATAATTGTGCACACATAGATATTCTCCTAAGAGCCAAAACCTCACTTTTACTTTCTTAAATATTCAGATTTGAGGTTTATTAACATTTTGGATTGACTGAGAGCATGGTAGTTGTTCAATAAGAAAATTAATCCTCCAAAATACAACTTGCCTAATAATTGCCCCCATAGTGTACCATGGAACACAGTGAAGACTGTCATCAACGAATGGAAAAAATATGGCACGGCAGTGACATTACCAAGAACTGGATGTCCCTCCAAAATGTATGAAAAAACAAGAAGAAAGCTGGTCCCAGTGGCTGCCAAGAGGCCTATAGCAGCATTAAAGGAGTTGCAGAAATTTCTGGCAAGTACTGGTTGTATACTACACACAACAATCTCCTGTATTCTTCATGGTCTGGACTGTGGGGTAGGGTGGCAAGATGGAAGCCTTTTCTTACAAAGAAAAACATCCAAGCCCAGCTACATTTTGCAAAAACCTACATCAAGTCTGACAAAAGCATGTGGGAAAATGTGTTACGGTCTGATGAGACCAAGGCTGAACATTTTGGCCATAATTCCAAAAAGTATGTTCGGCACAAAAACAACACTGTGCATCACCAAACGTACACCATACCCACAGTGAAGCATGGTGGTGGCAGCATTCTTTGGGGCTGCTTTTCTTCTTCTGGAACTGGGGCTTTAGTCAAGGTGGAGGGAATTATGAACAGTTCTAAATATCTGTGGAGGTTCTCAGTCATCCAGGTCATAGTTATCCCAAAGGTGCTTTTTCACGAGGCAACTGGACTTTGTTTTTCTTTGAAGATGTTTCGCTTCTCATCCAAGAAGCTTCATCCCCACCATCCAGTCAGAGCTGAAGAAGCTTCTTGGATGAGAAGCGAAACATCTTCAAAGAAAAACAAAGTCCAGTTGCCTTGTGAAAAAGCACCTTTGAGAGTTCCAAATATCAGTCAATTTTGACACAAAACCTTCAGGCCTCTGCTAAAATGCTAAAGATGAAGAATTTCACCTTTTAACATGACAACGACCCAAAGCATGCCTCCAAATCAACAAGAGAATGGGTTCACCAGAAGAAGATCAAAGCCCGGACCTGAATCCAATTGAATCCAATCTGCGGGCTGACCTGAAGAGGGCTGTGCACAGGAGATGCCCTCGCAATCTGACAGATTTGGCACGCTTTTGCAAGGAAGAGTGGGCAAAGATTCCCAAGGCAAGATGGGCCATGCTGATGGGCTCCTACTCCAAAAGGCTAAATGCTGTCATAAAATCAAAAGGTGCTTCAACAAAGTATTAGTTTAAGGGTGTGCACACTTATGCAACCAAATTATTGTAAGTTTTTTGTTTTTATTTCCCCCCCCTAAAAATTTCAATTTAGGGAGGTCAAGACCTGTGGGGAACCATTTGGGGTTAAAGCAGGCCCAAGGACTCTGGGGGGACCCCAAGGGGCAGGAAGCTGAACACAGGGTGTCTCGGTGGGGGAGGCCTGGGGCAGGCAGGACTGGGCCTGCGCTAGGCATCCCCTACCCCGAGGCATACAGTGCTCTACTTAATGACCCACATGTTTAACGGCCATATCAGGAGAGCAGGGGGTGGGGGTTGTTAAGTGAAGCCATCTTGCATAATGGCCATCACCACTTGCGACCATAATTGGCAGGCTTCATTATGGTTGTATGTTGAGGACTACCTTTATCTTAAGAAGCTAGCATGACTAATGTGTTTAGAATGTGAAGAAAATATTTTAAAGTAATAACATACAGTGCTTACTGTATTTGGGCAATGTCTTAAGGAGAGTAAGTACTGACAACTTCCTCTGTCACTTATTTAATAGTACTTTGATTTCCAGATGCATTTTTCCATCATTCAGTCTCCATGCTAATAAAATTTTCATCTGCTTGATTTCTGTATGTAAAGCTCCTGCTATAGGAGCACAATTGGCAAAATAGTTGGCAGCCTTAAAATTATTTAATGCATACTATATCTTTCAAATTATAAAATGATATGACTGTAACAACCGACTTGACAACTCTTTAATGCTGCTTGATTGTTTCTGATGTCTGTTTTGCCCAATAGGGGTGTACGTCCTTTTGGAGTCTCATTGTTAATATGTGGATGGAATGAGGGGCGACCATATTTATTCCAGTCTGATCCATCTGTAAGTATTTAAGATTGGACTTCTTTATACAGTAGGCTTATATAAAAACTTGGTATAGCTATCTGCATGAAAGATTTATTGTTTTACTGCAGTACTATTTTTAAAGGCATATACAGTGAGGGGAAAAATTATTTGATCCCCTGCTGATTTTGTATGTTTGCCCACTGACAAAGAAATGATCAGTCTATAATTTTAATGGTAGGTTTATTTTAACAGTGAAAGACAGACTAACAAAAAAAAAAATCCAGAAAATGCATTTCAAAAAGGTTATAAATTGATTTGCATTTTAATGAGTGAAATAAGTATTTGATCCCCTATCAATCAGCAAGATTTCTGGCTCCCAGGTGTCTTTTATATAGGTAACAAGCTGAGATTAGGAGCACTCTCTTAAAGGAAGTGCTCCTAATCTCAGCTTGTTACCTGTATAAAAGACATCTGTCCACGGAAGCAATCAATCAGATTCCAAACTCCACCATGGCCATGACCAAAGAGCTGTCCAAGGATGTCAGGGACAAGACTGTAGACCTACATAAGGCTGGAATGGGCTACAAGACTATTGCCAAGCAGCTTGGTGAGAAGGTGACAACAGTTGGTGCAATTATTCGCAAATGGAAGAAACACAAAACAACTGTCATTCTCCAGCATGATGACTGAAGAATCCACCAATGGGTTATTTCAGTCCTCCTGCCCAATCAGACTAAGTTGTCAGAGTTGTCACGCCCATCCTTGCCTGGGACCTCCCAGTTTCATCTTAGTCTTTCGCCCAAGAGGACGTGATAACTTCGACTCTCAAAGCTTACTCTTCAGGCAGGTTGGACTTTTAGAAACTATCCAAAGATTTTTCCATTGGTGGATTCTTTTCACTGGAGGATTGGAGACTTCTAGTCTCTGCTCTTCTCCCTTGCGGAGAACTCTATCCCATTCCCTTAACAGGACAAAACTTCCCTTTCCCATTCCTCAATTGAACATTTCCTGGGGGGGGGGATTCTCCTGCTCAGCAATCAGCTGAGCTCTTCTCCCCAGCCCGTTTTCGGGGGGGGGGGGGAGGTTGTTGCACCAAAAACCTGCGGCCGTCATTCTGAGGCCGTTTCACATTCTTGGCCGCCATTTTGAAGCCGCTAGGGCCGTCAGCCTCCTTCCACAGTTTTTACCTTAGGCGAGCTGACTGGCCTAAAATACTGGATTTACAAGCGCCACGTGGATAAGAGGCCTTGCATGACCTTGCCTCTTACCGGCAGCTTTCAATTAGGGGATCTCCGACTCTGCCGGAAAGCCCGATACAGCCATTGCGCATATCAGCTGTTAGGCGCGATCCAGAGGGAGCACTTTTCCTTATTTTTTCCCTCCCACTTAAATCGTACTTAGGACAAGAATTCCCTTGAGTGCCTTACTACACAATCGCAGGCTAGGCCTACGATCGTTTCAACCCCCCTCCCCCCTTTCAAATAAAATAAATAAAAAATAGAGAGGCAGAGCGGCCACCATTTTGTGTCACAGCAAGTATTCCTTTGGGAATATTCTACATAGATTTTGCTACCTCACAACTGCGGCCGCCATTTTGAGTGATCTTGCAAGACGGCAATCTCACTGATAGGCCTCTGGCATCCACCTTAGCAAGCTCGCCATTGGAGCACAGCTACTGTCCTTTAATTTTTCCAATTAATAGTTCTTCTATTTACAATACCAACTTGATATCACAACGTGTGGAGGATCCTTTGGCTGCGATCTGCTGGCAACAGCTCTTCAGGCCTTGGTCGCTTAGCACTCCTACACCTTAGCTTCTGCCACTCTGCATCTAGTGGTTGCTTCTCAAGACCTGACCATTGCCACTATTGTGAGACACGTGAGATTTCGTCACCAATTGTCTGTGAAGCTATTCACACGGACAAATTAACTTTGCCCTTTGCCTTGGTGACGAGTGCCTTGAAGAGCCCAACGTGTGTCCAGCTTGGCCAGTGGGCCGGACCACGCTGATCCACGTGCAATCAGTCCCTCCACGGGGCGGGGAGTAGCTGACGTCTCTTGCAGAGCAAGTTAGTTCCAGAGCCGCATCTAGAACGCCTCTCGATCAACCATGGCAGACATCACTGAGCCACAGTCTTCGGATGCAGACAAGCAACCCAGCCTCACAGCTCCCAGCCCAGAGGAGGCTAAGGGTAAGGCCAAAGCCAAAGCCAAATACGGCAAGCGGTCAAGGAAGGCAAGCGACAAACAGGCCAATCGCATGCACCGAGCCCTAGAGAAGCAATTCTCCCGGGCCCAACGTTTTTCTGAGGGGGAGGGGCTCAAATCACCACTTCCTCCAGTTGCAGCTCCTGAGACGGTCCAACAATTGCTCACTTCACCAAGAGCTTGGTCGCCTGAGCGGGAGCTTCAGCAGGTCTCAACACAGACCTTTGGTCAGGGAGGCACACCCCTCTTTGGAGAGGATCTCGAGCTACCAGGCCCCTTCTCGGCACCCACAGCAACCTTCACACCGACTGCAGCGGGGCTTCGTCTCTCACAGGGGCCTTCCTTTACCGACCAACTGCAGTCATTGATTTCACAGGCAGTCATTCAAGCCATGTCCTCATCGGGTCACCCAAAATCCCCATCGGTGCCAACCACCTCATCACGACCTGCTATGATGGACTACACCAGGGCAGCTTCTCCATTCCACTACCCTGAGTCCGACTCTTCCAGCGCTTCAGACTATGACGGAAATGCAGACTGGTGGTCGGACTACGAGGAGCCTCCACAAGACTCCCAGCCCATGGCAGAGCTCTTCAATGCTTCGCTCTTCCCCTCCTTACTTCGCAGGGCATGTGCAGCGGGTAAGATCACTTCTGACCCAGCCCCCACCCCGGAAGCTTCTACTGGCCAGGACACGAATCCCCTGTTCTCCGAACCGGTAATTCGACATCAACAAATTCCCTGTCCCCCTTTATTCCTGAAGAATATTCAGAGACAATGGGAATCCCCGGCTGCACAACCATCCCAGGGGGGAGCTGAACGTAAGTTAGTAGACATGGCTCAAAACTTGAATCACCTATTGGAGGTACCCAAAGTGGATGAATCCATAGCCCCACTATTCTCAGCCTCCAGCCTGCCAGCAGATGTATCTGATGCCCTTAAGGCGGAGGACAAGAAATCTGAGCTAGCATTTCGCAAAGCTCATCAAGCATCTGCGTGGGCTGCGAAGGCGGCTACCGCCACTTCCTTTTTCACCAGGATTTCCCTCACTTGGCTTAGACCAGGGGTCGGCAACCTAAAACGGTGAAAGAGCCACTTGGACCCGTTTCCCTCACAAAAAAAAAACAAAACTGGGAGCCGCAAAATGTGCGCATGCGCACACACGTAACGGGGCTTGATTCTGAATTGAGTGCACTGACCAAAAAGCGAGGTAAAAATATGGTAAATGAATGACACTTCCCTCCCCAACAATCACAGAATGGTACTTCATCCCCTCTTGACAATCTTGCCAGCGCAGAACACGGATAAAGGGCCACCCAGGGAAGACTTACTGCAGGATGAGGCCAAGCGGGGTTTTGCCGCTTCACTTTGGCAACAGCACGAGATGAAAGCTCCGCTGTGATTTGTGTTCCCCCAATTCTGCCTCAACAGACACTTGCAAACTCGGCTCCTGCCAAGGAAGCAGCACCTTTTGGGACGGGCTCTGAGCAATTGCATGCTTCGGGGAAGGAGCTTCCCTGCAGGAGCCGAGTTTGCAAACCTCGTTGGCAAGCTGGGAAAACCGAAGGTCCGGAGGGTTCCCTCCTGATGCGGAGCTGCAGTGCCTGGTCCTGGGCTGACGGGGGAGGGGGTGGGGGGTATCCGGGGACTAAAAAGTCCTCCAGACAGGCTCGGGGCCGGGCTTCTTTCCCCGGCTGCAGGTGAGAAAACCCCCAAAAGCAGGTGGGGGAAGTGGGGGAAGTGGGGGTGATCCACGCTTTCAGCCCTTCCTGCCTCAGTCCTTCCTTCTGGTCTGGGGCAGAGACGCATAAACCTTTGGCTCGCTGAGGCTCCATCTGACCCTTCATTTTATTGCAGCGAGGGGGTGAAGCAGACTCCAGCTCGCCTGCCACCGCCAATGCTATGCCGCCACCTCCGCCACCCCCTCTGCTCTGCAGGGACCTCGCATGCCACGATTTCCCTCTCACCCTCCCCGCACTTCTCAGCGGCAGCAAAGCGGCAGACCCGGAGTCCCCTGTGTCCCTCCTATCCTCCCCTCACCCGGCTGCTGTCTCGCCCTCCCCGCTGCTCTTCGCCTTCTCCCGCCTCTTCCCCAGCTTTGACGCCGACCAGCCCAGCCGCAACCTTTAGCCGGAGACGGACCTCGCAACCGATTCCGCACAAGACACCAGAAACCCTTCCAATTGCGACTCCCCACCCCAATAAAAAAAGACCCCCTTCAAACTAAAATGAGAAAGCCACCTGTACATGCACACAAATGCACAATCAAAAGAAAGGGGAGGTGAAAGAGCTAGAAGAGTGAAGAAAGAGGAGGGAAACACACACACACACACACACGCTCTCTCTCGAGCTCACACAGACGCACTCAGACACAGAGAAACAGAGAGAGGAGAAGGGAAGGGGCAAGGGAAGCTGCCCAACAGAGGTTGCTTTTCTTCTCGTGGGCAAGTGGGGGGGGGAGGCGGTTAGAAAGCCGCTTTTCCTGGAGCCAAGGAAAAGGGATTCCCCGCTCCCCTTTTCCTTGCCCTCCCTCCCCCACCTTATCTTTCTCTGACCTCCGGTCGTGCACCTGGTTTGTCCCCGTTCTCAGTATTCCTCAATGGAAATGGATCTAATAGACGAGGGAGAGTGTGTGCTCATATGCGGTGTCAATAATGAGGACTGGTGCGGCGGTGTCTATGGCTGCTCCCTGTGTGTCTCCAAGCCCCTAACTAACATTAATGCAGGGATCAAAGGGCAGTGGCGGAGGCAGTGCTCACAGCTCACACACAGGCTGGGGAGGGAGAAAAGGAGAGAGAGAGAGAGGAGACGAGACACACATGCACACAAGGCAGAGCTAAGAAGGAAGGTGCCCCCAGGGCCCAGGCTCTTAGGCTGTACTTTACACACCGAACTGCGAGCGCTCTTCCTCGCGAAGTTCAAGGGGGGACAAAGGCTGTCGCCGCCAGGATGTGCCCCCATTTTTCCTCTTAGAATCATTGGGGGAAGGAATGGGAGGGGGAGTCCCACATCGATTGCAAAATAAAATGGTCTGAGAAATATTATAAAGGTCAAGTTGGTGCGATAATATTTTGGGCGTGGAGAAAGGAAGGTGGTCACATAACTAAACTGAATTACACCAAGTAGGTATGCAAATAGAGTCCTCTTTAATAAATCAAAGCGTCGGAGGAGGCAAGCATAAGAACATTAACCTTTTAATTTCTTGATGTAAAGAATGGAAGTGGAGGGGGGTGGAGCAAGATTAGGTCAGCCTTAATAATTGATTCTGGAGTACACTCACATTGACGTCTGAGTTTATAATTTATTTCTGCATAAATGCTGGTTTTGAAAAAACCTTATTGAAACCTTCCCACTGAATAGCACAAAGCCGGGATTGCAGTTATTAACAGATACGGGGCTTTCATTGCTGTACAAAACCATACATTTTTCTATCAAGACAAACATGAAAAGAGGATGGGTGTGGGTGGAGGAATGGAGAAAGGGTTGAATCCCCTGCCAGGGAAGCAGCACCTTTTGGAACGGGCTCTGAGCAATTGCATGCTTCGGGGAAGGAGCTTCCTTGGCAGGAGCCGAGTTTGCAAGCCTCGTTGGCAAGCCGAGAAAACCGAAAGTCCGGAGGATTCCCTCCTGCTTTCGGGGTTTTTCTCGCCTGCCCGCCCGGGTTGAGAGCCTGCACCTCCCCTTCTCCGGCTGGGGAAAGAGGGCCGGCCCCGAGCCTGTCCTGGAGGACTTTCTAGTCCCCGGATACCCCCACCCCCTTCCCCGTCAGCCCAGGACCAGGCACTGCAGCTCCGCATCAGGAGGGAATCCTCCGGGCCTTTGGTTTTCCCGACTTGCCAACGAGGCTTGCAAACTCGGCTCCTGCCAGGGAAGCAGCACCTTTTGGGACGGGCTCTGAGCAATTGCATGCTTCGGGAAAGGAGCACGGAGGCCTGCAAGCAGGCAGGTGCTGGGCAGCACAAACTAAGCGGCGATCAAAACCCCGAAACCTTTTGCGTTCCTTTGCAAAGAAGCAGTGAAAGCCGGTCCAGCTGGTCGTCGGGGTGTGGAACTGGGCTGCGGACACCAGGCCTTACTCACCGGCAACGCTGGAGCCTCCCACACCAACCAGTAGGTCTTCCGTGCTGCTCCACTCGGACCGCCGGCTTCTTGCTAAAGGGCTGTCTCCCTCCGGAGCTGTCTTTCTCCCCCCCCCTCCCGTCTATGTCGAGCCCATGGCGAACAGCGTCCAACAAACCAAAGAAGTTGAACCAATCAATTCAAACTTCTTTCGTGAGAAGTTTGAATTGATTGGTTCAACTTTTTTAGTCCTATTTTTTGGGGGGCACTGCACGTGGCTGGGAGCCGCAGGAGACGGCTGAAAGAGCCGCATGCGGCTCCGGAGCTGCGGGTTGCCGACCCGTGGCTTAGCTTCAGGAGAGAATTCCCCTGGAGGAGGTCAGAGTCCACCAGGACCTGACCAAACTCATAGTGACCTCGGAGTATATGGCGGATGTGTCCTTATACGCCACCAAGCACTCGGTCTGAGCAATGGCCTCCAGCGTAGTCACTCGGAGGCTGCTTTGGCTTAAAAATTGGAGGGCCGAGAACAAACACAAATGGTGGGTGGCCACGGCTCCATTCAAGGGAGGTCGATTATTTGGGGAGGCATTAACCCCATTCCTAGTGGAGAACAAACAAAAGCAGAAGGTCATTTCTCATTTGTCTAGAAGAGCAAACAGGCGTTTCCTTCCCTATGGCCGCCGTCAGTCCTTTCGGACCACGGCAACAACGGAGACTGGACAAGCATACCGTCCCCCTGTTCCTAGGGCAGACCGCCCAGTTGACAGGACGAATTACAGGGACAGGTCCCGGCACCAGACCCAGAACAAATCTTCCTTTCGAGGCAGAGGGGGTCGTCCCTTCCGTCGCTCCAAGTGACTTGGGAGGGACCCCTCCCATTGGCGGCAGACTCACCCTTTTCATCCGCCAATGGGAAAACACAACCACAGACTCCTGGGTTCTGCGCACCATAAGAGAAGGCCTGTCCCTGGAATTCAAATCCGTACCCATAAACCATTTTGTCTCATGTCCAGCCCTGAGAAACCCAATAAAAAGAGGTCTCATGGCAGACGCAATTCGGCATCTGCTAAGCATCAAGGCCATAGAGGAGGTCCCAGTGGACCAGGTAGGACTGGGGTTCTACTCCATCTTATTCGTAGTCCCAAAATCATCGGGGATGGAGGGCAATCCTGGACCTCAAGGCCCTGAACCTCCATCTACAGTATCGGAAGTTCAAGATGCAGACGCTCCATTCCATCTTGGGCAGCGTCAGGCGAGGGGATGTCATGACCTCAGTTGACCTCACAGAGGCATATCTGCACATCCCCATCCTCCCGGATCATCGCCAATTCCTGCGGTTCTGTCATCTCAACCGCCACTTCCAATACAGGGCCCTACCATTCAGCCTCTCCTCTGCTCCCAGGGTCTTTACCAAGATCCTGGCGGTTCTGGCAGCACACTTAAGATTGGCCCTGGTACGCGTCCAGTGCTACCTGGACGACATCCTGATCCAATCAACCTCTGTCACAACCGCCCAGTCGGCTCTGGCCCTCACGATCAGGACTCTTCAGGACCACGGATTCTCCATCAACTTCAAGAAGAGCCAGACGGTCCCCTCAACCTGCCTCTTACACCTGGGCGCGGTGATAGACATGGACTCTTGTCACGTGTTTTTGTGGGAGGACTGTCAGAGAAGCATCCGAGACTTGGTCCTCAGAGTCCGCAGGGACCGGGTAGTACCGCTAGCTATGCTTTCCCAGCTAGTGGGGAAACTCATATCTTGCATAGCGATAGTGCCTTGGGTCAGACTACATGCTCGGACCCTCCAATGGTTCATGCTCCCATACCAGAGACTGCACACCAGCTCTTCCAACAGGTTGGTACAGGTCCCCAGTCAGGTGCTACGTTCTCTCAATTAGTGGACATCTTCACCCATGCTCAAGGGGACTCTCTTCAAAGAGCCTCACCGCATTCTTATGACCATGGACGCAAGTCTCTTCGGCTGGGTGCACACGTCCAAACCCAGATGGCCCAGGGCCAGTGGTCGTGTTCGGACCTGAGGCACAACATAAACTGGTTGGAGCTCAGGGCAATTCATCTGGCTCTCGAACACTTCCACAAGGTGATTGGCGGAAAACATGTGCTTGTCCTCACAGTCAATGTAGCTGCAAAGGCCAACACGAACCGGCAAGGGGGCACCCGTTCCAAGTCCCTCATGTCGGAGGCTCGAAAGTTGGGCTCATGGGCAGAGAAGAACCTGCTTTCCATCAGGGCCGAGCATATCTCAGGAGAGGCGAACCGGCAGGCAGACTTTCTCAGCAGGTCAATTGTGGACCATCCAGAGTGGTGCTTACACCCGGATCTCTTCAAAGAGATCACAGACAGGTTGGGCCATCCGATCATGGACCTCTTTGCCTCGCCGGAAAACACCCAGCTTCCCAGGTTCTTTTCACGTTTCCCCTCCCGGAGGGTGGAGGCGACCGACGCACTACGCAGCCCATGGCCGCAAGACCTATTGTATGCCTTCCAGTTGCTAGAGGAACGGGCGGAACTAATATTCATTGCACCCCACTGGCCCAGACGGCCGTAGTTTGCGGACCTGGTGAGCCTCTCTGCAACTCATCCGTGGTGGATTCCCGACAGTCAGATATGGTTAACGCAGAGGTCCCTGCAACATCCAGACCCCCAATGGCTCCAATTGGCTGCCTGGCACTTGAACGCCGCACCCTGACTCAGGAGTCATATTCGTCAGGTGTGATTGACATGATTCAGGCAGCCAGGAGACCTGCGACTAACCGCATCTATGATCACACTTGGCGGAATTTCTGTCACTGGTGTGACAGGAACAACCTGAGTCTCTCAAATGTGACCATCCCAAGGGTCTTAGACTATTTACTGGAGGGTGTTAATAAGGGGTTGTCATCCAACACCATTCGGAGGCAGGTAGCGGCCCTTACCACGGTACTATCCTGGGACAGTTCTCAACCCTTTTCTCAGCATCCCATGCTCCGCTCCTTCCTCAAAGGAGTCACAAATAGCAGACCACCAGTGGTCCATAGGTATCCCTCCTGGGAGCTACCCCGGGTTCTACAGGCCCTAACTGCCTCACCCTTTGAACCCATTAGAACCTGTTCCTTGCGATACTTGTCACTCAAGGTCTCCTTCCTGATTGCCATCACCTCCGCCAAATGTATCTCGGAGCTGGCCACTTTATCTATCAGAAAGGACCTGTGCACGTTTCACGAGGATAGGGTGGTTCTTAGGTTAGATCCTTCCTTTGTCCCTAAGATTAACACTGTGTTTCATAGAGCACAGGAGGTTATCCTCCCAAATTTTTGTCCACGTCCGTCACATGACCTGGAGCGCCAATGGCACACATTGGATGTACGTAGAGCCTTAGGCTGTTACATCAAGCGTATGGCGGCATTTCGTAAATCAGAAGCCCTGTTTGTATCATTTCAACCCTCTTCCATGGGTCAGAAGGTATCCGCCTCTACCATAGGCAGATGGATCAGGGCGTGCATAGCAGGAGCGTATGTACCGCTTTCTCTACCAGTTCCTAGTCATGTGACGGCACACTCCACCCGCAGCACTGCTACATCTGCGGCGTGGGCAACAAAGCATCCATAGAGGATATTTGCAGGGTGGTGACATGGTCCTCACCTTCCCCTTTCATTAGATATTACCGGTTAGACAAATTCGCCTTGGCTGGGGCTTCTTTCGGTAGACAAATACTACAACAGGTAGTGACAGGACTGGAGACACAGACCCCAACTCCCTCCCGTAGGGACTGTGGGGGCTTTGGTAAGTCCCACTGGTGGATTCTTCAGTCATCATGCTGGAGAAGGAGCGTTGGCTTACCTGAACGCCTCTTCTCAGCATGATGATGAAGAATACACGCCCGCCCCTCTAGAGATCAGTTAGGTCAGTGTCAGGCAGTTGCTTTACCTTGTACTTTCTTGGAGAGTCATCATGTCGAACTGTTGTCATTGGCTCCGCTATCGATGAAACTGAGAGGTCCCGGGCAAGGATGGGGGTGACAACTCTGACAACTTAGTCTGATTGGGCAGGGTGACTGAAATAACCCATTGGTGGATTCTTCATCATCATGCTGAGAAGAGGCGTTCAGGTAAGCCAACGCTCCATCTCCCTTGGTCTGGGGCTCCATGCAAGATCTCACCTCGTGGAGTTTAAGTGTCCATGAGAACGGTGAGGAATCAGCCCAGAACTACACGGGAGGATCTTGTCAATGATGTCAAGGCAGCTGGGACCATAGTCGACAAGAAAACAATTGGTAACACACTACGCCATGAAGGACTGAAATCCTGAGGCGCCTGTAAGGTCCCTCTGCTTAAGAAAGCACATGTACAGGGCCCGTCTGATTTGCCAGTAAACATCTGAATGATTCAGAGGAGAACTAGATGGAAGTGTTGTGGTCAGATGAGACCAAAATCAAGCTCTTTGGCATCAAGTCAACTCACCATGTTTGGAGGAGGAGGAATGCTGCCTATGACCTCAAGAACACCATCCCCACCGTCAAACATGGAGGTTGAAAACATTATGCTTTGGGGGTGTTTTTCTGCTAAGGGGACAGGACAACTTCACCGCATCAAAGGGACGATGGACAGGGCCATGTACCGTCAAATCTTGGGTGAGAACTTCCTTCCCTTAGCCAGGACATTGAAAATGGGTAGTGGATGGGAATTCCAGCATGGCAATGACCCCAAAAACACAGCCAAGGCAACAAAGGAGTGGCTGAAGAAGAAGCACATTAAGGTCCTGGAGTGGCCTAGCCAGTCTCCAGACCTTAATCCCATAGAAAATCTGTGGAGGGAGCTGAAGGTTCGAGCTGCCAAACGTCAGCCTCGAAACCTTAATGACTTGGAGAGGATCTGCAAAGAGGAGTGGGACAAAATCCCTCCTGAGATCTGTGCAAACCTGGTGGCCAACTACAAGAAACGTCTGACCTCTGTGATTGCCAACAAGGGTTTTGCCACCAAGTACTAAGTCATGTTTTGCGAAGGGGTCAAATACTTATTTCACTCATTAAAATGCAAATCAATCTATAACTTTTTTGAAATGCATTTTTCTGGATTTTTTTTGTTGTTATTCTGTCTCTCAATGTTAAAATAAACCTACCTTTAAAATTATAGACTGGTCATTTCTTTGTCATTGGGCAAACGTACAAAATCAGCAGGGGATCAAATAATTTTTTCCCTCACTGTATATGGATAAGTTATGGTTAAGAACTCTAGGATAAAATGTTCACAGTTACTAGGACAGCTTGGCTGATGAGCTTTAAAATCATATGAGGAAACCTACTAGTTCTGAGTAAGAAGGGCATGTTCAATATCCTGCTTTCAGTGCTGTTTGACCTTTTATTTCAAGATTCACCCACAGAACAACTTCTGAACTTGTAGGTTCCATTTAGTTAACTTGGCTAATAGTTGTTGCTATTACCATGATTTTTTGAAATTTTGCCATAGCAACTTCCATATTTTATATTGTCCAAAGAAACTCACTTTAATCTTTGTTTCTGGGTTCTTATAAAATATATCTTCTCAAGAGTGTTTGTGACTTTGTAACCCCTTGGGTGATTTAATTGATAATTTGTTGTAAAGTATATCAGACTGTGCTTGCTCAGCTCTCCTATTTTTTGGTATTCTGCACTTACAGGTAAATTGACATAAAGATGTTGCCATATATACTTGTGGACAAGCCAAAACTTTAGGTGCCAAAATGCACCCCCAAAATTGGGTTCAGTTTATCTGCTGATGGGCTTATCTATGAGTTTATGCAGTAATACTTTTTTAAAGTATCTGTGTATCCTCTATATCAGGGGTCTTCAAACTTGGCCCTTTTATGACTTGTGGACTTCAACTCCCAGAATTCCTCAGCCAGGCACGCTGGTTGAGGAATTCTGGGAGTTGAAGTCCACAAGTCATAAAAGGGCCAAGTTTGAAGACCCCTGCTCTATATACTCATTGATAAACCCATCTGTGGATAAGCTGACCCTCAAATTTTTAACAAAAGTAACATGAAAAATGTGCCACTGGCAGATAAACCAATTGTGAAAATTAAAACCTATGAAAATTTTGAGGGTCAGCTTATCTGCAGATGGGCTTATAAGCAAATATATATGGCCCTCCCTCCCTCCTCCCATTACATCACAACCTTAATAGTTAGAATAATCAGAGAGAAAACCTCTTTCATACACTGTCAGAATGTTGGTGAGTTAGCCCATTATTTCATTGGGCTGGTAATTGGAGAATACTAGTGTTTTGCATGAAACAAGATTTTTTTTTCAGAATTGACATTTTCCTTTTATCAGTTTATATGCCAACCATATCCCAGGTTTATTTGCAAACTCAAAATTCTTCTGTTTCACATACTTCAATTTTATCTCTATTTCCTCTATTCCCCTTACAGTTAACATAGATCAGGCATGTCAAACTCGCGACATCATGTGACATCGCGCAACGTATCGGGCCGGTTTTGCCATTGCCGGCAATGGGGTAGGCGCGGCTTCCACGTGACGCGTCCGGCCCGTGGGCCAGCAGTTTGACACCCCTGACATAGATTGTTATAGAAGTTTATTCTGATATATAATAGTTGCATCTGTCAGTGTTGTGGAAGAATACGCTGCTCAGACAATTGCCAGCACTTGTGTTACTTTTCTTCCTCCTCTTTAAGCCCTCTCCCCAGCGGTAGCACGACAGAGTTGCCTATAAAAGCTTTACTATGAAACAGCTGAGGGTTGGGGGGGGGGGAAGAGAGAAGAGAGGTGTTTGTGTTTGAAACAAAGTAGCCTGAAAAAATGAGAAAGACTTCTTTTTTAACTCAATCATGTTGGATAAAAAAACCTCATAAAATCTTTACTGGCATCCCAAATGGTCTTTAACTCCCTCCCTTTATCTAAGTTGTCAAAGAATTCAGTTTCTTCCTTCAGTCATCCACTGCCAAGTCTTTTTGTAATAACACTTCATTTAGTCCCCATGTAAACGGTATAGAATTTTGCTTAAGTATCAAAGTGATAGGGTTGTTGTCAGAAGAAAACTTAGTGAAACCTCTATCTTAGAGATCTTGTTTGCAAGATTGTTAGAAATCCATATATCAATTCTTGAAAAGATTGGGGGGCTTCCTGTGGTGACGGCAGTGCCGATGGTGGCTTTTTTCAGCCGTCCGCCCTGGAATGTGTCAAAGCCAGCTGAGACAGCGAGCAACAGCCGTCTCGCGGCTTGGAATCTCTCTCCCCGGGCGAAGGGGAGGAGGTTAGCTTCCCTCGGATAGTGGTAGAGCTCCCTGAGAGACCCCAAAGTTTTTTTTCTTTGGAGGTCGGAGGGTGAGAGCTCCCACGGAGTCTGAGGCATTCTCCACATTCCAGGATGCCTTTGCTCTAATTTTTTTTTTAGAGCAAAGCTAGACGCTGCTTTCACATCTGCTTTCAAAATGAACTTGTGAGTAAAATTTAAAGCAGACAGAGCTGACCAGGGAGATTATATTGGTGATTATTCTGAGACTTTAACTCTGGAAAAGATTTCATCTTCTCTTTCTTCTTATTTGAGAGGGGTGAAAAATGGCGCTGAGATGTTGATTTTAAGAGTGAAAGGACCGGAACTTCAATTTGAAACAATGTAACAGCTTTCACAAGATATAAGAATTTTCTTTTCTTTTTTTCTTTAATATAGGGGGCTTTTGTCTTTTTTCCCCTCCTTTTGTCTCTTTTTTTTCTCTCTCTCTCTTTGCTAACTGTTGAAGGTTTTATAAGATTTTAAGAGTTTTTTTCTTTTTTATATAAGTGACAAGATGGCTTCAAAGCATCTCGGAGCTTTTGTTTCTAAAGCCTCGATCTCCTCTTCGATAATGCAGATAGCCCAGCAAGTCGAGTCTAAATTTCCACCACTTTTTTCAGCTTTACCAGCAGTTTTATCTAAAGACTTACAGGACGCTTTGGAAGATAGCGTACGACGGATTGAAAAAGAGATAGGTGAAATTATTGAAAATAAATTTAGGAAACTGAGAGAAAATATAGCGTCTGTGTTTCAGAAGTTTGTTGATCATATAGATCGTCTGGATCAGCGTATTGATGTTGCTGTAGAAAGTTCTGAAAAATTGGAAGATCGAGTTGATAAAACAGAAAATAAGGTGGAAATAATTCAGGATGAAATTACTATGTTACAATACAGAAGTATGGAGTTTGCTTTAAGAATAAGGGGAATGCAGGAAAACATTCAAGAGGATTTGAGACAAGTGGTCGTAAAGGACATAGCTTTTATTTTGAAATCTGAGCCTGAAGAAATATTGAGAGAGATGGAAAAAGTTTTTAGGGTTAATTCAAGGGTTGCGAGGCAGAGGAATCTGCCACGAGATGTGGTTATTTATTTTTCTAGTAGATCACTTCGTAATAAAATTTTACAAGCCTTTTATAAGCAGAGATTTCAAATTGCAGCTCAGGATGTTATACTTTTGAAAGAATTACCTCCAAGAATTCTTAAAGTAAGAAAGCATTTTGTTTTTCTGGCTGATGAGCTTAAGAGGCGACAGGTCCGGTTCAGATGGGAAATACCGGTTGGAATGGCGGTGAATTATGCGGGGATACATTATAGACTTGATACAATTTCAAAAGCGAAAGATTTTTACACTTTTGTTTTGAAGGCGGGCTCTTCATTACCCACAGCTGAGATATTAGAAGAAAAGTTGGAAGAGCAACAGATTGAAGAAGATATACAGGTTAAACCTCTGCAACAATCTTTCTTGACAGAAGATTCATTAAAGAAATTGAGTATGACTCGTGTAGCTTTCAGAAGCAAAATAAAGGCGGGCTCTTCATTACTCACAGCTGAGACATCAGAAGAAAAGTTGGAAGAGCAGCCGATTGAAGAAGATATGCAGGTTGGACAATAGGATTAAAGTAAGATAATAGATGGGACAACTTATGAGAGAGATGTTGCTTGGGCATTTCCCCGGCACTGTATCCGAAGAGGGATGAGAGTGGAGGAGAAAGGTTAGGGAGGAAGTAGGACGGTGAGAGGAGAGGGGGAGGGGAGAGAGAGGAGGGAAGTAAGGGAGAGTGTTAGAGAGGGCGGATGCAGTTTGGGGGGGTGGGCAAGCAACACCTAGGTGTATTTATTTTATTTTGTCAAATGTGAAATTTTTTCTTTTTTGTTTATGTAATTGATAAATGAAAAATAAAAGCTTTTAAAAAAAAAATTCTTGAAAAGATTTTATGTTTTTCTGAAAAATAGGTATAGTCCCTAGAAGTATCCTGCCTCTGTCTCCAAGTATCCACCAAGGGCAGATTGTCCATACATAAAGACTTAGATAATTTGCCTTGGTTTATTTCAGTGGTTCTCAACCTGTGGGTCGGGACCCCATTTGGGGTTGAACGACCATTTCACGGGGGTCGCCAACCAACGCAGTCCGCCATTTTTTCCTCCTTTTCCTTAGCTGTGCTACTCCCTTTTATTCTATTGGCTTTTGAAAGCCAATAGAATAGACTCTCTTGAATAGAGTCTAATTCTATTGGCTTTCAAAAGCCAATAGGAATTGTCCAGGCTGTCTCTGCCCTGCTGAACCCGCCAAAAGTCCCATTCTGCAAACGGTGCTGCACCAGTTGAGTAGTCCTCGACTTACGACCGGTTGGGGGTCGCGGCATTAAAAAGGTTGAGAACCACTGGTTTATTTCCTTATCTGAAGTTCTATCAAATTGTGAAGCAACTACTCCAGTCCCCCATCATGCAACAGTTCTCATATTAAAAATAGTCAGTTGGTCACTAAGATGATTAAAGAACTTTGCTTTATCCGTATTTGGAACATAGAGACCAACAGTTATAGATTTAATCCCTCGCATTTCAACCTCAACTGCAACATATCTACCATGTTCATTGGTCAATTATAATTTTGGTTTTAATTGTGGATTATTGTGCAAAACTTCTTTATTAGTCTTTTTTAATCCCACTGATATAAATTCTTTACCCAGAGACTTACAGATCAAATACTTCCCATCTTTTTTCTTATGTGTGTTTCTTGTAAACAAATTATATCTTGTTTCAATTTTCTCAAATGGTGAAAAGTCTTTTCTTTCTTGAGGAGCATTTGCTCCATTTATATTCCATATTAAAAATTTGTAACCCATATTCAGGAGAAAAGTTTATCGAAGTCCTTAGCTTTAGCTCCCAAAGTAAAGTCCTATTTCTCAGTATCATTAGTCAATTGCAGTCCTTCTGAATCTTTGTCAGCAGTCTCCGTAAAGGTTTGATCCAGTTCTTCCTTGTTTTTTCTGGAAAGTCTTTAGCTTTTTGGACAGTCCATATCAGGCATGTCAAACTCGTGACGTTGAGTGACGTATCGTGACTTTTTTCCCATTGCCAGCAATGGGGTGGGCACGGTTTCGGCATGACGCATCTGGCTCGCGGGCGGGCAGTTTGACATGCCTGGTCTATATCTTTGTTGAAAAGTAAAAATTACTCTCTCCAGCTTGTCCCAGTAAAGTGGAATCCTTTTCTGCTTCAAAATATCTGTTAGGAAGAAGTAATCTTCCCTCTTGCACAGGATCCTAATAGGAATCTTCTTTAAAACAATGACATCAACATCAAACTTCAATCTTGCCTCAAAATGACATTGCAGAACTTGATCCCTTGTTCTTTTCCTCAGAAAATGTACCAAAACATTACTTGGTGGTTGTCTCATTGCAGCAAAAAATTGAGTTTAGGCAACAGACCTTGTCTAGCTCTCCCACCATCTGTTCCTCTTTCCAGCTCAGTAAATCAGCTAATGTCTGAACAAGCTTTTTTCATATATTTCATCCCACACAGTCAGGGAGGGAAGGTATGTTGCAGACCCCATCAGTTAAAGAATTCTGATGGGGCAGGGTCCATGAAGACAATCTTCTCTGCCATTCCCCCACACTGTGGAATATTCTTCTCTTGGAGGTGAGGTGGCCCTCCACCCTCCTGGCCTTCCAGAAAGGAGTGAAAACATGGCTTTGCAGCCTTGTATGGGGAATTTTGATTAATTTTGATTTTGTGGACGCCTAAGGGGGTCTTACGGCAGGGCTTTTCAACTTTTCCACAGATTGTACCACTTTTAGGACATGACAATATTTGAGTATCACCAGTGCTTACCAAGGTGTCAAAAACTTGATGACTAAAAAAAGGAGGGGGATTTTGGGTTTTACTGATTAGATTCATTTGTTGTTATAGAAATGGCTAGTTTATAATATTATGGAAAAGTAAAAAGTTGAGGTTCAGTGTTAATGCTTCCTTCTACTGCAACAGAGAAAGTCTGTTCTTTTTCCCTTCTCCTCCTCACTTTTCCCCCCCTTTTTCCTCCCCACTGTGTCCTACTATTTGCTTTTGTATTTTTGTATTTTATTCTATAATCTAATACAATATTACAAACTGTAGAAAAAAAGGAAAAAAGTACCAGTTTTAATTTCTTTGGTGGCTGTTCCTTTGCTGAATCACTTTTCCTTTGCACTGACAAATGTATGATGAATTTATCCATGTTTATTAATATGCACCACTACCAGCTAGCTCAGGGGTCTTCAAACTTGGTACTTTTAAGACTTGTGGACTTCAGCTCCCAGAATTCCTCAGCCATCATGGCTGGATGAGGAATTCTGGGAGTTGAAGTCCACTGGTCTTATAGTTGCTAAGTTTGTAGACCCCTGAGCTAGCTGGTCGGCCCTTCTTTGCGCTCCTTCCACAGTGTAGTAAGAATGCACCCCCCCCCATCCCTTCCCTGTACCCTTAAAGACACAGAAATCAAGTGCAAAGCAAGAAAGGCTCACAAAATAAAGAAACACATAAACTCCGGGTTTTTTTCTTTAAGCTGCCTCAGGTGTGTCACATGTCAAAAAGTTGCAACCTGAGACTGAAAGGCTCTGGCAATTGCGAAAAGCTTTAGCTTTAAGCCTGTTTACCTTGAAAGAAAACTTTCTAAAAGCCACAGACCAGTGGTTCTCAACCTTTTTAATGCCGCGACCCCCAACTGGTCGTAAGTTGAGGACTACCCAACCGGTCGTAAGTCGAGGACTTTCCCTGCCCGGGAGCGCCGCGCATGCGTGGTGCCGCCCCCTGTGCCGGCGTAGCTGGCAAGCGGCAGAGACAGAGCAGGCCGACCACCGGCTGGGCTACCAGCTGGCCCAGCCCAAGGGAGGTAAGGCACCCGCCGGGCCCCACGCGCGCCAGCAACCCTCCCTGTGCCCGCCAACCTCCCACCTCCCACCCCTGGCCCTCTTTTACTTACATTTTTAGTAGTTGCTCAGCAGGGAGGGGTGGAAACATCCAGACAGCTCGCCTTCACTGCATATAACTTGCAGCACCGTTTGCAGAATGGGACTTTTGGCGGGCTCAGCAGGGCAGAGACAGCCTGGACAATTCCTATTGGCTTTTGAAAGCCAATAGAATTAGACTCTATTCAAGAGAGTCTATTCTATTGGCTTTCAAAAACCAATAGAATAAAAGGGAGTAGCACAGCTAAGGAAAAGGGGGAAAATGGTGGACTGCGTTGTTCGGCGACCCCCGTGAAATGGTCGTTCGACCCCAAATGGGGTCGCGACCCACAGGTTGAGAACTGCTGCCATAGACAGACTCAAGATAAGGGGGTAAAACTAATTACATTTGTTTAAAGGGATTAAATCTACGGAAGTCAACACTTTGGACTCATTGCTAGCCTAAAATAAAGACTAAAATATTCAAATAACCAAAGCACACAAAGGAGCCTCTGAATTACAAAACATTGTAAAAACTGTACAAAAATCCTTATGGTAACCCAATCAAGCTGCCAGCTGATCCAGAACTAAATAAACCCACCTCCTTTCCGACATGCCGGCTTTTCATTTCATCAGTGCTGATTGGATTCTCCTGGCTGGAGAAAACGAACAAGGGGACCTTTTCTTCCAGCAACAGCTGCTTCTTCTTCTTCTCTGTCCCTGTTTCCTCCCTGCCGGCTGACCTCTCCTTCTCTTTCCCTGTTGTCTTTTTTTCCCTTTCCCGCCCAAACCACCTCCTTTTATAGCCTCTCCTCCCCCCCCCTTTTTTTCTTCAGTTCACCTCCAGCTCCGTCCTGCTTCCGGAAGCACCAATTAGCTGGAGCCCTGACGGCTCCTGGGGCTTCTGCTGAACCCAGACAGTTCTGCAGCTGCAGCTGCCTCTCCCTCAGGCTTCGGTCACTTCAGCTCATTCCCCTCCCCTGCTACACTTGGCTAGCAGTCGCATACCACCTGCCACGTGGCAAAGTACCACAGGTGGTACGCGTACCACCGGTTGAAAAGCCCTATCTTAGGGGACCTAGGACCACACTTGTTTAACTCATAACCAGAAATACTGGTTCAACTCACATAAAAACAGTTTGAAAACTCAGCAAGTGGAAGGAAAAACATTCTGGTATACCGGATCAATCAAACATGATTGCAATCATAGTGTCAGCCTCCCTACCGAATGTTGCACGAAGAACACACCGACGAGATTCTTGAGTGGAAACAGCTCCAGTTTACTTCAGAGAATGAATTGACGGTTAACACAGACAAGCGTAGCACTAGCTCTGTGCTCTACAAAGTTTGCGCTGGGAGCAACTGCCTCCCAGCGTTATTTAAGTACACTTACATTTGCACCCCACCCTAGGTTATTACGGACCACACCTTCACCACACCCGTGCTCATTACCCTACACCTGCACCAACCCCGTTCCCACCCTCCTGGCCTCCAATCAGCGTTTAAATCATTCTTCGAGACAATCTTCTGCCGGATACCCTGTGTTATTATTGCGATCCGCGGTTTGCCTTCCATCAGCTGACTTCAATTCTACCGCTAATCAGCTGTTCGACGGGATTTGAGATGGATCTGCGCATGTGCGATGGTCCTTCTGTGCATGTCAGCTCCCGCTCCGCAGCACCGCTGGGCTCCGCACTATCGTTGGAAACTCTTAACCATGTTTGTTTGTGGAAACGCTGCCCCGTCGTACGTTCTTCCCTCTCGGCCAGTAGGTTGGTTCCCCCCCTGCTTGTGTGTCGAGCCCGGGAGGGCTTGACATGCGGCCCCCCTAGCAGGTGTCGTCCTGCAATAGGTAAAACATAAGTTAGTTTGGTAGGGGAGTTACAGGCACATGTCTCTTCCCCCTGGGTTTTTGAGGATATTTTCGATGATATCTGCGTATCAACCGAGGGGCTTCCATATCGGTTTCCTCACCCATGATGCCTCTGACAATGGATATCCCTTCCACAGCACCAGATATTGCAGTCGGCCCCTTCTATATCTTGAATCTAATAATTTCTCGATTTCATAATGGCCCCCTCCCACTTGTCCTGGCTGTTGGGGTACTTGTCTCAATGATGGTTTAGTTACTGGTTTCAGTAATCCACTGTGGAAAACTGGATACACTCTACCAAGGTTGTGCGGTAACTTCAATTTCACTGTTACAGGGTTGATTATGCGTTCTATTTTAAAAGGTCCAATATATTTTGGACCTAGTTTTTTGCATGGTCTGCGTAGTTTTAAATATTTGGTGGATAAATACACTTCTTCACCAACCTGGAAGGATTTCTGTGGCCTTCTTTTTTTATCTGCCTGTTTTTTCGTTGCTAACTCTGCTTTTTGTAGGGCTTTTTTCACGGTTATCCACACATTGTTGATTTGCTCTATCCATTCACTTGGTTGTTGCGGTCCCGTATTCCCTCGAGGTAGTTCGGGGATAGGGACAAAATCCATTCCATTAACTACCTTAAATGGAGCAAATCCTGTGCTATTATGGAGGGTATTATTATACGCTACCTCCGCAAACGGTAGAAGTTCAGCCCAATTTGTTTGCTGATACTTCACGTAACATCTGAGGTATCGTTCAATCATGGCATTGGCCCGTTCAGCCCCTCCATTCGTACTGGGATGGAATGCAGTACTTAATCCTTGAGATGATCCAATCGATTTAATAAAGTTCCTCCAAAACTGGGAAGTGAATTGTACCCCTCAGTCCGAAATGATTCATCGCGGCACCCCATGTAACCGATAGATGTGGGTCACAAAAAGCTTTGCTAGGCGTTTTGCGGACGGTAAACCTTTACAGGGGATGAAATGTGCTTGCTTTGAAAACAAGTCTATCACCGTCCATATAACCGTGTTTCCGTGGCTGGTTGGTAAATCCACTATAAAGTCCATGCCGATCTCTTCCCAGGGACGGTTAGGGTCAGAGACTTGTTGTAATAGACCTGACGGCTTCCCCACTCGTGGTTTTGACACTGCACACATGAAACATTCTTGGACATATTTTTCTATATCTTTTTTCATCCCTGGCCACCAAAATTGTCGTTTGATTAGATGTAAGGTTTTCAGAAATCCAAAATGCCCAGCTGGTTTCACATCGTGACCTCGGTTCAGGACTTTTAGTCGTAAAGATTGCGGGACACATAATTTTCCCCCTTTCCAAGCCAGTCCATCTCTCATAGTGAGAGTCTGTGGATGATTTATCATCCATGGGTCACTTCTAAGCTCACCTTGTAGAGTTCGTACCAAGTCTTCCACAGACCGTATCACCGAGATTTTATCCCCAGGTTGGCCAATCGGGGTTATGAGGGCTTGAATCACTTCCTCCCGCTTGCTATGGTACTGAGGTTTCCTTGATAACGCATCTGCAAGGAAATTTTTTCCTCCCGGAACATATTTAAGATTAAACTTGAATCTTTGGAAATACAGGGCCCACCTTACATGTTTCGGGGCTAATCGTCTAGGCGATTGTAATGCTTCTAGATTTTTGTGGTCAGTCCACACTTCGAACCCCCCTTTTGCTCCTTCTAGAAAGTGACGCCACGTACTTAACGCCCACCTCACCGCATAGGCTTCCTTCTCCCAAACCGCCCACCTGCGCTCAGTTGCATTCAATTTACGGGAAGTGAATGCACAAGGCTGTAATTTGCCTTGTTCATTTTTCTGTAACAATACTGCTCCTACCGCCACATCACTTGCGTCCGTTTGTACCACAAAAGGCTCCTCTAGATTAGGGTGTTGTAAAAGTGGTTCTCTAGAAAACAAGGTCTTTAATGTTTCAAAGGCACGTTGGCACTCAAGTGACCAGGTTAAGGGCTGATTAGGTCAAGGATTGACCCCCATAGCTTTTGTGCACAATAGATTTGTTAATGGCAACGCCACTTGGGCAAACGATGGAATAAATTGCCTGTAAAAATTAGCAAAGCCCAGGAAACTTTGCAATTGGCGACGCGTTTGTGGCGGTTGCCAGTCTAATACACTTTGGATTTTGGCTGGATCCATTTCTATTCCTCCCCCTGATATTCTATATCCCAAATAATCTAACTTATCCTGGTGAAATGCACACTTCGACAGTTTGACATATAATCGTGCATCAAGGAGTTTCCGTAGTACTTTGCGCACTAATTCCACATGGTCTTTCCTATTGTCTGAATATATAAGAATATCAACCAGATATACCAAGACCCCTTGGTATAGATACTCATGAAGCACCTCATTTATTAGCTGCATGAAGACAGCAGGGGCTCCTTTTAGCCCAAATGGCATTACTTTATATTGGTAGCTCCCTAACGGACTATTGAATGCTGTCTTCCACTCATCCCCTTCCTTTATACGTACTCTATAATAGGCTTCTCGTAAATCCAATTTGGTAAAAATTGTACCTTTTGTCAAATGAGCTAATAGTTCTTTCATAAGTGGAAGGGGGTAGAAATTCTCTACACAGACTGCATTTAAACCCCTGAAGTCTATACACAATCGTAATCCTCCATCTTTCTTTTCTTTAAATGATACAGGGGCTGCCACCCGCGACCTAGCAGGCTGGATAAAACCCCTTGCTAAATTCTTGTTAATATATGTTCTCAATTCTGCCATTTCACTTTGAGTCATTGCGTACATGTGAGGCTTCGGGAGGGTAGCTCCTGGTTCTATATCAATGGCTAAATCAGTCAAACGGTGTGGCGGCAGTACGTCACATTCCTGTTCACTAAAGACGTCTGCCAGGTCAATATATTCCAACGGGATTTCAATTTTTTCTTCGTTACTAGGAACTTGGACTCTAGTCATTTCCTCCCCTCTGTGTACCTGTTCATGTTGAGGTGGGTTAGGGCCAATACCAATCCGTACCCTACGACACCCTCCTTTCCACCAAATAGTCGGTCCCCACTTGTCTAACCAAGCCAAGCCTAATATTACATTTTCTGTCATGAATGGGACTACGATAAATCTTAACATTTCCCAATGTTCTCCTAACTCCAATCGTACAGGTTCAGTGATGAAAGTAGCAGGTAAACCCCCCAATAAAGACCCATCTACTTGTTCAAACCGTACTGGTGTCTGCAATGCCCTTACTCTAATATCCATATTGCGTACTAACCGTTCACTAATGAGACACCTAGTACACCCAGTATCAAGCAATGCCTGACATTGTGCCCTTTTTCCTGAATGTGTACTGATGATTGTAATAAGGAGAGTAAACGGCCGAATGGGTTCGCTTACCATGGGATCTTCTGGTGTCTTTACATCCTCCTGATATATGGTTAAGGGGGGTTCCATTCCACCAATTCCTTCATCGACCTCTACTCTCTCCCTTCGTGGTTTCGGGTTATCGACACGTTGTTGTGCTGCCCTCGATCTTTCAGGGATCTTCCCAGGCGATTTCTTTCCCGGCCCGTCTATCCCTCTTGTAGGGAGTGGTTCTTTGCATTCTGCAGCACGGTGGCCCGGTAAGTTGCACCAGAAACAACGAAACGTTGCATGAGACGAACTATCAGGTGGCCCGGATACTGGACCTACTGGCCGAACCTGCCCTAGTGGTCTACGAATCCCTAATGGGTTATCATTCTTAGGCCGGAATTCCTGCAACCCCGTATCTAAGTCCGTAACTACTCTAAACCACTCTTGCAATCTTCCAGGAATGCCCCGGAACACACATGCTTGTCTTAACTCCCTGTCCAAACCTGCCTGGAAGTGATGTATTAACAATCTCTCAGGCCAATTCCGTAATTTACCCGCTACTCTGCGAAACTCCCTAACATACTCTGCCACTGGCCGGCCCCGTTGCTTAATCCTGAGAACCTCTCCTTCCGCCCTCCGGATTCTAGACAGATCCTCAAACCGATTTCGAAGAGCTCCTAGAAATGCTCCCACGTTGGCTAATTCCCGGGCATGGTCAGTATGTAGGTCGGCCACCCACTCTAAAGCCTCTCCCTGTAGGGCTGCTGTTATTGCCCCTACCATGGCCCATTGAGAAGGATAAAGGTGGCCATACCTATCCATATGCCCAATTGCTTGACTCAAGAAAAAGGCCAATTGATCGGAGTTTCCATCAAACGTTACATTCATGGGTGGAGGACCCCAACCAAACCCTTGACCCCATGGTCCGGGACCCCAACCCATTGTATATGAGGGACCTGTTGACGCTCCAGCTCTAGATGTAGTTGGCCCTTCTGAGGCAGGGGCCCCTGGGGCTGATCTCAATCCTCTAGATGGAACAGTCGAGGCTCCACTGGTCCCTCCCTGTGACCTGTCTTCAGTGCGACTACTACTTTGTGCTCCCACTTTGGCTTGATATAATTCACTGTGTGTGGGCTCAGGTTTTAATTTTGGACTGGCCAACCTAAAGCGGCTTGACGTTGTATGAATGGAAGAGGAACCTTTTTGCGACTATGATGTCGCTTCCGGACCAGGCATCCATCTCTGCCATGAAGGGGCATCCTGATATCCTCCCTCCAAATTGCTCCCTTAAGAGATCCATTACAGTTTGACCAGGAGCTGTGGCGTAACTCCAGTCCTCCTCCTCCTCATCCGTTGGCAGTCGCTCCCGCCACCTGGTCCTCGTCCGAGCGTCTTCCGATGGTCCAGCTCCACCTCCTTCCGGCGTACCTGTTACTACAGGACTTTGCCACCACACCCCAGCCGGGGTAGGGGTTCCTGACACTGTCTCTTGGGGTCCTAATGCCTCAATGGGAGGTTTGGGTAGGCCTACTTCCTTCACTTTAGGACGTACCACCACTTGTTCAGCACTAGGAACCTCCAGTCCTTCCTCTTTTTCCTGTACTGGTTCGGGATCAGAGTCACCAGGGGTAGCCCCCTGCACTCCTTCTGCCATCCTCTTGAAAACCTATTACCAGTAACCTGCCAAGGAATTCAACCTGGGACAATTGCAGGGCTCACAAGTAATCCCTTTCACACAAGAGGAGTTCACCTAACCCACGAAAGGGAAAAAGGGAATACAAAAGGGAACAAATGAATATATGAAAAAGAAGGTTGAGCGCAAACTTTCTGTCAGCCTCCCTACCGAATGTCGCACGAAGAACACACCGACGAGATTCTTGAGTGGAAACAGCTCCGGTTTACTTCAGAGAATGCATTGACGGTTAACACAGACAAGCGTAGCACTAGCTCTGTGCTCTACAAAGTTTGCGCTGGGAGCAACTGCCTCCCAGCGTTATTTAAGTACACTTACATTTGCACCCCACCCTAGGTTATTACGGACCACACCTTCACCACACCCGTGCTCATTACCCTACACATGCACCAACCCCGTTCCCACCCTCCTGGCCTCCAATCAGCGTTTAAATCATTCTTCGACACAATCTTCTGCCGGACACCCTGTGTTATTATTGCGATCCGCGGTTCGCCTTCCATCAGCTGACTTCAATTCTACCGCTAATCAGCTGTTCGACAGGATTTGAGATGGATCTGCGCATGTGCGACGGTCCTTCTGCGCATGTCAGCTCCCGCTCCGCAGCACCGCTGGGCTCCGCACTATCGTTGGAAACTCTTAACCATGTTTGTTTGTGGAAACGCTGCCCCGTCGTACGTTCTTCCCTCTCGGCCAGTAGGTTGGTTCCCCCCCTGCTTGTTTGTCGAGCCCGGGAGGGCTTGACACATAGTCTTCAATTTTTAATTTTTTGTTCTATTCTCACCGAAATAAAATAACCTCTACTATATAGACTATTTTATTTGTAATTGGTTCATTTAAGAATACATATTTCTAATTCCCTATACTCTTCACTTTCCAGGGGGCATACTTTGCATGGAAAGCAACTGCAATGGGAAAAAACTATGTAAATGGAAAAACATTCCTTGAGAAAAGGTAAATGATATGTTAATACTCATAAAATTCTCTAATTTCTAGTAAATTATCATAGAGCATATAATCATTAATTCTTATTTGAATTTTCCAATTCTGGCTTGCCCTTTTCTGAATTCTTGGGAAGGTTTATAGTTAAATGTTAGTAGTGCTAAAAAATATGCAAAACAATTTTTCAAGAAGCTCATAAAATTCATCTATGTAGTTTGTAAAGGTTTGGTTGTTCCCTAAAATAGGAGTAAGCATCTCTTCCACTCTCCTTTATAAACATTTTTATTTAAGATGGGAATCCACCATACTGGAAGGAGTGTTGGGAAAACTTTGGCCAGGGGGCCAAAGGGGGGTCACTCTTTTATTTTATTTTGTTAATATATTTACAATACTTCCTATGCTGTGTCTTGAAGTGGTTTATAATGCATAATGTACCTACATAATAATGCATTAAACCAATATTCAGTAAACTTTTAAAAGTTTGCTTTCTAGAGGCCAGTGTGGTCATTGCTGGTGACAGTAAGACACCACCAGAATGGGCAAAGCAAATTTTTGGTTTGCTTTTTTGAGTCTATTTTAAGAGGGGGTGGAAGGGGTGTTTAGCAGCAAAATAGTGTTTCAGCACAATTTTGATCCCCCCATTCCTAGAGAAAAACCTGTAAGGCTTAAAGCAGACATGTCAAACTCGCGACGTCACGTGACGTCACGCAACGTATCGGGACGGTTTTGCCATTGCCGGCAATGGGGTGGGCACGGCTTCTGGATGATGCATCCGGCCCATGTGGGCTGGCAGTTTGACACCCCTGGCTTAAAGTATCTCCTACTTTACAAGAATGTCTTTAGACCCCACAAAGAGTTTTAGAAAATAACGATGATAACAGGCTAGTTCTTTGGAAACTGTCCAGAAAAACTGAGTCTAGTGAGGGGTCATAGAAAAATGTAGCAACTGTATCAGATTGTTTTCTGGTAAATGGGTATTTTGTAATATTCTGGAGACAAGACATTTTGTGACATATGAATTAGCAAGCTCTTCCATCCCAATAGAAGTCATTTTTCCCTGGTACAGGTTCAAAATTCCAAATGTGCTTATTGCCCGCTCCGCCCCCCCCCAAAGGTGGAGGAATATTTTAAATTTCCTAGAAAATGTCTGTTCTTTTGCAGATACAGTGAAGATTTAGAGCTTGAAGATGCTATTCATACTGCTATCTTGACATTAAAGGTGAAAAATATTCATTTTAAATTTGATAAAACTTTCAAGTTGACATTTTATTTAACAAAATTGTGTATCTTTTCATTACTAGGAAAGTTTTGAAGGACAAATGACTGAAGATAACATAGAAGTTGGTATCTGTAATGAGGCAGGATTTAGAAGACTCACTCCAACTGAGGTTAAGGATTATCTGGCTGCAATCGCCTAATCTGGGTTGATGAGAACATACAAGCACTCTCACTTTTTAACTTCACCCATTTAAATTGGTGGTTTCTGCACTCTCATTTCTACTTTGTTAATCCAATAGGGTTTTTTTTTTTAAGAAAGAAAGAATGGAATCGCATGCTACTGAAGTGTGGAATTAGTTAAAAGCATTAAACAATGTACGAGAATATTTACACAATCTGAAAAGAATACATATAAAAGGTGGTATACTTTCTGGGTAAATTTCCAAAAGACTTCATTGTACTAAATTCAGGTATTGCTAAAATTGCTTCAAAATTCAGATTTTGAGTCCAAAAAGCCATTCAGTTAACAAAAGTGGTAACGGCTCTGTAAAGCTTTGTAAATGTAGGGCTGCATGACTAGACCTAGTATGTAGTTTTTCCATAGCAGAAGTCATACTGGAAGAACATTTGTAAAAAAAAAGAGCCAATGGCTTATATATATACTGAAGGCTTTTGGATATGTTGTTTTTTTAAAATGTGAATCATTAGGAGGGACAGGAAACCTGCCAAGCATCTAGAGAAGTATCTGTGGGCACATCGGGCATCCCAGGTTTACTTTGGTGGTAGTTCTTTAAAGCTTCAGATGGAAATCAGGGGCTTTGCTGATGAACTGGCTCTTGTCTTTATCTTGGAAACCTTAGGTGAGCATTCTGAACAGGGTAGCAGTAGTGTCTGTAAAATTATTTTGAAGGGGATTGGGAAGAAATAGATCCACTTGGCCATGATCTGGAGCATCCTTTTGTTCATTCACTCCTTTTTAATAAATCCTTTTTTTTTTTTTGCATTACTTGTATTTTATGTAACACAGATGCTTTCAGAACTTCATGTTTCATCCTGACACTGCAGATGTGCTTAGTTGTACATTTAATTTTAAAAAAGGCTTGAGGCCATGAGAATAGGTCATTAATAATACTGTATTTTACTTACTGTAATCAATTTCATTCTCCCTGTATACAGGTAGTGTTAGAGTTTACAGCTTTCCAGCGCAAAAATAAGTCCAAAAAATAAGCACACATTCAAAATGAGCAGGAGGCATAGTTTAGAAAAACTTTATCCATAAAATATATATAAACATGATACAGTTTCATTCAGCTCTGGGGAACATCAACAACTCTTAACTTGGAGATCAGAAAAAACAACAGAGAAGACTAAGACACGCCCAGACCTAGGCTGGATCACATGCCTCACAGCCAATACTGTGTCTTAATGAAAAACACTTCTCATTGGCTGGTTTGTTGCTATGGCTATTCCAGTTCATAAAATTTCTTACACAGTGACACTCCTCCCTTTATGACTGGAATAGACATAAAACCAAATAACTTAATACTTTTCTCATGGTATACTCCACCCAATGGCTTGCTCATTACATCTGCCAGATTGTCATCTGAAGAACAATGAAGCAAGTGAATTAGTTTACTTTTAATGGCTTCTCTGACATTACAATACTTAATGTCCACATGCTTGCTTCTACTTTTCACTCTGTCACCTGTTGCCATTTTAATGCAAGCAGCATTATCTTCAAATACTGTTACAGCTTCTTTAACTTCTATGTTTAAATCCTTTAACAGCTGTACATGCCAGGTTACCTCTGAACAAAGTTCAGGCAGCAATAAATTCTGCCTCCACAGTAGAAATAGCTACAGTTGTTTGTTTTCTGGACTTCCACCCAATTAAAGTCCCTCCAAATAATACCACAAACCCAGAACTGGACTTTCTGGTTTGCACATCATTGGCACAATCACTGTCAACATAACATTTTAACTTTAACTCTTCAGAGACCTGTATTTGAAGACCCAAATTCACAGTTCCCTTCAAATACCTGAGAATTCTCTTCACACCCATTCAATGCAACTGCATTGGTGCGGCAGTAAAGCGACGTAAGATGCTTACTGCACAAGCTATGTATGGTCTGGACCACTGTGACAATTATAACAGGCTTCCTACTGCTGACTGATATATCTCCTGATCACAGGCTTCACTTTTGTCCTTACCCCAGCAGTCTGCTTAATGACCCAGGTGGTTGTTTAATGACAGCTGGAAAAGCCAGGATTGCGGTCACTGAGTGAATCAGTCATGGTATCTTACTTAATGACCACTTTGTTCAACAACCGAGATTTCAGGCCTAGTTGTGGTTGTAAGTGGAGGACTACCTGTAATCTACACAACACTAAATAAAAATCTATCCAAGAAATTAGATGATGAGCTACTCCACAGTGTTAGCATTATTCTCACCTGCCCAGGTATAGCAATATTAGATGACTTTGCAGAATTGACACAATTAAAATCTTCTAACTAGCCTGCTTTTTGCAGCATATGTATAATGGGTGGATGTTCACTATAATATACAAATATACATTTTGTATATTTTTATTTTTTGTAATATTTTAATTTTTTTATATTTTATTTTATAGACTGTAATATACAAAATGTCCCATTTATGAATCATTCTATATAAAAGTAGCTGGGTTTGGGTGATCCTTGTGCGCATTTCAGATATTTTGGTGCATTTACAGAACAAGATAGGTCTATATAGTTTAAAGTGTTTCTGTGAGGAATGGTGAAAAAGGAAAGGACACTGTCAGTTAACTGGTGGAAGGGCATACTCTGCAATGGTTGTGACAGGCAAATTGGTGGGATATACTATGCTGGCACATTGATGGCAACGTCTGAAGGGAGGGAGAGAATAGACTCACCTGGGAAAGTTGGTGGGCCATGGAATGTACTGTAGTGAGACATTAGCAAGAGAGGTTTGGGAAGGTACTGGGAAAATGGGGAGGCTGGTGGAATGTGCTACTCTGAGAACTAGAGAAGGAAAGAGCAGTTGAGCTGGAGAGGGGGAAAACATATGCCAGCCTTATCTTACTTGTCCTGTCTGGGATTAATTTTGTCTGAATCCCAGAATAATCAAACATTCCAGGTTTGGGTTTTCCCGAGCTGTATTTGACCCAAAATGGCTTGGTGGTACTTCAGGAACACAAAAGTTTGTTTACCTTTTTCCTGAGAGAACTTGCGGACCTAGAGACTATAGATAAGGACTATAAGAATTTTTTAAGATAATCTTGAAAGATATATTGTGTTGAATATAGTGTTAATGACTTGTTTGAAGGCGGGTGTGGGGGGAAAGCCTTAGAGTTTGAAACAGGAGTTTGTGTAGAAATAAAATGAGTGTTCCGAATCTAAGTAAAACCGGTAAGAAAGCACCTTCAGCCCCATTCTCCGCCTCAGCAAGCCCAGTGTATCAGAGATCAATTGAAACAATGCTCCAACAAGAAAAACCTAGCAATTTCCAGAAGGAGATGCAAGCGACATTACAAGCGATTCAAGAAGCAATTTCCTCTCACAAGGGTGATACAAGGAAAAACCATGAGACAAAAGACAACCTTGATAAAATGAACCAAAAAATTAACAACAGAGACTCTCAACTAGAAAACTTTAAACATGGTCACAAAAAATGAACAAAGAATTCAAAAAGTAGAAGATAAGACACTAGAGACTGATCAAAAATTGGCAGAATTGAAAGACGAGAACCAAAAGCTGATGCAGATTAATAGAGAAATGGAAGACTCAATTGCAGTTATGGAAATGGAAAAGGCATCTTATTTCCTAAGGTTTCAAAACATAATAGAGGACGAAGAGGATCTCGTGGATCTGATAACGGAGCTATTGGCTGAAGCACTGGAAACAGGAAATGGAGAGATCAAATATTTTGAGTCAATTCAAGCTATGCGAGAAGAAATAAAGTTCCCAGTGAGGTACATGTTAGATTTGTCAAAAGATCCATAAGGGATGAGATTTTGAGAAGAGTGAGAGATGATCCTTTGCGGTACAAAGAAAAAGAGATTGTAGTCCTGAAACAGGTTCTGAGGAGAATAAGAGAGGTACGAAGAGAATATCAATTCCTGACTGATGGCTGATTCCAGAAGGGATTCTAATTAATTGAGATGGGAAAAGATACAGATTGGATACACCACATAAGGCAATGGAGTTCTATGACAACCACAGAGCTTTCATGGAAGGGAAAAGTTCGGAACCCCATCCAGAGAGAGAAAGAGACAGGAAGAAATGACAATAGAAGGAGCAGCCAAGCCAAGGGAAGAAGAAGAAACTGAAAATACAAAGACAGAAGAAGTGGTAAGAGCAAGAGAACAGAGACAGATAAGAACAACTAGACGGTTAAGACCTATATATAATTGAAGGAGAAGGAAAATGGGATTCTTACAATGAATGTAAATGGATTGAACTCCCCTATAAAAAGGAATTTTTTTTACACATCTACCAAGATTAAAAATGGATATAATTTGTCTCCAAGAAACACATATTAAGAAACAACACTACAAACTGTTGGAGCAACCGAAAATTGGGAAACTTCATTGCGCATTAGCTCAACAAAAGAAAAGAGGAATAGCTCTATATATTAAAGAAATAATCCCCCAAAAATTATGCAGACGAAGAGGGAAGAATATTGATGGTGGAAATAATGATAAACCAAAAACAGATATTGATAGTAGCAATATATGCACCTAATAATAAACAAGAAGAGTTCTATCAAAAATTGCATTAAAAAATAGTGGAATTGGAATCCCAAAATATTTGTTTAATGGGAGATTTTAATGCAATAGCAGATGGAACACTGGACTATAAAAGTAGTAAAATAGGGGGAAAAGGGAAAAATATACTCCCTAAAACTTTTTTTAAAATGGCAGAAGAAATTTGTATTCAGGATATATGGAGAGAAAAGAATCCAAAAAAACTACAATATACCTTTTATTCAAATAGACACAAATCATGGTCCAGAATTGATATGATATGGATATCTCCTGAACTAAGTACGATTGTACAAGAGATCGAGATAGAACCTAATATATGGGCAGATCACAAGCCAATAAAGATGACTTGGAGAGGAACTGAGAAAAAATTAAGATGGTCTATGAATAAATCTTTACTAAAGGAGAAAATATTTATACAAATAGCAACAAAGGAAATGTAATTGTTTTTTAAAATAAAGAAACATCCCTTCAAAATGTGTGGGATACAGCTAAAGCATACTTCAGAGGGTTGGCTATAATGTACATGGTGAAAAAGAATAAAGAAAAAGCAACAACAGTTAAAACTACAGGAAGAACTTAAGAAATTAGAATCAGAACTACAAATAGACCCACAAAAGAAAACACTTAAAAAACAAATGGAACTAATAAAACAAAATAAATTCAGCAGAGGCCGAAAAAATGGTGCAACAAATTAAAAGAGACAAGCAGAATTTTTTTGAAAATGTTAATAAACTGGGGAGGTAGCTAGCATACAAACTGAAAAAAGAGAGATAAAGTACAAGACTCAAAAGGAGATTTGCAGTTTCAAAATGACACAATTGACAGAGGCTATTAAAAGACAAAAAAATGATAAGACTCCAGGCCCAGACTACCCGTAGAGTTTTATAAATCTTTACAAGATACTTTAAGTTCTATAATGAAAGAACTATATAATGAAGTACTTTTAGAGGCTAAAATACCAAATACATGGACAGAAGCTAATATCACTTTAATACCTAAAGAAGACTCAGACCTGACGCAAATAAAGAATTATAGACCAATATCTTTATTAAACGTGGACTACAAAATTTTTGCCTCAATAATAGCAGAAAGACTAAATAAATTTTTGACTGAATTTATACACACAGATCAAAATGGATTCCTACCTAAAAGGCAAATAAAAAACAACCTAAGAATGATTTTAGACATTTTGGAATATGAACTTCATCCAGGAAAACAGATGGCGTTAATATTTCTAGACGCACAGAAGGCTTTTGATAACGTAAATTGGCAATTTATGTTTCAACAACTAGATGAAATGGACTTTGGAAAAAACTTTATAAATATAATCAAAACAATTTATTACAGGCAAACAGCAAAAGTAATTGTAAATGGAGATTTTACAGAAAACTTCAATATTAAAAAAGGCACAAGACAAGGATTTCTACTATCTCCATTGCTATTATACTAGCATTGGAGGTATTAAATAGAAACATTAGACAAGATATGGAAATTAAAGGACTGGAAATAAAAAAATGAAAAATACAAATTACAAGCATTTGCAGGCGATTTAGTCTTTATACTAGAAGAGCCTCTTGAGACAAGCTTTAAGCTTATGAAAAAGATAGAAAAATTTGGAGAAGTGGCAGGTCTGAAAATAGAGAAAAGACTAAAGTGTTAACTAAAAACCTTACAGAAAAACAAAAAAAAATCAATTATCATAAAAAACAGGTCTTCAAATAGTCAAAAAAGTTAAGTACTTGGGAATCTACCTAACAGCAAGATGTGCAACAATAAAAGAAGATAATTACATAAAATTACTAAAACAAAACTAGACTTGGAAAAATGGAAAAACCTACACTTTCAATGCTGAGGAGAATAGGAACAGTGAAGATGAATATTTTACCAAAACTACTCTTTTTGTTTTAAACAATACCTATAAAAGTGGGGAAAAACTTTGATGAGCTAAACAAATCAATACTGAAATTTATTTGGCAAGGAAAAAAAGCTAGAATAAAATTGAAAATGTTTCAAGAAGTGAAAGGAAAATGGAGGATTTGGACTGCCAGACTGGAATCTATATTACCAAGCAGCTGTTCTAACATGGCTAAAAGAGTGGATAACTGTTAGAGATAGAAGATTACTATACCTAGAGGGACATGACCTACAACTTGGATGGCATGCCTTTCTATGATACGGGAAAAATAAAATTCACAGATACTTTCAATACCACTACATAAGAAATGCACTTTTGCTGGAATGGGAAAAAATAAAAGAGAAAATATATATGAAAATACTTGGATGGCTTTCAACAATGGAAGCATTTGTTCACCCAAACTTAATAAACTATGACAAAATTGTGACTTATAAAGACATTTTGAATAAAGAAATAAAATTAAAACATAGACAAGAACTAGAAGAACAGGGTATTGACTTATCATGGTGGCCATATCTACAAATCCAAATGAGATATGAAAAAGATGTTAAAATATCTGGATTTTATAAAGAACAGACAGAATTTGATAAGATATTACTGACATCAGATGAAAAATTGATTAAGAAACTTTATAAATATACTAAGTTTAAAGATGGAAGAGGAACAAGTTAAAGAAACAATGATAACATGGGCAAAGAACTTTGGAAATAATAGAACTAGAAAAATGGCAAAGCCTTTGGGAAAGAAATTCTAAAATAACAAAAGCGGTAGCCTACAAAGAAAATTTATATAAAATGTTTTATATATGGCATTTTACACCTGTGAGGTTAGCAAAAATGTTTAAAAATATATCAAGCAATTGTTAGAAATGTAAACAAAAAACAGGCACTTATTACCATCTTTGGTGGACATGCTCTAAAGCTAAAAGATTTTGTTTAAGAATACATACATGGTTAGATAAAATGATGAAAAAACAGAGAGTTTCAGCCAGAACTATTTTTGTTAGGCATAATTGTAGGTAATTATGAGAAAGAGTGTATATATTTAATTTTACATATATTAACTGCAGCAAGAATTGTATTCGCTCAATATTGGAAAAACGAAGATTTACCAGCGGAGGAAGTGTTAATTAAAAAAATCTTAGAATGTACAGAAATTGATAGATTGACATTGAAAATGAAAGAGAAAGAAGACTCAGTTTATTTTAGAACATGGGATACTTTTTGTCATTGGCTAGAAAAACGAGGCAGAGAGAAAGGAACTTAATATGTATTAGTAAACTAGGCATTGAAACCCAGACAATATGTTGCTGACAATATTTTAAGCACATGTGATTATAAAAAACTAATAAATATATATACATAAAAAGGAACACAATAGTTTGTTTTGGGTTTGGTTGTACCTATTTTGTGCGCAGATTGTTTTTAGAAACTAAAAAAAGCCACAACATTTTAAAGCAAGCATACAATTAAAAAGGTATTAAAATTACTGTCCAATCACAGCTCTATCAAAACCCTGGATGTCTGATACTTTTCATGTCTATTTCATGTCAACATATTGTCAGGCCCAAGCCCAAAGACAACACAGTGAGATCAATTCCTGCAGGTGCACATTCCATCACAACACTCCCTTCCTCAACATTGCTCAGAGTTCTCAGGGGAGCTGGGCAGTGGAGGCATAGTTGTTGATCTTTCATCAGAGTCTGACCACTCCAAGTCAGGTGGCCCATCCTGCCAAACTACTACGGGAATAGAAAAAGGTGCCCCCCTTTCCCTTGGAAATTGAATGTCCGAAGTTGACAGCCAGGGAATTCCAGCTTGCCCTTGTTCCCCCTGTGAGTAACCTCCCACTCTACTCATGAACTTCTCTTCTTGCTTAGAAGTGACTAGAAAATTAGGGAACTGGAGAAGCCTTGACCTGTCAGGGAAACACTGATGAAACCAGTGCACCAGCCTTGCAGCATGTACCTGCCTCGCATTTCCCCACAAATGTCTCTGGGTAACCTTTTCAGTGCATCAAATACTGATTCACCTTTCCTTGATGCCAAGATTTCTTCCACCTCATACTCCTCCATCCACAATCACGGATGGGGTGGTGATTCTGGGATCACAGAGTGCTTGGAGGTGCTTCCTTCCTTAACTAGCAAAGAACATCCTGACATCATGTGGTGGACCTTCATCAAAACTGGTAGCTGCAAGTGAAAGGGTACTGGGTTCATCTGTCCCACAATGGTGAAAGGACCCACAAACAGTTTCTTTGATGGTCTGGTCGAAGTTAAGAACTTAGTAGAAAGCCACACTTTGTCCCCCTCTGAAATCACTGGCCCCTCCTGAACATCACTGCCTTCTTGTACACTGCCTTTGCCTTGAGCAATTGTTCTTTTAATAGGTATGAACTGCTTGCTGTTTCCTGAGAAAGTCTGGTGCAGTAGGAACAGCTCCTTGCTGAGTGGTTCTAGGTAAAACCCTTGGGTGGACTCCATACATTTCTTGGAATAGTGACATGTCAATGAGTACACAGAATTGTTGCAAGCAAATTCTGCTAATGGGAGAAGTGCTGGGGAGTTATCTTGGGTCTAAGTGCTATAACATCTTAGAAACTGCTGTGCTACCTGGTTAGTGTCAGAACCCATATATATTATTGGGGGAACTCTCTCATTCTATCTCTTCTATTGCTCTGGGTTCTGTCATACTCCTGGAGGGGAGGGGGGAAACCGCTGCGGGCTGTCTCTTTGTTTTCTCTATTGCTACAATGTATCTCTTTCGCTTTCCCTGCATACTTGCTCTTTGAACTATTTCTCCCTTGATGTCACCATGGGGGAGAAAGAAATGAGCCTCCAGCCATCTGGCTTATCTTCCATTTCGGAAGGGAAGGTGCAAAGCCACAACAACTTCGCTATGAGCCTGGGAACGACCGGTGCTATCAGCAACTTTCCCACAACGGACTTAACACCTGAGGATTGGCCAGTTCAAACTGACTAGACGAACTATTGGGGTGGGGTTTGCTGGGGACCCTTTTAACCTATTGATCTGAGCGGGAAATCCTCAGATCCTGTCTATTACGCCTGCTATCAGCTTCTCTTAATAAAAGTTCGTTTTGGAAGAAACTGCTTCCACAAGTTCTGCTTTCTTAGGATGAAGTATTGAAGTGGGCCCTGACATTAGACAGGATCTGCAGTAACAGCCCGGAAGGAAGACCCTTACTGGGGGACTTAGCAAATCATGTCAGATATTGGAATGGAGAGAGAGGAGCCTGCAATGGGAGGGGAATCCTCCCATCGAGCAGACCCCTGCAAATACTCCAGCTCTGGATCCTTGAGCTCATTGGAAGAGGAAGTGGTCATGGAACGCCGCCACAAGCCCAGGTGGTTGATGGGTGTTGGGAAGAAGGAGGACTGGGAGAAGAAGGCCAGGAAAGTGACACTCAGAAGGGGCAGTCATCAACCAGGTTGGAAAGTTGAGATGGAGAGGTCCCTCCTCCTTCGCGAAGATGAGGACCGGCCAATGCATTCCAGCCGACTGTTGGAGCAAGCAATCGGCATGATGAAAATCACACTTGACTCCATGAGGGAAGAGAAAGCTGAGCCGTACAGGAGCACCATTTGTCTTGGCCACGCCGAAAGGACAGACAAAGGAGAGGCTGAACCAGAGATCCCAGATCCTTCCGAAGTCAACATCGAAACCACAGCTGTTGCCGCCAGAGCAGCCACCCCTTGTCAAGCAGCAACCACAGATGGGAGACGACACAAGTGGAAGAAGAGGCACCGATCCATCCAGAAATTCCCGCCGCTGGAAGTAAAGTATTGCGGAGAGCCACAGCGCCTGGGATTTTTCCTGACCCAAGTACTAAATTACATGGAAGAATACGGCCGTGACATCCCAAGTGACCGAGCCAGGTTTTGCATCATACAAGCAGTCCTGGATGGCATCGTAGCAGACTGGGTTGTAGACCTCCATGATGCAGATGCACCAGAGCTGCTAAACTTCAATCAATTCGTGGCCGCCCTTAGGCATCGCTTCAAAGACCCCTTAGTTGACTGGAAGGCACGGGAGTGGATAAAGACGGTGAAACAGGGCAGGCGACCGGTGGCAGAATACACCCAGGAGTTTCGAGCTCTGGCCAGCAAACTAAATTGGCCGGAAGACATTCTGCTCAGCCACTTCAAAGATGGGTTAAACTACGACCTCTACGATGCCTGCCTCACCTGAGGAGACCCCCACCGATTGCAAGACTGGTACGTCCTGGTCGAAGAAGTAGTGATCGATCTGGCCAAGAGACAACGCCGAGGGGGGAGATCATGGGGAAGATTGCCATCGGAGCCAACCCGCGAGCCAGCAAAGCAAACAACAGCCACTAAGAGAACCTCAGGATGTTTCAAATGCGGAAAAGAGGGACACCGCACCACAGAATGCTGCTCACGCACCCCTACCCGAAAACCTGACCGAGCTCCAGCTGGAAAACCCCAGCGAAGCTGAAGGAGACAGCCATGAAGGGCGCGGAAGTCGTCGAGTTCCCTGCATTGCCCAACGTGGAAAGGGAACTCTGACTAACCCAGGAGGGATGCCCAACTTGTCGGATGATAATTCAGAAGACAAACCCCTGGTAAGTGGACCCATTGTGCCCCTCACTCGGACAGTAGAATTGTTAGCCCCAGGCATGCCTGAGAGCATGGAAATCAGGGCATTAATTGACTCTGGCTGCACCTGCTGCCTCATAAGCCCAACATTGGTGGGAAATTTGGGGATTCCGGTGAGGAGGCTGAAGAAACTGATCTCTTTTGGTCAATTAGATGGGTCCATAGCAGAGGGGATGCCCACCATGCTAGCTACCCTGCCACTCCAACTCACCATGGTGGACCATGTAGACCAGACATGTCAAACACAAGGCCCAGGGGCCAGATGCGGCCCACAAAGTGGTTTCATGTGGCCCGCGAAGCCATCCTGGAAACAGTGAGGGAACGGCCCCCTCTCCCTTGGCCCTGGCCCAGGCCAGCCGGGAGCCAATGTACAATTTTGTGGTGGCCATCTATGCTGAAACGCATTCAGTCTTAGCTCCACAAGGCCATCTGGAAACAGCGAGGAACCAGCCCCTGCTGCGTTGGCCCCGCCCCCTGGGTGCATGCTGGGGAGGTGTCACCCTTTGTGAGGAATGAAGAAATGCACCATCGCCTGGAAGTGGCCAGCAAATGGCCCTCGCCTTCTTCACCTATCCAGCTTGATGGGCTCCGGGGGAGGGGTTTTGGCAGGCAGCGGGGCGCTCTCCTCACAGCACCAAGAGGCTGAACTGGGTGGTGCGAATCCAAAAAGAAGCATGAGGCTGCACAGCTCCCAGCCTGCCCGGTTTCGGCAGGCAGCGGGGTGCTCTCCTCACAGCACCAAGAGCTGAGCCGGGTGGCGCGAATCTGATAAGTGCAATGCTGCCTAGCCCCCAGCCTGCCCAGTTTCAGCAGGGAGCAAGGTGCAAAGCTGACGAGCTTCACACTGCCCGGCTCAGCCTCTCGGCGCTGTGAGGAGAGCGCCCCGCTGCCTGCCAAGACCGGGCAGGCTGGGGGCTGGGCGGCATTGAGCAGGTAATGTTGACTCTCACACTGCTCATGGCATCCCCTCTCCCAGAACTCACCAAGCCAGATATGTGAAGTAGGTGAGGGCCATGTGCTGGCCACTTCCAGGCAATGGTGCATTTCTTCATTCCTCATGAAGGGTGACACCTCCCCAGCTGCGTTTCTTGCCTGTTTTTCTCCCTCATCTCAAATATTTTCCCACCACTCTGTACTTAGGAAGGAAGGAAGGAAAGAAGGAGAGGGAGGGTCTGAGGGAACTCCTGCCTTAGTCTTGCCCTGCTGCCCTTTCACCATCCCCTTTCCCCCTCCTGGCCTATCCTGGGGGTCTCCCATCCTATTGCTAAGGAAGCTTTGGATACAAAGCCGGGTCTCCTCCCATGGAGAGGGAATGGGCCTCCCTCTGACTTTGCCCTCGTACCCATCATGAGCAACCTGGGTAAGGAGAGCACAGCAGCAGAAGCCTTGAGGAGGAAAGTGAAGCTGGGTGCCCCCTTGGGGAAGTGGGGCTGGGCTTGGTGCCATAGGTGCTCGAGGTCCAGGCTGGGCGTTTGACCTCTGCTGCCCAGGGCTCCGGGCAGCCCACACCACCATCCAGCCCCCCCGGCATGGCCTGAGAGGAACAGTGAGGCTCCTCCAGTGGACCATGCCTTGGCACTTAACCTGGTCCCACCCCCTTCTGCCAGAGACCCTCAGATCTGTCCCACTCCTGCCCATGCCACCACAGGGACCCTTGATGCGAACGATGTAGAGCTGGCCATGCCCACCCAGTAGGCCACACCCACTCCATCCATGCCCACCCAGTAGGCCACACCCACCCTGGCCACACCCACCTGCCCCCCCAAGGGCAACCGCAATGCTGATGTGGCCCTCAATGAAATTGAGTTTGACACCCCTGACGTAGACACTATCACATTTGTGGTAACCCCTGGCATGGAGTGCCCCCTCATCCTGGGCATGGCGTGGGTGACCAAGTGGAACCCACGGGTGGACTGGAGGATGGCAGAACTCAGGTTGCCAAAAGGGGAATCAGCCAAGGAACCAGCCCAACCCCAGAACAGTGGAACCCCATCCGAGAAAGCTGCAGTGGGGGGGGGGAGGAATTACCAGAGATACCGGAGGAATATAGATGTCAAGACTGCTAACATCGGATGTTCTTGCTTGCCATATATGAAGAAGCAAACCTGTTTTATTTAGCCCGTATAGCATTTCTAGAGTTAAGGCAGATAGCAGTAGTTTAAGGGGTGGGAAAGTATGCAAGTTAACCATAACAATGTCTGGGCACAGTGTGGCCAAGGTCAGCTCAGCTGCAACGGGAGGGGCACCTCACGCTTCACATTAATTGGAGAATGTGATTGATGACTGTAAAATGAAGGAGTGAGTTATGCTTTGTTACAGATGCTTGGGGGAGGGAGGATTCAGTTTCTGGCTTAACTTTGTTAGTGCCAAAGCTATGCAGAATAATAAAAGATTCTTTTAGAGGAAAAAGCCTCAAAATTCTTTGAAAATCTGCTTTCTTTCGGAACCATGTCAATAGAGACCTGGCTGAAGTGTTCAGTGAGGAGAGATCCGATGAATTGCCACCCCACCCGGCCACAGACTGTGCTATAGAAATCCGCCCAGGGGCAAAACTCCCCAAACCCAAATTTTACTCCATGAGCCTGCAAGAGTTGGAGGAGATGCAGAAATTCATAGACAAGAACTTAGAAAGGGGTTTTATTCAGCCAGCAAAGCCCAAAACAGCTGATTCAGAACACACCTCCACCCAATCAGAACACAGCCAAGCTCCCACCCAATCAGTTCATACCCCCACTGGCAGTTAAAAGGAAGAAACAGCTACGATCACACATTGCTCCTAGAAGCACGAAGCCGAAAACACCAGCCTGAAGATGACGAATGGGACTTTGTCGAAACGTCGCCAAGACACTTCCAATTTTACGTGAGAGAAAACCCGAATAACCAAAGACCTGCATATACATGTATATCCCCCTGCAACTCAGACTAACCTGAGCACAACAAAGCCCCCACCCAAACAGAACACTCCCCCATCCAATCAGAGCACAGCCAAGCTCCTAACCAATCAGAACACACCTCCACACAATCAGAACACAGCCAAGCTCTCACCCAATCAGTTCATACCCCCATTGCAGCCTCCTAAAACACGAGCAACAGTCCCCTTTAAGACCAGCTGTTGCTCCTCCTCCTCCTCCCCCCATTATGGTGGAAGGAGAACAGCATTTTGAAATTAAAGAAATCCTAGATTCCAGGAAACACCATGGCTCCACCCAATACCTAGTAGCATGGAAACATCTTCCACCATCCCAAAATGAGTGGGTTCACAAACTCCATGTTAAAGCTCCCAAACTCCTTCAGAAATTTCACACAGCATACCCTAACAAACTGGACTAATTAATTTCTTTATCTTTGTTTCTCTCTTCCCACAGGTGGATCTCTTTTAAGGAAAGCAAGTTGTCAGAACCCATATATAGTATTGGGGAAACTCTCTCTCATTCTATCTCTTCTATTGCTCTGGGTTCTGTCATACTCCTGGAGGGAAGGGGGGAAATCAGCTGCGGGCTGTCTCTTTGTTTTCTCTATTGCTACAATGTATCTCTTTCGCTTTCTCTGCATACTTGCTCTTTGAACTATTTCTCCCTTGATGTCACCATGGGGGAGAAAGAAATGAGCCTCCGGCCATCTGGCTTATCTCCTGTTTCAGAAGGGAAAGTGCTAAGCCACAACAACAGTGCTATGAACCTGGGAACAACCGGTGCTATTGATATGCAGGTTCTGAGGTTTTGCTTGATAAAAAAATACAGGAAACCAGAAGTTGCCTTCAAGCTTTACGTTTTTATTCAGCTGAATAGAGACGGACTCCTCTAAATGAGAGGAGCCCCGAATGACAAGAAATCCTTGTATTTATTCTTTCTAATTACATAAGCAACCCATCCAGCAAAGCTGACACACATAAGATAAAGATTTCACCCAGTAGGTCTGGCACACTGTAGATAAGAAGGGAGAAAGCAGAAGTAGCTAAACATGTTCCCTTTTGGGTGTTTCCCTAAAGATATCATATGTTCTCGGGTGGGTTAGGACATTGGGTGTTTTCCTTGCTGTCCTTTCATGACCCTGCATCCAGGACTCTGCAAGTGACCAGAGAGAGAGGGGCCATCTGTACGTATTCACAATTATGCTGTCCTCTAAGTCCTGGTCATCACTATCAGCAACTTTCCCACAATGGACTTAACACCTGAGGATTAGCCAGTTCGAACTGACCGGATGAACTATTGGGGTGGGGTTTGCTGGGGACCCTTTTAACCTATTGATCTGAGCAGGAAATCCTCAGATCCTGTCTATTATGCCTGCTATCAGCTTCTCTTAATAAAAGTTCCTTTTGGAAGAAACTGCTTCCATGAGTTCTGCTTTCTTAGGATGAAGTATTGAAGTGGGCCCTGACAGTTAGTCTTTTCCACCTCTCCACTTGTAGCAGGGTGATTGGCTGAAGACAAATGAATCTGCACCTTTAATAACTGGAAAAGAGCTTTCCAAAATCTGGAAGTTAATTGACTTCCTATCTGACATTATTCTACTAACTATTCCTCTATATCTGAACTAATCAAAAATAACTGTGCTGTGTCTTGTGCTGTTGGGAGCCTCTTACACAGAACAAAATGAGCCATCTTGGTAAAAAGATCTACTACTACCAAACTAGATGTATAACCTTGTTCTGTGGTAAATCTGATAAAATCCATTGACACTGCATCCTAAGTTTGGGGGGGAGGGGGGCAGTGCTTAAAGGTTGTAACAGTCCAGCTGAGTTGCTTGGAACAATTTTTGCCTGCCAGCAAATGTGGCAAGATGTGACCTAACCTTTTCTATCTGTGGAAATCTTTGGCCACCAGTAATCTCTAAGAGTCCTATGGAGGGTCAAAAAAAAATCCTGTTATGTCAGAGTTGCCCCCCCCCCCAAAAAAACGGAGCTACAGTACCTTGCTGGCTCCCATGGAGGTCATCCAGTTCCCTCATCTGGTTCACTCACATACGGGTCCTGCAGCTGTTGCCTCTTGATTCTTGCTTAGGTCTTTGGCTTGTCATCTTGCCCCCAACCTCTCCATTTTGTAATCCTTGTAGTGCTGCATAAAGTTGTGAGGTTACAAAATAGCACCAGATGGAGGCTGTTGAGCCATGATGTATTCCCATTTATGTGAGAGCACATCTGGTAGCAGGTTTTGGGAACTGGGTACATAGGTTACATAGAAGTCAGAAACAGGAGAAAAATGGACTCCATCTGATTTGCCTGGGGATAAGGAACTGTGAATTTTGCATCAGCTCCAAGTTCTTGTGGTCTGTGCAAACCTGTATGGGACATTCCACCACTTCCAGCCACTGCCTCCATTCCTGAAAGTGTTGTGCAGGTTCTGAGGTTTTGCTTGATAAAAAATACAGGAAACCAGAAGTTGCCTTTAAGCTTTATGTTTTTATTCAGCTGAACAAAGACAGGCTCCTCTAAAAGAGAGAAGCCCCGAATGACAAGAAATCCTTCTATTTATTCTTTCTGATTACATAAGCAATCCACCCAGCAAAGCTGACACACATACGATAAAGATTTCACCCAGTAAGTCTGGCACACTGTAGATAAGAAGGGAGAAAGCAGAAGTAGTTAAAAATGTTCCCTTTTGGGTGTTTCCCTAAAGACATCGTACGTTCCCGGGTGGGTTAGGACATTGGGTGTTTTCCTTGCTGTCCTTTCATGACCCTGCATCCATGACTCTGCAAGTGCCCAAAGACAGCAGGGCCATCTGCATATTCACAATTGATACTTCCTATGCTGTCTCCTAATTCTGGGTCAACGTAATCCCCCCTTTCATACTTTGAGCAGTGTGCAGAAGTATGATCATCAAACTGGAGAGACACAGGATAAGCTTCTGCAGTATGTGGATCACATTGTTGAGGACAGGCATTGGTGAGTAGGGGCAAGTAGTGAAAGATATAACAGAAAAAGATAACAAGGAACACCACAAAGTGAAGACCAATAACTAGTTCCCTAAACCATCCCCATCCTGGGAGCCAACCAGTAAGGAATGAGAATATACTACTGAAGACTCCCATACAGCATCAGTGAAAATCTCCAGATCTTTAGGGTGATTCTTGATTCCTCCTTCCATGAGACGGATGGTGTGACTAATATTAACTTGATAATCAGTGAAAAAAATCTGAGTGGACCAAAGCACACACTGCTCCTTTTGCTGCTAGTGCCATATCTAATGTTTGGCAATTCTGTAACACTACTTCCCTTATTTCTTCCTGTTCCTTATTGGAATGTGTAAATGCCTGTATGGTGTGGTTAAACATTTCCTCTGTCCAGTCACCTAATTCTATAATAAATTTACAATTCAAACCAACCCCCATAGCTGGGATTATTGCTCATTCAATGGCATTTCCTAGGCCATGAGGTACAGGATGGTGTTCAATATGTTCTTTATGCTCAAGGTGGTCCTCGTCCCCGTTGCGGATGCAGAAGTTCCAATCATTATGTCAGATGATACAAACTGAGGAAAAGGTCATTCCTACAGTACATGTACCTGACCAGTAAGCTGGCAAAGACGTGTAGGCAAACAGACCACAAAGGAACCACCAGTCCAGGTGGTTAGCCAGATAAATGCCTTGTTTGCCTTCTAACCCATCAGGCATAGAAGCTCTGACACCAGACATATAAGCTATAAGTCCCATTGCTGCAAACAGACTACAAATAGCAGAGGGGTCCTTTTTGTAGTCAAGACCAAAGGTCTGATGACATTTATGCCATCCATCCCACATGCTAGTACTCACCTTCCATGTGACTATGCAAGGTGCATAGATCCCTAACTTATATCTGGAAGAAGAATTAAAATGACTAAGGCAAGCTGCTGCAGGGTGCTGTATAGTTGAGCAATCTGCAGCTTTCCTGCCCCCAAACCCAGGGAGTACCCAGCCCCTTGTGACAATGATCATGCTGAACATAAAGGCTCCCAGAGGTGTAGCTTCCATAACCAATCCATGGGTACCAGTTGGGGGTATGTGGGTGGAAATCCAACAGTCCATTACATTCAAGAGTTTAACCCAATCCTGTGCATTCTGCATATGGGTGTTGGAATGCAAAATTCCTAAAGAGGGGCTGGGGAATTGGGAACTACTCTGCCCCTCCATGTTACTAGGAAAGATGGGGAAGGATGTCTGTAGCTCCTTAGGCTTTTCAGGCACGAACTTAGGTCCAGCATCAGTGTTTTGGGGAGCATCTGGCTGAAATCCTAGAGCTATCTTTTCAGGTTGGGATACGTGAGAAGGGGCTTTTGGGTTTTCCTGTCCAGTGTTCGTACTCTCCCAACCATGGGTAAGAAGAAACCGTCCTTGCCGAGATATAGTGGGGTGGGGGGCACCGGTTATGGCAAAGCAACAGTAGAGTTCATGCTCAGAGGGTGTGTCACATTGTACAATCTGACCCATCCCAGTCCACAGCAACTGTCCCCATAGTCATGTCACATACCTTGACCATGACCAGAACCTGACCACGAACTTGACCACCCTTCCCATAATCCTCATAACCCCCCCCCCCCCCGCAAGGGCAGAGCAAGCTCCACAGAAGAAAGAAGGAAGAAAGAGAAACTCAGAGTACGAAGAGAAAAACAACATAGAGTAACAGAAAAGAAATGAACGATTTAAACAAAGTACAAGATGGAAACCAAGGCAGAGAGGAGCAACATCTGCGACACAAGTAAGCAGGGAGCTGGTGAGAGAAAATAGCTGGAGAAGAAGCCTGGAAGGCACAAGTATTGCAGCGACCAAAATGTCCTGGCATTCAGGTCAACGTAGTCCGTGAAACAAAAGCTCCAGCCCAAGGTCATCCTCAGCACCAGGGGCTACAGTTCAAGCAACTCAGTGGTCCTCAGCATTGGGCGGTGGGGAAGAAGAGCAAAGGCAGGTATGATGAATCCAAGTATGAAGCCCAGCAATCCCGACCGCTGTGTGAGTAGCAAGAACAACGAAGGAGCCTTTCCAGCACCCAACTACCAGGAAGGAAAGGATGGAGTGGATGATCTAATCCTGGATAATGGAGGGCCTGAACAGCTTGAGAAATGGAAGAAACGTTACAAGCAAGGTTGCTGGATTGAACCTGCTACTGCACTTGATATAAACTTGTGGGTTGTCAAGGAGAGCAATCTGATACTGCTCCAGATGGGAGGCTATAAGCCAATGGCAGCCTCCCTTGGATGCTAACAAGTCCTGGATGGAATGAGGTGTTTCCACTGTGATAGGAGCCCCAAAAGTTAATTGTTCAGTAGCCTCCAAAAGGAGAACAGCAGCCGCTGCAGCCCAAAGGCATGCCAGCCATCCTTGAGCAATAGGATCAAGTTGTTTGGAGAAACAGGCTACTGGGTGAGACCAAGTACCAAGGGTCTGAGTAAGGACTCCAGCAGCCACCCCTTTGCTTTCAGCCACATATAAGGTGAATGGTTTCCTGTGGTAGCCTGATACAAGGGCTTAGCCATTAGAGCAAAGATGGTTGCTTGTAACTTAGCAAGCAAATCACATCCTAAAAGGGGCATAGGGCAGTCTGGAAGGTAAAGAAATTGATGAGTAAGGTGAATACCACCCATAAAGCATTTCAAAGGGTTGAGTATTGCAGCTGACATAGATTGGCCATTGGCTCCAAAGACCTGGAACGTTTGTGAGGAAGGGTTTCCAAGGGACTTATTTAATACTGAATGTGATGCCCCTGTATCAATCAAAAAGGATATTGTTTTCCTCTGACTTTGAACTTTACCAGGGGTGCAGAGGGAGAATCATCCATAAGGGACAAAGGCCCCCAGCCCCTCACCCCCCTTATATCTGGAGCATGGTTGTGGAACAGCACCCTATACGACAGTTAGGAAGGGAACATAAAAGACATTCCCTGTGCCAGTGGCCAAATATCATGCATATACAACACTGGTCCTGTCTTAGGGCAAAAGACTGCAGTGGGTGGTCTGGGGGAGGGGTGGCTGGAATCTGGGTGACATCCCATTTCTCTCTTGAGGGGGCCCTACCACTCCTTGCCATCCTCTTCCGTGAGTCCCCCTTCCACTAGGGGCACCTGTTGCAGAGCTTGAGCCAGGAAAACAATGCTTTGTTTTTCATCCTTTTTAGCCCCCCTGGCTATCACTTCGGGTCATGTCATGTAGGCTTTATAAGCTCCTTCCAACAATTTTTCTATTGTCAGCTGAAGTCCCCTCCATCTTCTGTAATTTGCACTTAATATCTGGAGCACTCAAGGAAGTCACTGGGGCTTTCAGCTGGCAACTGATGAACATCATAAATTTTGCCCAAATTTTTCTTGTAACGCTTCAATTTTCTGATCAACCACCACTGCCTTATCTTCTATTTTTTTCATTCTATGTTGAGTGTCTAGCATCGCCTGTTGAAAATTTTCCATTTTTTAATCCATTTTAAGAAGATCAATTTTCAAGTCTTCATGAGTTTTTTCCAAATCTTTTTTCAAATCATCAATATTTTTAGATTGAGCAGAAATTGCTTGAAGGATTGTTTGGGTGTCAGTTAATTGAGGCTCTTGTTGTAGAAAAGTGGTAATTGATTTCTGAATAGCTGGACTCACCGAAGTAGAAGCGGGGGCTGAGGAACCCTTCCTCACCCCTTTGGCTAAATTTGAAGAACTCGTCTTCTAATTATTGTATTTATTTATAATCCACCAAAAAGCCCGATGGCTAATTATAATCCACCAAATAGCCCAATGGCTAATTATAATCCACCAAATAGCCCAATGGCTAATTATAATCCACCAAATAGCCCGATGGCCACTTATAATCCAGAGCCCTCCTATTACCAGGAGACAAGGCCAAACATAATTTAAAGAAAAAAGAAAAAGGAAGAAAAGAAAAAAAACCCCAAATCCTTTGGGGGAATAGGAATAATAAAAAAGAAAAACTCTCAAAAACCATCCACCAAGGGAACAAAAATAGGCAAAAAGAAAAATAGAGTAAAATAAAAAAAAAGAATTTTTTTTGGGAGACAAGGAAAAAAGAAACAAAAACAAAAACACGCCACAGGAAGAAAGCAATTTCCAACCCCCCCCCCCAAAAAAAAACAATAAAAATAAGTCAATCTGTAAAAAGGGGAGGTAAAAAAAAAAACCAGCTCTCAGAAGAAAGGGTAGGAGACTTCAAATAGACAGCCAAAAAGTAGAAGTAAAAAATAAAACTAAAAGTTGTCAGAAAAGATGAATAAAGTCCAAATTATAATCCAATCAAACTTTAATTTCAGAAAAAGCAGAGGCAAGATTTTCCTTCTTCCCTTGTATTTTCCTTTGTTATGGGAAATATACAGCTAGCCCAGCCGTCAGATAAAGAGCTGAATGAGGACCCAGATTGTTGGGGGCAATGTAAATATATATATACATTGCTTACTGGTGTACACCGCTTAGAGAGTGCTTTCACTTAAAGCGGTATATAAATCTCATAAATAAATAAATAAATAAACAGTCTCTCACCGTAACTTCTAAACAGAGATAGGAATGTCTGGGCATTCAGCCAACTGTCTGGGCATTCAGCCAAACTTCTATTGAATACACAAAAAACAAAGGGAAGAGAAAAAAATGTTACCCTGTAACCACGAGGGGAGCCTGATTCTTCTCTCCCAGGTTTTTTTTTTTTTTTTGAAAAAGAAAAGTTCAGAATAAAAACAGAATTTTAAAGTTATAGAAAAAAAAAGAATAATTAGGTTAGCTTTCCAGCTGAGTCCTCTTTAATTTTTTAGATTTCTCCAGCCAGAGGCCAAGTTTAGAATAGTTAAGATTCTTTCTTAGCAAAGGAGTCGCTTAAAACACCGCCTGTGCGGGAGGGGGGTGGGGAAAAAATCCTCCTCCTTCCCTCCTCAAGCTTCCAGCTTTTCATTAAAGATAGGTATTTCCACCAAAAGTCCCATTTCAGCAAAGAACAGAGAAGAGTCTCACCGGACCAGCTGCTTGCTGTCAAAATCAGCTGTTTTCTGTTCCTGACGATCGGCTGTTAATGGTGACTCGCATGAATGCAATCCACCTTTCTTCTGCTGGTTCCAGGGGCTGCTTTGGGTTCAGAGAGCTGGCTACTGCCGGCTCCCATTCCCCAAATATTCACCCTTCAGTAGCCACCCGTCCAGGGTGACTTTTAGCCCAAACGGGCTTGCCAGCAAAGGAATTCTGGACCCGGGGAGCAGATAATCCCTCCCCAAGGTCTTCACCCAGCGATAAGCATTACAAGAGGAAAATCAGAGATTGGCGCAAGCGAATGCGGAATTGGAGGACAGCATGGCCGTGATGGAGATGGATAATGCTTCACACTTTCTAAGTCTAAGATTTCAAAATATTGTAGAAGAGAAAGATGAGAACTTGTTGGAGTTGATGAGTGAATTATTAGTGGAATTGCTTGGAATGGAAAAGAATTTAATGAAAAGAGAAATAGATCAGGTTTTTAGAATGAATTCGAGCTATGCGAGAAGAAATAGAGTTCCCAGGGAGATTCATGTAAGATTTCTTAAAAGATTTATACGGGATGAGATCTTGAGAGGAACAAGAGATCAACCACTGAAATATAAAGATAAAGAACTTGTAGTTCTTAAACAGATTCCAAGAAGAATAAAAAAAGCCCGAAAAGAATATCAATTTTTAACAAGGAAACTTGTTAATAGGGGAGTGAATTTTAGATGGCTGGTCCCAGAGGGATTATTAATCTTCTGGGACTCAAAAAGATATAGAATAGATACTCCATTTCAAGCTGAGGAATTTTTTAACAACCACAGAGCCCTTTTAGAAAAAGGCGATGCTGAACCCAAGAAAACAGACGAGACGATGGGTGCAGGAGCACCAAAACAATCGGAGGAGGGAGAATCAAAAAAGACACAAACAGAGGAAGATGTAAGACCAAAAGATCAGAGACAGATCACCTCTCCTAGAAGATTGAGATCTAGATATAATTTAAATTATGGAAGAGATTGGAATTTTTTCAATAAACATAAATGGTCTTAACTCCCCATCAAAAAGGAGTAAAATATTTAATAGACTACAAAAATTGAAAATGGACATAATCTGTCTTCAGGAGACACATATTAAAAGACAGCATTCAAAAATTTTAGAACAACCAAAGATAGGTAAACTCTATTTTTCTTTAGCACAGCAAAAGAAAAGAGGAATAGCATTTTATATAAAAGAAAAGATGAATCCAAAACAAATTTATCTTGACAAAGAAGGGAGAATACTAATGGTGGAAATTACATGGAGTCAAAAACAAATTTTGATGGTTGCAATATATGCCTCCAATGAGGAACAAGATCAGTTCTTTCAGCAATTACATGATAAATTAGTGGAGTTAAATTACCAAAATCTTTGCATACTTGGTGACTTTAATGTAATAGTTGATGCAATACGGGATTATAAAAGCTACAAACAAGGGAAAAAAGGGGGAAATACCCTACCTAACTATTTTTTAAAGATGAAAGATGAATTGTGTATACAAGACATATAGAGAGAAATTAATCCAGAGAAAAGACAATATACATTTTATTCAAATAAATGTAAATCCTGGTCAAGAATTCATATGATATGGACTTCATATGACTTAAAGACTATGATACGAGAGGTGGAAATTGAACCCAGTATTTGGGCTGATCATAATCCAATTAAAATTACTTTGAAAGGAACTAAGAAAAAATTAAGATGGTCATTGAATAAATCAATATTGAAAGAAAAAGAATTTTTACAATTTGCAACGAAAGAAATTGAAATCTTTTTTAAAATAAATAAGAAAGAAGAAACTTCGATTCAAAATCTTTGGGACACTGTGAAAGCATATTTTAGAGGCTTGGTTATAACTTACCTTGCTAAAAAGAATAAAGAAAAGAGACAGACACAACTTAACTTGAAAGGACAATTTAGGAATTTAGAACTTGAGTTACAAAATGATCCACAAAAGAAGAAGCTGAAGATACAAATGGAATTAATAAAACACAAACTAAATTTATTGGAGATGGAGACAACGGCACAACAGATAAAACATTCAAAACAGAATTTCTTTGAAAATGCCAACAAACCAGGAAGATGGCTTGCATATAGACTGAAAAAAGAAAGAGAAAAAAAATTGATAAGTAATCTGCAAGATTCAAAAGGCAAAATACATTGTCATAATGACGCATTGGAAAAAATTGCTAAAACTTACTATGAGACACTTTACAAGGCGGAGGTGGTTTCCAAGGAGGCAATACAGGAATATCTAAGAAAAGCAAACCTTCCAAAGATACCAGAGAATATGCAACATATGTTGAACGAGAAAATAATGATGGAAATTACTAAGGCTATAAAAAGACAAAAAAAAAAAAAAGATAAAACTCCGGGACCTGATGGTTTACCAGTGGAATTTTATGTAGCTTTACAAGATATAATAAGTCCGATATTGAAAGATCTTTGTAATGAAACTTTTTTGGGGATGAAAATACCAAAATCCTGGACAGAAGCCAATATTTCTCTGATTCCCAAAGAGGATACTGATCTCACACTAATTAAAAATTATAGGCCAATATCATTATTAAATGTGGACTACAAAATATTTACAGCAATAATAGCGGAAAGAATGAAGAAATTTTTGAATGAATTTATCCATTCAGATCAAAATGGTTTTCTGCCTAAAAGACAGATAAAGAATAACTTAAGAATTATTTTAAATGTCTTAGAATACTATGAAAAACATCCGGGGAAACAAATGGCATTGATATTTTTGGACGCACAAAAAGCCTTTGATAATCTTAACTGGCAATTTATGTTTCATCAATTGCGAGTGATGGACTTTGGTGAAAATTTTATAAATGCTATCCAAGAAATTTACAATAAACAATCAGCAAAGATACTTATAAATGGAGACTATACAGATAATTTTGAGATTAGGAAAGGTACAAGACAGGGATGTCCATTGTCTCCCTTGTTATTTATTCTTACACTGGAAGTGTTGGCCAGGAATATTAGACAAGATGGGGAGATCAAAGGACTGGAGATAAAAGATCAGAAATATAAATTAGAAGCTTTTGCAGATTATTTGGCTTTCATTTTGGAGGAGCCTTTGGAAACAGCCACTAAACTGTTGCAGAAAATAGAGGAATTTGGAGAAGTGGCTGGGTTGAAAATAAATAGGGAAAAGACTAAAGTACTTACAAGAAATTTAACAGAAAAACAGAAAGCTCAATTTGTGGAAAAAACAAATCTCCAGATAGTTAAAAAAGTTAAATACTTAGGTATTTATTTAACATCAAAATGTATAACAATAAAAGAAGATAACTATGGAAGATTATTGAATCAAATAAAAATGGATTTGGAGAAGTGGAAAAAATTTCAATTATCACTACTAGGCAGGATAGTGACTATTAAGATGAATATTCTACCTAAATTGTTATTTTTATTCCAGACGGTTCCTGTTAAACTAAGCCAGAATTTTTTTGATGATTTAAATGCAACAATAATGAGATTTATATGGCAAGGGAAAAAAGCAAGAATCAAAATTAAACTGCTACAAGAATCAAAAGACAGAGGGGGCTTTGGGCTCCCAGACTGGAGACTTTATTACCAAGCCGCTATTCTGTTGTGGCTTAAAGAATGGATCACACTGAGAAATAAACGACTTCTTTATTTAGAGGAACATGATTTGCAACTGGGTTGGCATGCTTTCCTTTGGTATGAGAAAAATAAAGTACATAAATATTTTCAAACCCATGCCATAAGGAATGTATTACTCTCAGAGTGGGAGATAATTAAAAAGAAAATTTATATGAAAATACCTGAGTGGCTTTCCACAATGGAAGCATTTGCGTATCCGAATTTAATTAACTATGATAAACTTGTGGCCTATAAAGACATTTTAGATAAAGAAGGAAAACTTAAAGATAGGCAAGAACTTCAACAAAATGGCATTGATCTAACATGGTGGTCATATTTGCAAATTCAAACAAGATATGAAAAAAGATGTAAAAGTAATGGGATTTTACAAAGAACAGACACCACTAGATAAAATACTTTTGAAAACAGATGAAAATCTGATTAAGAAACTTTATAAATTCTTGCTAAATTGGAAGATGGAAGAAGAACAAGTGAAAGAAACAATGATAGTGTGGGCAAAGAATTTTGGTTATTCTATAGATTTAGAAGATTGGCAAAAATTATGGGACCGAAATATTAAACTTACTAAAGCAGCTGCATATAAGGAAAATTTATATAAAATGTTTTATAGATGGCACATGACACCAGTTAGATTAGAGAAAATGTTTAAAAATGTATCAAATATGTGTTGGAAATGTAAACAACAACCAGGCACTTATTACCATCTCTGGTGGATATGTCCTAATGCTAAGAAGTTTTGGTTTAAGATTCACATGTGGCTAGAAAAGATGATTGAAATACAGATAGAATTTAAACCAGAACTCTGTTTGTTAGGAATATTAGGTTTGAATTATGGAAAAGAGAATGAGTATTTAATATTGCATGTGTTGACAGCTGCAAGAATAATATTTGCTAAATTTTGGAAAAATGAAAACTTACCATCTGATCAGACTATAATAAAAATACTTGAATGTGCAGAAATGGATAGATTAACTTTAGAAATGAAAGAGAAAGAAGATACAATTTACTTTAAAACATGGGGAAAATTTTATTATTGGTTAGAAACATGATAGAATGAGAAAAGGTTATGAAATTTAAAGAGATAATTGATAATTTGTATTTATATTCCATGATTATTTGTATGAACTTGTTCTTTTTTCTCTTCTTCTTCTTCCTCTTTCCATACTTGTGATTTTAAACAATATGGTAAATTATAATTAATATGTAATATATTATTATTTTAAAGTTATTATAATTAATTAGTATTAAGCATTGTTAAGTAGTGAAATGAATGAAATTTATTTGTTATTTACATGATTATATTGAAAGTTGTTTAATAATAGAGTAATTATTAAGATTTAATATGTATACCCAGACTGGTAGACTTGCTGAAGCGATGTTATTTTGTGGGATTAATCCCACTTTTGTGTTATCCCTTTTCCCTGGTCTAACCATTTTGTATGTTTCCCTTTGTCTTATCCTTTTTGACCCTATTCCTTTATTACCCTTATAAAACTCAATAAAATATTTATTTAAAAAAATAAATAAATTTTGCCCAAATTTTTCTGTTTAGGGAGGGCAGTTTGCAATGCAGTGACAATACTGTCTTGGAAACCTTTTAAGTGTTCATAGTCTCTGCTTTCATATGTATCAATGACCCATGTAGGGTCAGTTTCAGGACAAAGGACCTTCCTTTCTTCAGCTAACTTTTTAGCAGCATTTTCTACCATACGCCTTTCCTCCATTGTTAAAAAACATCCAGCATGGCTTGGAGGTCTGCCCAGTTAGTGTTATGAGTTCAAATAATGGACAGAAACAATTCAGAATATTTGTGTGGGATTTCAGTGTAAGAACCTAATTGGTTCTTCCATGCATAAGGGTTAGATGTGGAGAAGGGGGTATGAACCAGGACCTTATTAGTGTCCCCCCTTCTAATGGCTACCTGCCCTGTGAGAGAGTAGATCCTCTTATAGGGTGGTGGAGCAGAAGCTAAAGCAGGAAAAGGTGGTGCCGTGGAAGGTCACCACAACCCACAGTCTTTAACCACTTGCTTATTCTTGTGTAAGGTCCCCCCCCCCCAAAAGAGCATATTAAGCATGCTGATCATGATCTATGCCTCTTTAAGCATAGTCTCCCATGGTTTCAAAAACTCCTAAACCTATGGGTCCCCATGTGGGCCAAACAGTGGGCATGTCCTGGTGACAGAGGGCGTTGTACTTAATTAGAGTTTCAATTTCATATCCCATGGGTTTTAAGCTTACCAAAGTTCCTTATGACACAGTCAAGGGGGCTGAGGGCACATTCCTTCTTTTTATTCACTCTAACAGGTCTTCCTTGGGCTGAGCCCATGTGTCTAAGTCACTCACACCACTTGCACAGCCTGTTGGGCCACAAGAGATCCACTGACCTTCTTTGCAATGTGAATACCCTTGGTCAATGGCACAACGGCCTAGTGGGGGGCCACAGGCGGCTAAGATCAGTATCGCACCTAGGCCTGGTCAACAGCGGGAAATATATAAGGAGCAACCACAAACCACAGAGCAACCACAAAGTTCAACACTCACAACCTGTTGCAGCACAAGAGTACAAGGATGGCCCTCCTTGCTTTCTAAACACCCCCAAACATTGGGGGGGGGTCTAGGTATGGCTAAGGCCAACCCTTCCGCCCAGCTCTGGTCAATGGTGAGAAATGATTCAAGGAAACAAGCACACTTTTACATATACACACTCCCCTAGGCAAGCCTGTGCAATAAAGCAATGTGTATCTTACTTTATCTTCAGCCCTCCTGAGTATGCAGGAACCAAGTCAAAGGCAACCAAAAAGAAGAAAAAAACTGGTTCCTGTTAAAAACCACAGTGAAGAGTCAAGAAGGGGGGCACCTCCAGGAAATCCCAGAGCGCGCTTGGTGCCTTCTCCTTTCCTGAGCCTCCCTAGGACCAAGCACCTCTCCTGGAAGCCTGGCTCACCAAAAATGTTGTGCAGGTTCTGAGGTTTCACTTGATAAAAAATACAGGAAACCAGAAGTTTCCTTTAAGCTTTATGTTTTTATTCAGCTGAACAAAGACAGGCTCCTCTAAAAGAGAGAAGCCCCGAATGACAAGAAATCCTTCTATTTATTCTTTCTGATTACATAAGCAATCCACCCAGCAAAACTGACACACATATGATAAAGATTTCACCCAGTAAATCTGGCACACTGTAGATAAGAAGGGAGAAAACAGAAGTAGTTAAAAATGTTCCCTTTTGGGGCTTCCGGTTCCAGTTCGCGGCAGTGCGGTCGGGTAAAGGGAGTCGTCCCTTTGCTGACCAAGTTTCCTCTGCCGGTAGACCCCTTAGAGGGTTGAAAAGACACTCTGGAGGAGCGTCTACCATTGAGGAGGCTTCTCGGATAGTTGCAGAGGAGCGGCGGTGTCCTCTGTGCACCGAGTATCTCCTTTGGGCTGACAGGGTAAAGATCGGCCAGTAAAATGGCCGATCATTTAGCTGCGCCAACCACAAGCCACAAGATCAGCTAAGCAAACGGACCCACCGTGGAGAAGTCGGTGAGACTTTCCTTTCACCTCTATTTTCTTTATGCCTGTGAAAAGTTTTTTTTTCTTGGAATTATTCCCTTTTCTGGTGAAGCGGCTTTTTAAATGGGGGAAGAGAAGCTCAAAGGATTAAATTTATTTTTGTTTTAATGGTTGATTTTATTTTTGGATATTGGGAGCCTCAAGAAAGTTTTTCATAATATTTGGAGAATATTGTTTGCTTTTACTTTTATGGTGTCCGGAAGGATTGAATATCTGACTAATCTTGATCATTTTCTGGGGGACACTCTCTGACAAATCTATTCATTGTACTTGCTATCTTTTCTTCGCCAGAAAGACTTTCATTTTGTACAAAGGAAAAAGACGAGGAAGCTGGGAGGAGATGGATATTGTGATAGTTTTTTAAATATAGTCTCCTTCAAAAGGATAAGGATTTTAAATATAATAAAAATGGAGGAAACCGGTGTAGATCTTACTTATAAGTATATTTTGGACAAAATTTTGGAAAATATGGAGAAGATAATTGCTTCCTCAAAGGAGATTTCTTTGTATCGACAAGGCAAAATACAAGGATTAAGTGAAACATTAGTTTATACACAAGAGACTTGTGCTCCTCTTACCGAGTTGGAAGAAGTAAACTCACAGTTGGACTATCAATTGATTGTGGAAAAAAGACTTGATATCAACGGACAAAGGACTTATGATAAGGAACTGGAGGACTTTGCTTCAGAAGGACAAGTTGGCCTGCAGACACCATTTGACTTTGAGATAGAGGAAAAAACATGGGAAGAAGAGAAAAATGCGATCAAAGAGGATGATATAAAAGAAAGGATTTTAATTGAAATTTATTCAACATTAAAAGAAAGGGGAAATGATGTTCTGTTACGAGTTACTCAGATTAACTATAACTTTCATACTAACTTAAAATGCACAATGGGAGCTTCCTTTTTAGAGTGTATAATGTGGCAGGTGGAGGCCCGACTATGGAAACCTGTTTGGAATAGAAAGAAACCCAGAATAAGATATAAATGTTAAATCTGATTATAGTAAGGTGGTAAAGGTTTTATAGCGATCTAGGTTGATTTGGATTTGGACTTTGTTAAAAGGGCTTTATATGTTTTTAATATTAGAGATGGTATAATGAGAAAAGAACGGAAATATGGGAAAAGATGGAATTAATTATTGGAGATTTGGAGAAACAGTGAAAAACAATAGAATATTGGTGAGAAAGAGAAGAATTTATTTTTGGAGTTAATAATGCTTAAATTAAAAAAAACACTTGGGGCACCTGAATAGTAAATGAATATATTAGTTTAAGATTAGATATTTGCAAAATTAAGCATGATACAGGATCTTTGGGATGGATAATGAGTTTGTAAATTTTTAGTGATTAATGAAATTTATATAGGGTGATACATTCAATGAAAATTTGCTTTAGAAATGTTTTAATGAGCTTATAACAATATAAATAGATAGAAAATGTTAGTTTATTTTTAATTATATAACCTGGATGAAATGTTATATTAGTGAATGAATTGGTTTTAGAAAGATATTGACTTGATTATAATTTTTTAAATAAATGAAGAGTTCTTTAAGTTTAAGTTTAAATGTGTGAAGAAATATAGGTTTTTATAGATTGAAAATTTTTTATTGATTAATGCAGTTGATGGTTAGACATAGTAATGAATGAATTTATCTGAAAATGGATTAACTTGATTATAATATTTTATATAGAGAGGGAATTTTTTAAGAAATATTGTGTATATATTTACTATGTTACTGTTTGTTCTTAAAAAAATTGATCACCATGTTTCCACGTGGGTTCTTAAGCTGTGTTGGTGTAAAATGGAAAACTAATAAAAATTGTTTTGAAAAAAAAAATGTTCCCTTTTGGGTGTTTCCCTAAAGTCATCGTACATTCCCGGGTGGGTTAGGACATTGGGTGTTTTCCTTGCTGTCCTTTCATGACCCTGCATCCATGACTCCGCAAGTGCCCAAAGACAGCAGGGCCATCTGTACATATTCACAACTGATACTTCCTATGCTGTCTCCTAATTCCGGGTCAACATAACACTGCCTTGATTGCCAGTAATTCATTGTGAAATATCTCATAGTTTCTGCATTTGTAAGCATGCAAGAGAAAAAGGCACACAGCAGTAAGTCCCCTCCCCCTTCTTTCGTAGCCTGGGGTAGTACAACTTCCATGGGTCCAAAGCATTGGTTTGGAGTACAAACTGTCTGGAGGGGTCTGCGTGGTGGAGAAGGGGTTGAAAGGCTAAGAGTTGTTTTAACTCTTGGAATGCCAATTGCTCATGCAGTCCAAGCAAAATTCCTTCCTTTTTTAAAGAGTTGTGTGAGAGACTTAACCTTGTGTGGAAAATTAGGAATGAACTTCCTATAAAAGTTAGCAAAGCCCAGGAATCACTGCACATCTTTTACTACACAGGGAGGGTGGCCAGGGTAAAACTCCTTGCACTTTAGCTGGGTCCATCTGTAGCCCATCCATGGAAATTCTATAACCCAGATAGTCTAACTGCTGCAGATCAAATGCACATTTTTTCCAACTTGGCAAAAAGCTCATTGTCTCTCAGCCTCTGCAAAACATTTCTGACATACATAATGTGAAAGGTTATGTCCTCAGAATATATTAAGATGTTATCCAAATAAATTACAGCATACTTATCATGTCAGAAAAAACATGATTCATGAATCTGGAAAATACTGACCCACAATTTGCTAGTTTGAACGGCATTGCAGTGTTCAAACTTTTCATACCTTGTATGGAAGGCAATTCGATACTCATGTCCCTCTTTTACTCAAATAAGATTCTAAGCATTCCTCAGGTCTAGCTTAGTAAAGATGTGGGCATTCTGCAGCCAGTCTAACAAGTCTGATATTAGAGGAAGTGGGTAATAGTCCCAGATTGTGACCTTATTGAGATCCTTGTAATCATGGACGATGCTCATGGGAGCCCCCTCACTTGTTCTCTGGTTGGAAGATGCTTGTTGGTCTGGTTTCTTTGGAACAAAAAAAGTTGAGGCAGAGGCTGGGGACTTTGATGGCCTGATAAAATCCCTCTTTAAGATTCACCTCTATTCCTTTAAAATACTAAGCTCCTTGGTAGACATGGGATACTGTCTCTTAACTGGGATTTTTGCTCCAGGTTTCAGGTCAATAGTGCAATCACACTCCCTATGAGGTGGAAGTGTGCTCTCCTCTCCAAAGACATCTTTGCAATCAGCATATTTAGTGAGCAGTTCCACATCCCCTGCCTGGATGGTCGCTGTAGGTGCTGAGAAGAGCATGGAAGTTTGCTCTCTTGATGCTGCACTACCTCTGCTGATGCGACTGCATGCTGCTGAATGTTATACCTGACCTGTTCCAACAATTGCACGATAGAGGCTTGTAAATTATTGACCTGCTCATCCACCTGGTGCTGGAATAAGGCTGCTGCTAGCTGCTGTGTAGTTATCAGCGCTTCTTGAGGATCTGTAGCCATGCTTGAAAATTTTCTTCCCTTTTACTACTCAGGACCTCTCTGGGAAATCCCTCTGTTGCCAAAACACACACTCTCTCTCTCTCTCTCTCTCTCACACACACACACACACACACACACTGCTTTTCCAGGTGCACATTACATCACACGTATTTGTCCAGTCTGTATGTCAATTGGTTGAGTTTGTTCATATATTGATTTAACACTGAGAAGCAACAGCCACCCTTTGGGAAAAAATGTGGGGCTACATGTTTTGTAGCTTCTAGAAAGGCTAGAGATCAGCTGTTTTTTAAAGGGAAGGTTAAGAATGAATATCATGGTTGCCCTGGTAGGGGGAAAATCCTTGTGAACATCTAGGAATATAAGTGCTGTGTTTGTGCCTTGAAACATTTTTCCTCTGAATTTAGCATGGTGCCCACAACTCAAATACAAGCATATATAGTACATGTAATCCAGTATAATTTTTGTTATAGCTTTGTTTTAGAAAATAATATTTTAAACCTACAATTCCTATTGTATATACTATATATACTTTATGTCATGGTTGACTCACTACGCAGCCCCGCTTGCAACCAGACAACTGTAATGGGAGGGGGAGGGAAGGCATTGGAATGTAAGGGAGGTTTGGGAGGAAAATTTGGAATGCAAGTGTGCCAACTGGAAGCCTGAGACAGACCCAACACCTCAAGGTCACCAGCTGGGGAAGTCTGAGGCAGACAGATCATTCCCAAAACAAAGAGTGCAAATGATTGGTGGACAATGGGAGGTCCAGAGGGAAAAGGGAAAGTTTTCCTATGCTGTTTTCGTGTGAAATTGTTAGAACTGGCTTTTCTGCTTCTGTAACCACATGGAATCTTCATTAAAGTTATACTCTTGGGGGAAAAAAATCTCCCAGGAGTTTCTTTTGCTGTCTAACCTAGTGGGATGGTTGACATTAAGCCAGTTCTTATAGAAATAGCCTACCTAGATCCCATCAGGAAGTCAACCCTGTGATGTTGTCTATGAGCAAAGACTCGGAACAGAAGAAGTCAGAAGAGACCCTGGCTCAGGAAGAGCCAGCAACAGCTCAGGCCAGAGCAGGAGCACAGCCAGCTGGCATGTGTCTGAGACCAAAGACTGAGAACTCTGAGCAAAGGAGTGAGCGAGGGACGCCCTGTACCAGGGGCCGAAGACCCACAGCACAACAAATGTGGGCAATGCATCGGAGGTTGAAGACCCCCTTCTCCCTTCTGGGGTCAATGTGGTCTGAGGCAGCAAGTGGAAAGTGAAACGGCTAACCGAATGGGATGACCCCGCTTAGTGGAAGCTCCTAATTGCTGGCTGCAGCCCATTCATGGAACAGTTGAGGAAGAAGTTCGGAGGGATGGAGATCTGTGCCACAGCAGCACTGGGAGCTGTGGCCACCACCAGTGGCCCAAGAGCCATACGTACCCCTGCAATCCTGGCTACTACTGTACTTCAGCCAGCAGCACCAGCGGCTGCAGCTGGGCCCCTAGCACAGGCAACGCCATTTCTCCATTGCAGCTAGTGGTGCTGTTGGCTCTGGCCACTGTCAGAGCCCCGGCACAAGAAGCTGTGACTGGAATCCCAGCATCTGTGGTGGCAGCCAGTATTCTGCCCAGTGGTTTGTCTTGGTGCGTGAGGAGCGTCAGCCACCCCCACTGGTGGTCCATTTTGATGGGTGCCCAAACTGCCTAGCCAATTTCCTGGCTCAAGCCAGGCACCACATGGAGTGTTATGGAGCGATTTATCCAGACAAAGTGGCCTGGGTCCATGTCATCATGGTCAACCTGGAAGAGTGCTTCAAAGTGGTTGATGTCACTACACAATGAGAATGCCCCAGAGCTGGACAACCTCAAAGCCTTCATGCAAGCCCTGTGAGAGCGTTTCAAAGACTCCATGGTGGTCTGGCGTGCAGAAGCCCGAGTCCGTGCCCTGAAGCAGGGGAAACAACTGGTAATGTAGTACAGTCAAGATTTCCGCCACCTGGCCAGCCACTTGGGAGACTGGCCTGAACTCTTGCTGGTCTAACATTTCTTTTTTTTTTAAACAAAATTTTATTAAGTTTATATAGATGAGAAAAAATAGGAACAATACAGGTATGATAAACGAAGGGGTGGAAGGAAGGGGGAAGGGGAAGGGAATAAGGCATTAGGGTAAAATAAGGATAGGTACAATCACATATTTCAACAAACAAGCTACCGTCCGGATCATAATAATGAGTAAATATCATATTCAACCATTTTTACCAAAGCTTAGACTATAACATATTAAAAACAATTAGTAAACAAATATGTTGATCTATTAAGTAAACACTACTAATAAAATCTCAAAAAATCCCAACAATCAAAAGTAACAAATGAGAATCAGTAAATCAGGAAAAATAATCGTATCATCAAAATGTTAGTTAGAACTCGATTAAAAATCAGTCATCTATTCTAAAATATTGAATCCTTCAAGTTCTAACATGTCTCTAACCATTGATAAAATTTTTCCCAAAATAAATTGAATCATCTTTTTCTTTTATTTCTAATGTTAGTCTATCCATTTCTGCACACTCTAAAATTTTAGTAATTATCATCTGGTCAGATGGTAAATTCTCATTTTTCCAAAATTGGGCAAATACTATCCTTGCAGCTGTTAAAACATGCAATATCGTGCTCGCTTCGGCAGCACATATACTAAAATTGGAACGATACAGAGAAGATTAGCATGGCCCTGCGCAAGGATGACACGCAAATTCGTGAAGCGTTCCATATTTTTGGAGATGATTGAGCCCTTAAAGGAACTTTTTAATAGAATTTTATTGGGTTCGGAGACACCTCCATCTTGGAGAAGGGCCTTTATATCTTTAATTCCAAAAGAGGATCAGGATCTTACTTTACCTAAAAATTATAGACCTATATCTCTTTTGAATATAGATTATAAAATTTTTGCAAAAAATTTGGCTAATAGACTTATGATTGTATTGAATCAAATTATACATACTGATCAGACTGGTTTTATAACTGGGAGGTATATGAAGAACAACGTTAGACAAATTATTAATTTAATAGAATATTTGGATAAAAATAATCAGATCCCTGCGGGTCTGATCTTTTTAGATGCGGAAAAAGCTTTTGATCAGTTAAATTGGCAATTTATGTTGAGGTTGGTTGAAGAAATGAATTTTGGGGGAAAAATTTTGCAAGCTTTTAGAAGTATTTATCAAAAATAATCAGCGGAACTTATAATTAATGGAGGTTTATCTGAGGTTTTTCAAATTGAAAAGGGTACAAGGCAGGGGTGTCCTCTGTCTCCGTTGTTGTTTGTTTTAACATTAGAGATTTTGTTGATTAAAATTCGTGAATCATCTAAAATAAAGGGGATAATGGTTAATAAGGGAGAATATAAATTAAGGGCTTTTGCAGATGATTTGGTTGTCACTTTGTCTCAACCAACTGACTCAGTAGTAGAGTTGTTGCAGATTATAAATCAGTATGGGCAAGTTTCTGGTTTTAAAGTTAATAATAATAAGACTAAAATTTTAACAAAAAATATGTCTAATTTGGATAAGGAAATGTTAGTTAATTTGACAGGTTTTGAAATTGTAAAAAAGGTGAAATATTTAGGGGTTTATATAACTGTTTCTAATGCAAAACTTTATAAAAATAATTATGAAATGTTATGGCTCAAAATGCAGAAGGATTTGAATGATTGGAAGAAACTGCAACTATCTTTGTTAGGGAGAATTGCTGCGGTGAAAATGAATCTTCTACCAAAATTTCTTTTTTTGTTTCAAATGATACCTATTTTAAAGAAAGAGGTAAATTTAGAAGAATGGCAGAGGGGTATTAATAGATTCATCTGGGCTGGGAAAAAACCAAGAGTTAAGCTTAAAATTATTCAAGATGTTCGAGAGAGAGGTGGACTCAAGGTGCCGAATTTAAAATTGTACTATGATGCGGTGGTTTTGACTTTGATTAGTGATTGGGTTAACTTAACAAACTTAGATATACTTTATTTAGAAGGATGGGATTTATTATTTGGATGGCACACGTATTTAATTTATAATAAAAAGGTGGATAGTGTTTTTAAATCCCATGTTTTAAGAATTGCTTTATTGCGTGTCTGGAAGAAGTATTATAGATTAAATTCTAGAATACCATTGTGGGGAATTCCTGGGCATGCTATAGAAGGGATAAGGAAAGGAGTGAAAATGGATAGGATTTCTTACAAGCAATTGATTAAGTGGGTAGGGAATAAGTGGCAACTAAAATCGATGGGGGACTTAAAGCAAGAAAATATCATTTATTCTTGGTTTCAGTACAGGCAATTATTGGAAAGATGGAGTATAGATCAAAAAGTGGGTTTTATAGCGGAAGATGTGAATTTGGTGAAACAAATCAGAGATCAAAATCGAGCCCACATAAAAAGAGTTTATAACGTTTTGGTGGAATTGGATTCAGAAACGGAATTAGTTAAGGATTGTATGGTTAAGTGGGCTCAAAATTTTGAAGAGCCGATTTCATTAGATACATGGGAGATAATTTGGGTGAGGAATGTTAAGTTTACCCAAGCTCAAAACTTACGAGAAAATTTTTATAAAATGTTTTATAGATGGCACCTTGATCCACAAAAGATGTCTTGTATGTATCCCAATTTACAGCCCAAATGTTGGAGATGTGGTTGTATGGATGCAACTTATTTTCATATTTGGTGGTCATGTAGAAATATAAAGGCTTTTTGGATTAAGATTTGGTGGAATATTCAAAAATTTTTTAACAGAAGGATAAAATTTACACCACAACTATTTTTGTTAGGTATTATTGAAGATTGTGATAGTAAAGAGATTACTTTAATGTTGAATTTTATTATGGCGGCAAGGTTATTGATTGGGCAATATTGGAAAAAAGATTCCTTGCCCACCTTAGAGGAATGGTTTTATTGTAAAAACTTTATAAAAATTTTAATAAAAAAAAAACATGCAATATCAAGTAGTCATTCTCTTTACCATAATTAGGTCTTAATATTCCTAACAAAAACTATTCCGGTTTAAATTCTATCTGTAGTTTCATCATTTTTTCCAACCATCTATGGATCTTAGACCAATATTTCTTAGTGATAGGGCATATCCACCAGGCATGGTAATAAGTGCTTGGCTGTTGTTTACATTTCCAGCAAATATCCGAAACATTTTTAAATGGCGGGCCATCGGGGAAGGGCGTTTTCTGTGGTGGCTCCGACCTGGTGGAATCAACTCCCCCCCGAGGTTCGAACTACTCCCACCCTGCCGGCCTTTAAGAAAGCCGTTAAAACTCTCCTGTTCCGGCAGGCCTGGGGCTGATGTCCCCGGGGGGCCGGGATATGATCGGACTCGCGGTATGACTGGATTATTTTATTCTTTTATGACTGTTTTTAACCTTGTACGCCGCCCTGAGTCCTTTGGGATTGGGCGGCATATAAATATTTGTAAATAAATAAATAAATAAATAAACATTTTCGCTAAGCAAACTGGTGTCATATGCCATCTATAAAACATCTTATATAAATTTTCTTTATATGCTACCGCTTTTGTAAGCTTAATATTTTTATCCCAAAGTTTTGGCCAGTCTTCCAAATCTATAGAATGTCCAAAGTTCTTTGCTCATACTATCATTGTTTCTTTCACTTGTTCTTCTTCCATCTTCCAGTTTAAAAGAAATGTATAGAGTTTTCTAATCAAATTCTCATCTGTTTTTAACAAAATTTTATCTAATGGGGTCTGTTCTTTGTAAAAACCTGTCGATTTTATATCTTTTTCATATCTTGTTTGAATTTGCAAATAGGACCACCATGTCAAGTCAATACCTTGTAGTTGTAAAGTTTGCCTGTCCTTAAGTTTTCCCTCTTTGTCCAAAATGTCTTTATAACTAACCAGTTTGTCATAGTTAATCAAATTTGGATAAGCAAATTGTTGAGAGCCACTCAGGTATTTTCATATATATTTTATGTTTAATTTTCTCCCATTCTGAAAGTAGTACATTTCTTATCACATGATTTTGAAAGTACTTATGTGATTTAGATTTCTCATACCATATAAAAGCATGCCAACCTAACTGAAGGTTGTGTCCCTCTAAATAAAGCAATCTTTTATTTCTCAATACAATCCATTCTTTAAGCCAAAGCAAAATAGCTGCTTGATAGTAAAGTCTCCAATCTGGAAGTCCAAAGCCCCCTCTATCCTTAGATTCTTTTTTTTTTTATTAAAATTTTTTAGATATTTTTACAAAAAGCAAAAAAAAAAAACAAAAAAAACAACCCTAACCCACCCACCCCAACCCTCCCTCTCCATCCCCCCCAACCTTCCCAGAGCTGAATATAGTCTTAATTAAAATTTTTAAAAATCTTTAAAAAATTGAAAAAGTATAAATCATAAATATATCTAAATACCTTACATAAACAATTTATAAAATAATTAACAATAAAATATATGTAAAAAAGGCATACGTATTAAAAAGAAAAAGTACTTAAAAGAAAAAGAGATAATAAAAAGAAAAGAGAAGAGAAAGAAGAAAAGAGATATAAAAAAGTACAATCTATAAAATATTAAAGTTTATATACAAGTTATTAGAAAGCTAAATGATATTTTTTTATATCCAGTTTATATTGTATAAAATTTATCCATTTTTCCCATACCGCAAAAAATTTCTCTTGCGATTGCTCCTTTAAGAAAGCCGAAATCTTTGCCATTTCCGCCAAATAAGAAACTTTTAAAAACCACTCTTGCAAGGTAGGCAAAGATTCCTTCTTCCAATATTGCCCTACTAACAGCCTAGCGGCCATAATCAAATTTAACATCAATATAACTTCCTTAGCATCACAATCAGTAACAATACCTAACAAAAACAATTGTGGGGTAAATTTTACCCTCTTTCTAAAAATTCTTTGAATATTCCACCATATCTTAATCCAAAAAACTTTTATATTTTTACACGACCACCAAATATGATAATAAGTAGCATCCAAACAACCACATCTCCAACATTTAGGCTGTAAGTCAGGATACATACAGGACATTTTTTGTGGATCAAGGTGCCATCTGTAAAACATTTTGTAAAAATTCTCCCTTAAGTTCTGGGCTTGTGTAAATTTAACATTCCTCACCCAGATGGTTTCCCAGGTATCTAGTAGAACTGGTTCACCAAAAGTTTGTGCCCATTTAATCATACATTCTTTAATTAGTTCTGGTTCTGAGTCCAGTTCTACTAGCACCCCATAAATTCTCTTAATGTGAGTTCGCCTTTGATCTTTTACTTGTTTAAAGAGATTTTCATCTTCTCTGAGCAGACCCACATTACGATCTATCTTCCATCTATCAGCTATTTGTCTATACTGAAACCATGAATATATAATATTTTCATGTGCTAAATCTTCCAAAGATTTTAACTGCCAATTTTTACCATCCCACCTGAGTAATTGCGCATAAGAAACACTATCCATCTTAACTCCTCTTCTTATCCCCTCTATCGCATGCCAAGGTATAGCCCATAATGGTATTTTAAACTCACTTTTATAATATTTCCTCCAAACCCGAAGTAAAGAGATCCTTATAATATGAGATTTAAAAACCCGATCCACTTTTTTATTAAAAATTAAATAGGCATGCCATCCAAAAAGTAAATCCCAACCCTCCAAATGGAGTATTTCTACATTTGTTAAATTAACCCAATCACTAATTAGTGTTAAAGCCACAGCATCATAATATAATTTCAGATTCGGTACCTTGAGTCCACCTCTCTCACGGAAGTCTTGCATAATTTTAAGCTTTACCCTTGGTTTTTTCCCTGCCCAAATAAATTTGTTAATACCTTTCTGCCATTCATTTAAATTAACCTCATTCTTTAAAATAGGTAACATTTGAAATAAAAAGAGAAATTTTGGCAGGACATTCATTTTAATCACTGCAATTCTTCCCATAAGAGATAACTGTAACTTCTCCCAATTTTTCAAATCTTTTTGTACCCTGACCCACAGCCTTTCATAATTGTTTTTATACAATTTTACATTAGAAACAGATAGGGTAACCCCCAGATATTTTATCTTATCAACAACTTCAAAGTCTGTCAGATTAACCAAAATCTGCTTATCCAAATTAGTCATATTTTTAGATAATATTTTAGTCTTATTGTTATTAATTTTAAAACCCGAAACCCGTCCATATTGGTAAATCAGTTGTAATAAATTTGCTACAGAATAGGTAGGTTGAGACAAAGTAACCACCAAGTCATCTGCAAAAGCTCTTAATTTATATTCTTTTTTGTTAACTTCTATTCCTTTTATTTCCTGCGACTCTCGAATTTTGATCAGCAAAATTTCCAAAGTTAAAACAAACAGTAACGGTGACAATGGACATCCCTGTCTTGTACCTTTTTCTATTGTAAAAACCTCTGACAAACCCCCATTAACAATAAGTTGTGCCGTTTGTTTTTGATATATAGCACCAAAAGCTTGTGATATTTTTTCTCCAAAATTCATTTCCTCAATTAATCTTAACATAAACTGCCAATTCAATTGATCAAAAGCTTTTTCAGCATCTAAAAATATCATATCATATCCTTAGATTCTTGTAACAATTTACATTTGATTCTCACTTTCTTTTTTTGACATATAAATCTTAAAATCATTGCATCTAAATCATCAAAAAAATTCTTAGTAAGTTTAATAGGCACTGTCTGAAATAGGAAAATTAGCTTTGGTAAAATGTTCATCTTAACCGTCGCTATTCTTCCTAGAAGTGATAATTGAAGATTTTCCCATCTTTCCAAATCTATTTTTATTTGTTTCATTAATCTCTCATAGTTATCTTCTTTTATTGTAGAATAATTCGCCGTTAAATAAATACCCAAATATTTGACTTTTTTAACTATTTGAAGATTTGTCATTTTAGCAAGTTGAATTTTCTGTTTGTCTGTTAAATTTTTTGTTATTACTTTAGTCTTTTCCCTGTTTATTTTCAGGCCAGCCACTTCTCCAAATTTCTCAATTTTCTGCAAGAGTTTATCAGCTGTTTGCAATGGCTCCTCCAGAATGAAGACCAAGTCATCTGCAAATGCCTGTAGTTTATATTTCTGGTCTTTAATCTCCAGACCTTTAATTTCTGTATCTTGCCTGATATTTCTTGCCAGAACCTCTAATGTAAGAATAAACAACAGAGGAGACAATGGGCATCCCTGTCTAGTGCCTTTTTTAATCTCAAATCCATCTGTGTAATCTCCATTTAAAAGTATTCTTGCTGTTTGTTTCTTATAAATTGCTTGAATTGCTTTGTTAAAATTTTCACCAAAGTCCATTTCTTGAAGTTGTTGAAACATAAATTGCCAATTTAAGTTATCAAATGCTTTTTGTGCATCAAGGAATATAAGTGCCATCTGGTTCCCTGGATGAATTTCATAGTACTCCAAGACGTTTAAAATAATCCTCAAGTTGTTCTTTGTCTGTCTTTTTGGTAAGAAACCATTTTGGTCTGGGTGTATAAATTCATTCAAAAAGTTTTTCATTCTTTCTGCCATTATTGCAGCAAAGATTTTGTAATCCACATTTAGTAGCGATATTGGTCTGTAATTTTTAATTAGTGTATGATCAGTATCTTCTTTAGGTATCAAAGTAATATTAGCTTCAGTCCATGAATCTGGTATTTTTGTCTGTGTAAAAACTTCATTACATAAGTCTTTCAAAGTTGGAGTTATAGTATCTTGTAACACTACATAGAATTCAGCAGGAAGACCATCAGGTCCTGGTGTTTTATCTTTCTTTTGCTTTTTTATTGCCTCTGTAATCTCCATCATTGAAACATTCTCATTTAACCTCTGACGCATATTCTCAGGAACCTTTGGGAGATTTGCTTCTTTTAAATAAGCCTGAATTGCATCTTTAGAAACCGTCTCCGCCTTATACAGTGTCTCATAATACTCCTTCATAATTGTTTTCATTAAGTCATTGTGACATTGTAGGTCACCGTCCGTATCCCGTAGCTTATTTATTAATCTCTTTTCTTTTTCTTTTTTTAATCTATATGCCAGCCATCTCCCAGGTTTATTGGCATTTTCAAAAAAAATTCTGTTTAGACTTTTTAATCTGTTGTGCCATTGTATTTGTCTCAAGTAAGTTTAACTTATGTTTTAATAGTTCCATTTGTATTTTCAACTTTTTCTTTTGAGGGTCTGACTGTAATTCAGCTTCCAACATACTAAATTGTTCTTTCAATCTATGTTGAGCAAGTTTCTTTTCCTTATTCTTTTTAGCAAGATAAGTTATGGCCAAGCCTCTAAAATATGCTTTTGCCGTGTCCCATACAATTTGAATAGAGGTTTCTTCTTTTTTATTGACTTTAAAAAAGAATTCCATTTCTTTTATTGCGAATTGTAAAAACTCCTTTTCTTTCAATATTTTTTTATTCAAGGACCATCTCAGTCTTTTCTTAAGTCCTTTCCAGGTAATTTTCATTGAATTATGGTCTGCCCAAATGTTAGATTCTATTTCAATTTCTTGTATCATGGCCTTTAAGTCCAAAGAAGTCCATATCATGTCAATTCTTGACCATGATTTATGTCTATTAGAATAAAAGGTATATTGTGCTTTTTCCGGGTACATCTCTCTCCAAATGTCCTGTATACAAAGTTCATCTTTCATTCTTAGAAAGGATTTAGGTAGAATATTACTTCCTTTTCCCCCCTGTTTATAACTTTTATAGTCCCGTACTGGATCAACAATTGCGTTAAAGTCTCCAAGTATACACAAGCTATGGTAATTTAAGTCCACAAGTTTATCATATAATTGCTGAAAGAATTGATCTTGCTTCTCATTGGGAGCTTATATCGCAACCATCAATATTTGTTTTTTATTCCATGTAATCTCGACCATCAGTATTCTTCCCTCTTCATCAGCATAAATTTGTTTTGGATTCATCTTTTCTTTTATATATAGAGCTATCCCTCTTTTCTTTTGTGATGTCAAGGAAAAATAAAGTTTACCAAGTTTTGATTGTTCAAATATTCTAGAATGTTGTAACTTAATGTGTGTCTCCTGGAGACAAATTATATCCATTTTTAGCCTTTGTAGTCTATGAAATATTTTACTCCTTTTTGATGGGGAGTTAAGACCATTTATATTTATTGAAAGAATTCCAATTTCCTCCATAGTTTCAGTTGTGTCGAGATCTCAATTTTCTAGGAGAGCTTATCTGTCTCTGATCTTTAGGCCTCACATCTTCCTCTGTTTGTGTTTCGATGTTCCTGCAGTCGTTTCCTCTGGTTTCTTAGGTTCCACCTCACCTCTCTCCAAGAAGTCTCTATGATTATTAAAGAAGTCCTCTGCTTGTTGTGGGGTGTTCAATCTATATCTTTTTGTGTCCCAAAAAATTAATAGTCCTTCTGGGATCAACCATCTGAAGTTCACTCCTTTACTGATCAATTTCCTCGTTAAGAATTGGTATTCTCTTTGAGCTTCTCTAATTCTTCTTGGGATCTGTTTGAGAACTACCAAATCTTTATCTTTGTATTTCAGAGGTTGGTCCCTCACTAGTCTCAGGATCTCATCCCGTACTGCTCTTTTGATGAATCTAACATGAACTTCCCTAGGCACTCTATTTCTTCTTGCATAATTTGAATTCACTCTATAGATTTGATCAACTTCTCTTTTGATTTGATCCATTTCCATTCCAAGCAAGTCCACCAATAACTCAGTCATCAATAGTAACAAGTTCTCATCACTCTCTTCTATCACATTTTGGAATCTTAGAAAATATGATGCGCATTCAAACTCCATCATTGCCATACTTTCTTCCAGCTCTGCATTAGATTGTGCCAATCTCTGATTTTCATCTTGGAGAGCCTCTAATTTCTGGTCTACTACTAGTGACTTGTCTTCAATATTTTGCATTCGTTGTTGAGTATCTGACATTGCCTGTTGAAAGGATTCCATTTTTTGATCCATCTTAAGCAGATCAATTTTCAAATCTTCAAGATCCTTTTTCATTTCCATTTTAGAGTCTTCAAAATCCTTTTTCATTTCCATTTTAGAATCCATAATTGCCTGGAGAATGGCTTGTGTATCCTTCTGCTGCATGTCTGGCTGTAAAAAAGTTGTAATCGATTTTTGAAGCACTGGACTAACTGAGATTGATGCAGGAGCAGAGGATCCCTTCCTTGCCCCTTTTGCCAAATTTCAAACACTCATCTTTATTGTATTTATTGTATTTATTTGTAATCCAACATCAAGCCCGATGGCCCAATTAATTGTAATCCAAGGGTAGGGCCCGATGGCCAGTTATATTCCACCAAAAAGCTCAAAGAAGAGGAAATAAAAAAAAACAAAAATATATATGTAATCCATAACCCTCAGAATAAAAATAAAAATAAAAATATCCAGCAATAGTAATATCAAAAAGTGGGGAAAAAAAAGGGATAGCAAATCTCTGGGCAAAAAAAGCAAATAGAAAAAGAAAAAAGATAAAAAATATGTTTATATCCACACAATAAGGCTGAGAAAAAAAGAGTAACAAATAAAAAAGAAGAGCAAAAAAGAAAAAGAAAAAAAGAAAAAAAGAATATTTGATTTATAATCCAAACGTAGACATAAAAAAAACTTCTTCTATGGTTCCCTTATTTTAAAGAGAATAAAATCAATCCACAAAGGGAATCAAACACCAAGCAAGAACAGAAAAAAACCAGAAAATAGAGAGAAGTCTCTCTTAGTAATCTTCAAACGAGGTAGGAATGTCTGAGCAGTCAGCCAAGTGTCTGGGCATTGAGCCAAACACCACAGCTGTATCAACAAAGATAGTGTAACCAAAAAGAAAAAAAAAGTGTAGCAGGAGAACAAAGGAAAGAAATTGCAAGAATAACCACCAGGGGATGCTGTTTCTTCCCTTACCATTTACTTAGGGAGAAAGTAAAAAAAAAGAGAAAGTTCCATCAGTCAATACACAAAACTAACATTCCAAAAAGTTCTAAGAAAGAGCAGTTAAGGTGGCTTTTTCCAATTAGAATAATAATACGTCTTTCTTCTCCTCTATAGCAACAAATCCCCTCCTCCCTCTCCCCTTAGGCTTCCAGCTTATCGTTAAAGGCAGGCAATTTTCTTAAGGATCCATTTTGCATCAAAAACTAATATCATCTCACCCGGATCAGTTGCTTGTTTCCTTAAACAGCTGACTCCTGTCTCCGATGATCTGTTGAAGATGGCGGCAGACACAAAGCTCTCCGCCTTTCTCTCGCCAGTTCCAGAGGCTATTTTGAGCCAGCTCCCTTTCCTCAAAGAATTCACCTCTCGGTGGCCACCCCTCCAGGGTGGCATTCAGCCCTAATGGGCCCGCCAGCAACAGAAATTCGGACCCTGGGCACAGAGAGTTTGTGTCCCAGGGTTTAGGACCAACAACGTCACTGGAAATCCTCTCGGGTCTTTGTCTTTCTAATCTCATCAGCTCCAAGCTTCCTGGCTCAAGTCTTTCTGAATGAATCACCAAATCTGCATTTCTATAGAGCTGGCCTCTGCCTGGGGCAGGGAGAGGGGCTGGGGCTGGTTTCTGTCTTTTAAGATTTTCTTTCTCCATTACTGTATTCCTTTGGGAAATATAATATTCTGCTTTATAATATTCCCAAAAAATTTCTTTCTTGGGGGTGTGTGCTGTCTTTCCACATGGTTCAGCAGTAAAGGCAGGAAAGAAATTAATAGAGTGTGGAATCTGATGAGGATCTCACACAAAGTCACAGTAAGTCTGCACCCAAAGAACTTATTACAAATCAAATAATAAGGCTTATTGTGTGTGGGGGGGTTAAACATAAAATGGTTGTGTAACTAATCTACAAGGGCATGCTATTCAGAGTGTAGGAAGTCAGCACCCCCCCACAGAGAAGGAAATATTTGGGGGGATATTAAAAAGGCAGAATATTATATTTCCCCAAAGGAATAATGGAAAAAATCTTAGGCAGAAACCAGGCCCCAGTCTCCTTCCCCCAGGCAGAGGCCAGGTTTTAGAAATGCAGATTTGGGGCCACATATTCATAAGCAAAATGCCTTCAGCCACAGCCCTAGAGAAGCAGGACATGACCTTTAGGACACAATAGGACTAACCCACCACCATTAGAATACCAAAAGGGCACTCAAGCTCAGGTCAAAGTACATGCCACAGGAACAGGAAGAACCTCATGATGGCGGCAGCATAGGAAGCAGTATCAGTTCATGGGGAGAGAAGTTACTAAACTAAGTAGGAAGGTGCAAGGAGGGGGGGGAAGGGAGGAAAAAGGAGCAGAAAGTTAGATAAGGAAGATAGAAAGAATAAAGGAAAAGAAAAAATTGGGGTAAGGAGGAAATCACTAGCAAAACAGCAGTGCAGTGCATGAATGGCTACATGTGGAGTTGGAGGCAGCTGGCAACAGAGAATGATAGATCCAGCTCAGGAGCCTAACTAAGCAGCCCAGTGCTGGAAAAGAGGCAACTGAGAGCAGCGAACTGGCAGCTGAACAGCAGACAAGAAGGGATGCTGTTGGAGGAAGCGAACTGAGAGATCAGCAGCCTCCCCCCCCCCCCCCCCCCCCCGCTTCCTGCTAGCCTGGCAGCCCGTCTGCCAGAGGACAAAGGGCCTGGAGCAACCCATCCAACAAAGGGAACTGGTGGCTGTGAGAAATTGGTGCTGCCAGAATCTGTGGAGGGGAGAAACGCAGCAGCAGCAGCAGAGACGGGGAGCACAGCAGCAGCAACAGAGGCACATCAAGCTAGAGAGCTTTGATCTCTAAAGCTGAGTGGTTGGCTGAGCAGAGCAGACCAGACAGCAGAGCTGAGCTGACCAGAAAGCTGAATGGCAAGGCCTTACCAGAGCAGAGTCAAAGCCAAAAAGACCCGAGCACCGAAAGACAGAATGGAGCTGGCAGAGAAAACAAGAGGCCGAAGCAGTGAACAATGGAAGTGAAGGCAACAATTAAGTTTGAGGTCCCAATAGGAAGGGAGGAAAGACCCCAGTAGAGAATAAAAGGCCAGAAAATAAAAGATAAATAAATAGACAAATAATAAGGACAAGAGTAGAACATTAGAAATCAAGGAAGAATAGGATTAATAAAGAGGCAAATATTAAATAATAACGTAGGGAGGAATTGGAGTTCAAAAACTTTTTAAAAATAGAGGGAAGAAAAGGATAAATAAAACTAGCATAATCGTTGTTGTTGTTGTTGTTAATTGCGAAGTCGTGTCCGACCCATCACGACCCCATGGACAACGTTCCTCCAGGTCTTCCTGTCCTCTACCATCTTCTGGAGTCCATTTAAATTCACACCTACTGCTTCAGTGACTCCATCCAGCCATCTCATTCTCTGTCGTCCCCTTCTTCTATTGCCCTCAATCTTTCCCAGCATTAGGCTCTTCTCCAGTGAATCCTTCCTTCTCATTAGGTGGCCAAAGTACTTGAGTTTCAACTTCAGGATCTGGCCTTCTAAAGAGCAGTCAGGGTTGATCTCTTCTAGGACTGACCGGTTTGAACGCCTTGCAGTCCAAGGGACTCGCAGGAGTCTTCTCCAGCACCATAGTTCAAAGGCCTCAATTCTTTTGCGCTCAGCCTTTCTTATGGTCCAACTTTCACAGCCATACATTGCAACTGGGAAAACCATGGCCTGGACTATACGCACTTTTGTTGGCAGGGTGATGTCTCTGCTTTTTAGAATGCTGTCTAGATTTGCCATAGCTTTCCTCCCCAGGAGCAAGCGTCTTTTAATTTCTTGGCTGCAGTCCCCATCTGAGGTGATCTTTGAGCCCAGAAAAATAAAATCTGTCACAACCTCCATTTCTTCCCCATCTATTTGCCAGGAATTGAGAGGGCCGGATGCCATGATTTTGGTTTTCTTAATGTTGAGTTTCAAGCCAACTTTTGCACTCTTCTTCTTCACCCGCATCAAGAGGCTCTTTAGTTCCTCTTCACTTTCTGCCATTAGAGTGGTATCATCTGCATATCTTAGGTTGTTGATATTTCTCCCGGCAATCTTAATTCCAACTTTTGATTCATCTAGCCCTCCCTTTCTCATGATGTGCTCTGCATATAAGTTAAATAGGCAGGGCGACAGTATACAGCCTTGGCCGGACTCCTTTTCCAATTTTGAACCAATCAGTGGTTCCATGTTCGGTTCTCACTGTTGCTTCTTGACCCGCATATAGGTTTCTCAAGAGACAAATGAGATGGTCTGGTACTCCTATCTCTTTAAGAACTTGCCACAATTTGTTGTGATCCACACAATCAAAGGCTTTTGCATAGTCAATGAAGCAGAAGTAGATGTTTTTCTGGAACTCCCTAGCTTTCTCCATGATCCAGCGTATGTTGGCAATTTGATCTCTAGTTCCTCTGCCTCTTCGAAATCCTGCCTGTACTTCTGGTAGTTCTCGATCCACATACTGCTGGAGTCTAGCTTGTAGGATTTTAAGCATAACTTTACTAGCATGTGAAATGAGTGCAATGGTGCGATAGTTTGAACATTCTTTGGCATTGCCTTTCTTTGGAATTGGAATGTAAACTGACCTTTTCCAATCCTGTGGCCACTGTTGAGTTTTCCAAATTTGCTGGCAAATTGAGTGTAGCACTTTTACTGCATCGTCTTTTAAGATTTTGAATAGCTCAGCTGGAATACTGTCACCTCCACTAGCTTTGTTGTTGCTCAGATTTTCTAAGGCCCATTTCACTTCACATTCTAGGATGTCTGGTTCGAGGTCAATGACCATCTCATTGTGGTTATCTGGGATGTTAAGCTCATTCTTGTATAGTTCTTCTGTGTAGTTTTGCCATCTCTTCTTAATCTCTTCTGCCTCTGTTAGGTCTCTGCCATTTTGGTCCTTTATCATGCCCATCTTTGCATGAAACGTTCCCTTCATATCTCCAATTTTCTTGAAGAGATCTCTGGTCCTCCCTATTCTGTTGTTTTCTTCTATTTCTTTGCACTGTTCATTTAAGAAGGCATTCTTATCTCTTCTAGCTACTCTCTGGAATTCTGCATTCAATTGGGTGTATCTTTCTCTTTCTCCTTTGCCTTTCACTTCCCTTCTTTCCTCAGCTATTTGCAAAGCTTCCTCAGACAGCCATTTTGCTTTCTTGCATTTCTTTTTCTTTGGGACGGTTTTAGTTGCTACCTCTTGTACAATGTTGCGAACTTCCATCCATAGTTCTTCAGGCACTCTGTCTATCAGATCCAGTTCCTTAAGTCTATTTGTCACCTCTACTGTATATTCATCAGGAATATGATTTAGTTCATACCTGAGTGGCCTAGTGCTTTTCCCTACTTTTTTCAATTTAAGCCTAAATTTTGCAATGAGAAGCTCATGATCTGAGCCACAGCCAGCTCCTGGTCTTGTTTTTACTGACTGTATAGAGCTTCTCCATCTTTGGCTGCAGAGCACATAGTCAATCTGATTTCTATGTTGACTGTCTGGTGATGTCCATGTGTAGAGCCGTCTCTTGGGTTGTTGGAAAAGAGTGTTTGTTATGACCATCGTATTCTCTTGACAAAATTCTATTAGCCTGTGCCCTGCTTCATTTTGTACTCCAAGGCCAAACTTGCCTGTTATTCCGGTTATCTTTTGGCTTCCTACCTTAGCATTCCAATCCCCCATGATGATAAGGACATCATTTTTTGGTGTTAATTCTATAAGGTGCTGTAGGGCTTCATAGAACTGGTCAATTTCATCCTCTTCAGCACCAGTGGTTGGGGCATAGATTTGGACTACTGTGATATTGAATGGTTTGCCTTGGATTCGAATTGAGATCATTCTGTCATTTTGAGGATTGTATCCCAGTATTGCTTTTCCTATTCTTTTATTGACTATGAAGGCTACTCCATTTCTTCTGAGGGATTCTTGCCCACAGTAGTATACCTGATGGTCATCTGAGTTAAATTCACCCATTCCTGTCCATTTTAGTTCGCTGATTCCTAAGATGTCGATGTTCAGTCTTGTCATCTCTTTTTTGACTACGTCTAGCTTGCCTTGATTCATGGATCTTACATTCCAGGTTCCTATGGAGAAAAAATCTTTACAGCATCGGACTTTCCTTTCACCACCAGATATATCCACAGCTGAGCGTCCTTTCGGCTTTGGCCCAGTCGCTTCATTCTTTCTGGCACTACTAGTACTAGCCCTCTGCTCTTCCCCAGTAGCATATTGGACACCTTCCGACCTGAGGGGCTCATCTTCCAGCGTCATATCTTTTTTCCTTTTAGTACTGTCCATGGGGTTTTCATGGCAAAGATACTGGAGTGGTTTGCCATTTCCTTCTCCAGTGGATTACATTTTGTCAGAACTCTCTGCTATAACCTGTCCGTCTTGGGTGGCCCTGCACGGCATAGCTTATAGCTTCATTGAGTTATGCAAGCCCCTTCGCCACGACAAAGCAGTAATCCATAAAGGGGAGCATAATAGTAAGAAAGTTAAATAAATAAAAAGGTGGAAAAATGAGCACAAACAGGGAGAGAAAAAGGATAGAAAAAAAATAGGCATAATTACCTAGAACAGAGAAGGTAGAAACAAGGCTAACAGCAAAGCACATCCACCAACCAAAAAAGAGGGCTTTTCAAACAAATTCATGGAACAGGTGACTGATACTATTGTGGTATGCAATACATGTTCCATGTATGTGCTTATGCCCAAAGAACACCGGAATTATACCTGCATTAATTGTAAAGTATCTGAACTACTGTACTAGAGGAAAAAATAAGGGACTTAGAGGCAACTCTAGCCAAACTCCAACCTACGCAAGAAAGCTATACCCAAACTGAACCAAATAATGAACAAATAACTCCCAGAAGATTTGACCCTACTGATAATACCTTGGAGGATGACAAATGGAGGTATGTCACACATAGAAGGAAACACAAAACTCAAAGAAAGAAGCAGCATACATCTAACAAACCCTTACTGCCCAATCTAACCCAACCAGAAGCAGCCCTATTAAAACTGAACAATCCAACTTTACTATTATTATTATTATTATTATTATTATTATTATTATTAATTTAACTCCCTAAATGGAAATATGCAGACCCACAACCTCCCCCCAAAAGAAAACATGCAGACACCTAGCAAAGAAACATCACCAAATATCTCTTAAAATTCACATCAACAAACACACCTGAGATAAAAAAGCACCCGAGACTGCACCCCCCCAAAAAAGGAAGGCGAGTGTTGGTAATAGGAGATTCTAATCTCAAAGGAACAGAACCAGCCATCTGCAGACCGGACATGCAAACCAGGGAGGTATGTTGTCTCCCTGAAGCAAAAATCAAAGATGTGGCCGAGAACCTAACCAAAATACTTAGTTCCACAGGTTACTACCCTTTCCTCCTCCTTCTCATTGGGACGAATGACACAACAAAGAACCTGAGTACAATAGTGAGAGATTATAAGCAACTAGGCAATAAAGTCAAGAAGCTAGGAGCACAAGTAGTGTTCTCATCAGTACTCCCAACGAAAGCTTGAGGGGAAAAAGAATTCTAGAAATAAACCACTGGCTAAAGGGTTGGTGTCACCAAGAAAACTTGGGTTTCCTGGACCATGGACTGCATATCCTACGCAAAGGACTCTTGGCAAGGGATGGGCTGCACCTCACGAAAACAGGGAAAAATGTACTCGGAAAAGACTGGCCCAACTCATCAGAAGGGCTTTAAACTAAAATTGAGGGGAAAGGGTGACCAATCTTTAGAATCTCTAGAACACAAAACCAATGATAAATCCCAAGAAAACAAATCAAACAATGAGGTAGGGAGTGATGAGAAAAAAAAAACTCAAACAACAATTAGGAGATGCAGGAAACATACCCACGAACAGGCATAAAAGTCTTAAATGCTTATATACAAATGCCCAAAGCTTGGGGAACAAACAGGGTGAACTAGAAGCAATAGTACATGAGGGTATGTATGACGTAGTTGGCATTAAAGAAACATGGTGGGATGAAACCCATGACTGGAATGTACAGAAGGATGGATACAAATTGTTCAAAAGAAAAGGGTTTACAAAAAGAGGAGGGGGAGTTGCATTATATGTAAGAAAACACTACATATCTACAGCAATGCACAAGATCAAAGATAAAATCCCTCCAGAAAGTATATGGGTCAATATAAAAGGAAAAAAAAACTTGCCAAAAGTGTATATTACAGGCCACCCAACCAAGCAGAAGAAATAGATGAACTCTTTGCCAACCAGTTAACAAACGTATGTAGGAAGTATACCACAGTAGTAATAGGAGACTTTAACTACCCTGATATCAACTGGGAGACAAACTTTGCAGCAAATGGGAGATCAAACAGATTCCTAACCAACTTAGCCGACACCTTTGTCATCCAAAAGGTGGAGGAGGGAACTAGAAGTAAAGCTATACTGGACCTAATTCTTACTAATAGAGAAGAAGTGATAAAGGGAATTGAAGTTGCCGGAACCTTGGGTGAAAGTGACCACGTCGTACTGGAATTTAATATAATGCAAACACAAGCAAGAGAAAATAATCCATCCAGTGTCTTAAACTTCAAAACAGCTGTTTTTAACAAACTCAGAGAGAACCTAGGAAAGATCCCATGGATGAAAATCCTAAAGGGGAAAACAACCCAAGAAGCGTGGGAAACTCTGAAAAATATGAACATAAAAGCCCAGTCCAACACAATACCGCTAAAAAAGAAAAACAAGAAATCCAAGAAGAAACCAGCATGGTTGCACAAAGATCTCTCTGATAAACTGAAAGACAAAAAGGATAAGTACAACAAATGGAAAGAGGGAAACATAACTAAGGCAGAATATCAGCAGATAGCTTGAATCTGCAAAGTTGAAGTCAGGAAAGTAAAGGCTCAGAATGAACAAAGACTTGCAACAAAAGTCAAAGATAATAAAAAAACGTTTCTTTCAACATATAAATAACAAAAAAAAAGTCAAGGAAACAGTCAGTCCACTAAAGAGAGAAGATGGCAAGGAAGTAACAGGCAGTAGAGCAGTGGTTCTCAACCTGTGGGTCGGGACCCCATTTGGGGTCGAATGACCATTTCACGGGGGTCGCCAAACAACGCAGTCCGCCATTTCCCCCCCCCCCCCCTTTTCCTTAGCTGTGCTACTCCCTTTTATTCTATTGGCTTTTGAAAGCCAATAGAATAGACTCTCTTGAATAGAGTCTAATTCTATTGGCTTTCAAAAGCCAATAGGAATTGTCCAGGCTGTCTCTGCCCTGCTGAGCCCGCCAAAAGTCCCATTCTGCAAACGGTGCTGCACCAGTTGAGTAGTCCTCGATTTACAACCGGTTGAGTAGTCCTCGACTTACGACAGGTTGGGGGTCACGGCATTAAAAAGGTTGAGAACCACTGCAGTAGAGAGAAAGCAGAGCTGCTTAACTCATTCTTTGCATCAGTCTTCACGCAAAAAGAAACTATAGCCCAACATACCAAAAACATAACTGTAAAAGACAAACTAGAAATAAAAATTAAAATAAGCAAGAAAATGGTAAGAGAACACCTATCCAACCGTGACGAATATAAATCACCGGGACCTGACAGATTATATCCCAGAATTCTGAAGGAGCTAGCAGATGTTATCTCAGAACCATTGTACCATATCTTTCAAAAATCCTGGAGCACCGGGGAACTACCTGAGGATTGGAAAAGGGCTGATGTGGTAAACCACAACCTAGTGCTTGGTAAGCTAGAAAAAAGTGGAATAAACAACATCACCACCAGATGGATTTGTAGCTGGCTGACAAACTGTACTCAATGAGTAGTCCTCAATGGTAAAACATCCACATGGAGAGAAGTAGGCAGTGGGTTACCACAAGGCTCCGTCTTAGGCCCAGTACTCTTCAATATCTTCATTAATGACTTAGATGAGGGAATAGAAGGGGAGCTCATCAAATTTGTAGATGACACTAAGCTGGCAAGAATAGCCAACACCCCAGAAGACAAGCTCAGGATCCAAAAAGATCTTGAGAGACTTGTACAATGAGCCCTCTCCAACAAAATGAAATTTAACATGGAGAAAAGTAAGGTTTTGCACCTGGGCAGGAAAACCAAAGGTACAAGTACAGATTAGGCGAAACCTGGCTCAAAAACAGTAACTGTGAGAGGGACCTTGGAGTCCTAGTGGATGATTACTTAAACATGAGCCAGCAGTGTGCAGCAGCAACCAAAAAAGCTAATACAATCCTGGTTTGTATAAACAGAGGCATAGACTCAAGATCACACGAAGCATTAGTACCACTTTATAAAATCCTAGTAAGACCACACCTGGAATACTGCAACCAATTTTGGTCACCATACTACAAAAAAGATGTTAAGACTTTGGGAAAAGTTCAGAGAAGAGCAACTAAAATGATCAAAGGCCTGGAGACTAAAATATATGAAGAACAGCTGCAGGACTTGGGTTTGGCTAGTCTAAAGAAAAGAAGAAATGGGGGTGACAGGATAGCAGTATTCCAGTATTTGAGGGGCTGCCACAAAGAAGAGGGGGTCAAATTATTCTCCCAAGCACCAGAGGCAGGACAAGAAACAATGGTTGGAAACTGATCAAAGAGAGAAGCAACCTAGAATTAAGGAGAAACTTCCTGACAGTGAGGACAATTAACCAGTGGAACAGCTTACATTCAGAAATTGTGGGCGCTCCATCTCTGCAGGTTTTTAAGAAGAGACTAGACAGTCACTTGTATGAAATGATATAGGTTCTCCTTTTTGAGCAAGGGGCTGGACTACAAGACCTCCAAGGTCCCTTCCAGCTCTAGTCTATTCTAAGTACAAAGCCACAGGAACAGGAAGAACCTCAAATACAAAGCCCAAAAAGGTATAAAAACCCACTGCTCCCAGCTCCATTTTGTCAGCTTTCCCAGAACCACATGCTGTTGGTTCTTTTCTTCAATAAACAGAACCTTCTTTCCTAAGCACTCTCCATTTTGTTTATTCCCGGCTTGGGCTGGACCTGAAGATTTTTCTTTCAAGAATTTGGCACCCAGGATGGGACTTCAAGCTAACCTCACCAATCAACTGGGCCTGGGTAAGCTTCCATCTGGCCGGCAGCAGACCCCTTGTTTCTGTGGGTAGGTTTCCCAGACCCTGCCCATTTGGAGCAAGGGTAGGAAAGGGAGTTTTAAGTTTGAGCACAAGGGCTGCTTTGGAAAGAAGGTGAGTACCTCTAAATTTTAACTTTTAAAGCCCATGGGAGCAAGGGAAATGTGTGCACGTCTGTGTGTGAGAGTGAGAGGACCCTTCTCCGAATCACAGTTGGATCCTGTTCCCTCTGGCCTTTCCTAATCGCAAAAAGGATCTGTTCAACTGACAGACCCTGGAAAGCATGGGGGTGTAAGGACCCACCCCACTTTGCATCTTAAGAAGACAGAACTCTTGGAATATTTCTTCCAACAGGCATCCTTTATGAAGAGAAAATGGTTATAGGCGTTCTAGACAGGACTTGGGGGCCAAGCCCTATGGTTCAAGGTTTTAAGGGGTTCCCAGCAAACCCACCCCACCCCACCATCCTTCCAGTGACAATCCCAGGCGTTACATTTCCACCCCCTTTTCCTCACTGCTGGCAGAAGGGAGACTTCAGAGGGGAGTAGATGAAAGCTGATGGCCCCATTGTTATGTGTAGTCCTTTTGGTGGTATCCACATTCAGTCCCTTTTGAAGTTGTACCGAAGGAAATGAGGGCCATAAACCCCTTTGTTCACCCCACTTCCCCTTCATCGTATGACAGAATCCAGAGAGGACAGAAATGGGGTTTTCCATAGTCGATAACTAGAGATGAAATATAATTGGATTCTGAAATCCTGCTCCCTTAAAAATAAGATAGATCCACCTGAAAGAAAAACAAAACAGGTATAAAATTTAGTCCGGCTTTTTAGGGTACTCTGTGTGAAACTTCTTTAATAGCTTCAGGGCTCTGAAATGACATTTATGGACCCACTCATTTTGTGAGGCAAGGAGGTGTTTCCATGCAACTAGATACTGAGTCGCTCCATGATATCTCCTAGAGTCTAGGATTTCCTTTATTTCGAAGTGTTGTTCACCCTCCACCATGATTGGAGGTGGTGGTGGGGGGATTTTTGGCCGTAACGATGACTGATGCTCTCTTTTCAGCAAGCTGCAATGAAAAATTGGGTGTATTTGCCTGAGATTTTGGGGTAATTCTAATTCTACTGTTACTGGGTTTATGATTCTTTTAATTGGAAAAGGCCCTATATATTTTGGTCCAAGTTTTTTTACAGGGTTGTAGGGACTTTAGGTATTTTGTAGATAAGTACACCATTTCTCCTATAATGAATGGTGTAGGCTCAACCCTTTTTTTATCGGCTTGTGCTTTGTATGCCTGCCTAGCTTCATCTAGTGCTTTTCTAAATATTGGCCAGGTGTTTTGTAATTGTTCCATCCATTCTTTCAGTGATGGGATCGCCAGTTCGTTTGGGGTTAATTCTGGCATGGGGTTGAAACATTGACTGGTGGCTATTTGAAAAGGACTGTAACCTGTGCTGGAGTGGACTGCATTATTGTAAGCAACTTCCGCGAAAGGGAGTAGGTCTGTCCAATTTGTTTGCTGAAAATTAATAAAACATCTTAAATATTGCTCAAGTACTGAGTGACAACGTTCTGTTTGTCCATCCCCTTGTGGATGATGGCTAGATGTCAGTCCCTGAGTGGTCCCTAAGAGGGATAAAAATTCCTTCCAAAATGCAGACATAAATTGCACTCCCCTATCAGAGATGATGCGTTGGGGTGCCCCATGCAATCTGTAAATATGCTAGATGAAAAGTTTCGCTAAGGCTTTTGCAGTGGGAATTTTTTGGCAAGGGATAAAGTGCACCTGTTTGGAAAACAAGTCCGTGACCATCCAGACAACAGTATTCCCATTGCTTTCTGGTAATTCCACTATAAAATCCATGGCTATTTCCCTCCAGGGGGCTGAGGGATTTGCCACCATTTGTAACAGTCTGGGCGATTTCCCTTGCAACCTCTTTGCAGTTGCACACTTTGGGCAGCTGGCAATGTAACTTTCTATGTCCTTTTTTATGGATGGCCACCAAAATTGCCGTTTAATTAAGTGTAATGTTTTTACAAATCCAAAATGCCCTGCTAATTTTGTGTCATGGCAAAGCTGCATGAATGTGACTTTTTGGGTTGTTGGTATATATAACTTTTCCCCCACCCAAGGCAGCCCGTCTCTCATTGTGCACACATTTTTGTTTTTCTGGAACCATTCATCTGTTTCCAAACTTTTCCGGAATTCAATTCCGGTTTGGCTGCCCAGCTGTGGTTTTAATTTAGCTTGGGCTCTGGTGGTTACTGGCGCTGCCAGTTGTGATTCTACCATCATCGGTTTAGAGTCAGTGGCTCGCGTGCTGTTATATTGGGGCATGCGAGATAGTGCATCTGCCAGGAAGTTCTTTCCCCCCGGCAAATGCTTGAGAGTAAATTGGAACTGGTGAAAATGCTGGGACCAGCGGGCTTGCTTGGGGTTGAGCTTCCTGGGTGTTTTCAGGGCTTCCAAATTTTTGTGGTCAGTCCACACCTGGAAGGGGATTTTGTTGCCTTCAAGGAACTGGCGCCACGTGAGTAATGACCAACGTATCCCGTATGCCTCTTTCTCCCATATGGGCCAGTGCTGTTCCGTTTCCGTGAGTTTCTTGGATGTATATGCACAGGGTTGCAATACCCCTTCATCGTTTTCTTGTAATAGTACAGCCCCAACTACCACATCACTTGCATCTGCCTGTATTACGAAGGGCTTATCCATGTCTGGGTGCTTCAGTACTGGTTTGGCAGAGAAAAGTCTCTTTAAATTCTCAAACGCTGCTTGGCACTCCATTGTCCATGTTAGTGGCTGGCTAGGTTTTACTTCATTTTTAGTAAGTTTGTGAGGGGCAGGGCTATCTGGGCAAATGAGGGGATGAATTGACGATAAAAGTTTGCGAAGCCCAGGAAACTTTGCAGTTGCTTTCTTGTGCGGGGTGGTGCCCATTCTAATACTGCTCTGAGCTTCTCTGGGTCCATTTCAATGCCCTGTGGGGATATGCGATAACCTAGGTAGTCTATCCTTTCCTGGTGGAATTTGCATTTTGAGAGTTTGGCATATAGGTGGGCGGCTCGCAGTTTCTTTAAAACTGCTCTGACTAGGTTGACATGTTCCTCTTTTGATTCGGTGAAGATAAGAATGTCGTCTAAGTAAACCAGGACCCTCTTAAATAGGTGCTCCCTTAGAACGTCATTGATTAATTGCATAAATACTGCAGGGCCCCCTTGTAATCCAAATGGCAAGACTTTGAATTGAAAGCACCCCATGGGGCAGTTAAATGCGGTCTTCCATTCATCCCCTTCCTTAATTCTCACGCAATAGTAAGCTTTCCTTAAGTTTAGAAAAAATTTTCCCTTTCGAGAGGTGTCACAACATGTCCTTCATGAGGGACAGAGGGTATAGGTTGCTTTCACTGATTGTATTCAGGGCCCTATAATCCACGCATAAACGTAAAGTTCCGTCCTTCTTCTCTCTAAAGAGGACCGGGGCAGCCACTTTAGGCTTGGCTGGCTCAATGAACCCCCTTTCTAGGTTTTTCTTTATGAATCTTTCCATTTCCTCCTTCTCCTTTGGGCTCATAGAGTATAATCTGGGCTTTGGAAGTTTTGCCCCAGGCTTGAATTCAATGGCACAGTCTGTGGGTTGGTGGGGGGGAGCTCATCCACCCTCTCCTCACTGAAAACCTCAGCAAGGTCTCTGTATTCCTCTGGTATTTCTGGTAGTCCCTTTTCCTCTCCCATGGATACTTTTCCTGTTCTTGATTCTGGTAGCCCCCCCTTGGGATTTTAAGTCCATAGGATCCCCCTTAGGGAATTTGATTTCTGCCATCCTCCAATTCACCCAGGGGTTCCATTTTTTTAACCATTCCATCCCTAGGATCATTGGGCATTCCATGCCTGGGGTCACCACAAACATTATTTCTTCCTCGTGTTTGCCCAGGGAGAGGTGTATTGGTAAAGTGGCTAGGGTAGCTGGCACACCCCCTGCTATGGACCCATCTAACTGGCCAAATGAGATTGGTTGTTCCAGTTTCCTCGACGGAATGCCCAGGTTCCCCACTAGTGTCGGGCTAATGAGGCAGCGGGTGCAGCCGAAGTCTATTAAGGCTTTCACCTTCATGGCTTTGGGCATGGGGGGAATTAATATAGTCACTGTCTTGAGGATGGGTGCAATGCGTCCACTTACCAGGGGTTCACCCTCCGAGCTGTCGTCTGAGGCGTCCACCGGCCCTGCAGTGTAGGCTGGAGTTCTTTCCCCCTGATTAGCAGAGGTGGGGGATTCCACAGCCTCCATCATTCTCATGGCAGGTTCTTTTGGCTTAGCTGGAGACTTTCCAGATTTGCTGGCTGGTGATCTGTCTGGGTTGTGCTGGGGGGCTTTTGAGCGGCATTCTACAGCCCGATGCCCTTCTCTCCCACACTTGAAACACCCCATTTGCTTCTTGGCCATAGCCAATGGTTTCACTGGTTCGTGTGTCAACTCAGGCGGTGAGTGGCTCCATTGTTTTCCTCGGTGGTGCCTCTTCAATATGTCGATCTCTGCTTCCTCTGCCAAGACGTACCATTCCTCAAGTTGGTGTGGGTCCCCACGGGGCAGGCAAGCGTCATATAGGTCATAATTTAGTCCGTCTTTGAAATGGCTAAGGAGGATGTCTTCTGGCCAGTTCAGTTTGCTGGCAATGGCCCGGAATTCTTGCGTATATTTGGCTACCGGGCGTTTGCCTTGCCTCATCGTTTTGATCCTTTCGCGGGCTTTGTGATCAGCCAGGGGGTCCTCAAATCGCCTTCTCAGAGAGGACATGAAACGGTTGAAGTCGTTGAGCTCTGGGGCATTGGAGTCATGCAAGTTCACCACCCAAACTGCGGCCGGCCTGTCCAGGGCAGATTGCACAATCCAGATATGGGCTTTGTCGCTGGGGATGTCCCGCCCGTATTCCTCCATGTAGCTGAGGACTTGGGTTAGGAAAAACCCCAAGCGTGTTGGCTCCCCCTTGAATTTCACGTCCAGTGGCGGGAGTCTTTGAATGGACCACTGCCTTCATTGTCGGTGGTAGTGTCTTCCATCCAGATCGCCATCTGTGGGTCGGCGGAGAGTGGGGACTCCTGGATCAGCAGATGTCCCCAGGGCTGCAGGTTCCACTTCCCCCTTGGTGTCTCTCCCTTTGTGGCTCCAGGAGCTGGGGCGGCTGTAGGGCTCAGAATTCTCCTCTCCTAGGGAAGTGAGAGTTCTCTTCATCAGGTCGATAGCTTTCTATAGGATCCAGCCTGAGTACAGTGCCCAGCTCCCTTCCTCTTCACTTGCGTGCAGGGATTTCTCCATCTCCTGCTTTCATTCTGGTTGGTTGGCCCCCCGTCTCAGGGTCACCTTTCTTGATTTCTTTTCCCACTCGCCTTTCTTTCCAACGCTCATTGACCACCGAGGTTTGTGGTCCCGTGTCTCCACCACCTCTTCTCCTGAGGAATCTGACCTCTCAGATCCCAACATCTGGCAGGGTTTCAGTTGGGGCAGCGGCTCCCTTTCCGGGGAGTTTTCTCCCTTCCTTGCTCCGCCGTCTGACATGGTAATTTTTGCAAAGTCCCCCAGCAAGGTTCTCCCTTCCAGGTGGACTAATTCTGCAAGTCCTGTCTAATGTAAGGACCCACCCCACTTTGCATCTTAAGAAGACAGAACTCTTGGAATATCTCTTCCAACAGGCATCCTTTATGAAGAGAAAATGGTTGCAGGTGTTCTAGACAGGACTTGGGGGCCAAGCCCTATGGTTCAAGGTTTTAAGGGGTTCCCAGCAACCCCACCCCACCCCACCATCCTTCCAGTGACAATCCCAGGCATTACATTTCCACCCCTTTTTCCTCACTGGCGGCAGAAGGGAGACTTCAGAGGGGAGTAGATGAAAGCTGATGGCCCCATTGTTATGTGTAGTCCTTTTGGTGGTATCCACATTCAGACCCTTTTGAAGTTGTACCGAAGGAAATGAGGGCCATAAACCCCTTTGTTCACCCCCCTTCCCCTTCATCGTATGACAGAATCCAGAGAGGGCAGAAATGGGGTTTTCCATAGTCAATAACTAGAGATGAAATATAACTGGATTCTGACAGGGGGTTGGCCAGAGTGTAGGACCTTTTGTTAGGAAAAAGGGAGAGAGTGTGTGAAAATGGAATGGAAGGGAAAAATGAGAGAGTTGGATTTGGGCAACCAACTGGGAAGTCAGTAAGCAAAGCCTTAGTTAGGAGGTGCTTAAAGGTGCAGGTCCTCCCAGACTCTCCTGAGTCTGAAAACCATGGGCAGGAAAAGTGTGAGCAGGAAAAGTGTGAGCAGGAAAAGGCCGTTGGAAAGAGGTGCCCATACTCACTGCGTTGGGGAGCAGCAGGTCCTCCCGGACCCCATTTTGGTCTGAAAACCATTGGCGGAGTTCCCTTGAAAGGAGTTGCCCTTACTCTGCTAGGGAACCACAGTCCTCCCCCCCCCCCTTTTTGGTCCAAAAACTGACAGGCGGGGCAGCAAGTTTGGCTGGGGGGGGGGGAAGACCCAGCTAAGCCATTTGAACCCCACATCGAAAGGAAAACATGGGAGGCTATAGCTCAAGGGTCAGGCCCGGATCCCCTCTAGGAGACTTGCTTGTGGCGTGGGATGAGAGGCAAGTGCCCATCCTAGTCAGTATGAAAAGGAAGGGAGCAAGGGAGATATGTAAGGAATGGGCTTTGCTCAGGGACAAAGCTGGGAAACCAATTTGGCTAAATAAAGGTACTTAAAAAGAAAAGGAATATATATATTTGGGGTTTCTCCCGCGTAAAATTGGAAGTGTCTTGGCGACGTTTTGACGAAGTCCCATTCGTCATCTTCAGGCTGGTGTTTTCAGCTTCGTGCTTCGAGGAGCAAATTCAGAAGAATAAGTGCATGCATTGAAGAACATAAGAACTCAGTCAAAAAAGAGGAACCAACATCTTCCCTGGTCCAACACCTTAAAGCCACAGGACATGAAATTGACTTTAAAAATACCAGAGCCATTGCCAAAAGTGAACATTTTAATAACAGAATAATCAGAGAAGCCATCGAGACAGAAAAACGCCCACACAGCATGAACAAGCGAGATGATACCTCCCGCCTACCAGCCATTTGGAAACCCGCCCTTATTGACAAACGACTCCCTAACACAAAAAATGATACCAGACCCACACTCACAAAAACCACACAGGATGTCACCACCACACATCCACACAAAAAGCAAACCCAAAGCCACACCGATGATGAGGCACGACCACAAACCAGAAGCCAGACCACAGCTGCATCATTAGCCACTTTAAACCCCTCCAATCCATACATGAAGCAAACTGACACCCTCCATGAAGAGGAGGCACGACCACGAACGCGAAGCCAGAAAATAGCAAGGCAGCCCAAAATCTTAAACCCCTCTGCAACTCAGACTAACCTGAGCACAACCAAACAGAACACTCCCCCAGCCAATCAGAGCACAGCCAAGCCCCTAACCATTCAGAACACACCTCCACCCAATCAGAACACAGCCAAGCTCCCACCCAATCAGTTCATACCCCCACTGGCAGTTAAAAGGAATAAACAGCTAAGACCACACATTGCTGCTCAAAGCACAAAGCTGAAAGCACCAGCCTGAAGATGACGAATGGGACTATATATATATATACACACACATATATATACTATTAAAACAGTGATCACCAAGAGAATGCTTTAAGAGAATAAAATTTAATTAATCAACCAAGCTTTCGTCAAAATACATTTGACATCGTCAGGGTTAAAAAGCAAGTATAGGGAGTAGACTTATATACCGTTATCAAGCATCCCGTTATCAAGTATCTGCTTCCGGCTCTTAGAGCGCATCATAGGCCCCAGCTGTTTAGAATGTAACCCAAGCGTGTCTCCTTTAATACACATTCTTTTGTTCCTAGCTCGCATTCCCTCACACACCACTCGATCGGTAGCTTCGGGATTAAGTGGATTCAGGACTAAGGTCTTCCCCCCTCCCCCATGTGCAGCTCCTCTATCACCCTGCATACGATCGCACCTAAGGGGGGAGGGTGTGTGGGGGGGTTGGATTTACTCCAGTATCCCCCTGAGTCACAAATTCACCTCGGTCCTGCCCATTCGTCCCTTGGGGATGCATTACAGATTCTTCTCCCCCCCACCCCATATTATTCTCCTTTCTGTCTTCCTTCCTGTGCACCATACTGAGGGGTCTGCTGTCTGTTCCAATCACCGTCCTCCCGCACATGCTCAAAGCGTTCTTTGCTGTCATCTCATTGGGAGCACTCCGTTGTTCAGTCCATTGTTGGTGGGCGTCACCTTTCTTCACCCCAAACTCCTGATCATCACCTTTCTCAGGGCTCTTCTGCCTTGATCGTAACTGTTGTTTAGTTACCAGAGCTTGTGTCAAATGCACTGGTGGGGGGTGTCTTCTTTCATTTAGCCATGACCGAGTCACCATTGCATACCTAACGATCCCATTGGGGGGAGGGGGTAGCTCATCTTCATCACCTTCCTCCAACTCCACCGTATCCCATCTACTCTTCGATCTCTCTGGTCCCAGGCTGTTATTCCGCATGCCAACTTTCCATTCCGAGGAGGGCTTGATTTCAGCGGGTTGCGGCTGGTCCTGCGGGGGTTGTATGTTGGGGCCGATCTGTTGTTGGTCCAACGGCAGTTGCCTTTCTAGTAAGTGGGGAGTACCATCCAAGAATCCGCTAACATGGTGGGACAGGGAGGGATTCCGAGTCGCGTCCTTATTCCGGTCATACCGTTTGTAATGAAGCTCCCTTTGGGCATTAGTATGGTTGCCCGCGCTCCACGTTCTTAAGGCTTGATGTACTGCACATAGATCCACGTGCCGGTTGATGGAATCAACTCCTGAATACCACGCTTCCTTCAGCAGGTGGCCTCCCTTTGTAGCATCACTGGCCAAGACTTGGGTGTTCTCAAAATCAAAACGGTGGTTGTACTCGGCCATGTGAGCCCAAATCTGCGAGTATTGCTCGCCTCGTCTGATTGCCAATTTATGTTCGTGTAGGCGTGTTTTTAACCTCTTCGATGTCTCGCCTACATAATTACTCTGGCAATCCATACAATTGATCTTGTAGACTACTGTTGATCTCTCGGTGGTAGGGAGTTGATCCTTAGGGCGCATCACTTTTGCCCGCAGAGTCTGATTGGGCTTATGAGCCACCTTAATATTATGTGGCACCAGCAACCTGGCCGTGGCCTCAGACACATTACTAATATATGGTAAGGATACCCGTGTGGCCCGTGTCGAGGGTTCTTCGTCCCGCTGTCTGTTTCGGGGTTCTGGTACCATACTATGCCATTTGATGAATCTTGGGGGGTATCCATTCATCCGGCAAACACGGAATAGATGTTTCCTCTCCTCTGCCTTTGACTCAGCCGTGCTGCAGTGCGAGTGCACCCGTTTGAACAGGGTCCTGATACAGCTGGCTTTATGGGGGGCCGGATGGTTGCTATAATAGTGGAGGATTAGATCTGTATGGGTGGGCTTCCGATAGACCTTGGTGTTCAAAGCTCCATCCATTGAGCGCTGGACTAAAACATCCAGAAAGGCTATTGAGCCCTGGTTCTCCTCCTCCACCGTGAACTTAATGTCCGGATATATAGAATTCAACACCCCCATAAAGCTGGCCTGATGACATCGTTTGATGACCACAAAAGTGTCATCGACATACCGTGCCCAAAATTTGGGCTGGTAGATGGTCATGGCCTCCCGTTCTAGTTGTTGGAGAACCGCTTCTGCTACCACGCTAGATATTGGGGAGCCCATGGGTGTGCCCTTTACTTGCTCATATATGACACCCTGAAAAGTAAAATACGTAGTTAGGCACAACTCTATGAGTTGTACTAAGTCCTTGGTTTGCAGGGAATCTCCGTGGCCAGCTCCTCCCTGTTTTTCTAGCTGGTCTTTTAGGACTTTAACTGCTAGATCTTGGGGCATGGAGGTAAAGAGTGAGGTGATGTCAAAGGAGACCATCACCTCATCCTCCTCCACCCTAAGGGTCCTGATCCTTTCCAAGAATTCTTCTGCTGATCTAACCGTGGTAGGGCTGCCATTCACCAAATAGGCGATGTGGTCACTAAGCCACTTCGCCAACCCCGAAATGGGGGTGCCTCTGAATGAGACAATAGGGCGAAGTGGAGCACCCTCCTTATGGATCTTTGGCAGCCCATAAAACTTAAGAAGTGCCGAATCATTGGGCCTTATTCTTCTCAGGGTGTCATCATCGAGGTTTTTTTGCTCTTTTGAAATTATCAAGTAATTTGTTGATTTTGTTCTTTAGGGCCACCATGGGATCTTTCTTAATGGTTCTGTAGGCTGTTCTATCGTTTAATAGTTGCAGTGCTTTGGCTACATAATGCACCTTATCTAACACCACTGTGGCCCTCCCTTTGTCAGCGGGGAGTATCACAATGGTATTGTCCCTCCTGAGTTGCCCCAGGGCCTCTATCTCATCTCTAGTTAGTACCTGATGGTGCCTGTGGTGCATAAGTAGCCCCGCAACCTGCTGCCTAACCAGGTTAACAGAATCGTCCCCCATACCTCCGTGGTGCATGGCGGGCTCCAACGCAGCAATAAAATCCAAAAAATTGGTGTCGGTAAGGTTGTATCCTACGTCGCGCTGCAGCAGGGTGAGTTGGGGGTGAATGAAGCTCTTTGAGGATAGGTTATGGACCAAGTTACCCATTCCCTCATTACCTTTTAGACCACGTAGGGTGTCTATCTTGCGCTGAAGCTGTGTGGTAATCTGTTGACTAGTTCTCTCTGCCATCAACCGGACGTGCTGAGCAAGCATTTGGAAATGTTGTTCCAATAAATCCCCATTGCACTGCTCACGTAGGTGATAAGCCCCCATCTTCAAAACCCCCACATGTCTGTGTTGGTCATTGATGAGTGCCCTCACCGTGCAACGCTGGAATTGTCGTACCGCTTGTTGGCACTCAGCGGAATTCACGGCTGGTCTTCTCAACAATTTAGGTGGGAGTTCTTCATGCATGCAGGTGTGAAGGAAAGTTAGCTTGCAGTAACAAGCTGAGATACGGCATGCAGTCTTCTCCCAGCGCCTTGCCAAGAGCAGCACTGCTCTATTGTAATTATTAAAAATAAAAGTAAAAATATGACTCTTGGGAATATCCATACTATTAAAACAGTGATCACCAAGAGAATGCTTTAAGAGAATAAAATTTAATTAATCAACCAAGCTTTCGTCAAAATACATTTGACATCATCAGGGTTAAAAAGCAAGTATAGGGAGTAGACTTATATACCGTTATCAAGCATCCCGTTATCAAGTATCTGCTTCCGGCTCTTAGAGCGCGTCAAAGGCCCCAGCTGTTTAGAATGTAACCCAAGCGTGTCTCCTTTAATACACATTCTTTTGTTCCTAGCTCACATTCCCTCACACACCACTCGATCGGTAGCTTCGGGATTAAGTGGATTCAGGACTAAGGTCTTCCCCCCTCCCCCATGTGCAGCTCCTCTATCACCCTGCATACGATCGCACCTAAGGGGGGGAGGGTGTGGGGGGGGGTTGGATTTACTCCAGTATCCCCCTGAGTCACAAATTCACCTCGGTCCTGCCCATTCGTCCCTTGGGGATGCATTACAGATTCTTCTCCCCCCCACCCCATATTATTCTCCTTTCTGTCTTCCTTCCCGTTCACCATACTGAGGGGTCTGCTGTCTATTCCAATCACCCTCCTCCAGCACATGCTCAAAGCGTTCTTTGCTGTCATCTCATTGGGAGCGCTCCGTTGTTCAGTCCGTTGTCGGTGGGCATCACCTTTCTTCACCCCCAACTCGGTCACGGCTAAATGAAAGAAGACACCCCCCTCCAGTGCATTTGACACGAGGTCTGGTAACTAAACAACAATTATGATCAAGGCAGAAGAGCCCTGAGAAAGGTGACGATCAGGAGTTGGGGGTGAAGAAGGTGATGCCCACCGACAATGGACTGAACAACGGAGCGCTCCCAATGAGATGACAGCAAAGAACGCTTTGAGCATGTGCGGGAGGAGGGTGATAGAGGAGCTGCACATGGGGGAGGGGCGAAGACCTTAGTCCTGAATCCACTTAATCCTGAAGCTACCGATCGAGTGGTGTGTGAGGGAATGCGAGCTAGGAACAAAAGAATGTGTATTAAAGGAGACACGCTTGGGTTACATTCTAAACAGCTGGGGCCTATGACGCGCTCTAAGAGCCGGAAGCAGATACTTGATAACGGGATGCTTGATAACGGTATATAAGTCTACTCCCTATACTTGCTTTTTAACCCTGACGATGTCAAATGTATTTTGACGAAAGCTTGGTTGATTAATTAAATTTTATTCTCTTAAAGCATTCTCTTGGTGATCACCATTTTAATAGTATGGATATTCCCAAGAGTCATATTTTTACTTTTATTTATATATATATAAGCTTGTGGAAATATGCCTTACAACCTATTTCACCTTCCAGGGTACCATTTTCGAACAGGTCAAAGGGACACCCATGGGCTCCCCTATCTCTAGCATTATAGCGGAAGCAGTGCTGCAACAACTAGAGCACAAGGCTATGACCTTATACCAACCCAAATTTTGGGTTCGGTATGTGGACGACACGTTCGCTGTTGTTAAAAAACAACATGTAACTACCTTTATGGGAATACTGAATTCAATCTACTCTGACATAAAATTCACGGTGGACGAAGAGAAACAAGGCTTTTTGGCCTTTTTGGATGTATCGATCCACTGTCAGCCGGATGGATCATTACATGCAAAAGTATACCATAAATCCACCCACACGGACAGAATCCTCCACTATAGGAGTAACCACCCAGTGTCCCACAAAGTTAGCTGCATTAGAGCATTATTTAAGCGCGTGGACTCCCACTTCAGCACGGACAAGTTTAAAAAGGAAGAAAAGAAACATCTCTCCCATATTTGTCAGCAGAATGGGTATCCAGCGAGATTTATAAAATGACATGGCACAACACCCCATTTCCGAGGCAACTGGCAGAGAGATGAACTGTTACCACAAAAGACACGCATCTCTCTGCCCTATATTAACAACGTCTCGGAAGCAACAGCCAGACTGCTGGCCCCCCATGGGATAGAGGTGGCTCACAAACCCAATCAGACACTACGATCCAAAGTCATGTGCCCCAAGGACCCACTTCCCGTCATGGAAAAATCGGCGGTAATTTATAAAATCGATTGCAAAAATTGCCAAAGCAATTATGTGGGTGAAACAGCTAAACGGCTAGGAACTCGCTTACATGAGCATAGGTTAGCCATAAGATGGGGCGAGCAACATTCCCAAATATGGATGCATATGGCACAACATGGCCACCAGTTTGACTTTGACAATACACGAATTGTGTCTAGTGATGCCACGAAGGGAGGCCGGCTATTGAAGGAGGCTTGGTTCTCGAATAAAGACTCAGTTAATCGTCATATTGATCTATGCCCAGCGCAACAAGCATTGAGGAAGTGGGATTCGAATCATCATCCCACTCGCTATGGACAATCTGGCCAATGCTTACAAGATCGAGGACATAGTGCTGCATCTGATTTCCGTCTCGAACAGACACATGAGACTCTAATTGACCCCCAACGCTTCACGGACACCTTCTCGGCATCCAGCCAACAGCAGCTTTACTCCGACGAACAGCTGAGGAGCCTGCCACCGTTGGATACACGTGGACGCTCATTGACAGATGATCTCCCTCCGGAAGATAGAGGGGGGAGAACCCACTGGACGGATGACTTGTATATTTCCCAGCAGCATCCCGGTAGACCCCCACCCCTAAGGTGGAAGGAGAACGACGGTGGTGATAATAGGGTATCCGGAAGATCCAGTGATGAGATTCCAGAATTTGATACTGTTCACGACAACAAAAAGGAGTGCCCAATATGGAGGAGGGGGGGGGGAGGAAATGCAGAATGACGACTCGTTCACATAGCAAAGGGGGGGAAAGTATCTTTCCCCCTCACCTCGTAGACGGGCGAAAAACCATGGACGAAGGGTGTTCTCAGCTGGATCCCTCCCAAGGCGAGCGTGAGAAGCCCGCCCTGGACAGGAGTAGTGATCATCGGCAAACATAACAACGGAAGATGGTTAACAGAGAACGTTAGGGGAGATGGGAGCACAAGTGCCCAAGTGCGTAGCGCTCGCATAAGCACTACCCGTATGGGCAAGGAAGAGAGCAAGGAGAATACAGAACAGAGAGTAAACATCGATCCACATTTAAAGGGGGTGGGGAAAAGTACCTGGAGTTCTAGTGAGATGGATAATAACATTAAGGGAAAATTAAACGCCCCCGAGACCCGCAGTAGAAAGAAAGATGCAATGGGAGTAAATATCATTGGAAGGGAGGAGGATATAAGGGTGTTGACAAATCTAAGTATTGATAATGAAGGAGCAGGTAAGAAGATCCGGAAGAATGACAGAAGGGAACGCAATACGAATACTAAAGAAACATCTGGAATACAAATTGACCGGCCGGGGCCGGTGACGTGGTCTAAGAGCCGAGTGCAAATGTCAGCTAAACCTACTTAAATCATCTTTGTTAACTGGATTTTAGCCCTGATGATGTTGGGAGTTCCCAATGAAAGCTTGGTGGTTTTAGTAAAGTATTTTCTTACTAGTGGTCGCGTATTAATATATATATATATATATATATATATATATAACATATGTTCAATGATGCAATGTATATATATATATGTTTTCTGAGGTTTTCGTGGTGTTTGTATGTAGGTCTTTGGTTATTCGAGTTTTCTCCTGCGTAAAATTGGAAGTGTCTTGGCGACGTTTCGACGAAGTCCCATTCGTCATCTTCAGGCTGGTGTTTTCAGCTTCGTGCTTCAAGGAGCAATTGCTGAAAACACCAGCCTGAAGATGACGAATGGGACTTCATCGAAACGTCACCAAGACACTTCCAATTTTATGCGGGAGAAAACTCAAATAATCAAAGACCTACATATGTATGTATGTATGTATGTATGTATGTATGTGTGTGTCTGTGTATATACAATATATATATATATATATATATATATATATATATATATATATATATATATATATATATATATATATATATATATATATATATATATATATATATATATATATATATATATATATATATATATATATATATATATGTATGTATGTATATATTGCAAAATTTCCATAAAAATACGACTCCTGGGCATGTTTATAGAAGACCCAGCATGAAGATTTTACAGCCTGACGCTGTGGAGGACGTGAACGAAGATCGTACAAAGAAAAAAGGGGGGGAGGAAAAGAATGAGAGAACAGCACGATCGCCCAGGCACATCGTGAAAAGGAGGGAGACAGCGTGTTATCCGGACCCACTGCAGACAAGGAGTACCCCCACTAACGACTCAGCCCCCCCCCCGAGATGAACATTTTGAAACTATCCTGAAAATGGATATAGGAGAGGGGAGTGAGAGCGCCGGGATCCAGAACGTGGGGACTTGGAGATGCAGCGCCTACTTGAATGCCGTTCACAGCGGCAGTGGCGAAGAGCGTGTGATATGGAGGGGGGAGGATGGAGTGAGAGGTGGAGCAATCACCTGATTGCGTAGCAAACAGATGGAAAGGTGGAAAGCAGCCAACACAGAGAACATCAGGGCGAGGGAGGAGTGCACAGATGCCCAAACGTGTAGCGCCCACATGAATGTCATTTACGATGGTGTGGGGGGGGGGTGAGAGGAGAGGATGTGGAGCAGAGGTCGAGAGAAATGTGGGGGTGTGGCTGTGATCCCAGAGAGGGTTGCAATACCGACAGAGGAGAACCGGATGCCCCCAGGGTGGACAATGAAAAGGGGAAGGGGATGAGAGTTAATATTATGGGAGGAAAGAAGGATGAAGGGGTTTTGGAGGAAATGGATGCTAGCAATGGAGGAGTGGGAGGAGTGATCTGGAGGAACGATACAAGGAAGTGCAAGGAGAGTAACAGAGAAATATCTGGAACACAAATTGACCGACCGGGGCCAGTGACGCGGTCCAAGAGCCGGGTGCAAATGTCAGCCAAACCCATTTAAGTCATCATTGTTTACTGGCTTCTTAGCCCTGATGATGTTTGGAGTTCCCAAACGAAAGCTCGGCAGCTTTTAGTAAAGTATATTTTTATATTTATATTCTCCTGGTGGTCGCATTTTTATTTATACTATATATATATATATATATATATATATATATATATATATATATATATATATATATATATATATATATATATATATATATATATATGTGTGTGTGTGTGTGTGTGTGTGTGTGTGTGTGTGTGTGTGTGTGTGTGTGTGTGTGTGTGTCTGTGAGACCAAAATAATGATCACCAAGAGAATATCTAAAAAATAGAATTTAATCAACCTAGCTTTTGTCAAACACACTTGACATCGTCAGGGTTAAAAGGTAAACACTGAGAGGTCTTATATACAGTTGTTAAGTGCCTGTTTCCGGCTCCTGGAGCGTGTCATCGGCCCCAGCTGATTGAGCTGTGTTCCAAGCGCACCTACTACGTCAACGCACATTCCTTTCTTTTTCCTAGTTTGTGTTCCTTCACACACTGCTCTACCCACCATTTCAGAGTTGGGCGGATACGGGATTGGGATACTCCCTCCTCCCTTGTATACAGTTCCTCCACCGCCCTGTATGTGGCTTCCTCTAGGGAGTGGGGGGGTGTTTAAGTCACCTCCTGTGTTACCATGGACTTCAGACCTGTTTTGTTCTTGTTTACTTATCCCTAGGAGCCCCGATGTGAGTTCCTCCCCCCACCTCGTGTTACTCTCCCTCCTGTCCTCCTTCCCGTGCGTCGTCCTGGGTGATCTATTATTCATTCCAGCCCCTCTTCTCTCATGCCTGCCCAGAATGTACTCTGTTGCAGTCCCATTGATAGCACTCTGCTGTTCAGTCCATTGTCGGTGAGTGCCGTTCTCATTCATCTCCGATTCCCCACTTTCACTCCCTACAGGGCTCCTCTGTCTTGGCTGCAATCGTTGCCCAACTGCCTGCCCCCATGTCGAATACACTGGAGGGGGGTGTCTCCCTTCATTCACTCTTGACCGGGTCACCATTGCATGTCTAACGGTGTCATTGGAAGGTAGTTCATCCTTACTACCACTTTCAGACTTTGCCATATCTCGTCTGTCCTCCGGTCCCTTGAGTCTCACTCCATTGCTCTGCATATTATCCTTCCATTCAAAGGGGAACCCGCCTTCAGGGTGTCGCAAAGGGTCCTGCGGTGGTCGTCCGTTGGGATCGATCCGTTGATGACCAAACGGTAGTTGCGTATTTGGTGGGGGGGAGCTGTCAACCAGGGCTCCACAAGCATAATTGAGCAGAGGGGGGTGGGAGTCCAGGGGGTATCCTTCTCCCATCCATGCGGCTTGTGGTTAAGTCCCCTTTGAACGTTAGCACGACAACCAGCGCTCCACGTTCTTAGAGCCTGGTGTGCTGATCACAAATCCACATGCCGATTGATTGAATCTGTTCCTGAGAACCACGCTTCTTTCAGCAGACGGCCTCCCTTTGTAGCATCATTAGCCAAAATTTGGGTGTTCTCAAAATCAAAACAATGGTCATATTCAGCTGTTGTTGTTGTTAATTGCGAAGTCGTGTCCGACCCATCGTGACCCCATGGACAACGTTCCTCCAGGTCTTCCTGTCCTCTACCATCTTCTGGAGTCCATTTAAGTTCTCACCTACTGCTTCAGTGACTCCATCCAGCCATCTCATTCTCTGTCGTCCCCTTCTTCTATTGCCCTCAATCTTTCCCAGCATTAGGCCCTTTTCCAGTGAGTCCTTCCTTCTCATTAGGTGGCCAAAGTATTTGAGTTTCAACTTCAGGATCTGGCCTTCTAAAGAGCAGTCAGGGTTGATCTCTTCTAGGACTGACCGGTTTGAACGCCTTGCAGTCCAAGGGACTCGCAGGAGTCTTCTCCAGCACCATAGTTCAAAGGCCTCAATTCTTTTGCGCTCAGCCTTTCTTATGGTCCAACTTTCACAGCCATACATTGCAACTGGGAAAACCATGGCCTGGACTATATGCACTTTTGTTGGCAGGGTGATGTCTCTGCTTTTTAGTATGCTGTCTAGATTTGCCATAGCTTTCCTCCCCAGGAGCAAGCATCTTTTAATTTCTTGGCTGCAGTCCCCATCTGAGGTGATCTTTGAGCCCAGAAAAATAAAATCTGTCACTACCTCCATTTCTTCCCCATCTATTTGCCAGGAATTGAGAGGGCCGGATGCCATGTTTTTGGTTTTCTTAATGTTGAGTTTCAAGCCTACTTTTGCACTCTCCTTCTTCACCCGCATCAAGAGGCTCTTTAGTTCCTCTTCACTTTCTGCCATCAGCTATATGAGCCCAAATCTGTGAATGCTGTTCACCTCGCCTAATTGCCAGCTTGTGTTCATGCAGGCGTGTTTTTAATCTTTTTGACGTCTCGCCTACATAATTTATTTATTTATTTATTTATTTATTTATTTATTTATTTATTTATGAGACTTATATACCGCTTTAAGTGCAAGCACTCTCTAAGCGGTGTACACCAGTAAGCAATGTATATATATATTTTACATTGCCCCCAACAATCTGGGTCCTCATTTTACCTACCTCGGAAGGATGGAAGGCTGAGTCAACCTTGAGCCGGTGAGATTTGAACTGCTGACCTGCTGAACACAGTCAGCTAAAGTGGCCTGCAGTACTGCACTCTAACTGCTGCACCACCTCGGCTCATTACTATAATTATTATAATTACTCTGGCAGCCCATACAATTGATCTTATAAACCACTGCCGATCTCTCGGCGGTGGGGTGTTGGTCCTTAGGGCGCATCACTTTTGCTCGTAAAGTCTGATTGGGCTTATGGGCCACCTTGATATTATGAGGCGCTAGTAACCTAGCCATGGCCTCAGACACATTGTTAATGTACGGTAGAGACACCCGTACGGTTCGTGTCGGGGGTTCCTCCCCCTGCTGTCCACTTCGGGGCTCTGATGTCATGCTATGCCGTTTGATAAACCTTGGGGGATATCCATTCATCCGGCAGATGCGGAACAAATGTTTCCTTTCTTCTGCCTTTGACTCAGCCGTGCTGTAGTGCGAATGTATCCGTTTGAACAGGGTCCTAATGCGGCTGGCTTTATGGGAGGCCAGATGATTGCTATAATAGTGGAGGATTCGATCTGTGTGCGTAGGCTTCCGGTAGACCTTGGTGTTCAAAGCTCCATCTAGTGAGCGCTGGACCAATACATCCAGAAAGGCTATTGAGCCATGGATCTTTTCCTCCACCGTAAATTTTATGTCCGGATGTACAGAATTTAATACTCCCATAAAGTCAGCTTGATAACATCGCTTGATGACGACAAAAGTGTCGTCAACATACCGAGCCCAAAATTTGGGCTGGTGACGGGCCATAGCCTCACGTTCCAATTGCTGGAGGACCGCCTCTGCCACCACACTGGATATTGGGGAGCGCATAGGTGTACCTTTTACTTGCCCGTATGTGACACCTTGAAAGGTGAAATAAGTTGTTAAGCACAACTCTATAAGTTGCGCTAAATCCTCGGTTTGCAGGGAATCTCGGTGCCCAGCCTTTCCTTGTTTTTCCAACTGGTCTCTCAAGACCCTAACTGCTGGATCTTGGGGGATGGAGGTAAATAGTGAGGTGACATCAAAAGAGACCATCACCTCATCCTCCTCCACCCTGAGGGTCTTAATCCTCTCCAAGAATTCCTCTGCAGATCTAACTATAGTAGGGCTGCCATCGACCAAATATGAGATAGGTTCACTAAGCCACTTCGCCAACCCCGAAATGGGGGTGCCTCTAAACGAGACAATGGGGTGAAGTGGGGTATCTTCCTTATGGATTTTTGGCAGCCCATAAAACCTCGGAAGTGCCAAATCATTGGGCCGTATTCTCCTCAAGGTGTCATCATCGGGTTTTTTTGCTCGTTTAAAGCTATCAAGTAATTTGTTGATTCTATTTTTCCATGTCACCATGGGATCCTTCCTGACAACTCTATAAGCTGTTCTATCATTCAATAGCTGCAGCGCTTTGGCTACATAGAGCACCCTATCCATTACCACTGTGGCTCTCCCCTTATCAGCAGGGAGTACCACAATGGTATCGTCCCTCTTGAGTTGTTCCAGGGCCTCCATCTCAAATCTAGCCAGCACCTGGTGGTGCTTGTGGTGCATGAGTAGCCTGGTGACCTGCTGCCTAATGAAGCCCATAGAATCCTCCCCCATACCCCCGCTGTGCATGGTGGGCTCCAAAGCAGTGATAAAATCTAGTAAATTGGCATCCGTGAGGTTGTGCCCTACATCACGCTTCAGCAGGGCGAGTTGGGAACGGGTGAGATTTTTTGAGGATAAATTGTGAACCAAGTTATCCATACACCCATTACTTTTTAATCCCTGTAAAGTGTCTATCTTACGTTGGAGCCGCGTGGTAATTTGCTGGTTGACTCTCTCCACCATTAACCGGATGTGCTGGTTGAGCATTTGGAAATGCTGTTCTGATAGGTCCTTACTACATTGGTCACAAAGGTGGTGAGCACCCATCTTCAAAGTTCTCACCTGTCTATGTTGGTCATTGACGAGTGCCCGCATCGTACAGCGTTGGAACTGACGTACCACCTGTTGACACTCGGCGGAATTCACCGCCGGTCTTCTCAATGACTTGGGCGGGAGTTCCTCACACATGCAGGTGTGCAAGAAGGTTAACTTGCAATAGCAGGCCGAAATACGGCATATAGACTTCTCCCAGCATCTTGCCATGAGCAGCACTGCTCTATTATAATAATTAGAAATACAAGTAAAAATTCGACTCTTCGGAATATCCATGTTACCAAAATAATGATGTCTCCCTTCATTCACTCTTGACCGGGTCACGATTGCATGTCTAACGGTGTCATTGGAAGGTAGCTCATCCTCACTACCACTTTCAGACTTTGCCGTATCTCGTCTGTCCTCCGGTCCCTTGAGTCTCACTCCATTGCTCCGCATATTATCCTTCCATTCCAAGGGGAACCCGCCTTCAGGGCATCGCAAAGGGTCCTGCGGTGGTCGTCCGTTGGGATCGATCCATTGATGACCAAACGGTAGTTGCGTATTTGGTGGGGGGGAGCTGTCAACCAGGGCTCCGCCAGCATAATTGAGCAGAGGGGGGTGGGAGTCCAGGGGGGTATCCTTCTCCCGTCCATGCGGCTTGTGGTTAAGTCCCCTTTGAACGTTAGCACGACAACCAGCGCTCCACGTTCTTAGAGCCTGGTGTGCTGAGCACAAGTCCACATGCCGATTGATTGAATCTGTTCCTGAGAACCACGCTTCTTTCAGCAGATGGCCTCCCTTTGTAGCATCATTAGCCAAAATTTGGGTGTTCTCAAAATCAAAACAATGGTCATATTCAGCTACATGAGCCCAAATCTGTGAATGCTGTTCACCTCGCCTAATTGCCAGCTTGTGTTCATGCAGGCGTGTTTTTAATCTTTTTGACGTCTCGCCTACATAATTACTCTGGCAGCCCATACAATTGATCTTATAAACCACTGCCGATCTCTCGGCGGTGGGGAGTTGGTCCTTAGGGCGCATCACTTTTGCTCGTAAAAGTGTGAACCAAGTTATCCATACACCCATTACCTTTTAATTCCCGTAAAGTGTCTATCTTATGTTGGAGCTGTGTGGTAATTTGATGGTTGACTCTCTCCGCCATTAACTGCACGTGCTGGTCGAGCATTTGGAAATGCTGTTCTGATAGGTCCTTACTACATTGGTCACGAAGGTGGTGAGCACCCATCTTCAAAGTTCTCACCCATGTATGTTGGTCATTGACGAGTGCCCACATCGTACGGCGTTGGAACTTACGTACCGCCTGTTGACACTCAGTGGAATTCACCACCGGTCTTCTCCTCAATTACTTGGGTGGGAGTTCCTCATGCATGCAGGTGTGCAAGAAGGTTAACTTGCAATAGCAGGCCGAAATACGGCATATAGACTTCTCCCAGCATCTTGCCATGAGCAGCACTGCTCTATTATAATAATTAGAAATAAAAGTAAAAATTCGACTCTTGGGAATATACATGTTACCAAAATAATGATCACCAAGAGAATATCTAAAAAATATAATTTAAACAACCTAGTTTTCGTCAAACACACTTGACATCGTCAGGGTTAAAAGGTAAATGCTGAGAGGTCTTATATACAGTTGTTAAGTGCCTGTTTCCAGCTCCTGGAGCGTGTCAAGGCACTTAACAACTGTATATATATATGATTAGAAATAAAAACAAAAATGCGACTCTTGGGAGTATTCATATTGTCAAAATAATGATCACCAAGAGAATATCTATCAAAAATAGAATTTAATCCACCAAGCTTTCGTCAAATACATTTGACATCGTCAGGGTTAAAAGGCAAACGCCGGGGGAAGTCTTATATACAGTTGTTTAATGCCTGTTTCCGGCTCCTGGAGCGTGTCATCGGCCCCAGCTGATCGAGTTGAGTCCCAAGCACACGCCCCACATCAGTACCTATCCTCTTTCCATTGCTAATTTGCATTCTGTCATATGTTACTCCGTTAGCTGTTTCAGGGTTGGTCAGGTTGGGGGTCAGGATCTTTTCTCCTCCCCTGCTCATAACTCCCCCACCATGCTCCAGGAGCCAGAAACAGGCATTAAACAACTGTATATAAGACTTCCCCCGGCGTTTGCCTTTTAACCCTGACGATGTCAAATGTATTTGACGAAAGCTTGGTGGATTAAATTCTATTTTTGATAGATATTCTCTTGGTGATCATTATTTTGACAATATGAACATTTTTTTTATGAACATTTTTTTTCTTCCTCTCTCTCTTCTATGCAACCACATGATACATTTGCTAAGATTTTTGCCTTCCTTAATCTGAGATTTATGGTGGGAATGACCAAGATATGAAGATCTAAGAATTCTGTTCCCTTTTCTTTCCTCTTTTCCTTGTCTTTGTGTGTGTTTGTTTGTCAAAGTTTTTTTGTGTTAGGTAAATGTAACTGTTAAATGTCTCTAATCCAAAAATACCAGGATTTTAAATTCTGTTAGAAAATAATGTTAAAATAAGCAAACCAAAAGAAAATACCTTCACCCTAGTTTGCCTGGCCAGCAAAACAGGGTGAAGAGAACTGTGTTCCCTTCTTTTTTTTCCTTCCCTCTCTGTGCTTTTAAGAACATCCCAAAGTTATCAGGAGGGAATGTTTTAAGTTCATTTGCAGGCAAAGTTTCATTCTTGCATTTACTGTAAGTGTTTAAGTAGGTTTCATCTGTCTATTTAACATCTGTAAAGTTAACCTTAATGTCTTTTCAAACCCTGCCTGCAAGCTATCCACCCCCCCCCCCCCATTCCACTTCTTCATTTCTTATCCTCTGTTCTCCATTCCTCATGTCAGACCATCAATGCCTTTTCTGGGAGAGTCACCCGCAAAGGGTGGAGGGGGCCTTGTTCTCATGTCTTTCAGCCCTGCACAGAGACCTCCACAACCTTTGGAAGCAGAGCACACTGACACAGATGCTGCCTCCATTCATTTGAGCCAGGGAATTGGGTTTGGATCCAGCCATCCACTAGAAAGTCCCCATGCAAGCAGAGTGAAAAATATCTTCCCAGGTCCTACATCACCCAGATGCCTGTGAAAGCTGCAGAGAAAAGAAAGACTCCTGGAGCCATTGGCCCCCATGTGAAGCCTCAGCAGGCAACTGGAAAGACTGGGGGGGGGGGAGGGTGGAAACACATTGTAAGGTTTTCTTTCTTGCCTCATTCATGTTGTAATTAAGTAGCCAAATGGATTCAGCTTTTCGAAATGCAGATTTGGTGCCACCTATTCATAAGCAAAATGCCTTCAGCCACAGCCCCAGAAAAGCAGGACATGACCTTTAGGACACAACAGGATTAACCCACCACCATTAGAATACCAAAAGGGCACACTCAAGCTCAGGTCAAAGTACATGCCACAGGAGCAGGAAGAACCTCAAATACAAAGCCCAAGAAGGTATAAAAACCCACCACTCCCAGCTCCATTTTGTCAGCTTTCTCAGAACCACATGCTGTTGGTTTTGTTCTTCAATAAACAGAACCTTCATTCCTAAGCAGTCTCCATTTTGTTTATTCCCGTCTTGGACTGGACCTGAAGATTTTTCTTTCAACAAGAGCATACATGTTTCTGACATAAATGTCTTATACCCTCTGGCTGGATTATAAATGTGAATTCTTTACAACTTTTTATTGCTTTACTTTGGAGTTATGAAATACTTTCACTGGTTAATTGTCCTCGCTGTTAGGAAGTTTATCCTTAATTCCAGGCTGCTTCTCTCCTTGATTAGTTGCCATCTTTTTTTTCTTGTCCTGCTCTCTGGTGCTTTGGAAAATAAATTGACCCCCTCCTCTTTGTGGCAGCCTCTCAAATACTGGAATACTGCTATCATGTCCCCCTACTCCTTCTTTTCTCTAGACTAGCCAAACCCAAATCCTGCAACCGTTCTTCATATATTTCAGTCTCCAGGCCTTTAATCATTTTTGTTGCTCTTCTTTATACTTTTTTGTAATGTGGTGACCAAAACTGGATGCAGTATTCCAGGTGTGGCCTTACTAAGGCTTTATAAAGCGGTACTAATACTTCACGTGATTTTGATTCTATGCCTCTGTTTATACCAGTGCTTTTCAATATTTTCACAGATTGTACCACTTTTAGGACATGACAATATTTGAGTACCACCAGTGCTTAGTAAGGTCTCAAAAACTTGACCAAAAAAAAAAGGGAAAAAGTACTGGTTTTAACTTCTTCAGTGCTGATTCCTTTGCTGAATCACTTTCCCTTTGCACTGATGAATGTATGATGAATTTATCCATATTTATTAATATGCACCACTACCTTGGTGTTCAGGTGGCTGGTCAGCCCTTTTTCCTCTCCTCTCCTCTCTCTCTCTCTCTCTCTTTCACAGCCTACTCCTTCATTGATCCCTCTGCTTCTCTCACAGAAGCCTCTCCTCTCCTCTCTCTTTCTCCTCACTGCTTCTCTCACAGAAGCCTCTCCTCTTCTCCTTCTCTTTCTCCTCACTGCTTCTCTCACAGAAGCCTCTCCTCTTCTCCTCTCTCTTTCTCCACCCCTTCTCTTTCCCCATCATCTTTTTTTCTCTCCCTATCCCACCCAAACCTCCTTTTATATCCTCTCCTCTCTCCCTCCTCCTCCACCTCCTCCTCCTCCTCTTCTCTTCCGGGTGTGCTCCAGCGTCAGTTGCTTCCCCAGTCTCACTCCCCCATGCAGTCACACACTCCCCAGCTGGCCATTGCACACAGCGCTGATCAGCTGGAGCTGCATGTGCTGATCCTGGGGCCTCTGCAGCTCCAGCTGACTCTCACCCCAAGGCCTGTCTGCTACTCCCAGTGATAACAGAGGCTGCTGGAAGTGCCAATCAGCTGGAGCTCCGCCTGCTGATCCTGGGCCCTCAGCAGAGCCCAGGCAACAACGCAGCTCCAGCTGACTCTCTGCCCGAAGACTGCGTAGAGCTGCCAGCCACCCCTGAGGTAGCCAGAAGCACTGATCAGCTGGAGTTGTGCACGCCGATCCTGGGCCCTCAGCAGAGCCCCAGCAACACTGCAGCTCCAGCTGATTCTCCCCTAGGCCTGTGCGGTGCTGCTGCCACTTCAGCTCATTCCCTCCGCTACACTTGTCTAGGTCACAAAACACCTGCCAGATGCTGAAGTACCACCAGTGGTACGCGTAGCACTGGTTGAAAAGGCCTGGTTTATACAACCAAGAATTGTATTAGCTTTTTTGGCTGCTGCCGCACACGACTCATGTTTAAGTAATCATCCAGTAGGACTCCAAGGTCCCTCTCACAGTTACTGTTTTTGAGCCAGGTTTCGCCTAATCTGTACTTGTACCTTTGATTTTTCCTGCCCAGGTGTAAAACCTTACTTTTCTCCACATTAAATTTCATTTTGTTGAAGAGGGCCCATTGTACAAGTCTCTCAAGATCTTTTTGGATCCTGAGCTTGTCTTCTTGGGTGTTGGCTATTCCTGCCAGCTTAGTGTCATCTGCAAATTTGATGCGTTCCCTTTCTATTCCCTCATCTAATTCATTTATGAAGATACTGAAGAGTACTGGGCCTAAGACAGAACTTTGTGGTACCCCACTGCTTACTTCCCTCCATGTAGATGATAATAATAATAATAATAATAGTAATAGTAATAATAATAATAATAATAATAATAATAATAATAATAATAATAATAATAATAATAATAATAATAATAATAATAATAATAAAAATAATAAAAATATCATTTGCCTGTAAGCAAAAACTGGTGGGATCATAAAATAGAGAAAGTCATAGAAAATGATAAAATTAAACTGCTCTGGGACTTCAGAATTCAAACAGACAAGCACCTGCAACATAACACCCCAGACTTAACAATTGTCGATAAGAAAGACAAAAAAGTCTGGATAGTGGATGTGGCAGTGCCTGGAGACAGCAGAATAGAAGAGAAAGAGCTGGAGAAGATAACAAAATACAAAGACCTACAAATAGAAATAGAAAGACTGTGGCAAAAGCAAGCAAGGGTAGTACCAATAGTCATAGGCGCCTTGGGTGCAATCCCAAAACAACTGGAGCACCACTTGAACACCATTGGCATTGACAAATTTGCCATTAGTCAATTGCAAAAGGCGGTCTTACTAGGAACTGCTTCCATCCTGCGACGATATCTGTAATACCATCAAACATCCACATCTGCCTATCCCAGGTCCTGGGTAAGGACTCGATAGGTAGACAAAATGCCAAATCCAGTCTGAACATCTGGCTGACTGTGCGATGATCAATAATAATAATAATAATAATGTCAATAGGTAGACAAAATGCCAAATCCAGTCTGAACATCTGGCTGACTGTGCGATGATCCATAATAATAATAATAATAATAATAATAATAATAATAATAATAATAATAATAATAATAATAATAAAGTTGGAAGGGACGTTGGAGGTCATCTAGTCCAACCCCCTGCTCAGGCAGGAAACCCTATACCATTTTGGACAAATGGCTGTCCAGTCTCTTCTTAAAAACTTCCAGAGTTGGAGCATTCACTGCTTCTGGAGGCAGGTTGTTCCACTGGTTAATTGTTCTAAGCATCAGGAAGTTTCTCCTTAGTTCTAGGTTGCTTCTCTCCTTGATTAGTTTCCATCCGTTGCTTCTTGTCCTGCCTTCAGGTGCTTTGGAGAATAGCTTGACTCCCTCTTCTTTGTGGCAACCCCTGAGATATTGGAACACTGCTATCATGTCACCCTTCATCCTTCTCTTCATTAAACTAGACATACTCAACTCCAGCAACCGTTCCTTATATGTTTTTGCCTCCAGTCCCCTAATCATCTTTGTTGCTCTTCTCTGTACTCTTTCTAGAGTCTCAACATCTTTTTTACATCGTGGTGACCAAAACTGGATGCAGTATTCCAAGTGTGGCCTTACCAAGGCATTGTAAAGTAGTATTAACACTTCACGTGATCTTGATTCTATCCCTCTGTTAATGCAGCCTAGCACTGTGTTGGCTTTTTTGGCAGCTGCAGCACATTGCTGACTCATATTTAAGTGATTGTCCACTAGGACTCCGAGATCCCCCTCACAGTTACTACTGTTGAGCAAGGTACCCCCTATACTATACCTGTACATTTGGTTTTTCTTGCCTAAATATAGAACCTTACTTTTTTCACCATTGAATTTCATTTTGTTGGATAGCGCCCAGTGTTCAAGTCTGTCCAGATCCTCCTGTATCTTAAGCCTATCTTCTGGAGTGTTTGCTATTCCTGCCAGCTTGGTGTTGTCTACAAATTTGATGAGTTCCCCATCTATCCCCTTTGTCAATTGGTCAAAGAATGCAATAAGATTTGTCTGGCATGATCTGTTTTTGACAAACCCATGTTGGCTTTTAGTAATGACTTTATTTGCCTCTAGGAGTTCGCTGATTCGTTGTTTGATTATCTTTTCCAGAATCTTCCCAGGTATTGAGGTCAGTACCATTAAGGACTACTCACTGAGTATGGCTTGTCAGCCAGTTACAAATCTACTTCATTTGTTTCTAGATGTTCACAGATCTGTTTTTTGATTATTTTCTCCAGTATCTTCCCAGGTATTGATGTTAGGCTGATAGGTCTGTAGTTTCCTGGGTCTGTTTTTTTTCCCCTTTTTTTGAAGATGGGAACTGTTCTGTTTTCCACATTGGAAGGCATTGAATGAGGCAGAGTAACAAACAGGTACTTCTTTATTCAGCTACAACAGAACAGCAAACAAAATGGCTCCTCCCCCTTTTATACCTTTTGCAAGGGACAGCGTCAGCCAATGAATGTCACGTATTTTCCCGCTCCTGCACATGCTCAGTAAGCTGGAGACAGCCTGTCTGGCCTGGGCAGCCCACGTGGTCTGCCCGGGTCTCAGTGCAGCTTCCTGCACCTGCTCTGTCAATCAGAGCCCAGGACATAACACCCCTCCCCTCTTGGTCAAGGAACAGATACTATTTTGCAATATTACAATGCGCCCTCACAATGTTATCATAACAATCAATAATACAGAACATTATAGGTCTTCCCATTATCAAATAATAATATCAATTAAATTCCCTTACAAGGAATATACACTCTTTTTCATACATCACATCATAGCACAAATAAGTAGTTCCCACAAAGACATACACAAGCATTTCAATTGCAATAAAATACCAAAGCATTTTATGGTTGCAAAAACAGAAACCTCATGTACTCCTTTAAGAACTTCGGTGGGCCTTTGGCCCGCTCCGATAGTCTCGGAGTTGCCGCAAATGCCTGATCTGCAAGCTCGCCTGCCAGGCTTGGCAGACCGGGACTTTGAGACCCGTTAGATACAGGTGAAACCGGATCATGAAGGCTGGCCTGTTCCGGTAGGCCCAAGCCAGAGTTCCTTGATGGGGTGGAATTCCCCGGATCAGCATAAACAGCTGGCTGGGAGCACTGTCCCATTGGCGCAAGGCCTGAGGTAGATGTGGTGTGGAAAGCCGATTGAGTGGAGTGGCCCATTGGCTCGTTGCCCACAGAAGGAGCTGTGTGGCAAGTTGGTTGAGTGCAATGTCCCATGGACGCTGTGCCAGAGTTAGGAGCCGCCTCGTTGGCAAAACCCTCGATTGGTGACTTTTGTGTCCCGCTTTCACTGAGAGACTGAGATACACGATCGCAATCATGGCCCTCCTCCCTCCTGAGAGCAGAGTCAAGAGCGGAAGGGTGGCTAGGTAACCGCCAACGCATCTGGTCAATGTGCCTGTGCAGCACACGACCATCTTCCAAGGCCACTTCGTATGACAGTGGCCCAGTAACTTTGCAGACCACTGCTACCACCCAAAGGTGCCCAGGTCCATATTTCCGTGCCCAAACCGGATCACCCACTTGCAAACGCCTTGGTGCCCGTGGCTGTGACACCTGTGAAGCCACCCGGTCTGGGTGTAATCTGTCTAACTTGGTGATAAGGCGGTGACCCCATCGAAGCTCAGCTAGGCACTTGTCCGTAGATGTGCATGGAGTGGTACGGTGGCAGAGGAGGAAATCTGCCAACTTGTGATGCCAGTTTCTGTGGGTGAGCTGTTTCAAGGCCTCTTTTGTGGTGCGCACCATGCACACAGCTTGGCCATTTGAGGCCGGGTGAAAAGGTGCCGAAGTAGCATGCCTAATCATATTCACCCTCAGAAAGGACTGGAACTCCAAGGAGGTGAATTGAGGTCCGTTGTCGGAGACGAGGACATCTGGAACCCCATGAGAGGTAAAAATCCCCCTCAACACCTGGGTGGTCCTGGCAGTAGTTGTAGTGGACACTGGAATGACCTCCAGTCATTTGGAGTGACTGTCCACAACCATGAGGAACAATTGCCCCTGAAAGCGGCCAGCATAGTCGATATGAACCCTAGACCAAGGAGCATGTGTGACCTCCCATCTATGAACGGGAGCCTGTGGCATTTCGGGCCTGGACTGCTGGCAAATGTGGCATCCTTGAACCTGGGTCTCGATCTCTTTATCGAGCCCAGGCCACCAGAGGTAGCTGCGCACAAGCGCCTTCATCCGGACTATTCCTGGATGTCCCTCATGCAAGGAAGCCAAGACCCTAGTCCTCAGTGAGGTCGGGATTACTACCCTGCTACCCCACAGGACACAACCCTTAAAGGTGGATAACTCATGCTTCCTTTTCCAAAAACTCTGGAAATTAGTGCCAGGACACGTGTCAGGCCATCCTGACAACACCCAGTTCAACACGCGTGTTAATGTGTTGTCTGTAGCCATTTCTGCGGCTACATCCCCTGCATTGAGGGGAGACTCAGGCAAACCCTGGATAGCCAGGATGTGATTGGCCGGAGCAGGATCCGACTCTAATAGCTGTAGAGGCAACCTACTAAGGCCGTCAGCATGGCCCATTTCTTTACCTGGTTTGTGAACCAGGCAGTAGTCATAAGCGGAAAGAAATATTGACCATCTCAACATTCTAGGAGAGATGATTTGGAGCATTTGTTTGTTTGTTGTGAACAACCCCAGAAGTGGCTTGTGGTCAGTGAAGACCGTGAAATGGCGGCCATACAAAAAGTCATGAAACTTCTTAATGCCAGCCACAATGGCCAAGGCTTGTCTATCAATCTGTGCGTAATTTCGCTCAGCAGAAGACAGAGTCCTGGAATAATAGGCTACAGGGACTTGTGTCCCATCAGCCCTGAGGTGGCTTAAGACAGCCCCAATTCCATAAGGGGATGCATCGCAAGCAATGCTAACTGGCAACTGCTCATTGAAATGAGCCAAAACAGCATTAGACGACAGCAATGCTTTGACCTCAGCAAAACTCCTTTCATGGACTTTTGTCCACTTTCATGGAGCCTGTTTGTCCAAGAGCTGGTGTAACGGCTCTGCCACTGCAGCCTTGTGGGGGAGAAATGAATGGTAAAAATTTAGAAGTCCAAGGAAGGCTTGAAGCTCACTCTTCAACTTGGGACTTGGGGCCTGCTGAATTGCTTTTAGCTTAGATTCAGCAGGATGGATGCCTTCGGCATCTATACGAAACCCCAGGAATTCTGTGGAGATTACTCCAATTTTGCACTTCTCCTGTTTGAGCTTCAGCCCCGCTTCGTGGAAATGCTGCAAAACGGCCCGAAGCCTGTCAGACAGGTTTTCAACTGATTCCCCAGTGATGAGGACATCATCGAAGTATGGGCACACTCCCGGAATGTTACGGAGCTTTCGCTCCATCACGCTTTGGAAGATGCCAGGGGCTACATTTACCCCAAACTGTAGCCTTAAGACCTTGAAGGCACCCCAGTGGGTCACAATCATTTGGGCCTCTGCCGTTGCATCATCCACTGGCAGCTGCTGATAGGCCTGTGCCAAATCTAACTTGGTGAAAATGCAGCCTCCTTGTAGAGACGCCAGGATGTGGCTCACTACAGGCACCAGATAAGAGTGCTGCTGTAACGCTTTCTTTAGCGTGCATTTATAATCAGCACAAATGCGGACTTCTCCATGGGCCTTAAGTGGTGTGACAATTGGTGTTTCCCATGGACTACTATCCACAGGTTCCAAAATGCCTTGCTGTAACAACTTGTCCAGCTCAGCATTAATCTTTTGCTTAAGCGCAAAAGGCATCCGACAAGACTTAATCCTGATCAGTGCAATGGAAGGGTCTAACCTTAAGGCAATAGGAGGTCCTTTGTAGGCCCCTAACTCAGGGCTGAACACATCAGCAAACTCCTTACACACCTCTGCAAGGCTTGCCAATTGCAGACTGTATAACCCAGTCACCTGAATTCCAAGTGCTTCAAACCAATCGAGTCCAATTAGACTTGTGCGGTCACCGTTAACCACAACAACATCCAAAAAGCCCTCAAAGTTCCTACACTGCACTCCGATTGTGGCCTCCCCCATCATGCCAACTCGGGAATTCTGGAAATCGGTCAAAATAAAATTTGACGGCCTGAGCTTAACTCTTTGGCCACTTCTACTGCAGATCTGCTTGAGGGTTTTCTAGGAAATGATTGACAGAGCTGAACCCATGTCCAGCTCCATCTCTAAGGGGACCCCCTGCAATTTGACTTCAAGCTGAAGCTTTTTCTTCAATGGGCGGTGGGCACCTGTTCTCAACACGCTCCTTCTGGTCGCGCAAAAACCCACCCTGTTCTGACTGGGGACCCCGGTACCTTTCCGAGGCAACTCTTCCGATGGATGGTCTTTCTTGCGACCCAAACAGACAGCGGCTATGTGGCCTTGCCAGCCACACGCCCAGCAAGTAGCAGAATGAAAATGATAGTCGGTACGTTTGTGGTGGCCTCCACACCCGAAACACCGAGAGAAGGGAACTGCCTTGTCAAGGCCTTTGTCGGCTTGCAATATAAGATGAGGCTTGAAGCAAACTATAAACAGGCTGAAATATTACTCCAGAGAGAGCCGGGAAATAAAGGATTGAAAATAAAAATGGATTTAATTAAACACAAACTTAACTTAGAGCAGCGGTTCTCAACCTATGGGTCGCGACCCCATTTGGGGTCAAACGACCATTTTACAGGGGTCACCAAACAACGCGATCCACCATTTTCCCCCCTCAGGGGCGGCGCCGTGCATGGGGGGCACGCATGGGGGGCACCGGCGCGCATGTGCGGCGTGCATGGGGTGCGCACGGGGCGCCGGTGCGCATGGGGCTGCGCATGGGGCCGCGCATGGGGGCGGCAGCGCACATGGGGGCCGCCACCGCGCATGGGCGGTGGCGAAAAATATGCACAAAAATTACAGGCAGCTAACCCAAAAAATTTTGAGCATGCCAATAAATCAGGATGGTGGCTAGCGTATAAATTAAGAAAACAGAAAGTGAAATCATGGATTACTAATCTGGTTGATGAAAATGGAGAAATCCAGGGGGAGGAGACCATAAAAAGGGGCATTGCTCAAAGATTTTACGAAAATTTATATAAGAGTAAGCTCAGAAGGCTTTTGATAATGTTAATTGGCAATTTATGATACAACAATTAAAATTAATGGAAGTCGGAGGAAATTTTCTAAATGTTATAACAGCAATATATTCTAAACAATATGCGCAGATTATAATAAATGGGGTGGCCACTGATAGATTTAATATACAGAAAGGTACTAGACAGGGATGCCCTCTCTCGCCACTATTGTTTATCTATACTCTAGAAATTTTTACTAGAGCGGTAAGGCAAGAAGGACAGATTAGAGGATTTAAGATTAAGAATGAAATATATAAACTTCAGGCTTATGCAGATGACCTAGCATTTATTTTGGAAGACCCAGAACAATCTGGGCAGAAATTATCTGAAATTTTAGAAGTTTACAGAGATTATGCAGGTTTAAAAATAAACAAAAATAAAACAAAGATTATTACTAAAAATATGAATGATATACACAAAGGATCCCTCGAGGTTAAATTAGGAATACAAGTAGTTTCTAAATTTAAATATTTAGGGATAGTCATTTCTGCACGTTGTTCATCAATCAAAGAAGATAATTATGTTAAATTAATGCAAAAAATTAAAGTTGATCTAGAACGTTGGAAAAATTTACACCTCTCATTACTTGGGAGAATCGCTGCTGTAAAAATGAATATCCTACCCAAACTGATATTTTTGTTTCAGAATATTCCGATTTACTTGGATAAGAAATTTTTCAAGGAGTTAAATAAAATAACTTTAGAATTTGTATGGTCTGGTAAGAAGGCTAGAATTAAATTAAAGGCTTTACAAGATGCCAAGGAAAGGGGTGGTTTAGGCTTCCCTGATTGGGAATTATATTACTTGGCAGTGGCCCTGTCTTGGATTAGTGATTGGATAACCTTAGAGCAGTGGTTCTCAACCTTTTTAATGCCGCGACCCCAACCGATCGTAAGTCAAGGACTACCCAACCGGTCGTAAGTCGAGGACTACCCAACCGGTCGTAAGTCGAGGACTACCCAACCAGTCGTAAGTCGAGGACTTTCCCTGCCCGGGAGTGCCGCGCATGCGTGGTGCCGCCCCCTGCGCCGGCCGAGGCGTAGCTGGCAAGGGGCAGCGACGGCGCAGGGCGACCACTGGCTGGGCCACCAGCTGGCCCAGCCTATGGGAGGTAAGGCACCCGCCAGGCCCCACACGCGCCAGCAACTCTCCCTGCGCCTGTTGGCCTCCCACCTCCCACCCCTGGCCCTCTTTTACCTACATTTTTAGTAGTTGCTCAGCAGGGAGGGGTGGAAGCTTCCAGACAGCTCGCCTTCGCTGCAGACAGCTTGCAGCACCATTTGCAGAATGGGGCTTTTGGCGGGCTCCGCAGGGCAGAGACAGCCTGGACAATTCCTATTGGCTTTTGAAAGCCAATAGAATTAGACTCTATTCAAGAGGGTCTATTCTATTGGCTTTCAAAAGCCAATAGAATAAAAGGGAGTAGCACAGCTAAGGAAAAGGGGGGAAAAATGGCGGACTGCATTGTTTGGCAACCCCCGTGAAATGGTCGTTTGACCCCAAATGGGGTCGTGACCCACAGGTTGAGAACCGCTGCCTTAGAGAATCAAAGATGTATACAATTAGAGGGTTATGATCTTCAGCAGGGATGGCATGCTCATATGTGGAAGGGGCAGAATAGAAATTATCAATATTTTTTAAAACACAAGGTCTGGCAAGGGTTAATTAAAAGTTGGAATACTGTTAAATCTCAATATTATACAAAGATACCGGCTTGGTTATCGCCATTGGATGCAGTTATATATCCCAATTTGCTCAGGAAAGATAAGGTTATCGGGTATAAAGACATTTTGACAGAAGAGGGTCTTTTAAAATCTAAACAAGAGTTAAGACAACAAGGAATAGAGATAGAGTGGTGGTCTTACCTCCAGATCCAAGCAAGATATTTGAAAGATAAACAGGAATGGGGTATTTATGGACAAGATACGGGGCTAGATAAAATTCTGCTTGGTCCGAAAAAAAAACCAAATAAAGAATATTTATAAACACCTATTGGAGTACAGGCTATTTGAAGAACAGGTTAAAGAAACAATGGTGACGTGGGCGATAGATATAGGACACAACATTAATTTGGATCAATGGCAGCAGGTATGGATGCGAAATATTAAAATTACATTGGCGTCATCATATAAAGAAAATTCATATAAGATGATTTACAGATGGCATCTCCCTCCAACAAGATTAGCCAAAATGTACAAAGGATACTCATCTTTATGTTGGAAATGCAAAAAAGAAAGGGGCACTTTTTTCATGTTTGGTGGTCATGTAAGGAAGCACAGGGATATTGGCGTATGGTTTGGGAATGGGTTACAGAAATGAGTATGCAAAACATTCAGTATAAGCCTGAGACATTGTTGTTAGGAATTCTTGAAGAAAATGTTAGTAAAGAAGATATGTATTTATTCACTCATGTGGTTACAGCGGCAAGAATTGTTTTCGCTCAAAATTGGAAAGCTACGGCTATACCTAGTGAGGAAATCTTAATGCATAAAATTATGCACTGCGCAGAGTTAGATAGGTTAACTAAAAGACTTAAAAATCAGGATGAAACGGATTTTTACCAAATTTGGAACAAATTCTATAGATGGTGGGGGGAAAAATATGGAAGTCATTGTAATGAGATAAGTTAAGATTGAGATAAGAGTGATGTTATTGTATAGATTTTTTATTAGTAACTAATTGTGAATATGAACTGTGATGTTTGTCAAATCTGATTTACCATGTTCAATGTTTTTTTTTTTTATACTTCCTCCCTACTCCTTCCTCCCCTTCATCTCTCTCACACACATGAATGCAGCATAGGGGAAATGCCCAAGCGTTTACCATGACTATCATTACCCACCCACTCACCCACCCACCCACCCACCCTCAACCCCCCCCCCCCCTCACTTCCCAGAGCAGAGTACAGGGTTATTATTAAGAAAGTTAAGAAAAGAAAAGAAAAAAAGAAAAAAAGAAAAAAGAAAAAAAGAGAAGAAAAAACATCATACTTAACCTTTAACTCCCCTTAAATTAAGTCATATAAACAAATCTCTACAACAGTTACTATAAAATTTACTCATAAAATAAATGAAACTTTATAGTCCCATATTTTTTCTGAATATAATCTATCCATCTTCTCCATACAATAATATATCTTTCTTGTGTATGATCCTTCAAATAAGCAGAAATTTTTGCCATTTCTGCAAAGTTAGAAACTTTAAATATCCATTCTTCTAAAGTAGGCAACGAGTCCTTCTTCCAATATGAGCCTACTAATAACCTTGCTGCAGTTAATAAATTCAACATTAAAATAGTTTCTTTGTCATTTAAATCCACAAAGATACCCAATAGGAATAATTGAGGGGTGAACTTTATCTTCCTTTTAAAAATCTTTTGAATGTTCCACCAAATCATAATCCAAAAAGCCTTTACCTTTTTACAATTCCACCAAACATGAAAATATGTCGCATCCATATTACCACATCTCCAACATTTGGGTTGTAAATTTGGATACATACAAGATAATTTTTTAGGATCTAAATGCCATCTGTAAAACATTTTATAAAAATTTTCCCTCAAATTTTGAGCTTGTGTAAATCTAACATTTCTAATCCAAATTGTCTCCCATAAGTCCAGTGGGATCGGATCCTGGATATTCTGAGCCCATTTAATCATACAGTCTTTAACCAATTCTGTTTCAGAGTCTAATTCTATTAAAGCATTGTAAATTCTTTTTATATGGGCCTGACTCTGATCTTTAATCTGAATAACCAGATTTCCATCTTCTAGTGTTATTCCTTCTTTTTTATCTACAGTCCACCTGTCCACTATTTGTAAATATTGAAACCATGACTGTAGAATATTTTCTTGCCTTAATACATCTAGAGATTTTAAATGCCAATCCGAACCTGACCAAGTTAATAATTCTTTATACGAAATTTTATCAAAATTCATCCCCTTAGAAATCCCCTCAACTTATGTTCAATGCTTTTAATCTTTTTTCTTCTTTTTTTGTTATTCAATAAATTAAAAAAAAAAAGTTCCTACACTGCACTCCGATTGTGGCCTCCCCCATCACGCTGACTCGGGAATTCTGGAAATCGGTCAAAATAAAATTTGACGGCCTGAGCTTAACTCTTTGGCCACTTCTACTGCAGATCTGCTTGAGGGTTTTCTGGGAAATGATTGACAGAGCTGAACCCATGTCTAGCTCCATCTCTAAGGGGACCCCCTGCAATTTGACTTCAAGCCGAAGATTTTTCTTCAATGGGTGGTGGGCACCTGTTCTCAACACGCTCCTTCTGGTCGTGCAAAAACCCACCCTGTTCTGACTGGGGACCCCGGTACCTTTCCGAGGCAACTCTTCCGATGGACGGTCTTTCTTGAGACCCAAACAGACAGCAGCTATGTGGCCTTGCCAGCCACACGCCCAGCAAGTAGCAGAATGAAAATGACAGTTGGTACGTTTGTGGCGGCCTCCACACCCGAAACACAGAGAGAAGGGAACTGCCTTGTCAAGGCCTTTGTCGGCTTGCCTTTGCGGCCTTCTTTCTACTGGCTGTTGCAAACGATTGACCTCGTTGTCAGATTCTGGTTCTTCAACCCTCTCAGCGATCTCTTGATGAATGGAGTCTGAACACTGAGGGTTCTTTGAGAGCCACAAGGCCTTAACAGCTCCACCTGCTGCTTCTTTGGCCGTTATCTGCCTCAGCGCGTCTTGGAAGGAAACAGTTTCTTTGGCAAAAATCTTTTGCTGCAGTTCTCAGCTCCTCAGACTGCAAACTAGCCAGTCTTGTAGCCGTTCTTCCAAGTCTTTAAACTCACAAGGCCTTGCAGCTTGGCACAGAGCAGCAATGAAGTCCATGGCAGACTCTCCTGGACGCTGGTCCCGCTGTTCAAAAGCATGTCGCCATGCTATGACCAACAGTTTTGGTTCGAAATGTTCTTTTAGCATTTTCTTAAGCTCTGCATAAGCAATGGATTCCAAGGGTGCCGGAGCAACCAAGTTTTCAGCGATGTCACTAGTCTCTTGACCACAAACACTCAGCAGCGTCGTGGCCTTAAGCCTGTCCTCACGAACTTGGTTGACTCTGAAGTAATTTTCCACCCTGGCAACGTAGGAGCTCCAGCGTTCCGGATGTGCGACATCGAACTCAGACAAACGCCCAATCTTTGCCATGATGATTCTTGCTGGCCTCTTTCAACGCCTTGTGCTGCACAGGCTTCCAAAGGGGTTCCAGGGCGGTCCTAGCCAAATTCTCCTCCAACGTCTTCGTACTGGCAGGCAGAGTGGAAGGAAGTTGGAACGCCGAACTTCTAAGTGCTTGCAGGCTTTCCACTGTGACGTCAGCCTTTGAATCTTCTGCAGCACGATCCCACCTTCGGCGCCAATGTTCTGTTTTCTGCGTTGGAAGGCATAGAACAAGGCAGAGTAACAAACAGGTACTTCTTTATTCAGCTACAACAGAACAGCAAACAAAATGGCTCCTCCCCCTTTTATACCTTTTGCAAGGGACAGCGTCAACCAATGAATGCAAGGTATTTTCCCGCTCCTGCGCATGCCTAGTAAGCTGTAGACAGCCTGTCTAGCCCAGGCAGCCCATGTGGACTGCCCGGGTCTTGGTGCAGCTTCCTGCACCTGCTCTGTCAATCAGAGCCCAGGACATAACAGGAACCATATAAGATCTTTTCAATCCTCTGGTAGTTCCCCAGTGCTCTAAGATATTTTAAAGATATAATACAATGGTTCTGAGATAACATCTGCCAGCTCCCCTCAGAACTCTGGGATGTTATCCATCAGGTCCTGGTGATTTATATTCATCAATGTCAGAAAAGTGTTCTCTTACCATTTTCTTGCTTATTTTAATTTTTATTTCTAGTTTGTCTTTTACAGTTATGTTTTTGGTATGTTGGGCTATAGTTTCTTTTTGCGTGAAGACTGATGCAAAGAATGAGTTAAGCAGCTCTGCTTTCTCTCTACTGCCTGTTACTTCCTTGCCATCTTCTCTCTTTAGTGGACTGACTGTTTCCTTGACTTTTTTTTGTTATTTATATGTTGAAAGAAACATTTTTTTTATTATCTTTGACTTTTGTTGCAAGTCTTTGTTCATTTTGAGCCTTTACTTTCCTGACTTCAACTTTGCAGATTCAGGCTATCTGCTGATATTCTGCCTTAGTTATGTTTCCCTCTTTCCATTTGTTGTACTTATCCTTTTTGTCTTTCAGTTTATCAGAGAGATCTTTGTGCAACCATGCTGGTTTCTTCTTGGATTTCTTGTTTTTCTTTTTTTAGTGGTATTGTGTTGGACTGGGCTTTTATGATCATATTTTTCAGAGTTTCCCACGCTTCTTGGGTTGTTTTCCCCTTTAGGATTTTCATCCATGGGATCTTTCCTAGGTTCTCTCTGAGTTTGTTAAAAACAGCTGTTTTGAAGTTTATGACACTGGATGGATTATTCTCTGTTGCTTGTGTTTGCATTATATTAAATTCCAGTATGACGTGGTCACTTCACCCAAGGTTCCGGCAACTTCAATTCCCTCTATCACTTCTTCTCTATTAGTAAGAATTAGGTCCAGTATAGCTTTACTTCTAGTTCCCTCCTCCACCTTTTGGATGACAAAGGTGTTGGCTAAGTTGGTTAAGGAATCTGTTCAATCTCCCATTTGCTGCAAAGTTTGTCTCCTGGTTGATATCAGGGTAGTTAAAGTCTCCTATTACTACTGTGGTATGTTTCCTACATACATTTGTTAATTGATTAGCAAAGAGTTCATCTATTTCTTCTGCTTGGTTGGGTGACCTGTAATATATGCCTATAGCAATGTCATTTTCCCCCCTTTTATATTGACCCATATGGATTTTAGGAGGTTTTCATCCTTGGTTTTGTGTATTTCTGTAGATATGTAGTGAACTTTTATATAAAATGCAACTCCACCTCCTCTTTTGTTAGGTCTGTTTCTTTTGAATAGTTTTTATCCTTCCATCAGAACATTCCAGTCATGAGTTTCATCCCACCACATTGCAGTAATGGCAACTATGTAATATCTGCCTTGGTGTACTAATACTTCAAGTTCACCCTGTTTGTTCCCTAAACTTTGAGCGTTAGTGTATAGCCATTTGAATCCTTTATTGGTCTTGGGTATGTTTCTTATATCTCCTACTTTGTAACTGGGATTTACATCCTCTCCATCACTCTATTTCATTATTTTTTTCTTTGTTAATTTCTTTTTTCTCTTTACTCTCTCTTTATGTGATTGGTTAACTAGTGGTTTTTGCTTGGAATTAGGTTCTATAGGTCATGAAAATTGCCCCCCCTCCCACCTCAAAGCCCTTTTGATAAGATGAGCCAGTCGTTTTCCAAATATATTTTTTCCAGTTCTGGTGAGGTGCAGTCCATCCCTTGCCAGTAGCCCTTCATGTAGGTAATGCAGACCATGGTCTAGGAAGCCAAAGTTCTCTTGATAACAACAGTTTTTAATCCAGTGGTTTATTTTTAAAATCCTTTGCTCCCTCATTGGACGTTGGCCTTTTGTTGGAAGTATAGATGAAAACACCACTTGTGCTCCTAATTCTTTAACATTCTTCCCTAGCTGCTCATAATCTCTTGTTATTGTTTTCAGATTCACTGTTGTGTTATTGGTCCCCATGTGTAGGAGAAGAAAGGGGTAGTAATCTGTGGGGTTGTTTATTTTAGCAAGGTACTCAGTTGTATCTTTGATTTTTGCTTCAGGGAGACTATATACCTCCCTAGATTGACTGCCTGTTCTGCAGACTATAGTTTCTATTAGAGAATTTTAATTTCTCTATTGGTGAAAAATAAATCAGAAGCTCTCACAGTTGACTGCATTTAGCTGATTCAAATAACTTTATATTTATATAAAAATATTTACAATACCATTCTTCTTTACAGCAACATAGCTTAATGAAGACTTCTTACAGAGACAGATACAGAGACAAAACTTGAGACTGGAAATCCAGCTCCTAACTCAATACTCTTTTGCACAGACTCAGTAGCACTTTCTTCCCATTGGCTGACTGAGTTACCACATGACTCTTCCTGTTCATGAATATTCCAACAGTTTCTGTTCCCCAAAGAATTGAATCTCCTATCACCAATATTCACCTATTTTTCCCTAGGGAAGTCTGGAATACTTTTCTTCCTGTTGCAGGAATGTTGGGTTGCACCTCTGTTTTAGAAACTACTGATGAATGCTCTTTTGTGAGTGTCTGTATATTTTCTTCCAGGGGGAGGCTATGAAAGCGATTGTTCAGTTCCAGAGGGGCTTCATTGGAATGGCCTAGGGTAGATAGTAGGGGCTTTGCTCTTGGTTGTTTTCTTCTAAGAGTGACAAGTTTCCATCAGTCTTGCTCTTTTGGTACATACTGTATGTAGGCTTGTTTTTTACAAAAGCTGTTTGTTCCCTATTGTGTTCAATTTGGGTGTATCAGATTTCTTCTTTATGTTCATATATAGGGTCACCATATTTTTTAGAAGCTGTTTGCTCCCTATTGTGTTTTATTTTGGTGAAGTCTTGTTTAGGTTGGGATTTCTTGCTTTGCTCATTGAGTTTCAGAATGGCTAGAGTTGCCTCTAAACCCTTTACTTTTTCTTCTATTAATTCAAGTAGTTTACATTTGATACATACATAGTTTGGGTCTTCTGTGGGCATAGGTTGAAACATATGGCACACTGTGTAAGTCACTATAGTGTCAGTCTCTATCTCCATGACTTTTTTCTTTGTTTGCTAAAAAAATATAAAAAAAATTTCTCCATGTTGCAAAGTGTCAGTATACAATAGTTTAAAACAGTTCTTGGTCTTTTGTTCTCTGTCTTGAAAAATTCATCACTATCTTCCCTGTTTTAAGTGTCTGTCTCTTTTTCTGTGGTTTTTAATTATTTTCCCTCTTAGATCATTAAGAATTTAAGAATTTCTAAAGAATTAAAATAAGTAAATTGTTTCTTTTCAATGTTTAGTTGAAAAAAGAAATTGAAAAATTCAACAAAATTGGAAATTTTTTTTTTTTTTTTATTAAAAGTTTTATAAATTTTACAAAAAAACAAAAACAATACAAAACAAAAAACAACATATACAAAAAGGAAACTAAACATTACGTATATAAACCCCCCCCATCCCCCACCCCACGCAAAAACCCCTCCCTTCCCCCCCCTGAGCTTCCCAGAGCAGAATATAGGCTTAATTAAAAATTAAAAAATTAAATTAAAAATTTTATATTTATATATAAAAAAGGAAAGAAAAAAAAAATACCTATAAATATATATAGAATAAAACTTATGAAAAAGCTATATGATATTTTTGTATACCCAATCTAAATTGTGTAAATTTTATCCATTTGTCCCAAACAGCAATAAACTTCTCTTGGCTTTATTGCTTTAAGAAAGCCGAAATCTTTGCCATTTCCGCCAAATAAGCTACTTTAAAAAACCATTCCTGCAATGTAGGCAAAGATTCCTTCTTCCAATATTGTCCTACTAACAGCCTAGTGGCTGTAATCAAATTTAACATCAATACAACCTCCTTTGTATCACAATCTGTAACAATACCTAACAAAAATAATTGCGGAGTAAATTTTACCCTCCTTCTAAAAATTCTCTGGATATTCCACCATATTTTGATCCAAAATACTTTTATCTCTCTACATGACCACCAAATATGATAATAGGAAGCATCCTTATAACCACATCTCCAACATTTAGGTTGCACGTCAGGGTACATAAGAGACATTTTTTGTGGATCAAGGTGCCATCTATAAAACATTTTATAAAAATTCTCCCTAAGGTTCTGTGCTTGTGTAAATTTGACATTTCTCACCCATATAGTTTCCCAGATGTCCAATGGAACTGGCTCACCAAAATTCTGCGCCCATCTAATCATACAATCTTTAATTAATTCCGTTTCTGAGTCCATTTCAACTAATACCCCATAAATTCTCTTAATATGGGTTTGTCTTTGGTCCTTAACTTGTTTAATAAAATTTCCATCTTCTCTAAGAAAACCCAATTTACAATCCACCTTCCATTTATCTCCTAGTTGCCTATATTGGAACCAAGAATAAATAATATTTTCTTGCGCTAAATCTTCCCGTGATCTCAATTGCCATTTTTGCCCATCCCATCTGAGTAATTGACTATAAGACACCATATCCATTTTTACTCCTCTTTTTATTCCTTCTATCGCATGCCAAGGTATAGCCCATAATGGAACTTTAAAATCACTTTTGTAATATTTTCTCCAAATCCTAAGTAGAGAAATTCTTAAAATATGAGATTTAAAGACCCAATCCATTTTTTTATTAAATATTAAATAGGCATGCCACCCATAAAGTAAATCCCATCCCTCTAAATGAAGTATCTCAGGATTTGTCAAATTTACCCAATCACTAATTAGTGTTAAAACCACCGCATCATAATATAATTTCAAATTTGGTACCTTAAGTCCACCCCTCTCACGGAAGTCTTGCATAATTTTAAGCTTAACCCTTGGCTTTTTCCCTGCCCAGATAAATTTATTAAGACCCTTTTGCCACTCACTTAAATTAATCTCATTTTTCAAAATCGGTAGCATTTGAAACAAAAAAAGAAACTTGGGTAGAATATTCATTTTTATCACTGCAATTCTTCCCATGAGGGATAATTGCAACTTCTCCCAATTCTTCAAGTCCTTCTGTACCCTGACCCACAACCTTTCATAGTTATTTTTAAATAATTTTACATTAGAAACAGACAACATCAAAAAATTTTTTATGAAAGAATTGAAAAAGGAATTTAAAAATGGAAAAAGATTTAAAAATTGAAAAAAAATTCAAAAAATTGAAAAATAATTAAACCCTTTATGGAGGACTAAAACATATAGAAATGAAATGAAATGAATATAAAACCTAAATTTGGATAAGTTTGAAATTCCTGAATGGTTAAGATTCTCATTTTAAAGACAACTGTTTATTTTGAAAATTGAAAAAATGAACTGGTGCTGACATCTAGTGGTGGATGAAGACTGACAGCTATGGCTCTCATATAGGACTTGGCAAAATCTGGGAAAAACTAATCTGTGCTTCTGACCTTCAAAGCCCTAACACTAGAGAACAGCTGTGACAAAAAGAAAACAATCTGGGCTACAGACAAAGAGAGACTTATAAACTTTGGAAAAGAAATTGTTTTAACCCTTTGGATTACAAATATCTACTTAACTATGATTCTAAAGCTATTTGCAGAGAAAAGAAAACCTTGATTCTTGGCTATTATGGAAAATCAGATACTTGTAGAAAGAGCTTATCAGGAAAAAACAAATACCTTTTAAGAGGAGATATATGATATGCTGCAACTAATTCAAACAACAATGATTTCAAACCACAAAGAAATCCAAAATAACTTTGAAAATATAAACCAATCTATCTCCAATTTAACTTTACAACAAAAAAAAATCCCAAAAAATAACAATAGAGAAGGAGCAGATAAAACAGATAACTGAATACACATTTGAGGACAGAGACTTAAAGATGGAACCTAACCAAAAAAAGAAGTATGTTTTAACCCAAGTGGAAAAAAATTCACAAGAAATATTGGATTTGGAAAAGACAACTTATACTTTAAGACTACAAAACAAATTTGAGGAAAAGAAAAAAGATTGGATAAAATGGACTGCAGAGATGTCAGAAACACCACGAGAACTGGAGAGACAAGAAATGATAAGAGAAATAGAGAGAACAAGAAATAAAAAGATTTTCAACAAACATGAAAGGGCAAATTCCTCTTACAAAGATATTGTACTTGACTTACCTTTTATATCTACAGTAACTCAAGAATATGGAAAGAACATATTGATATAGAATAGAATAGAATAGAATAGAATAGAATAGAATAGAATAGAATAGAATAGAATAGAATAGAATAGAAGCTGGAAGGGACCTTGGAGGTCTTCTAGTCCAGCCCCCTGCTCAAGCAGGAGAACCTGTACCATTTCAGACAAATGGTTGTCCAATCTCTTCTTAAAAACCTCCAGTGCTGGAACATTCACAACTTCTGGAGGCAGGTTGTTCCACTGATTAATTGTTCTGACTGTCAGGAAATGTCTCCTTAGTTCTAGGTTGCTTCTCTCTTTGATTAGTTTCCATCCATTGCTTCTTGTCGTGCCTTCAGATGCTTTGGAGAATAGCTTGACTCCCTCTTCTTTGTGGCAACCCCTGAGATATTGGAACACTGCTATCATGTCCCCCCTCGTCCTTCTTTTCATTAAACTAGACATACCCAATTCCAGCAACCGTTCTTTATATGTTTTAGCCTCCAGTCCCCTAATCATCTTTGTTGCTCTTCTCTGTACTCTTTCTAGAGTCTCAACATCTTTTTTACATCATGGTGACCAAAATTGGATGCAGTATTCCAAGTGTGGCCTTACCAAGGCACTGTAAAGTAGTATTAACACTTCACGTGATCTTGATTCTATCCCTCTGTTAATGCAGCCTAGCACTGTGTTGGCTTTTTTGGCAGCTGCAGCAGACTGCTGGCTCATATTTAAGTGATTGTAAACTAGGACTCTGAGATCCTTCTCACAGTTACTACTTTTGAGCAAGGTACCCCCTATACTATACCTGTGCATTTGGTTTTTCTTGCCTATATGTAGAACCTTACTTTTTTCACCATTGAATTTCATTTTGTTAGATAGCACCCAATGTTCAAGTCTGTCAAGATCCTCCTGTATCTTAAGCCTATCTTCTGGAGTGTTGGCTATTCCTGCCAGCTTGGTGTCGTCTGCAAATTTGATGAGTTCCCCATCTATCCCCTCATCCAAATCATTGATGAAGATGTTGAAGAGCACTGGGCCCAGTGTTATAGATGATGCCTCACTCGTGGACAGCACCCTGCTGACACCTGCACACAGCTGACAGTTGTAAATGGGACCTGGTTGGACCTCTATGTAGCAATCTTTTCTTCTTCAAAACAAACTATTGATTAATAGTGTAGACATGAAAGTGAAACTCGCAAGAAGCAGAAATGAGTTCTGCCTGATGAAGGACTGCAATCAGAATTACAAAGTGCAACTCCTGTCAGCTTCACTTTGTAAAACATGTAAAAGTTTCAGCAGGAGTATGTTTGGGTCATGCAGAAGCCTTGCTCATTTCCAATGCCAAATACTCCACTGACCATGTGGGGATGAAGGTGTTGAAAGAAAAATCAGGTCCAGTTCCAAGCTGGGAGTAAGACACTGGAAATAAAATGGAGGCTAAGATGCTGGAAATAAAATGGAGGCTGGCTGCTTAGGAAAGAAGGTTTAATGATGAGCAGAACCAACAACAGCATGTAGTTCTGGGACAGCTGACAAAATGGAGTTGACAGTAGGTGGGGTTTTATACCTTCTTTGGGCTTTGTATTTGAGATGCTTGTTCCTGTGCAAGAACATGCCCTTTAATATTCTAATGTCTGTTGCCAGATTCCTATGGGGTCATGTAGGGGTCATAGCTGGCTTTATAGGCAAAAGGGGAAATGCAAATCCTAGGTGTTTGAACTAATCCTGTCAACTTTTGGCTTGCCTAATTGTGTTGCTTATCTGGAGTCTCTGTTTGCTCTTTGCTTATGAATAGAGTAGCCCAATCTTTCTGAATGGATACAAAATCTCCTAAAGACTGGCCTCTTCATGTTTTTGCTTGAGGCTGGGGCTGTTTTCTGCCTTTGTTAGGATTTTTCTCCATTTCTCCTTTAGGGGAATTATTCTATCCTGCCTCTTTTAATATTCCCCAAAATATTTCATTCTCTAGGGGTGGGGTGTGTCTGCTGACTTCCTACAAAGGTTTACAGCATTCCTGCAGGCAGCCTTTTGTGTAATCAGGAAAGCCTATTTCTGGGCCAGTTACCTAAGCAATTAGTGATTGGATTTGTGGACAATGCTGCCTTTAGTGAAGATTATGAAAGAAACCCCTTCAATTTTCAACACTGTAACATCAATTTTGTGCCCTGTATTGTGATGGTGAACAGATCCCTGCTAAGCCTCTTCAGCCAGATTATGAGCACAATCTTTTGTGAGAGAATACATGCAAATGGTGCAGACATCTTGAAAATGTATGAAAGACAGGCCTCTACTAATCAGTCAGGAAGAGTTTACCAATGGTTATACTTTATACTGCTTTGACTTGAGCCCTGATCAGGGGTGCTCTGAGCACTATTCTTTCATCAGGAATGGTAATCTCAGCAGAAATTAGATTTGCAATGTCCCTCCCCAATACCTTCAACACAATTCTCTATGCAATCTTTGAAAACCTTATTGAAATAGGTCACACAAGGAAAGTGCTCTTTGATTATATGTGAGAATGGACACTGTGCAGATCCTCCAGTTATTCTCTGAACATGTTGCCTTCCTAGGGATCTATCCCTGTGATGTGCTGCCCAAGAGAAAAATCTCCAAAAGGCCTTTTGGGTTAATTGTAAATACCCACCCTCATACTCTACCTGTTGAACACTGGCTGGCCCTCTACTTTTCATCTCCTGGATATAGTGAATTTTTTGACTCTTATGGAAGAGCTCCAGATAACACCAACTTTCCCAGTGCCATTGTGAAGTTTTTAGAGCTGCAAGCTAAGTATACATTTCACCCATTTCAAATGCAAAATCCCCAGGTGATAACCTACAGACAGCACTGTCTGTTTTTTTCTGCTGAACCATTTTAAAGGCTTACCTTATGAAAATGTTTTAAAGAAATACTTTAAGAGAACAATGTTATAAATGATCAAATGGTAAAGCAGTTTGTAAAAAGTACCAAGTTGGGAAGGAGGCTTGGAGCATGTAACTGTCAGTGTATGCAAACATGTATGGCTTATTATAAAATAAAGACAAAAAGTTAAACTCATTGCTTATTTTACAGTGTTTTTAGTCATTTTACAATTTGAGCCAGTCACCAAACTTTAGAACACTTTTAGGATTTGACATTGGGGCCTCAATAGGTGCAGAGTTCTTTAACAGAGTTATACCCCAGCAATACTTTTAGCACATTCACCTTGGCCATAGCATTCATAAATTCATTCCAACCTTTAGGGTTTCATTTTACAGTACATGTTCAGAGTTGCGAAGCCCCTTTCACCAAGACTAAAATATTAGTACCAGGAACTGGGACCCCTTTGTATAAAAATGTGATACTATCATCCCAGGCCAAATTGTCCCAATGCTGCTTCATTTTGTTCAAAAAAAGTTCAGCATTTTTTCTGTAACAGGTGCTCACCCCATCTAGGATCGCCTGCATTGTTGGATCCTGTGGAGGCTGTTGTGATGACAGTTCTGGTAATGCTGGGGGTGGTCAAGAGCCTTCTGGTGGGTAAATGAGATTCAGAGTGTCCTTCTCAGACTCATTTTGTCTGTTGAGCCTTAGAGCTTGAACTTGATGTCCTCATTCAAATGAGTTCTCTGAAGAATGGATCATATGTCATCATTCAAAGGGCTACTGACTGTAGTCACTATAGTAAGGACCCTGTCCTGCAGCTGCTCAATCTGATGACGGGACACCAAATACATTTTCTTGGCATGCTCCATGTAACCAATAGGTTAGTCAGCAGTGGTATAGTGGCCTCTAGTAATGGCCCAATAAAGCCTCCTGACTGACAAATGAACTGCTTCTTTTTGAGTGAGATCTTTCTATTGCTCAACTTTTTAATGACACCTGTGAGGGCCCCATTGGAAGCCAGTTTGGAGGAGGAAGATGATCTGTAACCATGACCATCAGATGAGGATGGCTGTCATGGCCCCATCAGAGCCTGGTTCAGAGGAGGAGTTGGAACTGGGACCATCCGATAGGGATGGCATGTCTCCCTTGGAATATTTGGAGAGGCCAGGGGCTGAGGACAATGTTGTCCCAGGCCCTTCAGGCATTGGGGGAGGTGGTCAACCAGACGGAGAGCTGCCTGTCAAGGTTCCAACTAACAAAACACTTCAAAGAACTTTCAGGCATTGTTTATCCTAAAAAGTATTTAATCGTGAAACAAAGTGTCGGCACAGCATGGTGGATGCCAAGATGTGAATTCCCCTCCCCTGAGCACATAATATTCAAGCATAATTCCCTCCTCTGATTAGCAGTCATGAATCACATTCTCCAATCAGTTTGAAGGGTAAAGTTTCTCTTCTGTTCTGTAGCCCACAGTTTCTTATCTTAACTAATCCCCACACACATTCTTTCTCCTCCCTTCCCAGCATCATCTAATTTAACTCTAAAAGTACCACACAGCTTATACAGAGAGTGGCTGCCTCTTCATATTTTGTCAAAGCAAGAACATCCAACATCCAGCCCCCCTTACAAAAAGGATAGATCCTGTATGTAAACAAAGCATATGTTAGGGACTATCTCTCAGTTTGTTGGGGTGTTTCTTGTAAAACCTTTTAATGAGTCTGTCAGCTTTCAGATCACTAGACTTCACCCAAGTGGCTTCAGACAAGTACCCCTTCCATTGTACTAAGTACTGCAATTTCCCTTTAAAAATTCTAGAGTCAAGAATACGTTTCACTTCATAGTGAGTCTGATCCGCTACTATGAGGGGCCCGAGCACCGACAAGGTTTTAACAAGCTGCAATTGCCTTTAATGGAATTGCTCTGAACCAAACACTCAGCGAGTAAGCCACGGCCTAACCAACCATTGCCGTGGTTACTCACTTGCCAAAAGGCTTTCGAGACCTTGAAAGTCCTTTTTCGAGGGAGCTGGTGTTACGACATCCAGACCTGGAGAAACAATCTATTGTACAGGCAGATGCTAGCGACGTGGCAGTGGGGGCGGTTCTGCTGCAGAAAACTGACCAAGGGGTCCTGCAACCTTGCGCGTTTACATCACGTAAGCTAATACCGAACGAGCATGGGCAATATGGAAGAAGGAGGCATTCACTGTGAAGTGGGCATTGGCCACATGGCGACATTTCTTGGAAGGGGCCAAAGAACCATTTGAGGTGTGGACCGATCACAAGAACCTCGAGGCCCTACAAACGCCTCACCGCCTTGCTCCTAAACACGTGCAGTGGGCACAGTATTTCCAGAGGTTTCATTTCCATTTGAAATACGTACCTGGAGGAAAGAACTTTTTGGTGGATGCATTATCCCGGATGCCGCAATACAACAGCAGGAGAGAGTATAAATGCCTCCATCATTGATAACCACCCTGGAATTTTTAAATATATTTTAGCTTTAATTTTTTCCCATACTGTTGACAAGGCATTTCTTATAAAATGATTTTGAAAGTACTTATGGACTCTGTTTTTCCCATACCATAAGAAAGCGTGCCACCCCAATTGTAAATCATGTCTCTCTAAATACAGTAACCTTTTATTTCTAAGTGTTATCCACTCTTTCACCTATGTTAACACAGATGCTTGGTAATACAACGTCCATTCCAGCAACCCAAAACCTCCATTTTCCTTAGCATAATGTTTTCATCTTAATTCTAGCTTTTTTCCCCTACCAAATAAAGTTCAAAACCAATGAATTTAAATCTTGAAAGAATTTTCTCTCAAGTTTTATCGGAATCGTTTGAAATAGAAATAAAATCTTCGTCAACACATTCATTTTTACTGTAGCAATTCTTCCTAATATTGACAGCTGCAGATTTTTCCATCTTTCCAAGTCTAGCTTTATTTGCTTCAATAATTTTGTATAATTGTCTTCTTTTATTGACGAACACTTAGCCGAAAGATGAATACCTAAATATTTAACTTTTTTCACTATTTGTACCTCTGTTTTCTCTAGTATTTGCCTTTTTTGTTTATCTGTGAGGTTCTTTACTATTACTTTAGTTTTTTCTTTATTTATTTTTAGTCCTGCCATTTCTCCATGTTCTTCTATCTTTCCCCATAGTTTAGGAATCATCTCTAAAGGTTCTTCCAAGATAAACACTAAATCATCAGCAAATGCTTGTAACTTATATGTTTCATCTTTTATTTTCAATCCTTTAATTTCTGTGTCCTGTCTTATCCTTCTATTTAGTACTTCCAAAGTAAAGATAAATAATAATGGAGATAGTGGAAACCCTTGTCTCATACCTTTTCTTATCTCAAAGCTCTCAGTATAATCTCCATTCACTATCACTTTTGCTGTCTGGTTGCTATATATTGTTTTTATCATATTTGTAAAATTCTTTCCAAAATCCATTATTTGTAATTGTTGAACCATAAATTGCCAGGAAACATTATCAAATGCTTTTTGGGCGTCTAAAAACACTAATGCTAATTGTTTCCCTGGATGTAATTCATAATATTCTAATACGTCCATTATCACCCTTAAATTGTTTTTAATTTGTCTCTTCAGTAAAAAGCCATTTTGATCTGGATGTATAAATTCAACTAAGTATTTTTTCAGTTTCTCTGCCATTATTGAAGTAAAAATTTTGTAATCCACATTGAGTAATGAAATCGGTCTATAGTTCTTAATATACGTCAAGTCTGAATCTTCTTTTGGTATCAAAGTAATATTTGCTTCTATCCATGTATTTGGAAGTTTGGCCTCTAACAATAGTCCATTACAAACATCCTTCAGTGGTTCGCTTAATGTATCTTGTTGATTTTTATAAAGTTCCGCCGGTAGCCCATCTGGGCCTGGTGTTTTCCCATTCTTTTGTTGTTTTATAGCCTCTAATATCTCCATCATTGTTATTCTTTCTTCTAACATAGTTTTGAATGTGTCTCGAATTTTTGGCAATTTACTTTCTTCTAAATATTGAGCAATTCTCTCTTTTGCAGCCTCCTCTTTACCATACAATTCCTTATAATATTTCTTAATTATCTTTTTTATTTCTTCCTTTTTAAATGGTAAACAACCTTTCCATCTACTAAGTTATGTATTATTTTCTTCTCTTTCTGTTTTTTGAGCTTATAAGCTAGCCATCTTCCTGGCTTGTTGGCATTTTCGAAGAAATTTTGTTTTGTTCTCTTTATTTGTTCCGCCAATTTTTCTGAGTCCAACAAATTCAGCTTATATTTTATTATTTCCATTTCTCTTTTCAAAGTCTTTTTCTGTGGATTTTGTTGTAATTCTGTCTCTAACTTTCTAAATTTTTCTTTTAATAATAAATATTGCTGTCTTTTCTGTTTATTTTTCTTTGCCATATACGTTATAGCTATGCCTCTAAAATACGCTTTAGCTGTATCCCATATGTTTTGTAGTGATGTGTCTTCTTCTTTATTTTCTTTAAAGAAGAATTCCATTTCTCTTTTCGTCAAGTCTATGAATTCTTTATCTTTTAGTATAGATTGATTTAAAATCCATCTTGGTTTTTTTTTGTGTGTTCCTTTCCATGTCGCTTTTAAAGGGTTATGATCTGCCCATGTGCCTATTTCTATCTCAATTTCCTGTATGTCCATCTTTAATTGAGAAGTCATCCAAATCATGTCAATTCTTGACCAAGATTTATGGCTATTTGAGTAAAAGGTATATTGTCGATTTTGAGGATTGATTTCTCTCCAGACATCTTGAATTCCAATTTCTTCTGCCATATCAAAGAATGTCTTGGGTAGTCATCTTCTTACGGGTTTTCCTGTTTTGCTACTTTTGTAATCCATTGTTCCATCTACTATCGCATTAAAGTCTCCTATTAAACAAATATTTTGGTATTCCATTTCTATTAATTTCCTGTGTAATCTTTGATAAAATTATTCTCGATTTTCATTTGGGGCATAAATTGCCACTAACAGTATTTGTTTTTGATGTAAATATATTTCAACCATTACAATTCTTCCTTCTTCATCTGAATATATTAATTTAGAATCTATTGTCTCTTTAACGTATATCACCACCCCTCATTTCTTTTGTTATGCTGATGTATAATAAAGCTTCCCCATTTTCGGGTATTCCAACAATTTATGTTGTTTTTTTATGTGTGTCTCTTGTAAACAGATTATATCTATATTTAATTTCTGAAGTTTCCTAAAAATTTTATTTCTTTTTATTGGGGAGTTTAGTCCATTTATGTTTACCGAAAAAAAATCATTATTTTTCTCCATTTCCTCTTTTATTACTTGTATTTTGGTCTAGTCGATCTTGTAGTCCTTTGTTCTCTGGCAGTTCCTTCTCCTTCACCTGTTTGTTCACTTTTCTCCTTCTGTCGTTCTGCTTGTGCCGTTGCTCCTTGGGCCGTCTCTCCCATCTGCTTATCCTCTTGTTGTTGATGCAATCCTTCATCCAAAATTACTCTATTTCTTACTTCAAAGTCCTCTGCTTTCCAAATTGAGTCCAGTCAATATCTTGTATTATTCCAGTTTATTAAAATGCCTTCTGGGATTACCCATCTGAAATTTATGCCTTTGGCAATCAATTTTGTAGTTAGAAAATGGTAGTGTCTCCGGGTATCCCTTACTCTCCTGGGTATCTGTTTTAGGACCACAATTTCTTTATTTTTATATTGTAAGGGTTCCTCTCTCACTTTTCTCAGTACTTCATCTCTTGTTGATTTCTTCATGAACCTCACATGCACTTCTCTTGGTAATCTGTTTTTTCTTGCATAGCTTGAATTCATACGGAAAATTTGATCCATCTCATTCTGAATGTCTACTCAGTCTGTGTTTAAGAGTTCTGCCAACAGCTCAATAATCACCATTTCTATATTTTCTTCACTGTCTTCAGGAATATTTTGAAACCTCAAATAATGTTCTGCTTCTCTCATTTCTACCATTGCCATAGCCCGTTCTAGCTCTTGATTTGTTTGTTCCAGTCCTTTATTCTTTTGCAATAACATTTCCACCTTTTTGTCAATGTCTTCAGTTTTATTTTCCACTTCCTGGATTTTCTTTTCATTTTTTATAATCTTTTGATTTTGAGCTTCAAATTGTGCCTTTATATCCATAATTTCTTCGCTTACTTTCTCCGGTTTACTTTGTGTTTCCTCATGGTTTCTCTGCAAAATTTCTTGGATTAATTTTAAAGAGGCCTGTGTTTCATCTTGAGCCATGCTTGCTTTTTCATGCTGTAGCAATGTGCCAACAGAACTCTGAGTTGTTGGGCTGGCTTGTCCGACAGAGGGCGCCGAAGAGGTTTTCTTTGCAAGTCTGGAAATATTAGATGTACTCATTTTATTGCTCACAGTCTTAAACTTATATCCAAAGCGTAATTAGGAATCAGCTGTTGTGAGGCAAACCTACCTCCTCCAGTCTCTTCTTGGATTTAAAATGTTCTCTTTTTCTTTTCTTTTCCCCAGATAATGTCTATTTAGTCTTTAGCCAATGTCAGCAAGTATAGCTATAAACAGTCTTTCACTTGTTATCTCAGACCAAGACTTTGTTTTGTTCAAGCTTTCCAAGGTCACTGTGTTTTTAATTCTTAAAAAATTCTTTAAAAAGATGCTAGCGACGTGGCAGTGGGGGCGGTTCTGCTGCAGAAAACTGACCAAGGGGTCCTGCAACCTTGCACATTTACATCACGTAAGCTAATACCGAATGAACATGGGCAATATGGAAGAAGGAGGCATTCGCTGTAAAGTGGGCATTGGCCACATGGTGACATTTCTTGGAAGGGGCCAAAGAACCATTCGAGGTGTGGACTGATCACAAGAACCTTGAGACCCTACAAACGCCTTGCCGCCTTGCTGCCTTGCTCCTAAACACGTGCGGTGGGCACAGTATTTCCAGAGGTTTCGTTTCCATTTGAAATACATACCTGGGGGAAATAACTTTTTGGCGGATGCATTATCCCGGATGCTGCAATACAACAGCAGGAGAGAGGAGGTGGTGCAAGCCATGATACCCCCCCTTCAGCAGCCAGCCGAAAGAGTGATTGTGGTTAGACTAGCAGAGGATTTGGTGCAGGAATTGCAGAGAGCAACTATAAGCGATCCCGGGTTGTTGGGGCATCCAGCCGTGTTAACCAGGAGGGGGGGGGGGTTGGCACGGAAGGGCAGTAAGATCTATGTGCCGGAAAAGGTACGGGCGAAGGTACTCCACCGAAGCCACGACATGAAGCAGGCCAGTCATTTTGGCTTCCTAAAAACCCTACATTTACTCAGACACCAGTTCTGGTGGCCAGGGGTAAAAGCAGATGTGGACACATACGTACGGGAATGTCCTGTATGTGCTACCACAAAACCCCGTGTCAAGACTGCTAACATCAGATGTTCTTGCTTGCCATATATGAAGAAGCAAGCATGTTTTATTTAGCCTGCATATCACTTCTAGAGTTAAAGTCAGACAATGTTAGAACAGCAGGTGGGAAAGTAAGATAGTTAACCACAACAATATTTCAGCACAGCATTGCCAAGGTCAGCTGTAACCAGAAGTTACGGGAGGGAGAGTTCACACTTCAAACTAATTGGAGAACGTGATTGATGACTGTAAAATGAAGGAGTGAGTTATGCTTTGTTACGGGTGATTGGGGGTGGGAGGATTCAGTTTTTGGCTTCATTATGTATGTGCCGAAGCTTTGCAGAAATAAAAGGATTCTTTAAGGTAAATAAAGCCTCAAAGTTCTTTGTAAACCTGCTTATTTCGGAACCATGACACCCCGTGTAGGAAAACCGCCTGGCTACTACAACAGGTGTCCAACCCGAACCGGCCGTGGGAAGAGATAGCAATGGACTTTGTTGTGGAGTTGCCAGAAAGTCATGGAAATACGGTGATATGGACAGTAATAGACCTTTTCTCGAAACAAGCACATTTCATTCCGTGCTAAGGTTTACCGTCTGCTCGACAGTTGGCGAAAATGTTCATCGCCCATGTGTATCGGTTGCACGGGGTACCCCGATGAATAATATCTGACCAGGGTGTACAGTTTACCGCCCGATTTTGGAGGGAGTTTGTACGGTCAATCGAGTCATCACAAGGCCTTAGTTCGGCGTTCCATCCCAGCACTAATGGAGCAGCTGAACAGGCCAATGCGATGGTGGAACGGTACCTAAGGTGTTACATTGACTATCAACAGACGGACTGGACCGACCTTTTACCATTTGCCAAGGTGGCGTACAATAACGCGGTCCACAGCAGCACCAGCTTCACCCCCTTTCGGGTGTCAATCTAGGTCCTTTATCGTCCCGAACGAAGAAACCAGGAACGTAGGAACATAGTGCAAGTTAGGTAGTTTATTCAATGCCTAACAAATAAAGTCAGCACTGGGAGTGGCTTGCTCCCAGTGCTCTTTATAATAAGACCATGCCCAAAACCCCACCCTCCACCCACAAACCACCATCCGCCTAATTACCCTTATAAAGCCTCCCTTGTGACCCAATCCCTCCTCCCACGAAACCCCACCCCCTTGGTCCACCGCCTGACCGGCCACAGCATGTCTGCCTGCCGCCGCCCCGCGTCCTGGCTCCTCTGGCACTGGTGAGTATGACTGTTCTATGCAGCCCTCAATGGAGAGCTCTTCCTGCTCTCCCCCTCTGCTGAATTGCTGGGTCCTGCTGAGCGGCTGGCTAGCAACGTGCCCAGCGCTGGGGTCTGTGCATCCTACGGTGGCCAGCAGAGAGTCAGAGCGTCGGTGTTCAATTCGGGTGGTCGCCAGCCAGTTCCCACTCCCCAGCTGGCTGGCAGAGCGCTCGGCACCGGCCCCTGTGGCTCCTACGGTGGCCGGTAAGGGGGTAGGTCCGCATGCAGTTTGGTCGGCCGCCAGCCAGTCCCTGCTGCTCTGCTGGCTGGCGGAGCACTCGGCACCAGCCCCTGTGGCTCCTACAGTGGCTGGTAAGGGGGTAGGTCCGCATGCAGTTTGGTCGGCCGCCAGCCAGTCCCCGCTGCTCAACAGCTGGCGGAGCGCCCGGCACCAGCCCTTGCATCTCCTGCGGCAGCCGGCAGGAAGGTAGGGTGTCGGGGCCCGGTTTGGGTGGACGCACGTTGCTTGCTGCTCGGTGGGCTGGCTGCTTGGAACGGGGTGGGTCACACTCTCCTTTCCCCCCACCACTGAATGGCAAGCCCCATAGGGCTTGACATCGGGTTGTGCACGGGATGGAGTTTGTTCCAATCCCAGAATGCCCGCAGGGAGACCCCTCTCTTTGTCACCTGTAGGACTGGATGCCTTGGATCCGAGAGGTGTGGGACTCTGTACAGAAAGCCTTGGAAAAGGTGGTGAAGGTTTCGAAAACACAAGCCGACAAGAAACGGGCACCACAAAAACCCTTCCAGGCAGGGGACATGGTGTACCTGTCAACCAAGTACCTGAAACTGCACCTACCATGTAAAAAACTAGGCCCGAAATATATAGGCCCGTTCAAAGTGCAACAGGTCATCAACCCAGTTACAGTACGTTTACAGTTTCCCCGTAGTCTCAGCAAGGTGCACCCCGTTTTTCATAGTAGTTTATTGAAGCCGGCGGTAGGGCTATCGGTTAGGTGCAGGAAACAATCACCAGGTCCTGTTGAGGGGGATTGTTACGAGATCTGGGAAGTACTCAATTCCAGCATCCATCGGGGTCGTGTACAGTACTTGGTAAGGTGGAAGGGGTACCCAATATCGGAGGCCTTCTGGGTGGGGGAAGGGAATATCACAGCTCCACTGTTGTTATGATGGTACCACTGCAAATACCCTCATAAGCTTGGGAGGAAAGCTACCTGCACCATCTCCCACAGCACGAACCTAATTGCATGTCTTTCCTTATCTTCCAGGAGGAGCTCTGGTAGAGGGGGCCGCCTGTCAAGCCCTCCAGGCTCAACATAGACAGGTGGGGGGAGGGCGAGGACGGTGCGCAGGGTGGAAGACACCAACAGCAGCCAGCGCCGATGAGCCCACCCACTTCCAGCCGCCAGCACTCTCGGCTGCTAAACAGCTGATTGGCGGCCGCATCCCAGCTGAGAGCTCCGGCGGCGTTTCTCAGCCCACGGAGCAGCTGATAGTCCCAGCAACGTTCCTCGGGCCGCAGAGCAGCTGACGGGCTGATGGGTAGTTGGTGGGCTGGGGAGCGCCAGAAGAGCCGTGGCAACAGGACACTCACCCAACATGCTACAGGCAGAGCAGATGCCTTGTAGCTGGCTGGGAGCCGAAGATAAGGTCTGGAGCTGGTTGAGTCTGGTGCCGGGTGGGACAAGGCCGTGAAACCCGAGACGAAGAGGCTGCTGGGCGTTGCCAGTAGCCATTTGAGGGATGCATGGCCGGATGCTGGTTAGAGGGGTGGGGGCAGGGTTTATTGCCTGTGTGTATATACAGCATTGGGAGGCAGTTGCTCCCAGTACGGACTTTGAAAGCATTGTCTTTTTTGAACTGCATGCCGAAGATTCCTCTCTGTAAACTGAAAACCACCTGTGAACTGATCGACTCCGAGTCTTCCTTGCCAGGGGTGAGGTAAGATCTTTGACAGATGGGTTAATAAGTCCTTTAAGAGGGGGAGGGGGTATTTATTTTCCACACTCACAGCCTTGAGACCCTTATAGTCTATGCAGAGATGAAGAGACCCATCTTTTTTTTTCTTTGAACAACACAGGGGCTCCCACAGTAGACTTGGCTCGTTCAATGAACCCCCTCACTAGGTTTTTATTCACATATCGTTGCATCTCCTCCATTTCGAAGTGGGACATAGCATACATTCTCAGTCGTGGGAGTTTGGCTCCCGGCAACAGTTCGGCAGGGTATCGCATTCTTTCTCACTGAATGCTTCTGCCAGGTCCCGGTACTCGCTGGGGATGATTGGCTTGCTGGTGGCAGTGAGGCAGTCATGTGCGCTCGCTCATTTGGTGGCCTAAAGTGTCCTGCAATGTCGGTTGAATCAGTGGGAGGTTTAGGCCCTATAGGTAGTCTCACAGTTCTCATTCCTTTCTCCCACCAGATAAACGGTTTCCATTTGTCCAACCAGGCTAGCCTTAGGATCACAGCCTCAGTCATTTTTGGAGCCACCAGGAAGCGAATAAACTCCCAGTGCTCACCTATTTCTAGGCATAGGGGCTCAGTTAATTGTGTGACTAAAGTCCCTCCCATCAGGGAGCCATCGGCTTGCTCAAACCTCATGGGTTTGGGGAGCTGTTTCGCCCGTAGGCCCATTTTCATGGCAAATGGCAAGCTAATGACACACCGGGAGCATCCAGAATTGATTAGCACGTTTAAGTCTATTTGTGCCCCAGACTTAGGAATTATATGTTTGGCAGGCAGTGAAAAAGGTGGGATGTGTCAACTCACCATCAGGGCATTCTCTCCTTCGTCGTCGCTGTCAAAGGAGGGTAGAGCGGGGGTGGGTCCACCCGGAGTCCCAGTGTCCTCCTGTGTGGGGGATGTGACCTGGGCAACAGGTTCCTGCATGATCTGGTTGGATTTCTCTCTTGTTAGCCACTAGGCAGGTTTCTTTCTCGCTGCTGGTCCTGGTCTGCTCTGTTGTTGGGGGTAGGGGACTGGACAGTTTGTTGCTCGATGTCCCTCCTGTCCGCACCGGAAACACTTAATTGATGGGCCTGCAGGTGGCCTGGGTCTTTCAGCCATCACAGTAGTTGGAGGTTTTCGTGGGGGTGATTGTTGTTCGGGTTGCTCTGGCTTCAGCTCGGATTCAGGTGGGGGAGGCTTCTTATAGCGGGTGAGCTGAACGTCTAGCCTCACTGCTGCCTGGTACCATTCTTGCAGCTGATCAGGTACTGCTCAATAGATGCAGGCCTGAGAGAGGAGGTCATCTAATCCCTCAATGAAGTGATGGATTAGGGATTGCTCAGACCACTTCTCTATCTGACCTGCTATCTTGCGAAACTCTCGTATGTACTCCAGGGCAGACCTGCCAGCTTGTTTTATTTTGTGGATTTGTTCTCCTGCGTTGAGGCCAATGGATGGGTTCTCAAATCTTTCTCTCAGCCCTAGGAGGAAGAGGTGGGGGTCCTCCAATTTGGGGGCCTTCTCATTATATAAATTGTTCAGCCATTTGGATGCTTCTCCCTCTAGGCTGGACGCAATCACATTGACCATAGCGCCTTGGTCTGGGTAGAGATAGGCCCAGCAGTTCAAATGAGAGCGCACTTGGTTGAGGAAGAAAATCAGCTTTTCTGGGTCCCCATCAAAGGTTGCTCTGAAAGGTGGAGCAATCAACGGCTGCTGGGCCCTCCACTGTGGCTGTTGCACCCCCAGTTGCTGCTGGTCCTATCCTGACTGCTGCTGCATGCCCAGGGGTTGCACGTTCAGGGGCTGCAGCCATGCCCCCTTCTGCTGTAGGCCCCTTAGCAGTTGCTGTATGTTCAGGGGCGGTGACCAATCTCCTTGCTGTGATCGTCCTCCCACCAACAGCTAATCTCCTGGATTCTGCACCACCCCAAGCTGTTGCAAGGCCTCTATCAGCTGTGGCAAGCTCAGAGGTTGCTGACCATCCACCTGCAGGGGATGCCAAACTCCCCATTGCTGCAGAGGCCTCAGACTGGGGTTCCTTCTCTCTGTAGGGCTGGAGGCCCTGGCAGGGGAAGATAGCATCTGGAAGGCTGTCTGATCTGCAATGGAGGGGCTGTAGGCTCCTCTCAGCAGGAGTTAATTTCTGCTTATCATCTCTAGCTTTTCAAATCTTTCCAGTGACTCACCCGAACCTTCATTGGCAGACAATCTGGTAGCTCCCCACCGGTCTGCTTTTGAAGCCTTTGAGGGTGGCAAGGCAGTCTTGAGGCATCTGGAGTCCTGCAAAAACTCATCTTCCCATAGCATGCTGTCTGTTGCTTCCTCTTCTGGGTTATCAGCAGCTGCCAGGTCACTGTCTTCAAGCAGGTTCTCTTTTCCCATGATGAAATTTTCTCCTGAATCTTTGCCAGCTTCTCTCAAGCCTAGACACAGCGGCTGGAGTTCAGGACCCCAGGTTGTTTGAAAAGAAAGTAGATATTGGCATGATGTCAAGGTTCCGACTAACAAAACACTTCAAAGAACTTTCAGGCATTGTTTATCCTAAAAAGTCTTTAATCATGAAACAAAGTGTCGGCACAGCATGGTGGATGCCAAGATCTGAATTCCCCTCCCCTGAGCACATAATATTCAAGCATAGTTCCCTCCTCTGATTAGCAGTCATGAATCACATTCTCCAATCAGTTTGAAGGGCAAAGTTTCCCTTCCGTTCTGTAGCCCGCAATTTCTTATCTTAACTAATCCCCACACACATTCTTTCTCCTCCCCTCCCAGCATCATCTAATTTAACTCTAAAAGTACCACACAGCTTATACAGAGAGTGGCTGCCTCTTCATATTTTGTCAAAGCAAGAACATCCAATGTTAGCAGCATTGACACTGCCTGCCTTCACAGACACCAGGGAGGATCGGTTGCTGACAGGCAGTGGTGCTGATAGGCAGCAGATCCCTTCTGATGAGGAACAGCTGTCTCCCCCACTTGATCCAAGGGCACAGAGAGCAGAGCATAGGCAAGGTCAGAGAAAGGCTGCAAGGCTACTCGGGAAAGGTTGCCCCACCCCTCCTCACAAGAAACACCTGGAGTGGAATGACTTAAGGAGAGGCCATGGGGAGTTAGTCTTTACCAGGAACAATTGCTTGTTTTGGCTTACACTCCCCCGGCTTTGATTCCTGCCTTTTGCTTTGCCTTGCTTTGAAGACTGCTTTTCACCTCTTGCTTTGCCTAGCCTTGAGGACTGCTTTCTCCCTTTTGTCTTGGACCTTGCTGATGTCTTGAGGATTGCTTTTGGCCTTTTGCTTTGCTTTGCCTTTAGAACTGCCTCTTGCCTTGTACCTTGTCTTGTGCCTGGACTCTGCCTTTTGGACTCGTTTAGCTGGGTGGACTGGACTTGGAACCCTGGACCTTGGCCTGTGAGTGTGCTCCTGCTCTGTGGACTTTATTTGTAATATAGGTGCTGTTGTTTGGGGGACTGAGGGTGGCTGCCTTCAGGGTAGCATGGGGTGGAGCCTTACTGGTCATTGGTCATTTGCTGGAACATTTATTGAGAGCAATAAAAGACTCTCTAGAGGGCTGCCTTGCCTTGACCACCTGGGTCATAACAGTGTCATGAATACCCAGGAAAATCCAGAGAGCCCAGGGGATGAGGAAGATGCACTCCTGGGTCCATCTGGCATTGAGGGGAGCAGTCGACTGGATGGTCAGCTGTCTGCACTAGCAGAAGCAGGGGAGGATTGGCTGCCGACGGTTAGCAGCAATGAGCAGCAACAGACAACCTCTGATGAGGAACAGCTGCCATACCCGTGGATCGTAGGAAAGGACAGTCAACAAGGCTACTTGTGAGGAAGAAGCTCCATCCCTCCTAACAAGAAACATCGGGCTGACCAATGCCCCAGGGTCATCAGGTACTTCATGAACAATGTATTCTGGGATCTGTTGGATCACTTTGTTGTCATTTACCTGGTTAATATTCTGGTCTATTCATCCTTGCAGAATGAGCACTGGGAACATGTGTGGCTTGTCCTGCAGCAGCTTTGAGAACATTAGTTGTGCCAGTTTGCACAAATGACGATTAACTTTCTAGGCCATCATATTTCTCCTGATGGCATAGCCATGGACCCTGAGAAACTGGAAGTATTACATGCCTGGCAGCCCCCACCTCAGGTGAAGGATGTGCAATGGTTTTGGGGCTTCACTAACTACTATTGCACACTTATTCCCCAGTTTGCCACACTCATGGCGCCCTTATTGAATCTGCTAAGGAAGGGTACAAAGTTTGTCTAGGGCAAGCTGAAGCAGGATGTCTTTGACACCATGAAAGCTGCATTCACCTCAGAGCCCATTATGAAGCATCCCTGTCCTTCAAGACCCCTTGTGGTGGAGATGGATGTATCAGACATCACTGCAGGGTCTGTTTTGCTACAGGCCTATGCCCCCTCTGGTATCCTGTTCCTGTGTGAATATTATTCGTGTAAATTGAACCCAGCAGAAAGAAATTACACCATCTGGGATAAGGAGCTGTTGGCAGTCAAAGTGGCCTTCGAGACATGATGACACCATTTAGAGGATGCATGGCACCAGATTGAAGTTTGGACTGATCACTGGAATTTGGAGCACCTGCAGACCACTTGAAAGTTTAACCAGCAGCAGGTTTGGTGGTTGTTCTTCACATGCTTCGATTTCAAAGCGACATATGTTTCAAGTGGACACAACCAGTATGCGGATGGACTCTACTGCAAGTTGAAATACACCTGGAGGGAGGAGAAGTTGTTCCCCTAAACCGTTATTCCACTGGAGAGATTTGCAGCCACCGAGGGGCCTGTGGATCTGAGAGTGCAGATTCAGGATGCGCAACAGGAAGACCCTTTCATCAGTGCATGATGTCAGGAGCTAGATCAGCGGTTCTCAACCTGTGGGTCGGGACCCCATTTGGGGTCAAACGACCATTTCACAGGGGTCGCCAAACAACGCAGTCCGCCATTTTTTCCCCCTTTTCCTTAGCTGTGCTACTCCCTTTTATTCTATTGGCTTTTGAAAGCCAATAGAATAGAGTCTCTCGAATAGAGTCTAATTCTATTGGCTTTCAAAAGCCAATAGGAATTGTCCAGGCTGTCTCTGCCCTGCTGAGCCCGCCAAAAGTCCCATTCTGCAAACGGTGCTGCAAGTTGTCTGCAGCGAAGGCGAGCTGTCTGGAAGTTTCCACCCCTCCCTGCTGAGCAACTACTAAAAATGTAAGTAAAAGAGGGCCAGGGGTGGGAGGTGGGAGGCCGGCGGGCGCAAGTAGGGTTGCTGGCGCGCGTGGGGCCCGGCGGGTGCCTTACCTCCCTTGGGCTGGGCCAGCTGGTGGCCCAGCCGGTGGTTGGCCTGCACCATCTCTGCCGCTTGCCAGCTACGCCTCGGCCGGCGCAGGGGGTGGCACCACGCATGCGTGGTGCTCCCGGGCAGGGAAAGTCCTCGACTTATGACCGGTTGGGTAGTCTTCAACTTACGACCAGTTGGGGGTCGCGGCATTAAAAAGGTTGAGAACCACTGAGCTAGATCAAGGTGCAAGGGACCAGGCCACCCCCTGGTTATTCATAGAGGACATACTCCACTTCTGGGGCTGCTTCTATGTTTCTGTGGGGCCACTCCGGGGACTCATTCTGAGGCAGTGTCATGATAGCCTGGCCGCTGGCCACTTTGGGTTTTTTAAAACCTTCCATTTGTTCTCCTGTACCTTCTGGTGGCTGCAACTACCGAACAATGTCACCGGGTATGTAGCCTTTTGCGTACAGTGTTGGCAGACCAAAAATGTCACGGGACCCCCTCCTGGACTGTTGCAATCTTTGCACACACCCCAGAGACTGGGGTGGGGGTGTCTCTATGAACTTTATCATGGATTTGTCACCATCCAAAGGAGCCACCACCATTCTGATCATGGTGGACATGGTAACAAAAATGGCCCATTTCATCCCATGTATGGGGCTACCAATAGCATCAACCATCACCCAGTTATTCATTTAACATGTTTTCAGACTGCATGAGCTGCCAGAATGCATCATGACAGATCATGGAGTATAATGCACACCCCAGTTCTGGCAGGCCCTGTTGAAAGAGCTCAACATCCAGGTGTGTCTCTCCTTGGCCCATTATTTGGAGACAGATGGGGGCACAGAATGTATGAACACTATCCTGGAACAATATCTTTAGTGCTTTGTAAATTGTCAACAGGATGACTGGTCAGGCTTTCTAATGGTGGCTGAGTTTGCATACAATAACTCCCAGCATACCTCAACTCAAATGACTCCATTTTGGCAAATTATGGTTTTCATCCACGCCTGTACCCCTTAGCCCCATCTGACTCTCTTATACCAGCTATGAACATGTTCTTACAAGAACTTAAAGCCTTGCACCAGGTGGTTAGACATCAACTATGAGCCGAGGTGGCGCAGCAGTTAGAGTGCAGTACTGCAGGCCACTTTAGCTGACTGTGTTCAGCAGGTCAGCGGTTCAAATCTCACCGGCTCAAGGTTGACTCAGCCTTCCATCCTTCCGAGGTAGGTAAAATGAGGACCCAGATTGTTGGGGGCAATGTAAATATATATATACATTGCTTACTGGTGTACACCGCTTAGAGAGTGCTTGCACTTAAAGCGGTATATAAGTCTCATAAATAAATAAATAAATAAATAAACTCAATAAGGCCAAAGTAAACTACAAGAAGTTTGCTGACATCACCACAGAGATGTTCCACCTTTAGCTGTTGGGGATCAGGTCTGGCTCTCTATACGACATTTGCCTACGAGTCACCACTTCAAGAAACTGGACCATCGATATTTGGGACTGTTTCTGATCAAAGCCATGATTAAATCAGTTGCATTCTGTTTGACATTGCCCCGGAATATGCAGCTTCAGCCCATGTTCCACTGTTCATTGTTGGTCCCAGTGGCAATGGCTAGCCCCCACCATCCTGTTGTGCCTCCACCAGACCCCATTTCTGTACATGGACAGCTGGAGTATGAGGTGGCCAGCATTAGGGATTCTCACTGGATGCAGGGTGCTTTCAATATTAGGTTGAATGGAAGGGCTATAGGCCTGAGGATTTTATTTGGGAGGATGCAGAGAATGTACATGCTCCTTGCCTCATTTGCCTGTTCCTCAACAAGTATCCTGATCGCCATGGCCTGTGGTGGCCTGGAGGAGGGGACCCTTTAGGGGAGATAGTGTGGTGGCCCCATTAGAAGCTGGTTTGGAGGAGGAAGATGAGCCGGAACCAGGGCCATCAGGCAGGGGTGGCATGAATCCTCAGAATTGTCCAGAGAGCCCAGAGGATGAGGAAGATTGCAATGCACTCTCTTCAACTTTGTGAACTTTGTACCTTGCTTTGTAGACTTTGTACCTTGCTTTGGCTTTGTGAATTTTGGACCTTGTTTTGTGGACCTTGGACCTTGTTCTTGTCTTGTGGATTTCAGACCCTGCCCTGTGGATTTTAGATCTTGCTCTTGCCTTGTGGACTTTGGACTTTGCTCTCTTGCCTTTTTTATTGATTTTTTTTTAATACAGTTCAAAACTACTTATTCAACAAATGTGTTGTCTGAGTTTATCATTCACTAATACAGATTAAATTCCTAATCCCTTGTTCGTTTCTCCAGCCATTGATAAAATAAGTCCCAAGTTTGAAAATATTCTGTCTCTTCTTTTTCTTTCAACCTCAAAGTAAGTCTGTCCATTTCCACACAATCTAATTTTTTTAATTATTTCTTCCTCTGGTGGTATTTCTTCATTTTTCTAATATTGTGTGAATATGAATCTTGCCACTGTTGTCACATGTAAAATTAAGTATACACTTTGTTTGTCAAGCTTTTCTGGCATTATACCTAATAAAAAAATTCAGGTTTAAAATCTACATGTTTTCCCAACATCCTTTCTAGCCAAGTATGTATTTTTGTCCAATATCTCTTTGCTTTAATACATGTCCACCACACATGATAATATGTACCTGACTTGTAATTACATTTCCAACATCTATCTGACATATTTTTAAACATTTTTGCTAATCTTGCTGGTGGCAAGTGCCATCTATAAAGCATTTTATATAAGTTTTCTTTATAAGAGGTTGACATTGTCAATTTATAATTTCTTTCCCACAAGCTTTGCCATTTCTCTAAATCTATATTGTATCCAAAATTCTTTGTCCATATTATCATTGTTTCTTTTACTTGTTCATCTTCCATTTTCAAATTCAATAAAAAGTTATACATCTTCTTAATTAGTTTTTCATCAGAGGTTAATAATATTTGATCAAACAAGATCTGCTCTCTGTAAAATCCATACAATTTAACATCTTTATAATATCTCACTTGCATTTGTAAATATGACCATCATGATAGATCAATACCCTGATTTTCCATATCATGTTTAGATTTTAAGTTCCCTTCAGAATTTAGAATATCTTTAAATGTGCATATTTTCTCAAGACTTGACTAAATTTGGATGTACAAATGCTTCCATTGTTGAAAGCCATCCTGGAATTTTCAACTATATTTTACATTTTATTTTTCCCATGTTAGGTAATAATGCATTTCTAATATAGTGGTTTTGAAAATATTTATGAATTTTATTTTTCCCATACCATAAGAAAGTGTGCCAACTGAGTTGTAAGTCATGTCCCTCCAAATAAAACAATCTCTTATTTCTAAGAATTATCCATTCTTTTACCCATGTTAATACTGATGCTTGATAATATAAAAACCACTCTGGCAAGCCAAAACCTGCATTTTCCTTAGCTTCTTGTAACATTTTCAGTTTAATTCTAGTATTCTTTCCTTGCCAAATAAATTTTAAAATTAGGGAATTTAAATCTTCAAAGAATTTTTTCTCCAAGAAACCAACCCTCAAAATCGAAGAAACCAACCCTCAAAATCGACAATATACCTTTTACTCAAATAGCCATAAATCTTGGTCAAGAATTGACATGATTTGGATGACTTCTGAATTAAAGATGGACATACAGGAAATTGAGATAGAAATAGGCACATGGGCAGATCATAACCCTTTAAAAGCGACATGGAAAGGAATACAAAAAAAACCAAGATGGATTTTAAATCAATCTATACTAAAAGACAAAGAATTCATAGAGTTGGCGAAAAGAGAAATGGAATTCTTCTTTAAAGAAAATAAAGAAGAAGACACATCACTACAAAACATATGGGATACAGCTAAAGCGTATTTTAGAGGCATAGCTATAACGTATATGGCAAAGAAAAATAAACAGAAAAGACAGCAATATTTATTATTAAAAGAAAAATTTAGAAAGTTAGAGACAGAATTACAACAAAATCCACAGAAAAAGACTTTGAAAAGAGAAATGGAAATAATAAAACATAAGCTGAATTTGTTGGACTCAGAAAAATTGGCGGAGCAAATAAAGAGAGCAAAACAAAATTTCTTTGAAAATGCCAACAAGCCAGGAAGATGGCTAGCTTATAAGCTCAAAAAACAGAAAGAGAAGAAAATAATACATAATTTAGTAGATGGGAAACATTGTTTACAATTTAAAAAGGAAGAAATAAAAAGGATAATTAAGAAATATTATAAGGAATTGTATGGTAAAGAGGAGGCTGCAAGAGAGAGAATTGCTCAATATCTAGAAGAAAGTAAATTGCCAAAAATTTGAGACACATTCAAAACTATGTTAGAAGAAAGAATAACAATGATGGAGATATTAGAGGCTATAAAACGACAAAAGAATGGGAAAACACCAGGCCCAGATGGGCTACCGGCGGAACTTTATAAAAATCAACAAGATACATTAAGCGAACCACTAAAGGATGTTTGTAATGGACTATTGTTAGAGGCCAAACTTCTAAATACATGGATAGAAGCAAATATTACCTTGATACCAAAAGAAGATTCAGACTTGATGTATATTAAGAACTATAGACCGATTTCATTACTCAATGTGGATTACAAAATTTTTACTTCAATAATGGCAGAGAGATTGAAAAAATACTTAGTTGAATTTATACATCCAGATCAAAATGGCTTTTTACTGAAGAGACAAATTAAAAACAATTTAAGGGTGATAATGGATGTATTAGAATATTATGAATTACACCCAGGGAAACAATTAGCACTAGTGTTTTTAGTTGCCCAAAAAGCATTTGATAACATTTCCTGGCAATTTATGGTTCAGCAATTAGAAATAATGAATTTTGGAAAAAATTTTACAAATATGATAAAAACAATATATAGCAACCAGATAGCAAAAGTGATAGTGAATGGAGATTATAGTGAGAGCTTTGAGATAAGAAAAGGTACGAGACCATTATTATTTATCTTTACTTTGGAAGTACTAAATAGAAGGATAAGACAGGACACAGAAATTAAAGGATTGAAAATAAAAGATGAAACATATAAGTTACAAGCATTTGCTGATGATTTAGTGTTTATCTTGGAAGAACCTTTAGAGATGATTCCTAAACTATGGGGAAAGATAGAAGAACATGGAGAAATGGCAGGACTAAAAATAAATAAAGAAAAAACTAAAGTAATAGTAAAGAACCTCACAGATAAACAAAAAAGGCAAATACTAGAGAAAACAGAGGTACAAATAGTGAAAAAAGTTAAATATTTAGGTATTCATCTTTCGGCTAAGTGTTCGTCAATAAAAGAAGACAATTATACAAAATTATTGAAGCAAATAAAGCTAGACTTGGAAAGATGGAAAAATCTGCAGCTGTCAATATTAGGAAGAATTGCTACAGTAAAAATGAATGTGTTGACGAAGATTTTATTTCTATTTCAAACAATTCCGATAAAACTTGAGAGAAAATTCTTTCAAGATTTAAATTCATTGGTTTTGAACTTTATTTGGCAGGGGAAAAAAGCTAGAATTAAGATGAAAACATTATGCTAAGGAAAATGGAGGTTTTGGGTTGCTGGAATGGATGTTGTATTACCAAGCATCTGTGTTAACATAGGTGAAAGAGTGGATAACACTTAGAAATAAAAGGTTACTGTATTTAGAGGGACATGATTTACAATTGGGGTGGCACGCTTTCTTATGGTATGGGAAAAACAGAGTCCATAAGTACTTTCAAAATCATTTTATAAGAAATGCCTTGTCAACAGTATGGGAAAAAATTAAAGCTAAAATATATTTAAAAATTCCAGGGTGGTTATCAACGATGGAGGCATTTATACATCCGAACGTGGTAGACTTTGAAAAAATATGGACGCTTAAAGATATTCTAGATATTGATGGGAAATTAAAATCTAAACAAGAACTGGAAAATCAGGGAATTAACTTGTCCTGGTGGGCACATTTACAGATACAAAGTAGATATGAAAAAGATGTAAAAATGTATGGATTTTATGAGGATCAAACTGTGTTTGATAAGATTTTGTTAACCTCAGATGAGAAATTAATCAAGAAAATGTATAACTTTTTGTTAAGTTTGGATATGGAAAGTGAACAAGTGAAAGAAACAATGACAAGATGGGCAAAATTTTTTGGCTATAATATAGAATTAGAAAAATGGCAAATGTTATGGGAGAGAAACTACAAATTAACAATGTCAACCTCATACAAAGAAAATCTGTATAAAATGTTTTATAGATGGCACCTGCCGCCAGCAAGATTAGCAAAAATGTTTAAAAATATGTCAGATAGATGTTGGAAATGTAAACATAACATAGGCACGTATTATCACATTTGGTGGATATGTGGTAAGGCAAAGGCCTATTGGAGAAAGATACATATGTGGTTAGAAAAAATATTGGGTGAACAAGTGGATTTTAAACCTGAACTCTTTTTACTAGGTATTATGCCTGAAAAGACTAATAAGCAGAAATTATATTTAATCTTACACATTACTACAGCAGCAAGAATAATTTTTGCACAATACAGGAAGAATGAAGGATTGCCATCAGAAGAAGAAATAATCAGGAAAATATTGGAATGTGCAGAGATGGACAGATTAACTATGAGGTTGAAAGATAAAGAAGATACAGACTACTATCAAATTTGGAACCTATTTTATTCTTGGCTAGAGGAAAGAATGAATGATTAGGAATTGAACATGTATTAGCATAGCAAACTCCAGACAACTTGTTGATTGGAAAAATTAACATATGTTGATGAAAAAAAAAATTAATAAAATCTTTACACACACAAAAAAAGATTTTTTCTCCAGTTTTATAGGTATCGTTTGAAATAAAAACAGTATTTTTCATAATATATTCATTTTCACCGTAGCAATTCTCCCTAACATCGACAGTTGCAGATTTTTCCATTTTTCCAAGTCAAGTTTTATTTGATTCAGTAATTTTATGTAGTTATCTTTTTTTATCATTGAACATCTTGCTGTCAAATATATTCCCAAGTATTTAACTTTTTTAACTATTTGTAATTTTATTTTTTCTGACTTTTTTTTGTTTATCTGTTAGATTTTTAACTGTCACTTTGTTTTTTTCTGTTTATCTTCAGTCCTGCTATCTCTCCAAACTGTTCTATCTTTGCTCTCTTGCCTTTTGGATTTTGGACCCTGCTCCATGGACTTCGGACTTTGCTCTTGCCTTGTGGAATTGCGAACCTTGTTTTTGTGGACATCGGACCTTGTCCTTGGGACTGTGCTCTCACCAATTGTGGGTGGTTGCCCTTGGCGAAATTGGGGCTGAACTTTACCAGCATAACTGTGGAACAGTTTGGGGGCTGTCAGTTTGCTTTGGGAAACTGCTTGATTTATGTATACTGTAGTTGTGCAATAAACATACTATACTAGCATCTATTCCCACCTGCGTGACTCGGGTCAGAACAACGCCTTTCTTCAAAGTATTGTGAAGGTCTCAGAGGCAGATTACCTTTTAACGTGTTCATGGCTATTTCTGTTATTGTCCCCACCAGGTCATTATTAGCACTATATAAGATGGCCTTTCTCTGTTTTGGTCTGCATACCCTCTCAGACATCCTGGATGAACCAGTAGTCTTCAACAACTCATCAAATTTGCATATGACGCCAAGCTGGTAGGAATAGCCAACACTCCAGAAGATAGGCTTGAGATACAGAAGGATCTCGACAGACTTGCACACTGGGCCCTATCTAGCAAAATGAAATTCAATAGTGAGAAAAGTAAGGTTCTACAATTAGGCAAGAAAAAACAAATGCACAGGAATAGAACAGGTGGTAACTGGCGCAATAGTAGTAACTACAGTGTGAGAAGGATAGAATAGAATAACAGAGTTGGAAGGGACCTTGTAGGTCATCTACTCCAGGGCTTTTCAACCATTGGCACATGGCAGATGGTACATGGCCCTGCCCAGCCCAGCCAAGGGTAGCGCGGGAGGGAACGAGCCAAAGCGGTGCAGCGAAGGACTTGCTATGAGTGAGTCCTCAGGAGCTGCAGGGCTGCTTGGGGCAAGACAAAGGCCCCAGGATCGGCACTTCTGGCTCACCTGGAAGAGAAAGGGGGAGGAGGGGGGCAGAGACAGGAAGGGATATAAAAGGAGGCAGTTTGGGCAGGACAGGGAGAGAAGAAAAGACTCCGGAGAAAGAGGCAGAAGAGAAAAGGCTTTTCTCACAGAAGCAGTGAGAGAGAGAGAGAGAGAGAGAGAGAGAGAGAGAGGAGAGGATTTTGGAGGAATGTGTGTGTGAGAATGGGAAGGATTTGGAGGAACGTGTGTGTGACAATGGGAAGGATTTGGAGGAACATGTGTGAATGGGGAGGATATTGGAGGAACGTTTGTGTGAGAATGGGGAGGATATTGGAGGAATGCTTGTGTGAGAACGGGGAGGATATTGGAGGAATGTGTGTGTGAGACTGGGGGGGATATTGCAGGAACATTTGTGTGTGAATGAGGAAGATATTGGAGGAACATGTGTGTGTGAATGGGGAGAATATTGGAGGAATGTGTGTGTGAGAATGGGAAGCGCCGAGTGAGCCACGCTTTGCAGGACGAAGTGGGCGGACCTATACCGGCAGGCCCATCAGCATCCGGAAGGCTCTGGAGGTAGCTGTGGAGGGGGGGAAGCAGGAGGCTTTTTAGCAGGTGCCACCAGGCCTGAAAATGTGGCACTGCCCCTCTGCTTTCCAACCCCGAAATTCCAGAGTAAAGTTAGGCAGCCTTTGAGTGCCACTGACAAGCTGCAAATCTGCTGTAGTCTTGGCTGCTGCCCCCTTCCTTGGCTGGGTGAGGCTGCCAGCATAGTGGCGGGCAGGAGTGCCAGGGGGAGCACCACTTTGCAGAATGAAGGGGATGGAGGTACTTGCAAGTCTTGCCCCAGCTATGACAAGGAAGCTGCAACTGCGTCTGTGCCCAGGTGGCGAGGAGAAGGAACCGGAGGGGCACAGAGGCTTGGCTGCCTTTTGGCCTACTGGATTCAGGTTTTTCCTTTGACTGGAGGCGTATGGCCTGACCCTCGCTGAAATGCAAATCCCTCTCTAAGCAGGGATTGGGAGGCTGAAGGCCTCTGTCTTTGTGGCCATGCAGTTCTAAAATCGATGGGCTGCTGCTGGGGAGGAGAATCAAAATAGGGCAAAACAAGCATAGTCCACCATGGTTTATTGATTGCAAAGTTTTCCTCTGGTTTTTCTATCCCTTCCTGGGCTATTAAAATCACATTGGCAAGGTCTGTACTGAACACCTGACTGCAAACTACTCAACCGGATTTTAGCCTAGCCCCTTGTGCAATCCCAGGCCACATTCTGGAGGTAAGAGGATGTAGTAACAGGAGAGACCTGCAAAATTGATTCATTATTCTTCTCTTTAGTAGCAATAACTACGTTCTTTGATGACTTTGCTAGCAACCTGCAGACTGTGAACTTTCCTTTCCCCCTTGGGGGAAAAATTCAGAAGTGCTAGATTTTTCCTGCTAATTACAGTATACCTTGTTGGTTTTTTAAGGAGCTTATGAGAAAAAGATGTGTCTGAAAATTAAAGGATGTATCGATTGAGTTGTGAGACAGGAAAGGGAAGTATGTCAACGCTGCTAACATTGGATGTTCTTGCTTTGACAAAATATGAAGAGGCAGCCACTCTCTGTATAAGCTGTGTGGTACTTTTAGAGTTAAATTAGATGATGCTGGGAAGGGAGGAGAAAGAATGTGTGTGGGGACTAGTTAAGATAAGAAACCGCGGGCTACAGAACGGAAGGGAAACTTTGCCCTTCAAACTGATTGGAGAACATGATTTTTTTTTTTTTTTTTTTTTTAATTGAAATTTTTCAGAAATTTTACAAATAAACCCCCCCCCCTCCTCCCCAACCACCCCACCCCCCCCCCGACTTCCCAGAACTGAATACAGGATTATTTAACAAAATTTTAAAAACAACATTTACAATTAACAAAATAATTAATAATAATAATAAAAATCACAATAATAATATGTATAATAATAATATACATAATATAAACTTTAAAATGAATAATATATACTAAAAAAAGAAAAAAAAATAGAAAAAAAAGAAAAGAGAGAGAAAGAAAGAAGAAAGAAAAAAAAAGACGAAAAATAAAGCATATATAAAAAAAAATATATATATAAGTAATAATACGTGAACAATATATATATATAAAAAAGAAAAAAAAGAAGAAAGAAAGAAAGAAGAAGCAATCATTACAAATTATAAGAAAGCTAAATGGTATTTTTCCATATTCAAATTATATTGTATAAAATTTATCCATTTTTCCCATACCACAAAAAATTTTTCTTGAGATTGCTCCTTTAAGAAAGCCGAAATCTTTGCCATTTCTGCCAAGTACGAAACTTTATGAAACCATTCTTGTAAAGTAGGCAAAGATTCCTTCTTCCAATATTGTCCTACTAACAGCCTGGCGGCTGTGATCAAATTTAACATCAATATAACCTCCTTAGCATCACAATCAACAACGATACCTAGTAAAAATAATTGCGGAGTAAATTTTACCTTCCTTTTAAAGATTCTTTGAATATTCCACCATATCTTAATCCAAAAAGCTTTTATATGCTTACACGTCCACCAAATATGATAATAAGTAGCATCCAGATATCCACATCTCCAACATTTCGGCTGTAGATTAGGGTACATAATGGACATTTTCTTTGGGTCAAGGTGCCATCTATAAAACATCTTGTAAAAATTCTCTCTTAAATTTTGCGCTTGTGTGAATTTAACATTTCTTATCCAAATAAATTCCCAAGTATCCATTGAAATCGTTTCACCAATATTCTGTGCCCATTTAATCATACAATCTTTAACTAATTCAGGTTCTGAATCTAATTCCACTAAAACCCCATAAACTCTCTTAATATGGGTTGGCCTTTGATCTCTTACTTGTTTTAAAAAAATTCCATCTTCTCTAAGCCAACCCATTTTACTATCCATCTTCCATCTATCCACTATTTGTCTATATTGGAACCATGAATAAGTTAAATTTTCATGTACTAATTCTTCCAAAGATTTTAACTGCCAATCTTGTCCATCCCATCTTAATAACTGTAAATAGGAGACCTTATCCATATTTACCCCTTTCTTTATACCTTCTATGGCATGCCGAGGTATAGCCCATAATGGTATTTTGAAGTCACTTTTATAATACTTTCTCCACACTCTTAACAAAGAGTTTCTTATAATATGAGACTTGAAAACCCAATCCACTTTTTTATTAAATATTAAATAGGCATGCCATCCAAAAAGTAGGTCCCAACCTTCCAAATGGAGTATTTCTGTATTTGTTAAATTCACCCAGTCGCTAATCAATGTCAATACTACAGCATCATAATACAATTTCATATTTGGCACCTTGAGTCCACCTCTCTCACGAAAATCTTGCATTATTTTAAGTTTCACCCTTGGTTTTTTCCCTGCCCAAACAAATTTATTAATACCTTTTTGCCATTCATCTAAATTACATTCATTCTTTAAAATAGGTAACATTTGAAACAAAAAAATAAACTTTGGCAGGACATTCATTTTAATAACTGCAATTCTGCCCATAAGGGACAACTGTAAATTATTCCAATTTTTTAAATCCTTCTGTACCTCCATCCACAGCTTTTCATAATTATTTTTATACAATTTTACATTAGAAGCAGATAATGTAACCCCCAGATATTTTACCTTATCAACAATTTCAAAATCTGTTAAGTTAACTAAAGTCTGTTTGTCACCATTGGTCATATTCTTAGCTAATATTTTAGTCTTGTTATTATTAATTTTAAAACCAGAAACACGTCCATATTGTTGAATCAATTGTAATAATTTCCCCACCGAAGAGACAGGTTGAGACAAAGTAACAACCAAGTCATCTGCAAAGGCTCTTAACTTATATTCTTTTTTATTAATTTCTATTCCCTTTATTTCTTGAGCGACCATGTCAACGGAAGGAGAACATGATTTATGACCGCTAATTGGAGGAGGGAATTATGCTTGAATATTATGTGCTCAGGGGAGGGGAATTCAGATCTTGGCATCCACCATGCTGTGCCGACACTTTGTTTCACGATTAAAGACTTTTTAGGATGAACAATGCCTGAAAGTTCTTTGAAGTGTTTCGTTAGTCGGAACCTTGACAAAATATATGGACTTATGCACTTCCAGTTGCTGACAGGTGTGCCACTAATATTCTGACTTGACACCTGCATGCTCTCAGGGCCCAAAGAATATCTTCATTCTTCATAGGGCGGTATTGTGGATTAACTAAAGTTTTCTGGGTTCTGATTTTAATGTGAGTATCCTGAGCTACGGAGGCCTTTGATCTTCTTCTTAAATACATAATAATAAAATAATGAGAATTAAAGGCTCAAAGGGAAGGCAGATTAGAAAGAATGAGACCTTTTGGGGTCTTCAATTCCCTTCCTGTTAAGAGTTCCTTAATAAGGTTTGCTCTTCCTTCCTAACATCAATAAAGGTGGTTTTTCCAGAAAATATGTGAAGAGCTGTAATTAGTGATTTAACTATGTTTTCTTTTTGGCTGTGTTTTAATTTATATATAATGTATGTTTAATCGAGGAGGGCTTGGAGAGATAGAAGTGGCCAATATGGAGGCTGCACCTTTCCCTCCAGATCTCTGTCTCCCCTGAAGATCTCTGGAGAGGAGGAGGGGGTGGCAGGGGAACTGTGTGAGGGAAGGCTGTCCCAACAAGCCAGCATCCTTACCACGCATGATTGGAAATGGGAATTCCCTTTTGAGGAGGGCCAGCCTCCCTTGTGCAGGACTGGGGAGCACTGCTCCCATGCCTCCTCCTCTTGTTCTCCAGAGATCTGTCAAGACAGAAGTTGGACTCGGAGGGAACTGCTTCCTGCAAACGTCCTCCACCTCCTGCTTTGCCAGGAGGGGGCACCGGACAGGGAAACACCAATGATGTCTGGAATTGGGAAAAGAATATCTCTTTAGCGTGACACACACACACACACACACACACACAAACATTCCAAGCTTGGAGACTTGTATCCACATCTGAGCTAGCAAATTGCCAATCATGCCTGGGCTTGAGGCGAAGGCCCTCTCCTTCCTCTGTAGATAAAAGTCCCCAAGCCTGGAATGTGTGTGTGTGTGTGTGTGTGTGCACGCATGCATGTGTTTGGCTGCTAGCAGTTTGGGGAGGCGAGGAGTTTGTGGGGCACCAAGTAGTCTCCACATCGAGTTAGCCGGTGCAACGTGTTCCGTTCTGACCCAGCTGTCTTGAGTCAGCTGTGTCCAGTGAGTGGCGTCGAGCAGGCCATGCCCACCTGCTAGGCAACTGTTGGTACTCGAATATTGCCATATCCTAAACAATCTCTGAAAAGGTTGAAAAGCCCTGATCGAGTCAAACCCCCTGCCCAAGCAGGAGACCCTACACCATTTGTGACAGATGGCAGTCCAGTCTCTTCTTGAAAGCTTCTGTTCTATCCCAGCCTATGTCCGGTTCGTAGCCTTTCCATTCAATCAGGTACTGGAAGCGACCTTTCACCCAATGGGAGTGCCGAATGCTGGCAATCTCATACTCGGGAGCACTGTCTCCATCATGTTGTTCCGGTGGGGGAGGTTCGGCTTGGTGAAGTGGACACGCTGGTTGCTCAGGGACCAACAGAGACTGGTGAAAGACCGGATGTACCCGCAGGGAATGTGGCAGAGTTAAGCGATAGGCGACCGGATTGATGACAGCCTCGATTGGGAACTGTCCTACATATCGGTGGTCTAATTTCTTGGCTGGCCAGGTTGTCGGTAGGTTCCTGGTGGACAGCCATACCCGATCTCCCACCGTTAGTGGAGGCGTATCCTGCCTCGACCGATCAGCAAACCTTTTGTAGTCAGCCTTGGCCTTCTCTAACTGTCGCTGCACCAATCGATGGATCACCTGTAACTCTGCCATGTAGTCGTTCGCTGTTGGTACTGGTGAGTCTAGCAGAGAAAGAGGGAAAAACCGAGGGTGATATCCCACATTGGCTAAGAATGGTGTCATCTGCGTGGAGGTGTGCTGCGAGATATTGAACGCAAACTCAGCCACCGCCAGATAGTCCATCCAATTGTTCTGCTGCTGATTGACATAGCAGCACAGATATTGCTCAAGGATCCCGATGACCTTCTCGGTCCCTCCGTCAGTTTGGGGATGATGTGCGGACGAGAGGCAGATCTTGACATCCAATGCCTGCATCAACCCCTGCCAGAAACGGGCTGTGAAGTGGGCTCCTCTATCGGACACGACCCTATCAGGAAGGCCGTGCAGCCGGAACACCTGCTGGATGAACATGCGACCAGTGGCGCGGGCAGATGGCAAGTCACGGCATGGGATGAAATGCGTCATCTTAGTCAGCATGTCCACCACCACAAACACCATCATGAATCCAGAAGACGGGGGTAAGTCCATCAGGAAGTCCATGGACACAGCCCCACAGGGACTTTTGGGTGTCAGCAAGGGCTGCAGTAGTCCGGGCGGGGCCCCTGTCACTGACTTGGCCTGCCTACATGGGATACAGGACGTGACATAGGCCTGGATGTCGTGTTGGACTCAGGGCTACCAGAAGGTATGGGAGACCAAGTTCAGGGTTTTGAACAGGCCAAAATGCCCCGCTGCCGGATTGTCATGACACTGGCTGAGGATGAGTCCCCTGAGCAGCCCTCCCGGAACATAGAGCCGATCACGATAGTGGAGGAGTCCGTCCGTGACTGTCCATGGGGAATTGGGCCCCACCTCCTCCTTTCACTGAGCCACCCACCCATCCTGCTGCTGGGCCTGACGAATCCGAGCCCGTACATCTATCGGCTCCTGCACCACAGCAAAAGACTTGATAGGGAGCACTGTCCTGGGCAGAAGCTTGTCTTCTGCTTGGGAATATTTGGGCTTCCTGGACAGAGCATCCGCTCTTTGGTTGTGACCGCTGGGTATGTACGTTACACAGAAATTGAACCTCGCAAAGAAGAGAGACCACCGGATCTGGCGTTGGTTCAATTTCCAAGCGGTCTGCAGGATTTCCAAATTCTTATGGTCCATCCGGACCTCGATTTGATGTCGCGCCCCTTCCAGATGATGCCTCCAGGCCTCGAACTCCACTTTAATGGCCAGTAGCTCCTTTTCCCAGATGGTATAGATGCACTTCGCCGGATTCAATTTCCATGAATAGTACGCGCAAGGGAAGAGGGCACCGTCGGGTGGCGTCGCCTGGAGTAACACCGCCCCAATGGCAATGTCGGAGGCATCTGCCTCCACGACAAACAGTCCTTGCGGGTCAGGATGCTTCAGGATGGGCTCCTTCATCAAGGCTTCCTTCAAAGCCTGGAAAGCCCATTGTTCTGGAGCATCCCACTGAAACCAAGTCTTTTTCTGCAGGAACCAAGTAAGGGGGGCTGTCATGGTAGCAAACCCGGGGATGAAAGTCCGATAATAGTTGGCGAACCCAAGAAGTCACTGGACATCCTTCACACGATGTGGGGGTTGCCAACTCTGCAGAGACTTGACCTTACTCGGCTCCATGGCGATGCCCTAAGGAGAAATGCGGTGACCCAGGAACTCAATAGTCATCTGGTAGAACTGGCACTGCTCCAGTTTGGCGTACAGTCGATGTTCTCAGAGCCGCTGCAGGACTTGACGGAGATGCTGATGGTGCACCTCTCACGATGGGGAGTAGATCAGGATGTCGTCCAAGTAGATCACAACAAACTAATCTAATAAGTCCCGGAAGATGTCATTCATAAAATGCTGAAACACGGCGGGGGGCGTTGGTCAGGCCAAATGGCATCACCGTGTACTCGAAGTGCCTGTACCAAGTACCAAACGCCATCTTCCACTCATCACCCGACCGAACTCTGACAAGGTTGTAAGCTCCACGCAAGTCCAGTTTCGTGAAGATCTTTGCCTCCTGGAGCCGGTCCAAGAGTTTGGGGATGAGGGGCAGCGGGTATTGGTTGCGCACCGTGGTGGCATTTAATTTCCTGTAATCACAGCAAAGCTGCAATTCACCGGACTTCTTCTTGACAAAGAGCACGGGAGCAGACACTGGCGAAGACGAGGGCCGAATAAAACCCCGAACCAAATTCTTGTCCAAAAAGTCCCTCAATGTGGCCAATTCAGGGTCCGACATGGAATACAAATGCCCCACTGGGAGAGGCGCATCAGGGACTAAGTCAATGGGGCAGTCATAGGGCCTGTGCGGGGGCAATTGATCCACCTCAGTCTCACTGAAAACATCAGCATAATCCACCAATTTGGAGGGTAAGGAGACCCCCGTGGGCCCCTCTACCTGGCCAGCACAGATTTGGCGGGTGTGGTCCATGCATTGTAAGCTTGGAAAGTTGACCAAGTTGTGTGACCAATAAATCTGTGGGTCATGTGCCCGGAGCCACGCCAGTCCCACGACCACAGCACCTGGGATGTTTTGGAAGACCGGATGGTGGTTTCTCGGGGTAATTGGGTGGGGCTAGGTGGTGTTGGGTGTGGGGATACAGGTGTGGTGTTGGGTGTGGTGGATACAAGTACTATATAAGGGCACTGAGAACGGATAGTTCTCAGTGCTGACTTTATTCATGCATCTTATTATCATTAAAGCATTGTTCTTCGTGCCTGCCGGTAGTTTATTTGTTTCACCAAAATCCCGGCCCAGGACGTCGTAATACCTCCAATATCAGATGCCTTGGGGGTCCGTGGGCAGCATCTGAAGGGTGCCACTCGGTGTTGTGGGATGCCCGACCCAAAATGCCTTTCAGGTCAGGTGTGGGCCATTTCCCGACAGGGGAGCAGATGGCAGTCTCGGGGCAGGCTCGGTCACAGATGCCCTTCATCACTTCTTGGGGCAGAAAGCGGCCAAATGCCCAGGGTCCCCACAGTAAAAACATAACCCCCCCCCCAAAAGTTGCCTGTTCATCTCTGCCACTGATAGGCGAGGTCTGGCAGCACCTAACTACATTGGCTCCTCCCTCTGGACCGGGGTCTCACGCACAACGAGGGCAGGACGGGTCTCTGGGGTGGCACGGCGACTCCTTTGCTGCTTCAGCCGAGCGTTGATCCGCAGACAGAGATGAATGAGCCCATTATGGTCCGGGGAAACATCAACACGGGCCAGCTCATCCAACATCTCCTCCAACAATTCATCCTGGAAAGCGTCCATGAGTGCAGCCTCATTCCAGGCTGAATCCTGGCTAAGCAGCCAAAATTCACTGATATAGCCCTGCAGGGGGCGTCGGCCTTGCCTCAGAGCTTTCAAACGCCAGGTAGCTGTCTGGGTCTTGATGGGGTCCTCATATATCATCCGTATGTAATCACAAAACCCCACAAAGTTGTCCATCAATGGACTAGGTTGGGCTAGCAGGGGTGTGCCCCAACGAGCTGCAGCACCAGAGAGCAGACTTATCATAAACCCCACTTTGTCCCTGTCAGTGGGGAAATCAGCCACTCTCACACTGATATACAGCTGGCATTGTCCCATGAAAACAGGAAACATGTCCGGATTGCCATCAAATTTGTCCGGCCGCACAACTTGGCATTTTCTCCTGGGTGGTGATGGAGCAGCAGGAACATGGGCAGACAGCTGAGCAACTTGGGCAGATAACAAAGCCAGCTGCTGGGAGAGCTGGGCATTCTCAGCACGTAGCTGCTCCATAATAGTAGGGCGTTAGGCTGAAGGCAAACTGTTCTATCCCAGCCTATAGCTGTCCTTGTTAAAGGCACAAGGACAAAACCCCTTTTGAGAAAATAGGCTGGAGACTCAAGAAAACAAACCCCTTTTAATATGGGTAACCAGCCTGCCAAATAGTCCAGAAACAAAAGCAGCAAACACAATCCAAATGGAGGAAATTGTCCACACAAAACCATACAAAGCAGAGAAGTAGTCACCGGCAAGACTAACAGAACATGATCCCATGAAATATTTTGCAACAGTTGCCTTCAGCAACCAGCACCACCCACACCTTCCCTTTTTATACAGCAGTCCCAAGGCGTTGCCTCTCAGTGCCTTCTCCTCCTCCCCTGGAGTTGTCGTATTGACTGCTGCTGATCTGCTCTCGCTAATTGCCGGCATCTACGAGCATCAATCATCAAGTCCATCAGGTGTGAATCCTTCAAGTCTGACTTATTCTCCCCACACAGCTGAACTTCATCAGGACCACGACTAGAGGGCCCAGGCTCTTCATCAAACCGTGAGTCTTGTAATTCATCAGAGCCTCCCTCTGACCCTGATGGCCCTTCAAATGCCTCCTCCACCTCCTCCTCAGATTCCCCAGACTCAGCTGTTGGGAACACAGGCTGGCACGGAATCACGACAGCTTCCAGTGATGAAGCTCCCATAACTTCTGAAGGCAATGTGTTCCAATGCTTGATTGTTCTCACTGTCTGAAAATTTCTCCTTATTTCTAGGCTGAATCTCTCCTTGATCAGTTTCCACCAGTTATTCCTTGTCTGGCCTTCAGGTGCTTTGGAAAATAGGTTGACCCCCTCCTCTCTGTGACGGTTCCTCAAATATTGGAACACTGCTATCATGTCTTGGATCTTGGAGTCCTAGTAGACAATCACTTAAATATGAGTCAGCAGTGTACTGCAGCTGCCAACAAAGCCAATGCAGTCCTAAGCTGAATTAACAGAGGGACAGAATCAAGATCACATGAAGAGCAACAAAGATGATCAGAGGACTGGAGACTGAAGCATATAAAGAATGGCTACTGGAATTGGGTATATCTAGTTTAATGAAAAGAAGAACTAGGGGTGACATGATAGCAGTGTTCCAATATCTCAGGGGTTGCCACAAAGAAGAGGGGGTCAGCCTATTCTCCAAAGCACCTGAAGGCAGGACAAGAAGCAATGGATGAAAACTAATCAACCAACCTAGAAATAAGGAGAAATTTCCTGACGGAACAATTGATCAGTGGAATGGCTTGCATTCAGAGGTTGTGTGTGCTCCATCACTGGAGGTTTTGTCTGAAATGGTATAGGGTCTCCTGCTCAAGCAGGGGTTGGACTAGAAGACCTCCAATATCCCTTCCAACTCTGTTATTCTGCGGAATGGGACGTTTAGACATGGACCCTTGGCCGTGCCTCCTTCGCCCCCTGCCACCCACCTCAGCCCATTTACAGCCAGCTTTTCTCCTCTGGCACTCTGCTGGCCATTCTCCACGGCCAATGTGCCGCTCGCCCTCTGCCCCTTGCCCTTTGGCCTGGCCAATTTGCCCAGACACCATTTGATCCGGGTCTTTGGCTGCATGGGACAAATAGCACCCAGCCAATCGGGTGTCAGGCAGAAGCAAAGGTGCTGCAGGGGCAGTGTGCAATTGCCATTGGGCGATCGCAGGGGCTGGGGGGGCATGGCAGGTGAATGGCAGTGGCACGCAGCTTCTGGTATGGCAGGGTGAGAGGAACAGCAGGCAAAGGGAGGTGGCACACGGCTTCTGCCGTTGCAGGGGGGGCAAGGCAGGTGAACGGCAGTGGCGTGCAAACTGCCCATTTGGTGTCAGGCCAGAGTCCAGCAGCACAGGCAACAGAGGGGAGGGTGGGAAAAAAAGGAAGCTGCTGCTCTGCAGGTTTTTTTTTTTAAGCTGCCAGAGGCTCTGGGCAGACTGGGCAACAGGCAGGCTCCCCCCACGCCCCCTCTGCAATGCCAGAAGCCACGCACCCACTCCACCTACCACGTCCCCCACGCACCCACAACACAAGAAGTCGCATGCATCATCACCGTTCACTTACCATGTCCCCTGCAATGCCAAAAGCCACCTGCCACCTCTGTTCGCCTGCTGCACCCCCCTCACACCCCCCCTGCAATGCCAGAAGCCATGTGCCATCGCCGTTTGCCTGCCATGCCCTCTCTGCAACTCCAGAAGATGCCGAACAGGCAGTTCAGCTGTTGCCACCGACCACACACCACCACCGTTAAACCCCCCCTTGCCACACTTACTGCCAATGCCCCCCCTGCACCACTAGAAGCTGCAGTCAAGCATCATTTGTCTGCCTCCCCAGATGTTGCTCTCTCCCATAACCTGTCACCAATCGCATTCCCCTCACAGCCCCGTCGGTTGGGCCATCGTTGCTGTCTTCCACCTGATTGGCTGGCAGCTTCTTCTCCTATGGATCAAAACATCTGAGAGAAATGGTGTCTGGACAAATGGGTCAGACCAAAGGGCCAGGGGCGGAGGGCCAGGGGCTCATTGGCCAGGGAGAATCGCCGGGTGGGGGAGGGCCAGTGGAGGAGGAAAGCTGGCTGTATATGGGCTGAGGCAGGTGGCAGGGGGCAAAGTGGGCACGGCCAATGGTGGGAGCCTAAAGGTCCTATACCCATTATTCTGTTATGGTTAAATGTTTTAAATACTTGGGCATAGTGTTTCAGCCCTTCAGGAAATTAGTAGCCCAGGTAAATTATACCACTTCTACTGCCCAAAAAAGCACAGAAGCAAGAATTAAATTTCATAGGCTGTAGGGGGCAAGTTACATCCCAGCAGCAGTTAAATTGTTTATGGCTAAAACAGTTGCCCACTTATTATATGGGATACAACATGGCCCATACACAAACCTTAAGTACAGATACATTGGTACTGTATCTGTATAGCAGAACTTTGTAGTCTTGGCCTCTGTCCTGAATATTTAGGCCAATTAATACTGGAGAAGGCCAAATAAATAGTAAAAGAGAGAATCAGGGATGTTGATTGTAAAAATGACATCACCAATGCCCCTGAGGTCTATTACCAAATGTTAAAAAATTCTATCACCAAATGTTAGACACAGGCCCTCTACTGCAGTGATCCAAGTATCATCAGTCTTCAGAATCATATACCAATTTGATTTGAAGTCATAATCTCTTCTGCTCCAATTTGACACCTGCACATTCCATCATCTAACACCAATTCACTAAATTTGTAATGATAACAAATTGGCTATGTATGGCATACTTCAAGAACAACACAGACCAAATCCCATCCCTCCAGATGGAGTATCTCTGAATTTGTTAAGTTTACCCAATCACTAATTAACGTAAAAACCACTGCATCATAATATAATTTCAAATTCGGTACCTTGAGTCCACCTCTCTCACGGAAGTCCTGCATAATTTTAAACTTTACCCTTGGTTTTTTCCCTGCCCAAATAAATTTGTTAATACCTTTCTGCCATTCATTCAAATTAACCTCGTTCTTTAAAATAGGTAACATTTGAAACAAAAAGAGAAATTTGGGCAGGACATTCATTTTAATCACTGCAATTCGTCCCATGAGAGATAACTGTAACTTCTCCCAATTCCTCAAGTCCTTCTGTACACTGGCCCACAGCCTTTCATAATTATTCTTAAACAATTTTGCATTAGAAACAGATAAAGTGACCCCCAAATATTTTGTCTTATCAACAATTTCAAAACCAGTCAACTCAGCCAAAGTCTGTTTGTCCTGAATAGTCATATTTTTAGCTAATATTTTAGTCTTATTATTATTAATTTTAAAGCCCGAAACAAGTCCATATTGACGAATCAGCTGTAATAAGTTAACTACAGAATAGGTAGGTTGAGATAAAGTAACCACCAAGTCATCTGCAAAAGCTCTTAACTTGTACTCTTTTTTATTAACTTCTATTCCTCTTATTACCTGCGATTCTCGGATTTTAATCAACAAAATTTCCAATGTTAAAACAAACAGCAAAGGTGACAGAGGACATCCCTGTCTAGTACCTTTTTCTATTGTAAAAACCTCTGACAAACCCCCATTAACAATAAGTTGTGCCGTTTGCTTTTGATATATAGCAGTAAAAGCTTGTAATATTTTCCCTCCAAAATTCATCTCCTCAATTGCTCTTAACATAAAATGCCAATTCAATTGATCAAAAGCTTTTTCAGCATCTAAAAATATCAGCCCTGCAGGGACTTGGTTGTTCTTATCTAAATATTCTAATATGTTAATAATTTGTCTAGCATTATTTTTCATGTACCTGCCAATTATAAAACCCGATTGATCCTTATGTATAAGCTGATGCACAACCTTCATAAGCCTATTAGCTAAAATTTTTGCAAAAATCTTATAATCTACATTTAAAAGAGATATAGGTCTATAATTCCTTGGTAAAGTAAGATCTTGATCCTCTTTTGGAATCAAGGATATAAAAGCACTGCGCCATGATGGAGGGATCTCTGCACCCTGCAATATATTATTAAAAAGCTCAACCAAAGGTTGAGTCACCTCTTCAACTAAAGTTTTATAATAAATAGATGTCAAGCCATCCGTACCTGGCGCTTTACCTAACTTTAATTGCTTAATAACCGTCACAATCTCCTCATTGGTAATTGGGCCATTAATTTCTTGCTTCTGATCTTCTGTCAATTTAGGAAAATTAGCTTCACTTAAATATTTATTTATGTCTGAAATTTGTACATTAGTAGTCTTATATAATTTTTGATAATAGTCTAAAAAAGATTTCTTAATCAGTTCCTTCTGATACACTAATTTACCATTATAATTTATTTTATCTATTATTCTCTGTCTCTGTTTCTTTCTTAATTGATAAGCCAACCATCTCCCTGGTTTATTGGCATTACAAAATGTATTTTGTTTCATAAACAAAAGATTAGTTGCAGATTGGTCAGCCATCAGCATATTAAATTGTGCTCTTAAAAACTTTATAGATTCCTTAATCTTTTCATCTGAAGGATTTAAAATCAAAAGCTTTTCTTTTAATTTAATCTCCTCTTCCAATTCCTTACGCTTCTGAATCTGCTTTTGTCTATGAACGTTGTTCATTTTTATCAGAATTCCACGCATAAAAGCTTTACCTGCATCCCATACCATTGATGTTGATGTCCCCTTATGCATATTCAAAACAAAATAATCCTTTAAACAATCCTTTAACTTTTGAACATTCTTTTCTTGTCTAAATAAGTTCTCATTCACCCTCCAGGATCTCCTCTCCTCTTTTTCATGAATCAACTCCATCCAAACCGGACTATGATCCGTCAATGTCCTAGGAAAATTTTTTACGTTCTTTACCCTATTATATAAGTCAGTTGTAATAAAAAAAAATCAATTCTTGAAAGAGATTGATGTCTATCTGAAAAAAAGGTAAAGTCTCTCTCCTCTTGATTACGTTCACGCCAGTAGTCTCTCAATTCCCAGTCCTCTTTCAGATCAAAAAAAGCTTTAGGTAATTTAGCCTGTTTAAAAAGGGTAGAAGAACCTTTTTTGTCCCTTTGTGTATCTAAAACACCATTCCAGTCCCCCATTAATATAACGGATCTATAGTCCAGCGAAATTATTTTCTGATGTAACAGTTTATAAAATTGTTCTTGTTGCTGGTTTGGTGCATACAGTCCCACAAGAAGTATTTTCTTACCATATAAACTAAGTTCAACCATTACATATCTTCCTTGGGGATCTGATTCTATCAGACAAACTGGTAAATTTTGCTTAACATAAATAACCACTCCCCCTTTTTTCCCAGGGGCAGGAGATACAAAGTGTGAGCCCAAACGACCATTAACTAAATATTTTTGATCTTTAAGTAAAATATGAGTTTCTTGCAGGCAGATGATATCATTGTTACGTTGTTTTAAGTAGTGAAAGATTTTCTTTCTTTTCTGAGGGGAGTTAAGGCCGTTAACATTCCAGGTCAGGAACTTTGCCATCTCCCTTGACCAGGAGCCTGGAGAAGACTGCCTGAAGGTCTGCCATTGATGAATGTGTTGCAGAACTCTTGGGTCTTGCTCCTCCCACTGGCAATGAAGCACTTTCATAAGTAGATTCTTTAACTTCTTTCTTCTGTTGTTCCTTCTCTTTACGTCTATGTGCTGCACGGGTCATCCTTTGGCATGCCTATTTAATATTTAATAAAAAAGTGGATCGGGTTTTTAAATCTCATATTTTAAGGATTTCTCTACTTAGAGTCTGGAGGAAATATTATAAAAGTGATTTTAAAATACCATTATGGGCCATACCTTGGCATGTGATAGAGGGGATAAAGAGAGGTGTTAAAATGGATACGGTGTCTTATACACAATTACTTAGATGGGATGGTCTAAATTGGCAGTTAAAATCTTTGGAAGATTTGTTACATGAAAATATTATCTTTTCTTGGTTTCAATATAGACAACTATTAGATAGATGGAAGATGGATCGTAATTTAGGTTTGCTTAGAGAAGATCAAAATCTTTTCAAGCAAGTAAAGGATCAAAGACAAACTCATATTAAAAGAATTTATGGGGTGCTAGTGGAACTGGATTCAGAATCAGAATTAATTAAAGATTGTATGATCAAATGGGCGCAGAATTTTGGTGAACCAGTTCTACTGGATACCTGGGAAACTATCTGGGTGAGAAATGTTAAGTTTACACAAGCCCAGAATTTAAGGGAGAATTTTTATAAAATGTTTTATAGATGGCACCTTGATCCACAAAAGATGTCTCTCATGTATCCTGACTTACAGCCTAAATGTTGGAGATGTGGCTGTTTGGATGCCACTTATTATCATATTTGGTGGTCGTGTAAAAATATAAAAGCTTTTTGGATTAAGATATGGTGGAACATTCAGAGAATTTTTAGAAAGAGGGTAAAATTTACTCCACAATTGTTTTTGCTTGGTATTGTTACTGATTGTGATGCTAAGGAGGTTATATTGATGTTGAATTTGATTACAGCCGCAAGGCTGCTAGTAGGTCAATATTGGAAGAAGGAATCTTTGCCTACTTTGCAAGAGTGGTTTTTTAAAGTATCTTATTTGGCGGAAATGGCAAAGATTTCGGCTTTCTTAAAAGAGCAAACGCAAGAGAAATTTTTTGCTGTATGGGAAAAATGGATAAATTTTATACAATTTAAATTGGATATGAAAAAATACCATTTAGCTTTTTTATAACTTGTATAAAAACTCTACTTTTTTTTTCTTTTCTTTGTTTTTTTTTAAATATTTTTTCTTTTTAAGGTTTATAATTCTTTATTCATATATATTTTCTTCTTAATTATCTTATAATTTTGTTAACTTCTTTTAATTAAGCCTATATTCTGCTCTGGGAAGCTCGGGGGGGGAGGGAGGGGGTGATTTGGGAGGGGTTGGGGGAGGGTTGTATTGTTTTTTTTTGTTGTTTTTTTGTCTTATTGTAGTTGTCATTGTTTTTTTTTCTGTCTTTGTAAAAGTTTTTAAAAAATTTTCAATAAAAAAAAAAAAAGAACAACACAGACCTACAGACTAAGTATGAAAAGAGGAGAGACAACTCCAGGGCTCCACTTTTGATGATTTGGTAATTTATATCTAGCAGACTGAAATGACAGTATCTCCTTCAAAGATAAATGAGATTAGTTTACACAGCCCAAAACATATGTACTACCAAATCAAGAAACAGTTCTGAAAGTGGCCTGGTTTATCTCGCATGAAGGCACAGAAATAGTGTAATACTAGACAACCTGTGCTACATTGGGTCATAGTTTCAGATATATTTCCTTACCTAAACTGAGAAACAGAATGACCAAGGGTTGTTTAAAAAAAAAAAAAAAAACAGTGGGAGCAGGAGCTACTTCTGCCTTCCTGCTGGCTTCCTCTTTCAGTTTCATTTTTGGGAAGCTTCCCTTCCCTTCCCTGGAGGCAGGTAAGTGAATGGTGTTAGGGAGGGGAGGGGGTGAGGGATTGTGAGACTGGCTAAGAAACTGTCACAGAAATTGAAAATGAAGATCCCATGACCACAGCAGCAGCAGTCCAACAGCTACTAGCACTGATGCAGCCACAAATTTCCCAAATTTCATTCCCTTGGGAATCATGAGTCCTGGATTTTGGGTAGTTCATTTGAGGTACCTTGGTTCAAAAATTAATCATAATCATAATGTTGGAAGGGACCTTGGAGGTCATCAAGTCCAACCCCCTGCTCAGGCAGGTAACCCTATACCGTTTCAGACAAATGGCTGTCCAGTCTCTTCTTAAAAACTTCCAGTGTTGGAGCATTCACCACTTCTGGAGGCAGGTTGTTCCACTGGTTAATTGTTCTAACTGTCAGGAAGTTTCTCCTTAGTTCTAGGTTGCTTCTCTCCTTGATCAGTTTCCATCCATTGCTTCTCGTCCTGCCTTCAGGCACCTTGGAGAATAGCTTGACTCCCTCTTCTTTGTGGCAGCCCCTGAGATATTGGGACACTGCTATCATGTCCCCCCTCATCCTTCTCTTCGTTAAACTAGACATACCCAATTCCAGCAACTGTTCCTTATATGTTTTAGCCTCCAGTCCCCTAATCATCTTTGTTGCTCTTCTCTGTACTCTTTCTAGAGTCTCAACATCTTTTTTACATCGTGGTGACCAAAACTGGATGCAGTATTCCAAGTGTGGCCTTACCAAGACATTGTAAAGTGGTATTAATACTTCACGTGATCTTGATTCTATCCCTCTGTTAATGCAGCCCAGCACTGTGTTGGCTTTTTTGGCAGCTGCAGCACACTGCTGGCTCATATTTAAGTGATTGTCTACTAGGACTCCGAGATCCCTCTCACAGTCACTACTATAGAGCAAGGTACCCCCTATACTATACCTGTACATTTGTTTTTTCTTGCCTAAATGTAGAACCTTACTTTTTTCACCATTGAATTTCATTTTGTTAGATAGCGCCCAGTGTTCAAGTCTGTCCAGATCCTCCTGTATCCTAAGCCTGTCTTCTGGAGTGTTGGCTATTCCTGCCAGCTTGGTGTCATCTACAAATTTGATGATTTTCCCATCTATCCCCTCGCCCAAATCGTTGATGAAGATGTTGAAGAGCACTGGGCCCAGAACAGAGCCCTGGGGCACCCCACTACACACTTCCCTCCATGTAGATGCGGTTCCATTGAGGACCACATGCTGAGTACGGTCAGTCAGCCAGATACAGATCCATCTGGTGGTGATGCTGTCTAACCCGCATTTTTCTATCTTATCAAGTAGTAGGTTGTGATCTACTTTGTTAAATGCCTTACTGAAGTCCAAGTAAATTATATCCACAGCATTCCTCTGGTCCACTAATTTTGTCACTTGGTCAAAGAATGCAATAAGATTTGTCTGGCATGATCTGTTTTTGACAAACCCGTGTTGGCTTTTAGTAATGACTTTGTTTGCCTGTAGGTGTTTGCTGATTCATTGTTTGATTATCTTTTCCAGAATCTTCCGAGGTATTGAGGTCAGGCTGATAGGTCTGTAATTTCCTGGGTCCTTCCCCCCCCCCCTTTTTTTTGAAGATGAGAACTACAACAGCTCTTTTCCAGTCCTCTGGTAGTTCCCCAGTGCTCCAGGATCTTTGAAAAATATAGTTCAGTGGTTCTGAGATCACATCTGCCAGTTCCTTGAGAACCTTGGGGTGTAATCCATCTGGTCCTGGTGATATGAACTTGTCTAGGCTGGACAGGTGCTCACTTACCATTTTCTTGCCTATCTTAACTTGTATTTCTATTTTGTTTTTTATGGCACTATTTTTGATAGGTTGATCTGTTTTTTCCCTTTGTGTAAAGACAGATGCGAAAAACGCGTTAAATAGTTCTGCTTTCTCCCTGTTGCTTGTCACCTTCTTACCACTTTCACCCACTAATGGACCAATCATTTCCTTCACTTTTTTCTTGTTTTTTACATGTTGAAAGAAGCTTTTTTTGTTATTTTTTACTTTGGCCACAAGCCTTAGGTCATTTTGAGCCTTAGCTTTCCTCACTTCATCTTTGCAGGCTCGGGCTATTTGCTGATATTCTGACTTAGTTATGTGTCCCTCTTTCCACTTTCTATACTTGTCCTTTTTATCTTTCAATTTATCAGAGAGTTCTTTATGCAGCCATGCTGGTTTCTTTTGAGAGCTGTTATTTTTCCTCTTTGTTGGTATTGTGCTAGACTGGGCCTTTATTATCTCACTTTTCAAAATTTCCCAAGCCTCTTGAGTTGTTTTCCCCTGGAGGATTCTCATCCATGGAATCCTTCCCAAACCCTCTCTAAGTTTATTGAAATTAGCTCTCTTGAAGTCCAAGACTCTAGTTTGACTGTGTTCAATTGCTTGTGCTTCCATAATGTTGAATTCCAATATTGCATGATCACTTCCTCCCAAGGTTCCTATGGCTTCAACAACTTCTATCATTTCATCTCTGTTAGTGAGAATTAGATCCAAAATGGCTAATCCCCTAGTTCCCTTCTCTACTTTTTGGGAGACAAAGTTGTCTGCTAGGTTTGTCAGGAATCTGTTTGATCTTTCACTCGGTGCAGAGTTTGTCTCCCAGTTGATGTCAGGGTAGTTAAAGTCCCCTATTACTATTGTGATGTGCTTCCTACATACCTTATTTAGCTGACTAGCAAAAAGTTCATCTATTTCCTGTGTTTGGTTGGGTGGCCTATAGTATACACCTATGGCAATGTTGTCCCCCCCCCCCTTTTATATTGACCCATATGCATTCAGGACAGTTTTCATCATTGTTGTGCTCTATTTCTGTAGAGATGTAGTTATTTCTTATATAGAGAGCAACTCCACATCCTCTTTTATTTGGTCTGTTTCTTTTAAATAATTTAAATCCCTCTAGCTGTGTGTTCCATTTGTGGGTTTCATCCCACCATGTTTCCGTAATGGCAACAATATCATATCTGCCCTCATTAACCTGAATTTCTAGTTCACCCTGTTTGCTGTTCATACTCTGTGCATTGGTGTATAGACATTTGAGTCCTTTATGAACGACCCTGTGTTTACTTCCTACATAACCTGTGTGGTGCCTGAGTTCCCCTAATGTCTTACCACCTATTTGGTTAGTGCACTTTGTGTGGCACTCACTATTAAGAGCTTGATTTTGCTTGACAGCAAGGTTGATGTTCTTGTCCACACACACATCTATGTTACATGCACTGATAGCCCTATATTTTTAGATTGCCGGAGACAGGGATGTTCTGTGTCAGTTAGCTCACTGTCCCCGCTGTTTAGTTTAAATATTCCTCCAGAAAATCTGTGAATTTATAGCCAAGTAACTCAGTCCCTTTCTTTGATGGATGCAAACCATCTCTTTTGTACATTTTTTCATTGGACCAGCTGCTGACATCGTGACTAATATATCCAAACCCTTCCCCTTTACACCACTCCTTTAGCCACATATTGAATTGTGCTATACACTGGCCTTTTCCATTTTGCTCCTTATATACTGGTAAAACTTCTGAAAAAGTAAGCCTACAGCCTATTCTGCTAAATTCCTGCCCCAAGCTCTGGAAATCATTCTGCACAGAGAGTACATCTTTTTGGGACAGATCATTAGTGCCAAGATGTACAATAGCCTCCACATCACAGTCCTTGCTGGCATTCTTGATTATTTTATAAATACGCTTCTTGTCCCTACTCTCAGTAGCACCTGGAAGACACCTGACCTCTTTCAAAACCTCTGTGTCCTTTCCTAAATTTACATCCCTTATAATTGAATCACCAACCAGAAGGTGGCTTCTCTTTTTGGGTGCCTTTCTGTTCTTGCATGACTGATATGTAATACCTGATTCGCACTTCTCCCTGTCAAAAACAAGTTCTTCATCTCGGATCACGATCCCCTGCTTATTTGAGTTATCATCACAAATACCTTTACCTGTCTCCTTAATGTCCCTATTAAGGTCAGTAAGGGCACTGTATCTGTTGTGCAGGGACACAGCAAAAGCTTTGTGTTTATGGTTCACAGCTCTCACCCTGCCAGATCCCACGGTTGTCCACACTGCCCTTCTCCTGCAGGATCTTTGTAGTAGAGGGGGCTGATAGCTTGGAGGCTCAGTGGAGTAGAAGGGCTGAACTTGACACCTAATTTCTGCCTGAAGAGCAGAGATTACAGACCCTAGATAAATAATCTGTCCTTGTAGACTAGTGATTTGTTTACAGATAGGACAGTTTCCAAGATTGAAAAGGGTACTACGAAAGACAGCGGCAAAACAAGTGTTGCACTGAACTATGCCTGACATTCTTAGATACAAGGAATCACAGACGCACTTGCCCTGAATGTACTGCTGCTGTTTGATTTTGCACGGGCCGCTACTTTTAGAGCTGCACCCCCACCCCACTTACAGTTATAGCAAGCACTGCGAAGTTTAAATGCAATAGATCCAATCAGCGAGGCCTCAGCTACTTTTAGAGCTGCACCCCCACCCCACTTAAAGTTATAGCAAGCACTGGGAAGTTTAAATGCAATAGATCCAATCAGCGAGGCCTCAGCTACTTTTAGAGCTGCACCCCTACCCCACTTACAGTTATAGCAAGCACTGGGAAGTTTAAATGCAATAGATCCAATCAGTGAGGCCTCAGCTACTTTTAGAGCTGCACCCCCACCCCACTTACAGTTATAGCAAGCACTGGGAAGTTTAAATGCAATAGATTGTTGCTCTATGATGCACCATTTCTCCTAGTTAAAGGTCATGATCAGATTTTTAGTGGTATACTATACAATCCATGACCTGTTGGGTCATCCTTTCAAGAGATATTTCCTTACCCGAACAGAGAAACAGTGGGAGTAGGTGCGACTTCCAATTTCCTGCCAGCTTCTGCATTGAAGTTGCTTGGGGAAGCTGGCAGGGAATGTTTTAAATCACTCCTTCTCCTCCTTGGTTGACCCATGGAACTGCCTGCCACTTTGCTAAGAGGAAGGAAAACAAAGGGAACTGTAAGGACCCACCCCACTTTACATCTTAAGAAGACAGAACTCTTGGAATATTTCTTCCAACAGGCATCTTTATTAAGAGAAGACAGTTGCAGGCGTTCTAGACAGGACCTGAGCTCCCCCCCACCATTTAAGGTTTTAAGTGTTCCCAAGCAGCCCCCCACCCCACCGTCCTTCCAGCGACAATCCCAGGTGTTACATTTCCACCCCCTTTTCCTCACGGCTGGCGGAAGGGAGACTTCAGAGAGGAGTACATGAAAGGTGATGGCCATATTGTTATGGTCAGTCCTCTGGGTGAGATCCACATTCAGTCCCTTTGAAGTTTTAATGAAGGAAGTGAGAGCCATAAAACCCCTTTGCTCATCCCCCTTCCCCTTCGTAGTATGACAGAATCCAGAGAGGGCAGAAATGGGGTTTTCCATAGTCGATAACTAGAGATGAAATATAATTGGATTCTGACAGGAACTGTGGATCATGAGGAAAACTGCACCCCCACTCCCTATCCTGGCATGTCTCCAAGGAAGGCAATGCTGAACATATGCGAAAGTGTATTGGCAGATAGATAGAACTCAATGACATCACTTGGGGGTTTTTTTCCCTTTCCTTCTGGCAACTGCCTGGATGAGTGCCTGCAGTGTTCTTGGCTGAGAACTCACTGTCTCCCAGTTTCTAGCCTGGTACCATAAGCACTACACCCAACTGGATTAGCCTGTGTATTATTGTACTGTGGGGTTTTTTTCTGAAAAAAATAATAATAAAAATACCATCAAGACAATAGTTGCTTGTTGATTATATAGCCTTCCAGTATAACAAGTGATATTCTGCCAGACAGGGTTTTCCTCAGAGTCTGCTCATGGTTTGCGTATGGGAAAGATTGGGGTTTTGCATGGAGAGGTACATTTCCGTAAAACTACTTGTGCCACATATGCTTTAGGAAGTTTTCTTATAGGTTCTGTGGTTTTGGCTGGGTTCTTATATTGGGGTAAACATGGGGGTTGTCCTGCTTTTACTCACTCTTTAACTGGGATAGCACTTTTCAGGAACCCCACCTTGGTGGAATCCCAGCCCCATAGAGAGGATGACAGGTCTCTTAAATCTGAGTGAAATGTGCCTTCTTTGGAAGAAAAGAGGGTGGTCAGATAGTGCATGTGTCTGAGGGGAATGTCTAGTGTGAGTCCATTTGGAGAACATTTTATGTAGGCCCCAAGTTTACACAGGAGGTCCCTACCCATCAGGGATAAATGGGACTGTGTGCAAATGGTAAAGGAATGGTCTAAGGATAAAGGGGGCATTTCCACCCTCATTTCATTAGTAAATTCTATGGGTATGATCTTACTCCCCTACCCCAATAATATTGTCCCGTGCTCCCAGCGTCATGGACCCCTTAAATGGCAGTTGCATGATCAACAATAAGGTTGCCCCTGTGTCAACAAGGCAGTGAGTCATATGTCTTTCCCCCTATTGTGAGGGTCAGGAGGGGTTTGCCCTCAGCACCACTCTTTAGGGGGATTGTGAGTCCCGTAAGAGGTGTGCAGGACTCAGCAGGCTCAGAAAATAGTCATTGGGGATCTAAATCATCTTGGTGTTCCTAAAAATGTACTTGGCTGGGTCGTGCTGGAGCCTGCAGTGGTGCCAGAAACTGTTGGGCTCTGGGAAGGGGCGAGGGCTTTCTGGGGATCAGTGCCTCAGGTGGACTGTAGTGACTTTGGGGCCAGGGAGTGAGGAATTCTCTACATTACATTTTAAAGTGTCCCTCCTCCCCACATTGATAACAGTGTAATTGCCTATCAGGAGTCCAGGGTTTCAGGTGCTGCTGATCATTCCACAGAGCTGTAAATAGTTTTAAGTCCTTTTTTTCTGCCTTCCTTTTCCTCTCCCTCTCTCTTTCCTTTTCTGCCTCTCTTCTTTCCTTGTCTTCCTCTCTCAGCTTTTCCCTTTGGTCAAAGTTGGTTATCCTACGCAGCTCTGGGATTTCCAGCAATGACTAGTTGGAAACAATCCTATGAAAGTGATTTCTGATATCGCTTGCAGATTGGTCCACAAAGGCAGAGGCCAAACTCCACTGATCCTTGGGGTTGTTAATATCCAGGTGTACATAGACAACCCCTGCCTCTAAAAGGTGAACCCAGAAGGCATCTGGGGTTTCCTTTTTCCTCTGCATAGTATGCTGGAATTCTGACCAGTTCAGTGATTTGCGTCCAATTTCTTGTAGGGCTTCCAGCAGATTTTCTTTAGCCCTAGTGTACTTATCCCAATGGGTGTCTGTGTTGTAGTCCCAATTGGGCTGATCTAATGGCCAGGCAATCTGTACAGGGGCAACTTGCCTGGGTGTTATTATGGTTGGTCACCTGGCACTCTCTGCAGTTTTCTCAAATAATTTAAGGACTTCATCTTTTGTGAAGAAGATATGCAGCAGTTGCATCGTATCTCCCCATGAGGGGTTATGGCTCTCAATGATGGACTTCGGGGTGTGAATTATGGTCTGGGGATCTGAATGGAAGAAAGGAGTATCCTTCTTCCAGAACATCAAATCTGGTGGGGATAAGGGAGTGTGGGTGAGGACAAACTCTAATTGTCCTTGACCTCATACTGATACCTGTTTTTGTAGTAAAGGCACCAACAATTCAGTTTTTATGTTATCTTCCCTATCATCTTGTTGATGGGGATGGGGAAGGGCACTAGCATTGGGCTGGGACCCCTTACATTCTGTGCAGTTGATGGGACTCTCGACATTTATCTTTGGCTTGGGGTTTGCGGGGTCAGAGATTTCTGCCCAACGATACCAACAGGGCAAGTGGGAGGGCTTTAATTTGGTTCTAAGGGTTTTTAAAAATTTTATATTTTATATTTGAAACTACCTTCATTTGGCCAGAACTGATTGCCTGCCTCATCCCTGAACTCAGTCCATTCCATACACAATTGTCGTGCACATGCTTTCTTCATTCCTGCCTCCCAATGACCCTGACCTGATGTAACCTCCCCATCACAAGACCCATCACAAGCCTCTCACTGATGACTCATACCTGACTCATACAAGATCCTCACTTGACACACCCACACCTGAAGCCCTTATAAACAGAACACTGACACTGACAACCCCTAAACTCCACTGAAGATGTTACCTAGCCTGGTAACAAAATGTTTGGAAAGCAACCCACAAGCTTGGAGAACGAATCTTCACCCTCAATAGCAATAGCACTTAGACTTACATACTGCTTCATAGTGCTTTACAGCACTCTCTATGCAGTTTACAGAGTCAGCATATTGCCCCCAACAATGTGGGTCCTCATTTTACCTACCTCGGAAGGATGGAAGGCTGAGTCAACCTGGAGCCGGTGAAAACCAAACTGCTGGCAGTCAGCAGAATTAGCCTGCAATACTGCATTCTAACTACTGTGCCACCAAGACACAGAAAGTACACTTGCACGAACACACAAACTCGTCCCCTGGCCACAAGACATGGAAATTTAGAGGTACTTATATCCTTTCCAAGCAGCTGTTGGGCTCAAAACCCAAGACTCCCTGTCAGGGCCCACTTCAAAACCTCATCCTAAGAAAGCAGGACTCGTGGAAGCAGTTTCTTCCAAAAGGAACTTTTATTAGGAGAATCTGATAGCAGGCATGATAGGCAGGATCTGAGGGTTTCCTGCTCAGATCAATAGGTTAAAAGAGTCCCAAGCAAATCTCACCCCAATAGTTCATCCGGTCAGTTTGAATGGGCCAATTCTCAGGTGTTAAGTCCGCTGTGGGAAAGGAGCTGATAATACAGGCCTTTCCCAGGCTCGCATCGATATTGTTGGGTCTTCACACCTTCCTTTCCGAAACGGGAGATAAGACAGATGTCCGGAGGCACATTCCTTTTTCACCCCAAGGTAACATCAAGGGAGAGACAGTTCAAAGAGTAAATATGCAGGAACAGCGGAAGGGATTCATTGTAGCAAAAGAAAGAAACAAAGACACAGCCCGCAGCGTCTTCTCCCCTCCCCTTCAGGAGAATGGCAGAACCCGTAGCAATGAAATAAAAGAAATATAAAAGAGTCCCCGTTAATAATATATGGGTTCTGACACTCCCTTTACTACCTCTGACTGGATGGGCAAGGTCCAGGGAAATGCACCCCCAGACAAGGTAGTCTGGTGCCAGCAGGGTGGAGGCTTACCTGTGCCAGGTCTGTCAGCCAGGTTAGTCTCAGAGTTCCTTTGTGGTCAGCAGATTGTTAAAAGAATTTCTGGGTCCTTTTTTTCTGAGTTGGGATGTCACAGGCAAATAAAACATGAGGCACACTGCTGATGGAAGCAAGGTGATCCATTTATTCCCAACAACAAAAGGGTTTGTTCTTGGGGATAGCTAGCAAGCAAATAGTAAATTGGACATGTTTTTATAATTGTTTGAGTCCCTTTGTGTCTAGTTTGTGTCATGTGGAGGGGGTGGGTGTGAGTGTTATCATTCTGGTATGTTGCTCTGACTAGGGGGCAATATTCAATCATTGTTTTCTATGTCTATAACCTCATTTCTTTGATGTGTATATGGCTTTTAGCTGTCCTTTTGTGGGTAGAGGGAAGTATGGATATAGGTGCTTTTTTGTCTTTTTAATTTCATCTACCTGAGTGATCAGTTTCTGTTTGTTTCAGTTCTTTGACTTTTAGCAATTGTTTGCTACATTGTATATTTTATGAATGGAAACATAGTTTCCCAGACTTAGCCAGTAGTTTGGAAGAATTTGGAGGATTTTTCTTTATTCCAAGGGGGATTTTCCTTATTCTTTAGGAGATTATTTCCACAAGATGAAAAGTTGTTTAAAAAGGTGATGCTGATTATAAAAGTCTAGTACAGGGGGAATGTACTTTTTTTTTTTTTGCAAGAGGAGGAGAGCTGACAATCAAAACTTGGCTGTAATTCACTCTGCCAGTTGATTTCCTACTAATTAAAAGAGATTTTATTCCCATAGTAATAGTAGGAAGTAGGTTAAATGGAGACAGTAATTAGCTACATAGTGATTTCAAACAGAAGCAAGAATGTAAATCAGGGGTGTCAAACTTGCAATGTCACGTGACGTGTCATGACGTATCGCAACTTTTTTTCCATTGCCGGCAATGGGGTGGGCGCGGTTTTGCCATGACGCATCCGGCCTGCAGGCCAGCAGTTTGACACCTCTGATGTAAATCCTCCCCTCTCTCCAGTTTAGTTGTAACACTAATACTGGCAGAGTCATATAAAAAGGAAATATTGGTCTGTGTGTAAAACATGTGTAACTTTGCTTTTCATACCCCATTGTAAGAAATTAAATGATGGTTACACAATGCCTATCAGCTATAAGACATCTCTGCTGCAGGGCTGTCTCACATGAAGATTCACCAAAGGGTGGGAAGCAAAGAACTCTTCCCTTGCCTTCACTTTAAGTTCCGGGAATAGTGGGGGGAAAGTTGTTGGAGTGGTGATCGTGGGATGACTAATACAATAATAATAGAAAAGTATTCAGTTGTTGTGACTAGTAAAAGGTAAACATGTCTGAATATATTTGGAGATGAAACTCCTAAGAATTCATGCAATTGCTTTCTCTACATTTCCCCTAAAATAAGTTGTTTATGCTGCAACCAGAATAAGCATACTATGATTTTTTATTTTGATTTTTTAGATATGAAAGTATTGCTATTAGCACAGATCTATTAAGTGGAGGTGATGATAAATTCCAAAACTCTCCAAAGGGTTCCTTGAATGGGGCACTGAAGCAACTTCAGCTGTATTTGTAAAGGCAAAGACAGTGTTTCCCAGTGCATTTAGAATGTATCCTACAATAGGTTATCTCTTCTATTTGTAGAATGTATTGTATCCTACAAATAGGTGATCTATCCTATTTGATAGATCATCAAGAATAAACAAAGCAAAATATGCAAGGATCACGAAATTCCATATTATCCCTTAACTCCCTATGTTAATACAGTAATTATAAGCATGTAAATCTAAAAAAAAGTATAAAAGTAGCAAAATATGGATAACACATCACACTGCTGAACTATCAGAAATCATAACTTTATACACATTTGTGGGGAACAGGGTGTATAGATCAGGACTATGGGAGTGGAGGAAAATAATTATCCTCTCTGAAACATCATCTGTATTTTGTATCTAACTTAATCTCTTTAGCCACTTCAAGATATGATTTCAGTAAAAAAAAAAAAAGCTATATGCTCCCTCTCCAGTGCTATGAGCATAGCTCTGACATGCACTTGATAAGAGCAGGACACCCCCTCCTCACCCCAAAGAGAAAATACCTTGGCAAATACAGGAAGAACCCAATACAAACTAGTCTGACTCAGTGGCAGCCTGAGGCTAAATAAATAAACACTTAACACACACTGGCTACAAGGAATGCAGAACTGGCTAACAGCAATTAGGTTTGACAGAATTAGAATAGAAACACCAAAAGGTACATAACAATAAAATAATTAACACCTGATCCCTCCTGGAGCAAAAATTAACACCTTTTAGACAGAATTGAGAAGGAAATTAACCCAAGAATAGACACTGAACAACAAATCAGAAAAGACTAATTTAAATTCACCAATCAGAAATGACAATTTTGGAAACCATGAAAAAGGTATAAGAACTCATGTTTGAGGACCATTCTGTCTAGCTAGCCAGGGATTCATGCTGAATTGTCACTCAACTTTAATCTCCGTGATTAAACCTCTCTTTCCAGTAGCTGGCTTCACGCTCTATTTGTTCTCCTCTGCGCTGCTTGGGAGAATCCCGTCTGGAAGAGCCTGAACGGGGGAATTCCTCCCAACACACTTTTAAGCAAACAAAAAGGGGAACTCCCATAGTGTATCTTTAGAGTTTGAACCCAAAGGATAATATCTTGCCTATAACAATTCAGTCCATTGAATAAAGGGTTACAGATTTTTTTCCTTTCCTCACAAAGCTAATATTTGGGCTTGTCATCAAAACTGATTAGGAACAGATGAAGAAGGGTCATGAAAAAAGAAAGAAAGCTGTATCTTCACACAAGTAAAAAAATAAATTAGACATTAGATGTATTGATGGGTCATGATGACTAAGGGTGGGGGGTGGATTATAAACCAATATATCTGGAGTACACCATGCTGGGAAAGGTTCTTTTAAGAGAGAATTATAAAAAATTGTGAAGTTAATGAGGATAATTCCAGGTTCAGATACTGGATACCAAACGCTTGATATGCATGAAAGTAGGGCATCGATTTCTTGCTGTGCATGAGTACTTTCTGCAAGTGTCTACTCTTGCTTTCTATTTATAGCTCCTTCATAATTCAAAACTCTTGCTTTTCATTCTCAATCCTGGACAGTTTACAAGCAAATGGATTCATACGTACTGGATGAGGCTACAAACAAAAATAATAACTCTGTGTGTGTGTCATTCTGAGCAACAGACTTATACGGAAAATCATTACAGTATTTACCACTTCGTGATCCTAGTACACTGGTGAGTAGGGTTTTTTTTTCATTTCTACCCATACCAGTGGAAAGAAGGAAGAAAGTAGCAGCAAATAGCAGCTTATCCACTGAAAAAAGGAGTAAAATGGAATCATCTTGCTTATCTTTCAGTAGTCTTTTCTGTTATTTATCACCCTGTTAACCATTAAGGAAGCAGCATGGGGAAAATTGTGTCAATTCATAGATGCTATGAGAGTGTTCAGTACTTCCAGCCTATATTGGCTGTGGGAGAGATTGAAGTAGGATTTATTCATACTTGCTTTTTTACAGCTATAGGACTGTAAGGGAAAGGGACTGATTTTCCTCGTTGACCTATACAAACCCCTAAGCTAAGTGTGATATGGTAACCCTTCTTATGAAAAGGGTTTTCATATTTTTTATTATTTCTTATGAAAATAATCATAAGGTTGTACTATTTTATTATTCAAGGGAATAAACATTGCTTTCTGTTTGCCATAATCCTCCATAATGTGAGGAATAAAAATTTCAACTCCAAGGGTGTTGGAAAACAAAACAAGTTTTATTAAAGCTTTTGCAAAAGCGGGTGTACCCTTCTATATGCAAATAAAGGGTCACACTGAATGAATTTCAGCACTGACTTTTATACCCTATCCTGTGCATCGTGCCACATCCTTTCAATTGAAACCCAGTTGAAAGGTTTGAATTGGTCACATGCTTTCCGACTGCCTAGCAACCATTACAATTACCAAACCCTCCAATTATTAGATCAAAAGCCCCTTTTGTTCCTGTCTTATCTCCCCTCCCTTTTCTGTGGCATGATTTGTAACATCCTGCTAACTAAGGGTGTAGCTTATCTACAAAGTGAACTTTTACCCAAACTGGATAATTGCAATTATAAAGGATTTATGTCTTCCCTTGTTTATCTATAAGAGTGCCTGCTTTTCATCTAGAAGCTATGTGTGTAAAAAGTTCATGCTTCGGTTAAACATGGCTGCACTTTGGCTCATAGTTATACTTTAAAATACTAACTCTAGACAGTTTTTATAAAGAATAAACCTTATATAAATTGAATAATATGTTATTCATAAGCTATGTGCTATTCTACAATAGTGTGCACTATCCTGTTAAAGGAAAAATCTTCATCAGGGTCCAGTCCAAGCTGGGAATAAACAAAATGGAGACTGCTTTAGAAATAAGGTTGTAGTTTATTGAAGAGGAGAGCCAGACAGAAAGATAGCTCTGGGAAAGCTGACCACATGTAGTAGGGAGTGGTGGGTTTTAACATTTATACCTTCTTGAGCTTTGTATTTGGAGTTCTTCCTGTTTGAGGCTTTGTATTTCCTGTGTCATGTACTTTGACCTGAGTCTGAGTGTGTCCTTTTGGTATTGGTGGGTTAATCCTATTATGTTTCCTGTCCTTAGAATTTGGGTGGGGTATGTAGGTTTTAGGTGTCTTTGTCTTCCTAATTTCAACAGCTTCTAGCTTGAAGGCTCAAACCTTTCTGAAAGGATTATTGAATTTGCATTTCTAAAAGCTGGCCCCTGCTGCGTTTTCTGCTTGGGGGAGAGGGGCTGGGGCTGGTTTCTGTCTTTTTTTTTAAGATCTTCCCCATTATTCCTTTGGGGAAATATATTCTGCCTTTTTAATATTCCCCAAAATATTTATTTCTCTGGATTCTTCCCACAATCCTAAAAATATGCTTTAAGTCAGTGTATATAGTTCCTCTCTATTCCTCCAGCTTACTACATCTCCTTTCCTAAAAATACCTTAGCTAAGTGCCTCTACATGCCTATTCCTTTAGCAGAACTGAAAAATTATAACATGTACATTTATTGTGTACCTCACAATAATCACTCCAGCAGGGCTACATTATTTTGGTTTTATACCATAATCCAGGTCTCTAGGAACCGAAAACTGATGTAAAAGCTTAGTAATAATCCTAGGACCATGCAGTAGATAAAGGAGTCTCTTACATAGTAACTGAACATAATCCCCCAAACAGGCCTTCCTGATCAGAAATCCTCCACATGCAGTATGCTGAGATTGCAGCTCCCAGAATTCCAGCTATACTTGCTTATAAATTGAAGAACTTTGCTTTTACCACATTTGGAAGTCACCAAGATTGAACTTAGACTCCTGATGACTACGACTATACTCAGATTGTAATCATCCCCACCCACACCCTTATAAGAATCTTTGTGACATAAATGGTGATAGAAATAAGTGAATGGTCTTCAAAATTTAATATTGAAAGAGAAATTTAAAATTGAATTTGCTGCAGTGGAAACTTACTGCTTGGACAAACAAACTTACCCAAAACTATAATGGATGGAAAACAGGAAAGGATAGCATAAACGCAGGATGTAAGATAAATACGTAGGCAAAAATTAGCTGGGTCTTAGAGTGGGAAAGGAAGAAGACAAGCTATAAAAACATCTGTAAGAGGAAATGGCTAGCCAGGAAAACTTAACTAAACTGAAAAACAGGAAAAAACCTATTGTTCTAAGGGACCCAGAACTCAAAACCAACAATTGAATATGTCTAATGTTTTATATTATTAATGTACATGTGATGTATGATTTAGTATGTAGCAGGAAATAGGCGGTCGGAAAGAGTGTAACCTCATAGTACCTCAGCCAATGGGGAAAGAGGAGGGATGTGGCGGCCAGGACAGGGTTGCATAAAGAAGGGAATATTTTGGGTTGAAACTTTGGAGAGAACCAAGCGTTGATAGCTTCTCTCCCCGCTTATTGCAATAAATGAAACAAAAGGCCTTCACTGTGTCTTGGTTGGTTATTGGTCAGGCGAGCTTGCCTCTGGTCACAAAGGAAAGTAGCCAGGAGTACATAACAGCCTTGGGGGCTCCTCCGGGATTTGCATCCGTTCCATCATTGGCAGCTGGGAATATCTGAAAAGGGGAGTACGCACCTGGGTAAGTTTTTCCCAGCCCTAAAGGTCGGATTGCCCCTGCTCAAAGAAAGAGGAATCGGAAATCCTGAGACAAAAAGGCAGGACCCAGTGAAAACCTAAGGGAAAGTCGGCCGATTCAAGGAAGGACTTCAACTCAGCCTGACAGGTAAGATACCAGAGGGGTATCCATGGCAATAAGAGTTTTAAGAGGAGGGACACCTCCCCAGCCAGTGTGCCAGCCAGTAAGGAAAAAGGAGGAAAGGTATTTACATTCTGGAATGACTCCCCTTAGGGAGATGGGAATCCCTTAGGGAAAATGTTGAAGTATTTTAAGTCAATGCTTTAAACAAGGCATTTGGACAGAGGAAGGATGATACATTACAGTATATATATGGCCTAAGTACATGTTTGGCCAGCCAATAAACTAAATTGGGCTTCTCAGCTTGGCTTAGAGCAGTGGGGAATGGATAGGCAGTGGTTAAGGTCCCCCACTACATTTCTATTGGAAACACTCCTTGCATTTCCCCACTGACTGGAGAACAAGCTACAAGTTGCCCCAAGAGAGTAAAAGTGGAAATTTAAAGGGACACAAACCTCCACAGGTCTGGAAATGATGCTTAAGGATCTGTGGCTCTGTGTGTTTGTGTTGACTCATTTCTAAAGACCTGTGGGGGGGGGGGAGAGACCCTCTAACAGTAATATACAAAACACAAGGCCTTATTCCAAAAGAAAATTTGGGAAATGGAACTCATTGGCTTGTGAAAAAGCTTGGAAATAATGACTGCTTTGCCTGGGGTGAAGTATTTGGATTTTTTTTGTGTCTGGTGTAAATGCAAGAAAGTGTGAGATTTAAAAACCCCAAAATTTGATACAATACAAAGACAAGTCTGGTTAACAAAACAAAGTTTTATTGGAGAAAAACATAAAAATAATAAAAAAAGAAAAGAAAAGCGTTTGCAAACGCGGCCTCATAGACCCTTCCCAAGTTAGATTGAGTTCAAAGAGCGCAAAGAGCAGTTTTCAAGCTATACAATTTATACCTTTTACAATGCACGTCATGCCTAAGAAACCCTCCCAACTCCCCTTCTCCATTTTCTTTAGTCATTCTTTGAAGTTGCTTTACACTTAAAAGGGTCATCCTGGCAATTTCCGTCCATCCGCTATGATCTTATCTTTGTTTATTTGTAATTTCCACCTTGAGTCTATGTTCCTCTCTTCTTTATAGTGATTTCTACTCAAGGCGTAAGTTCCTGTTCCCTTAGGAACTTTTAGTAGGTCATAATTCATTGTCTTTGCTGATTAATTTCTGTGGTCACTTTGCATAGGCAGGAAACAGTAAACAGACAGTCTCATACATTGGCATTACATTGCTACATTTGCACTACATTGTTACAATTTATAAAAGAATAACTTTTATTTATTTCCTTCAAAAGGGTGAAGAAGGCTAGTTTCTTAGTAATTAGAAGGACAATAGAAGGTGTTAAAAGAATGGAAATAATCAGATGGAAGAGAGGGAGAGAGAGAGAAAGAAAGGAGCTGTGTCAACTTTTATGCCTGGCCAGGATGAAAGGCGAGAACTCTGATCTGCTATTTTGTGTGAGAGAGTTAAGTTGATAATTAATCTATAGAAACTCATAGAAAGCTATGTATTTCTTTCTTTTTTTTATTAAAAGTTTTAAAGATTTTATACAATATATATCCCAAATCCCTCCCACCCCTCCCCACCCCTCCCCCACTTCCCAGAGCTGATTACAGGGTTACAAATAAACAATCATAATCTAACTAACATTACCCAACTATACAAACAGTCAAATCCATAACATGCTTTAACTCCTTTTCAAAATAAGTATTAACAAATTAAATATGAAAATAATAATATAATTAAACCATAAAACTAAGAGTAATATAAGTTCTACCATATCAAACTATTAATAATAATCTGAAATTTACTCATAAGCTAGATAATACTTTTTAGTCTCATATTTATTCTGAATATAATCTATCCATCTTCTCCAAACCAAAATAAGGGAAAGTTGAAATACCTAATTTTTTTTAATTAAAAGTTTATACAATATATCTCCCAAATCCCTTCCCCCCTCCACCCTCCCCCACTTCCCAAAGCTGATTACAGGGTTAAAAATAAACAATCATACTCTAACTAACATTATCCAACTATATTAGCAATCAAATCAATAACATACTTTAACTCCTTTTCAAGATAAATATTAACAAATTAAAAACATAAATAATAATATAATTAAACCATAATACTAAAAATAATATAAATTCAACCATCTTAAACTATTAATAATAATCTGAAATTTACTCATAAGCTAGATAATACTTTTTAGTCTCATATTTATTCTGAATATAATCTATCCATCTTCTCCAAACCAAAATATATCTTTCTTGTGAGTAGTCCTTCAAATAAGCGGAAATTTTTGTCATTTCTGCTAAATTAGACACCTTGAGTATCCATTCTTCCATAGTAGGCAAAGAATCTTTCTTCCAATATTGCCCCACCAATAATCTTGCAGCTGTTATAAGATTCAACATCAAATTAATTTCTTTAACATCAAAATCTACAATAACACCTAACAAAAATAATTGTGGCGTAAACTTAATCTTTCTCTTAAAAATCTTTTGAATGTTCCACCAAATCTTAATCAAAAAAGCTTTTATATTTCTACAAGTCCACCAAATATGAAAATAAGTTGCATCTAAGCGTCCACATCTCCAACATTTGGGCTGTAAATTAGGTTACATACAGGATAACTTTTGAGGATCCAAATGCCACCTATAAAACATTTTATAAAAATTTTCTCTTAAATTTTGAGCTTGAGTAAATTTTACATTTCTAACCCAAATTGTCTCCCATGTGTCCAATAGAATCGGCTCTTGAATATTTTGTGCCCATTTTACCATACAGTCTTTAACTAACTCCGTTTCAGAATCCAATTCTATTAAAACATTATAAATTCTCTTTATATGGGCTCAAGTTTGATCTTTAATCTGTTTTACCAAATTCACATCATCTAAAGTAATACCAACCTTTTGATCTAAACTCCACCTGACTAACAATTGATTATACTGATACCAAGAATGTACAATATTTTCTTGCTTCAACTCAGCTAAAGATTTTAATTGCCAATCCTTCCCTACCAGACTAAGTAATTCCTTATAAGAAATCTTATCCACATTCACACCCCTAGATACCCCCTCTATCACGTGTCCAGGAATCCCCCATATTGGAATTTTATAGTTTAACTTATAATAATACTTCTTCCAGACACATAATAAAGAGTTTCTTAAAATATGAGATTTAAAAACCTGATCTACTTTTTATTATAAATTAAATATGCATGCCATCCATATAATAAATCCCATCCTTCAAGGAGGAGTATATTTTTATTTGTTAAGTTAAGCCAATCACTAATCACTTGACTTCTGTTTCTTCCGTAATTGATAAGCCAGCCACCTACCAGGCTTATTTGCATTACAAAATGTATTATGTTTCATGTAACTTAAATTAATTGCAACCTGGTCAGCCATTAACATGTTAAATTGCTCCTTAAGCATATTTATAGAAACCTTTAACCTATTATCCAATGGATTCAAAATAAAAGCCTTCTCTTTCACTTTGATCTCTTCTTCCAACTCTTCACGTTTTTTTGCCTGTTTGCACCTATGCGCATTATTCATGTGGATCAAAACCCCTCTCATATAAGCTTTGCTAGCATCACATACCATAGCCATTGAGGTACCCTTATGCATATTCAAAACAAAAAATTCCTTCAAATATTCTCTACATTTCTGCAAAATCCCCTCATATCTAAATAAGTTCTCATTCAACCTCCAAGATCTTCTATTCCCTTCTTCAACAAATAATTCCAACCATACAGGACTGTGATCCGACAATGTCCTAGGAAAAATCTTGACATTCTTGACCCTAGAAAAGAGATCAGTAGTAATTTTAAAAAAATCAATTCTAGAAAACGATTGATGCCTATCCGAAAAAAAAGTAAAGTCTCTGTCCTCCATGTTCCGTTCTCTCCAAATATCTCTGAGTTCCAGATCATCCTTCAAATAAAAAAAAACTTTAGGTAATTTAGCGTGATTGGAAGATTTAGAAAATCCTTTCTTGTCCTTACTTTCGTCTATAACTCCATTCCAATCACCCATCATAATAACAGATTTATAATCCAATTGAGTTAGTTTCTGATGTATCAACTTGTAAAACTGTTTTTGTTGTTGATTAGGGGCATATAATCCAATGATAAGAAATCTCTTACCATATAATAATAGATCAATAATAACATATCTTCCTTGTGGATCAGAATCTATTAATTTCGCCAATAAATCTTTCCTCACGTAAATAACTACACCCCCTTTTTTTCCCGGAGCAGAGGCTATAAAATGTAGTCCCAACCTGGAGTTAATCAAATACTTTTGGTCCTTTGAAGTAATATGAGTCTCTTGCAAACATACATCATCATTCTTATGTTGTTTCAAACAGTGAAATACTTTCTTTCTTTTCTGTGGTGAATTCAGACCATTAACATTCCATGTCAGAAACTTTGCCGTTTTTAGTGGCCTGAAGCCTCCGGAACACTGCTTGAAGATCAGCTGTTGATAATCTCTTCGGTCTTGTCCCTCCCACGGGCTCTGAAGTAGTCGAGTGTGCTGTAGATCCAACATCCACTTTTTGCTGTTCTTTTTCTTTATGTCTATGAGCTGCACGAGTCATTCTCTGTTCCTTTGGATCATCTTTTGTCTCCAAACCCTGTTGTGTAGATTCAGCCTGCAAATCTCCTACCACTAATGATGTTGCCCCTTCAACCAGCTGTTCTTCCAGCTTTTCTTCAATTCTCTTAGGTCGTGGAGATGGTGGTGAGCCTGCCTTCAGGACAGAAGTATAAAAATCTCTCGCTTTTAAAATTGTATTAAGTCTATAATGTGTCCCAGCATAGTTCACCACTATTCCAACAGGTAACTCCCATCTGAACTGAACCTGTCATTTTTTAAGCTCCTCAGCCAAAAAACCAAAATCCTTTCTTTTTCTAAGAATTTTTGGAGGTATTTCTTTTAAAATTATAACATCTTGAGCTGCAATTTGAAATCTCTGCTTATAAAAAGCCTGTATAATTTCATTACGAAGTTATCTTCTGGAAAAATAGATAACCACATCTCTTGGTAAATTTCTCTGCCTCGCAATCCATGAATTAACCCTAAAAGTTTTATCGCTCTCTCTCAGAATTTCTTCAGGTTCACATCCCAAAATGGGAGCTAAATCTGCTGCTATTTCCTCTCTCAGATTCTCTTGCAAATTCTCCTTCAGCCCTCTTATTCGCAAAGCAAATTCCATGTCTCTATATTGTGACATAGTAATTTCATCCTGTGTTATATCAACCTTATTTTCAACTTTACCAACTCTATCTTCTAATCTTTCAGCATTTTCCACCACATCATCCACAGGCTCATCTAGACACTCTATATGGGCTGCTAACCCTTGAAGTGCAAGCACTATGTCCTCCCTCATCTCCCTATTTTTATCTTCAAAAAGCTCTGCCATCTCTTCTTTAATCTGTCATGCTGTTTTTTCCCAAAGCGTCCTGTATATCTTTAAGTGTAAATGCCGGCAGTGGGGGAGAAGGTGGGTGAGACTTAGGCTTGGTTTGCTGTACAGTCTGAGTTACTGGAGAGGAAATTGAGCCTTTAGGAAGAGCGGAAATTCCGAGGTGTTTTGAAGCCATTTTCAAACTGTTTAGAGCCACTTCTTATAAGTCTTGCATGATCTTATAAAACCAACAATTACAAAAAAAAGGAAAAAAGAAGAAGAGAGGGGATAGTAAAAACAAATCCCCCCCCCAATAAATAAAAAAGCTTGCTTTTTGAATGAGCAACCAAAATCCATTACATTGTTTAAACTTTGTTGCCAAGTGAAAGTCTTTCATAACAATGTCCTTTCAGACAAAGAAACAGCATTCCTGTGCCATTTTTCTCTTCTTCCTTTTATTAAAATTAATAGGTGGAGAAGATTCTTTTATTATTTCCTGAGTTAAAGTCCCAAATTCTCACAATTCTGATCCTTCCTGGTCAGCTCCGTCTGCTTTTAATTTTACTCACAGATCTCTCTAAAATGCAGATGTGGAAGCAGTGTCTAGCTTTGTTCCTGAAAACAAAGGCGTCCTGGGATGTGGAGAAAACCTCGGACTCCGAGGGAGTTCTCACCCTTCGACCTCCCCCCAAAAAAAGATTTATGGAGGTCCTGGGGAATCAGCCTCTATCCGAGAAAGCTCACCTCCTCCCTTTCTCCCAGGGAGAGAGGCTCCAAGCTGCGAAACAGCTGTTCTTTGCCATCTCTGCAGGCTTTAACACATTCTCAGGGCCGACGGCTATGAGAAAGCCTCCATCGGTGCGGCGATTGCCACCGGAAGTCCAAAAGCTATGTATTTCTTTAGGTTCCTATAGTTTGGAGGGTGACAAGAGAGGGAAAACCCCTCTCCAGGGGGAAAAATGCCCTCCCTAACAGCTTTTGAAATCAGGCAATTTAGGAAAGAATTGCCCAAACTAATAGAAGATCCTACTGAAGTAGGAAAACAGGGTAGAAATGTTTTTAGGACCAATGGAATATTCATGGGGAGAAATGCAACCCATCTTTAACATGTTTACACCAGAGGAGAATGGGATGATTAGGTGAGCAGCTAGGGAACTAAGAAAAAGATTTACAAAAGAATGAGATCCCTGTTGCAGATCCAAAGTGGGATGGTAACAGGAATGCAGAGAGGAATGCTATGGCTGATTATAAGCGATACAAGGTATTTAAAAATGCAGTGCCTCAGAGTCTTAACATTCAGAGGGCACTGTGATTAGAACAAGGAAAGGAGGAAGCATGACTGAATGGCTAGAGAAATTAAAAAGCCAACTTCAAAAGTATGGACATTTGGATCCTGGTAATCCAGGACATCAAATGATTTTGAAATATCAATTTGTAGGGAAAGCATGGGAAGATATTAGGGTAAAATTGAGAAATTAGACACATGGAAAACTAAAACAATAGAATATTTATTAAGAGAGGCTCAGAAAGTATATGCAAAGAGAGAATTGGAGAGAGATAAATATAAGATAAAAATGATGGCTCAATTGGTGCAAACAGGCCAGCAAAGAGGATGGGGAGGAGTAATCAGGAAATCAGTAAGGGGTCTTGGGAAAGGTCTAGGCTGGGGGTGAGGACAGCCAGTTGGCACCAGAGGATATAAAACCCTAGGAGAAAATTTCCCCAGTCCATGAATAAAATAAAATAATAAAATAAATAATAAAATAAAATAAAATAAAATAAAATAAAATAAAATAAAATAAAATAAAATACCGTTTGTAAGGAGGAAGGGCACTGGGAAAATGAGTGCCCTAAGGAAGGAGGGGGAAGAACTAGCAAATTTGGTGAATTTTGAGGATTAGAGGTGTCAGGGGACTAATTTGTTTTCTGGTCCAGCTTTTTAAGAATCACTGATAAACCTTAAAAGTCAGACCCCTGGAGGAGGAAATGGTATTCCTGGTGGATTCCGGAGCCACCAGATTTACCCTGAACTATATACCTCCAGGAATGCAAATTGGGGAAGGGAAGATTAAGGCTCAGGGAACTGGGGACATGTAGTAGAAGCAACAATATTTAAATCTGCTATGGTCCAAACAGTAGCAAAAGGACCTGGACTATGGTGCAACTTTGTATTGGTAAAAGGGAGCTGCAATTTGGCGAGGAGGTACTTAATTGGTAAATTGGGGATTGTTATTATGGGGAATGAAAGAGAAATAATTGTAAATATTATGGCCTTGAGCAAGGAAGCTCAAGGAATAGGGGACCCTCTTGTATGGCCCAAGAGGGCCATAGAAGAGGGGTACACATGGATCATTTAAAGGTGTCTTTAAAGAACCCTGGTGAAGTAATTCACCAGAAACAGTATATAACATTACATTGGAAGGAAGAATGGGTTTAAAGCCCATGGTGGAAGGGCTGCTGAAGGGAGGTGAAATTTTTGAACAATCCTTTTAAACATTTTTAGTTTGTTACTTTTTTAACCCAAGAATTTTTGCCTTGGAAAAGTAAGAGATGCAGAAAAAAGAAAGAAAGAAAAAAAGGGGGGAGAGGCAGTTTCTGTCTGCATATTTGTTTTTTAAGAACAGAAATTGGGTAAAATTTCCTGACTGTAAGAATAATTAATCAGTGGGATAATTGTCTCCAGAAACTGTGGGTGCTTCATTATTGGAGGTTTTTGGGAGGAGGTTAGAAATTGATAGGGTCTGAAATGGATAGAGTTTCTTGTTTCAGTAAGGGGTTGGACTAGAGTACCTCTAATGTCCCATCCAACTCTGATATTTTGTTTTTGTATGTGTGGCATGCTTCAGTGATTTTCCTTTGCATTTTAGTTTGGATTTATCCTTAATAATGCATTTGAGGGTATTCTTGTCAAAGGGAACAAATCTTATGATGTTTTATTTAACATCTGGTAAAATATGTCTCTTTGGGACTACTTGCTACTGCAAAAGAGCTGATTAATTGCTGCATACTGTGTGTGTTCAATTTGTTTTCCTTTTCCTTGGAGCCAAGGAGGGAAAGGGAAACCTTTATGGAGAACCAGTTTGGTTTGAGGATTACAGCCACGGGCTGCAAGGCTGGATTTGAGTTCAAATCCTGCTTTGGCCATGAGGGATGGCTGAGTGTTTTGGGGCTGGTTTATTTTTGTTCAGCCCTAGGAGGGGGGTTTTGGCAAGCCACTTCTGTAAGTGTTATGGCAATTTTCCTTCTGTTTAATGCTTTGAGGACTGTCCTCTGAAAGCAAAAGTTTTGCATACATTTTTTTACTCTGTCTGGTTTGGTGAGTGGGGGAAGGGGGAGACAATCTTTTGTCTTCTCCGGTATCCTGTTGTTCTTTGATGTGCTGCCACAAGAGTGATTAGAATATTATGTGCCTGAGACAAAAGGCATTCCAGAAATGTTGACTCAATGCTGATCGGTGAGCCTATGTGCTTTACCTTTTAAAATCCTGAATGTGTTATTTACAATAAGTTTACTGAGTTATATTTTTTGTAACATGGTATCTAATCAGGGTGAAAGGGGGAGGAGAAAGAAAAATGTGACAATTTTTGATAGCGCTTCCATGGACAAGTATAGTCTATCTGACACAGGACAAATTATTTTTCTTTTTTTTCTTTCCTCCACTTTTAAGCTGTGGAAGCAAATACATTCTTATGTAGCTTCCCAGTTTTGTAAGATCTTGTTCTGGGAATTATGAAGAAATGGGAAAGCAACATTTTGGCAGAAGAAAGTATTGAGGGTGTCTAGCAAATAAAGCCCAATTGGTAGGAAAGGAGGTAAAATATCTAGGATATATTATAGTTGAAGGGGAAAGGAAAATAGATAGTAAAAGGATTGAGGCTATAGTAGATTTATAATTACCAAACAACAAAAATGGCATTAAGGGGATTCTGTGGTTATCACAAGGTACTGCAAGAATAGTAATCCAAAAACTATATGAGGGGAGTCATTCCGGAATTAAACATAGGTAGAAATGTATTTGAAATTCTATGCTACCTTGGAATTTATGGGATAGCCCAAAAGGCTACAGAGGGATGTTTGATATGTAAAAGGGTTAATAAAGGGTTAAGGCTCCCAAAGGAGGGAGACAAATAGCTATATGTAGAACAAGTACTGGGGTCTCTGTCTTCTCTTTGACAGGAAGGCTTGGTGGAACAAACAGCTCCTTTGGAATTTCCAGTCCATAAGATCCAGCTGGGACAGTGGTTGCTGATTCGTAAATGGAAGGAGGAACCTCTACAACCAAAGAAGGGAAGTTCCTTATATTGAATCTGCTGTCCGGAGGGCTGAGAAGGGTTGGACTCACTACACATGAGCAAAGGTGGTGACTGGACCTGAAAGAGGTTGGATGGTCATTCCAGGACAAGGACTGAAAGCCACGTTTAAAAGGACTTGAATGGGTGGTGGACTAGAACCCCTACCTATTTTGAACATCTCTATTAGAATTCCAGGTGACCCCAAACTAAGAACAAAGATGTTGGTGGTGACTCATGAGAGAAGTTAAAGTGGTTTGTTACAAATAAAACCAATAACTGAGACAGAAGTCACACCATTAGAAACTGAAAACATAGAATTGTAAATTGTAAGAATTAGGTGGTGAATGTGTATCTTTTGTTATTGTCAGTGTGATTGCTGTTGCTGTTATTATTGTTGTGATTGTGGATCAATTTGTGGGTGTGAAATACTGTGTAATAATCATGAGGGGGTGGATTCTAATTCTAATATTACTGAAGACAACACACCAGAGCAGCCTGGGAAATAAAGGTAAAAATTTGTTTGTGGAATTTAGAGATAGATGACATTCATGAAGTAGTAATGGATATTGTAAAAGGAATCAGGAAAGTGTCTAAAGCTCCTGAACAAAAGTATGAAAATATGTAGAGCGATTGGAGTTGGTTAACTAATTGGCTTCACAATTTTGGATGGCTAAAACAAATATTTGTAGGACTTATGTGTTGTGTATGCTTCCAATTATTCCTCTATGTGCATCTACTTTAACCAAAGCTGTAGGAAAAGCTTTTAGGAAAGCCATAGGAAAAGAAGAAGTTATACAGTTAATGGTTATAAGATTTTCTAAGCATGATAATGAAGACCTTTCAGTGTAATAAAAATTCAAAGGGAGGATTTGATAGAAATAAGTGAATGATCTTCAAAATGTAATATTGAAAGAGAAATTTAAAATTGAATTTGCTGCAGTGGAAACTTACTGCTTGGACAAACAAACTTACCCAAAACTATAATGGATGGAAAACAGGAAAGGATAGCATAAACGCAGGATGTAAGATAAATACGTAGGCAAAAATTAGCTGGGTCTTAGAGTGGGAAAGGAAGAAGACAAGCTATAAAAACACCTGTAAGAGGAAATGGCTAGCCAGGAAAACTTAACTAAACTGAAAAACAGGAAAAAACCTATTGTTCTAAGGGACCCAGAACTCAAAACCAACAATTGAATATGTCTAATATTTTATATTATTAATGTACATGTGATGTATGATTTAGTATGTAGCAGGAAATAGGCGGTCGGAAAGAGTGTAACCTCATAGTACCTCAGCCAATGGGGAAAGAGGAGGGATGTGGCGGCCAGGACAGGGTTGTATAAAGAAGGGAATATTTTGGGTTGAAACTTTGGAGAGAACCAAGCGTTGATAGCTTCTCTCCCCGCTTATTGTAATACATGAAACAAAAGGCCTTCACTATGTCTTGGCTGGTTATTGGTCAGGCGAGCTTGCCTCTGGTCACGAAGGAAAGTAGCCAGGAATACATAACAGTGGAGATGATTTTTTTTTAGATTTACATGCTGAGATTTGTATTTCTGTGTGGGAAGAATCCAGAGAAAGAAATATTTTGGGGAATATTAAAAAGTCAGAATACATTTCTCCAAAGGAACAATGGAGAAGATCTTTAAAAGGCAGAAACGTCTCCCTCCCCGCAGCCAGAAAACTAGGCAGAGGCCAGCTTTTAGAAATGCAAATTCAATAATCTTTTCAGAAAGGTTGGAGCCAGGAAGCTAGAAGCTGAAGAGATTAGGAAGACAAAGACCCCTAAAATCTACATACCCCACCCAAACTCTAAAAGACATGACCTTTGGGGACATAATAGGATTAACCCACCAATACCAAAAGGGCACACTCAGACTCAGGTCAAAGTACATGACACAGGAAATACAAAGCCTCAAACAGGAACAGGAAACAACCTCAAGAGCCCCAGAAAGTATAAAAACCCGCCACTCCCAGCAACATGTGGTCAGCTTTCCCAGAGCCACCTTTCTGTCTGGCTCTGCTCTTCAAAAAACTCCAACCTACTTTCTAAAGCAGTCTCCATTTTGTTTATTCCTGGCTTGGACTGGACCCTGATAAAGACTTTTTTTTCAACATCTGTTTTACCATTATATGTTTGTGTATTTTTGCATTTTCAACTTTAAGTTGTTGAACCATAAACAAAGCCTTTATTAGGGTAATTGATCCAGAAATAAATTTAAAATGCAACAGAATACAGTAGTTTTTATCAACCACCCACTCACAGCATTGGAAAAAAAAAGATTAATTCCAAGAAAGTACATTGGGTCTGTGATTTGTTATGATTTTTTAAAGGTGATTATGTATCAAGAATTGCTTATTTCTAATTCTTGTATGCTTCAGTGTAAGCTGAGTACAGTAGCTCCAGAGTGTTAGAATGCAAAGCAGCATGTACCTTAGATTTTCAGCAATTAGAGTAAGGTTGGTTGTCAATATGAGATATGCATAGGTCTTGTAAGGTTTTAGAAGCTTTTTGGCAAACTCTTTTTTTTTCTTGAGAGCTGAAATAGGATAGTCCTATCTTTTATTCTTCATTACCAAAAATATATTATCTCCATCAGTAGTATAATAGTAAAGCACAATATTTATGAAACTCTAAGAGATCTCATTACAATCTTCTAGAAGCTTACACCCAAAGAAAAATACAGATCATGTTAAATAGCCACCTCAGTTCCCTTTAGGATTTCACAATAATGCAGTGGGTGGAGGTTCATATCTTGGTGAGGAAATTACTGTTCAATTGCAAAAGACCTGGTTCAATGCCAAGCAATTCCAATGTATCCATCAATCATTATGTTGTTATTTTATGGATCCTATATTCTTTCTTCTACTTCTTTGTTCCATAGCAGGTTGTTCTTTTTAAAAAAAAAACAACAAAATTTTATTAAGTTTATATAGATGAGGAAAAATAGGAACAATACAGGTATAATAAAGGGAAGGAGTGGGAGAAAAGGGGAAGGGGAAGGGAATAAAGGATTTAGGGTAAAATAAGGATAGGTACAATCACATATTTCAACAAACAAGCTACCATCCGGATCATAATAATGAGTAAATATCATATTCAATCATTTTTACCAAAGCTTAGACTATAACATATTAAAAACAATTAGTAAACAAGTACGTTAGTCTATTGAGTAAGCACTACTAATAAAATCTCAAAAAGTCCTAACAATCAAAAGTAACAAATAAAAATCAGTAAGTCGGGAAAAATAATCATATCATCAAAATGTTAGTTAGAACTCGGTTAAAAATCAGTCATCTATTCTAAAATATTAAATCCTTCAAGTTCTAACGTGTCTCTAACCATTGATAAATTTTTTCCCAAGTTATAAAATAAATTGAATCATCTTTTTCTTTCATCCCTAATGTTAGTCTATCCATTTCTGCACACTCTAAAATTTTAGTAATTATCATCTGGTCAGATGATGAGTTCTCATTTTTCCAAAATTGGGCAAATACTATCCTTGCAGCTATTAAAACATGCAATATCAAATAGTCATTCTCTTTACCATAATTAGGTCTTAATATTCCTAACAAAAACAATTCTGGTTTAAATTCTATCTGTAGTTTCATCATCTTTTCCAACCATCTATGGATCTTAGACCAATATTTCTTAGCAATAGGGCATATCCACCAGGCATGGTAATAAGTGCCTGGCTGTTGTTTACATTTCCAGCAAATATCCGAAACATTTTTAAAAATTTTTGCTAAGTGAACTGGTGTCATATGCCATCTATAAAACATCTTATATAAGTTTTCTTTAAATGCTACCGCTTTTGTAAGCTTAATATTTTTATCCCAAAGTTTTTGCCAGTCTTCCAAATCTATAGAATCTCCAAAGTTCTTTGCCCATACTATCATTGTTTCTTTCACTTGTTCTTCTTCCATCTTCCAGTTTAAAAGAAATTTATGGAGTTTTCTAATAAAATTCTCATCTGTTTTTAACAAAATTTTATCTAATGGGGTCTGTTCTTTGTAAAAACCTGTCGATTTTAAATCTTTTTCATATCTTGTTTGAATTTGCAAATAGGACCACCATGTCAAGTCAATACCTTGTAGTTGTAAAGTTTGCCTGTCCTTAAGTTTTCACTCTTTGTCCAAAATGTCTTTATAACTAACCAGTTTGTCATAATTAATCAGATTTGGATAAGCAAATGCTTCCATTGTTGAAAGCCACTCAGGTATTTTCATATATATTTTATGTTTAATTTTCTCCCATTCTGAAAGTAGTACGTTTCTTATTGCATGATTTTGAAAGTACTTATGTGCTTTAGCTTTCTCGTACCATATAAAAGCATGCCAACCTAACTGAAGATCGTGTCCCTCTAAATAAAGCAATCTTTTATTTCTCAATACAATCCATTCTTTAAGCCAAAGCAAAATAGCCGCTTGATAGTAAAGTCTCCAATCTGGAAGTCCAAAGCCCCCTCTATCCTTAGATTCTTGTAACAATTTACATTTGATTCTCGCTTTCTTTTTTTGCCATATAAATCTTAAAATCATTGCATTTAAATCATCAAAAAAATTCTTAGTAAGTTTAATAGGCACTGTTTGAAATAGGAAAATTAGCTTTGGTAAAATGTTCATCTTAACCGTCGCTATTCTTCCTAGAAGTGATAATTGAAGATTTCCCCATCTTTCCAAGTCTATTTTTAATTGTTTCATTAATCTCTCATAGTTGTCTTCTTTTAGTGTAGTATATTTTGCAGTTAAATAAATACCCAAATATTTGACTTTTTTAACTATTTGAAGATTTGTTATTTTAGCGAGTTGAATTTTCTGTTTGTTAGATTTTTTTGTTATTACTTTAGTCTTTTCCCTATTTATTTTCAGACCAGCCACTTCTCCAAATTTCTCAATTTTCTGCAAGAGTTTATCAGCTGTTTGCAATGGCTCCTCTAGAATGAAGACCAAGTCATCTGCAAAAGCCTGTAGTTTATATTTCTGGTATTTAATCTCCAGAACTTTAACTTCTGTATCTTGTCTGATATTTCTTGCCAAAACCTCTAATGTAAGAATAAACAACAGAGGAGACAATGGACATCCCTGTCTAGTGCCTTTTTTAATCTCAAATCCATCTGTATAATCTCCATTTATTTATTTATTTATTTATTTATTTATTTATTTATTTATTTATTTATTTATTTATGAGACTTATATACCGCTTTAAGTGCAAGCACTCTCTAAGCGGTGTACACCAGTAAGCAATGTATATATATATTTACATTGCCCCCAACAATCTGGGTCCTCATTTTACCTACCCCGGAAGGATGGAAGGCTGAGTCAACCTTGAGCCGGTGAGATTTGAACCGCTGACCTGCTGAACACAGTCAGCTAAAGTGGCCTGCAGTATTCTTGCTGTTTGTTTCTTATAAATTGCTTGAAATGCTTTATTAAAATTTTCACCAAAGTCCATTTCTTGAAGTTGTTGAAAAATAAATTGCCAATTTAAATTATCGAAGACTTTTTGTGCATCAAGGAATATCAGTGCCATCTGGTTCCCTGGATGGATTTCATAGTATTCCAAGACATTTAAAATAATCCTCAAGTTGTTCTTTATCTGTCTTTTTGGTAGGAAACCATTTTGGTCTGGGTGTATAAATTCATTCAAAAAGTTTTTCATTCTTTCTGCCATTTGGAGAAGTGGCTGGTCTGAAAATAAATAGGGAAAAGACTAAAGTAATAACAAAAAAATCTAACAAACAGAAAATTCAACTCGCTAAAATAACAAATCTTCAAATAGTTAAAAAAGTCAAATATTTGGGTATTTATTTAACTGCAAAATATACTACACTAAAAGAAGACAACTATGAGAGATTAATGAAACAATTAAAAATAGACTTGGAAAGATGGGGAAATCTTCAATTATCACTTCTAGGAAGAATAGCGACGGTTAAGATGAACATTTTACCAAAGCTAATTTTCCTATTTCAAACAGTGCCTATTAAACTTACTAAGAACTTTTTTGATGATTTAAATGCAATGATTTTAAGATTTATATGGCAAAAAAAGAAAGCGAGAATCAAATGTAAATTGTTACAAGAATCTAAGGATAGAGGGGGCTTTGGACTTCCAGATTGGAGACTTTACTATCAAGCGGCTATTTTGCTTTGGCTTAAAGAATGGATTGTATTGAGAAATAAAAGATTGCTTTATTTAGAGGGACACGATCTTCAGTTAGGTTGGCATGCTTTTATATGGTACGAGAAAGCTAAAGCACATAAGTACTTTCAAAATCATGCAATAAGAAACGTACTACTTTCAGAATGGGAGAAAATTAAACATAAAATATATATGAAAATACCTGAGTGGCTTTCAACAATGGAAGCATTTGCTTATCCAAATCTGATTAATTATGACAAACTGGTTAGTTATAAAGACATTTTGGACAAAGAGTGAAAACTTAAGGACAGGCAAACTTTACAACTACAAGGTATTGACTTGACATGGTGGTCCTATTTGCAAATTCAAACAAGATATGAAAAAGTTGGGCTTGCTGCTGATGTACCTACCTCCCAGCTGCATTGCAACAGCCCTGCCTGCGTTGCTGGAGTCAGTAGCCGGGTTGGCGGTGGAGTTCCCCAGACTTATAGTACTGGGGGACTTTAACCTGCCATCACTCGGCGATCGCTCAGAGGCGGCGCAGGAGTTCATGGCTTCCATGGCAACCATGGACCTGACCCAGGTAATTCAGGATCCAACTCATAGGGGTGGTCACACACTCGACCTTGTGTTTCTCTCGGGGCAATGGAGACATGATCTGGAATTAAGGGGAATAGAGATCTCGCCCTTGTCATGGACAGATCATTTCCTTCAGAGCATCACTCCCCCATCGCAGGGAGAGGGAGCCGACTAGGTGGTTCCGCCCCAGGCGCCTAATGGAGCCAGATCGGTTCCAGGAGGAGCTTGGGGAAATACCTGACTCCCTTGTCCACAACTCGTCCGGGTCCCTGGTTGCGGCCTGGAATGAGGCGGCATCCAGGGCCCTGGATCGAATTGCTCCTTTGCGACCTCTCTGTGGTGGTGGTCCCCGGAGGGCGCCTTGGTTTACTGAGGAGCTCCGGGAGATGAAGCGCCACAAGAGACGTCTAGAGCGACGTTGGAGGGCCAGTAACTCTGAATCTGACCGATCACTATTAAGAGCCTATCTTAGGACTTATTTAGTGGCGATAAGGGCGGCAAAGCGTGTTCACTTTTCCGCACTTATTGCGTCTGCAGAATCTCGCCCAGCCGCCTTGTTTAGGGTGACCCGCTCCCTTCTTAAAGTGGAGGAGGCGGAGGAACCCTTGCAGGGGAGAGCTGAGGAGTTTGTTCAGTTTCTGTCGGACAAAATCGCTCAGATTCAGAGAGACCTGGACTCCGACTGGGCAGTGCCAGCCAAGTTGCCAGGGGCTGGTCTTAGTCATGTTATCTGGAGCGAGTTTGAGCCTGTGACCCCTGATGAAGTGGACAAGGCCATGAGGGCAATGAATGCCGCCACCTGTTTATTGGACCCGTGCCCCTCCTGGCTGGTTTCTGCCAGTAGGGAGGTGACACGAGGCTGGCTCCAGGCGATAATCAACGCCTCCTTGATGGAGGGGTCTTTCCCACAACCTTTAAAGGAAGCAGTGGTGAGGCCCCTCCTCAAGAAGCCTTCCCTGGACCCAGCTGTTTTGAAGAACTTTCGTCCCATCTCCAACCTCCCCTTTGTGGGGAAGGTTGTAGAGAAGGTGGTGGCGTCTCAACTCTTGCGATCCTTGGATGAAACTAATTATCTGGACCCTTTTCAATCTGGTTTCAGGCCCAGCTACAGCACTGAGACTGCTTTGGTCGCACTGACTGATGACCTCTGGCGAGCCCGGGATAGGGGTTATTCCTCTATCCTGGTGCTTCTTGACCTCTCAGCGGCTTTCGATACCATCGACCATGGTATCCTTCTGCATCGTCTCGGAGAGGTGGGGGTGGGCAGCACCGTATTGTGGTGGTTCTCCTCCTACCTCTCTGACAGGTCGCAGTCAGTGTTGGCGGGCGGACAGAGATCGACCCCTAGGCGCCTTGATTATGGGGTGCCTCAGGGCTCGGTCCTGTCCCCCCTCCTTTTTAACATCTACATGAAACCGCTGGGTGAGATCATTCGGCGACACGGGGTGAGGTATCATCAGTACGCGGATGATACCCAATTGTATATCTCCACCCCGTGTCCTTTCAGTGAAGCAGTCGACGTGATGTGCCGGTGCCTGGAAGATGTGAGGGTCTGGATGGGGGTGAACAGGCTTAGACTCAACCCTGACAAGACCGAGTGGCTCTGGGTCTTGCCTCCCAAAGGCCAACTGGATGGTCCATCTTTAGTCCTGGGGGGGGGGCAAATTTACCTCCCTCAGTGCAGGCACGCAACTTGGGTGTCCTCCTGGACTCACAGCTAAATTTGGAACAACATCTATCGGCTGTGGCCAGGGGGACCTTTGCACAGGTTCGCCTAGTGCACCAGTTGCGGCCTTATTTGGACCGGGAGGCTTTACTCACAGTCACTCATGCCCTTGTCACCTCAAGACTGGATTACTGTAACGTGCTCTACATGGGGCTACCCTTGAAGGGCGTTCGGAGACTGCAGTTGGTTCAGAACGCAGCCGCGAGAGCGATTGTGGGCGCGCCAAGGTACGCCCATGTGTCACCTATCCTCCGCGAGCTGCACTGGCTTCCTGTGGGTCTCCGGACGCAATTCAAGGTGTTGGTTATCACCTTCAAAGCCCTTCATGGTATAGGGCCAGGTTACTTACAGGACCGCATTCTGCCGCACAGCTCCCAGAGACCGGTGAGGTCCCATAGATTGGGCCTCCTTCAGGTCCCGTCGGCCAGACAATGTCGGCTGGCGGGCCCCCGGGGAAGGGCCTTTTCTGTGGTGGCTCCGACCTGGTGGAATCAACTTCCCCCCGAGGTTTGAACTACTCCCACCCTGCCGGCCTTTAAGAAAGCCGTTAAAACTCTCCTGTTCCGGCAGGCCTGGGGCTGATGTCCCCGTGGGGCCGGGATATGATCGGACTCGCGGTATGACTGTATTATTTTATTGTTTTATGACTGTTTTAACTTTGTACGCCGCCCTGAGTCCTTTGGGATTGGGCGGCATATAAATATTTGTAAATAAATAAATCAAATAAATTATTACAGCAAAGATTTTATAATCCACATTTAATAGCGATATTGGTCTGTAATTTTTAATTGGTGTATGATCAGTATCTTCTTTAGATATCAAAGTAATATTAGCCTCAGTCCATGAGTCCGGTATTTTTGTCTGTGTAAAAACTTCATTACATAAGTCTTTCAAAGTTGGAGTTATAGTATCTTGTAATGCTACATAGAATTCAGCAGGAAGACCATCAGGTCCTGGTGTTTTATCTTTCTTTTGCTTTTTTATTGCCTCTGTAATCTCCATCATTGAAACATTCTCGTTTAACCTCTGATGCATATTCTCAGGAACCTTTGGGAGATTTGCTTCTTTTTTTTTTATTGAAAATTTTTAAAATTTTACAAAAAGAAAAATTCCCTCCCCCAACCCTCCCAACCCACCCCAACCCTCCCCCAACCTTCCCAGAGCTGAATACAGGCTTAATTAAAATTTAAAAGAAAAAATTTTAAACACAAATAAACCATATACAAATTTGGTTACAATAGTTGAACAAATCATAAAATACTTTAACACCAATACTTAAAAAACAGAAAGAGAAAAAGAAAAGAAACAAGAAGAAGAAGAAAAAAAAATCTTAAACTTTAAATATAAATTATTCAAAAGCTAAGTAATATTTTTTTATATCATACTTGTATTGTATAAAATTTATCCATCTTTTCCATACCAAAAGGTACTTCTCTTGCGATTGATCTTTCAAAAAAGCCGAAATCTTTGCCATTTCCGCTAAATAGGAAACTTTAAGAAACCATTCTTGCAGAGTAGGCAAAGATTCCTTCTTCCAGCATTGCCCTACTAACAACCTAGCCGCTGTAATTAGATTTAACATTAATATAGTTTCTTTACTGTCACAGTCAGAAACAATACCCAACAAAAACAATTGTGGAGTAAATTTTATCCTTCTTTTAAAAATTCTTTGAATATTCCACCATATCTTAATCCAAAAAGCTTTAATATTTTTACATAACCACCAAATATGATAATAAGTAGCATCCAAGCAACCACATCTCCAACATTTAGGCTGCAAGTTTGAATACATATGAGACATTTTTTGTGGATCAAGGTGCCATCTGTAAAACATTTTATAAAAGTTTTCCCGTAAGTTTTGGGCTTGTGTAAATTTAACATTCCTCACCCAAATAATCTCCCAAGTATCTAATGGAACCGATTCATTAAAGTTTTGTGCCCATTTAACCATGCAATCTTTAACTAATTCTGCTTCTGAATCCAGTTCCACTAATACCCCATAAATTCTTTTGATATGGGTTCGTCTTTGATCTTTTATTTGTTTTAACAAATTCTCATCCTCTCTAAGCAAACCCACCTTACAATCTATCTTCCACCTTTCCAATAATTGTCTATACTGAAACCATGAAAAAATAATATTTTCTTGTATTAAATCTTCCATGGATTTTAATTGCCAATTTTTACCATCCCATCTAAGTAATTGTATATAAGAGATGCTATCCATCTTAACTCCTCTCCTTATCCCTTCTATCGTATGCCATGGAATAGCCCATAATGGAATTCTTGAATCACTTCTATAATATTTCTTCCAAACCCAAAGTAAGGAAGTTCTTAAAATATGAGACTTAAAAACCCTATCAACCTTCTTATTAAAAATTAAATAGACATGCCATCCAAAAAGTAAATCCCATCCCTCCAGGAGGAGTATATCTACATTTGTTAAATTAACCCAATCACTAATTAATGTTAACACCACAGCGTCATAATACAATTTCAAGTTCGGTACCTTGAGTCCACCTCTCTCACGAATATCTTGTATAATTTTAAGTTTTACTCTTGGTTTTTTCCCTGCCCAAATAAATTTATTGATACCTTTCTGCCATTCATTTAAGTTAACCTCATTCTTTAAAATAGGTATCATTTGAAATAAAAAGAGAAACTTTGGCAAAACATTCATTTTAATCGCTGCAATTCTCCCCAATAGGGACAATTGCAGCTTCTTCCAATTTCCCAAATCCTTTTATATTTTAACCCACAGCCTTTCATAATTATTTTTATAAAGTTTTGCATTAGAAGCAGATAAGATAACCCCCAAATATTTTACTTTATTAACAACCTCAAAATCTGTCAGCCTAACTAGAGTCTCCTTATCCAAATTAGTCGTATTTTTAAGCAATATTTTAGTCTTATTGTTATTAATTTTAAAACCCGAAACTTGTCCATACTGTGGTATCAGTTGTAACAGTTCAATTACAGAGTAAGTTGGTTGAGATAAAGTAACAACCAAGTCATCTGCAAAAGCCCTTAATTTATATTCTTTTTTATTAACTTCTATTCCTTTTATTTTCTGTGATTCCCGAATTTTAATCAGCAAAATTTCCAAAGTTAAAACAAACAGGAGTGGTGACAATGGACAACCCTGTCTGGTCCCCTTCTCAGTTGAAAACACCTCTGACAAACCTCCATTAACTATAAGTTGTGCCGTTTGTTTTTGATAAATAACACGAAGAGCTTGTAAAAATTTTTCTCCAAAATTCATTTCCTCAATTAATTTTAACATAAATTGCCAGTTTAACTGATCAAAAGCTTTTTCAGCATCTAAAAATATCAATCCTGCAGAAACTTGGTTGTTTTTATCCAAATATTCTATTAAGTTAATAATTTGTCTAACATTATTCTTCATATACCTTCCAGTTATAAAACCCATTTGATCCATATATATTAATTGTTTTAACACCCTCATAAGTCTATTAGCTAAAATTTTTGAAAAAATCTTATAATCTACATTCAAAAGAGATATGGGTCTATAATTCTTTGGTAATGTGAGATCTTGGTCTTCTTTTGGAATCAAAGATATGAAAGCTCTACCCCATGACAAGGGGGTCTCTGAACCCTGTAATATATTGTTGAAAAGTTCTCTTAAAGGTTGTTTCAACTCTTCTACCAAGGTTTTATAATAAATAGATGTCGACTTCCGGTGGATTAGCGCTGGCGATGGCGGCTACTTTGTAGCCGTCCTCCTGAGAAAGCGTTAGAACCGCAGAGAACAGCAGGCATCAGCTGTTCCGTGCCTCAAAACCTCCTTCCCGGGCAAAGGGAGGGAGGGGAGTATCACCTGAATAGAGGTAGAGCCTCTGAGACCCCCAAGGAAGTTTTCTTTTGGGGGTGAAAAGAGTGCTCCCACGGAGTTCAGGTTGTCTCCGCCTCTCAGCTGTCTTTGTCCCTGGGGACAAAGCAAGACGCCGCTCCCACCTCTGCGCTTAAAGAAACCTGGTGAGTTATTTTAAAAGCGGACAGAGCTGGATAAAGGATTTTATTTTTGATTTTATTTGGACTTTAAGTTTAAAGATTGATTTTTATTTCCCTTTTTTCTTTTTTCTTTTATCGAGAGGGAAAGTAAAATGGCGATTGGAAAGTTTTTTTTTTTTGAAGGGAGCGGAACGGAACGGAATGGAATAGATTGTTTTTAAAGTTTTTTGGGGAGTTGGATTTGTGTTTCAGGAAGATCACTTTCCCTCTTGGCTAAATTCTTTTTTGTTATTTTTTTAAGGGGTTTTTTTTTGTATTTTTTCTATTTTTTTTAAGAAGGAGGAAAGAAAAAACAAAACTTTTCTTTTTGAAAATGGCTTCAAGGCGGCAAGCAACATCTACAGTACCTAAGGTGGCTTCTTCTCCTGCGATTTTACCAGCACAACAACCCAAAGCTACACCACCTCCTTCCCCTCCTCTGCCATCAGTAACGGTAAAAGACATGCAAGATATAATGGGAAATGCTATGTCTCAAATTAGAGGGGAAGTGAAAGAGCTTTTAGTGGAGAATAATATTATTTTGAGGCAAGATATAGTTGTGGCTCTAAAAGGACTTGCTTCTGTGGTTGAGAAGTTGGATTCTCGAGTGGAAGAAGTGGCAGATAAGGTGGAGGTTTTGGAGGAGAAATTTGAAGGCATGGAAAAAAAGATGGAAATTTCACAAGATGATATTGTTATGTCTCAATATAGAGAAATGGAATTCGCTTTAAGAATCAGGGGGCTGAGAGAAGACATGCAACAAGACCTGAGAGAGATTGTAGCAAATGATTTTGCTGTGGTTCTGGATAGAGAAAAAGAGGCAATATCTAGGGAAATTGAAAAAATATTTAGAGTTAACTCCTGGGTTGCAAAGCAAAGAAATTTGCCAAGAGATGTGGTAATTTATTTTGGGAAAAGATCTCTGCGTAATGAAATTATACAAGCTTTTTACAATAAGAGGTTTCAGATTGCTGCACAAGATGTTATAATTCTAAAGGAGATTCCATCTAAAATTTTAAGAAGAAGAAAAGAGTTTGCCTTCTTAGCTGATGAACTTAAAAAAAGGTTGATGCCATTCAGATGGGAGATTCCGATTGGCATAGTGGTGAGTCATGCGGGGATGCGTTACAGACTTAATACTGTTTCTAAAGCAAAGGAGTTTTATATGTCAGTCCTGGGAGCACGCTCATCACCACCTATGATGATGAAAGTTTTGGATGGCAAGGAGGCAGAACAGCAGTCTGAAGAAGTAGTATTGATGGAAGCTGGAAAATTACAGGCTGAGTGGTTGCAACAAGCAGGGATGAAAGAGCAAAGGATGACCCGGGCAGCCCACAGACGTAAGGAAAAGGAACAACAGAAGAAAGATGTTAAAGAAGTTTTACAAGAATTTGTTTCTGAGCCTGTGGGAGTAGCAAGACCCAAGAGTTCTGCGGTACAATCTTCAATGGCAGATCTTCAAGCAGTCTTCTCCAGGCTTATGGCCAAGGGAGATGGTAAAGCTCCTGACATGGAATGCTAATGGCCTCAATTCCCCTCAGAAGAGAAAGAAAATATTTCACTATTTAAAGCAACATAACAATGATATTATTTGTTTGCAGGAAACACATATTAATTCTAAGGATCAAAAATATTTAGTTAACACCCGACTGGGATCTCATTTTGCATCTTTTGCTCTTGGGAAAAAAGGGGGTGTAGTTATTTATGTTAAGCAAAATTTATCAGCTTGTTTAGTAGATTCTGATCCTCAAGGGAGATATGTCATGATTGAAGTGGGACTGTATGGTAAGAAAGTACTTATAGTAGGTTTGTATGCACCAAACCAACAACAGGAAAAATTTTACAGACTGCTACATCAAAAATTGACTTTGCTGGACTATAGATCTGTTATATTAATGGGAGACTGGAATGGTGTTTTAGATACACAAAGAGATAAAAAAGGATCTTCTATTTCTTTTAAACAGGCTAAATTACCTAAGGCTTTTTTTGATTTGAAAGAGGATTGGGAGTTGAGAGACTATTGGTGTGAACATAATTTGGAGGAGAGAGACTTTACCTTTTTCTCGGATAGACATCAATCTTTTTCAAGAATTGATTTTTTTTTTATTACAACGGACTTATATTTTAGGGTAAAGAATGTTAAGATTTTTCCTAGAACATTGACGGATCATAGTCCAGTTTGGATGGAATTGGTTAATGAAAAAGAGGAGAGGAGATCTTGGAGGATGAATGAAAATTTATTTAGACAAGAAAAGAATGTTCAGAAATTAAAGGAGCAATTAAAGGAATACTTTGCTTTAAATATGTATAAGGGAACTTCAATGCCAATGGTTTGGGATGCAGGTAAAGCTTACATGCGGGGGGTCTTGATACAAATGAATAAGGTTTATAGACAGAACCAGGTGCAGAAATGTAAGGAGTTGGAAGAGGAGATTAAATTAAAAGAAAAAGCCTTAATTGTGAATCCTACAGATGAGAAGATTAAAGAATCTATAAAATTGATTAAATCACAATTTAATATGTTGATGGCTGATCAAACTGCAACCAACTTATTGTATATGAAACATAATACATTTTGCAATGCTAACAAACCAGGGAGATGGTTGGCTTATCAATTGCGAAAGAAGCAGAGGTTGAGGACTATAGATAAAATAAATTATAATGGTAAAGTGGTATATCAGAAGGAGCTGATTAAGAAATCTTTTTTAGACTATTATAAAAAATTATATATGGGAATGAAAGTACAGGCTTCAGATATAGATAAATATATACAAGATGCTCACTTCCCTAAATTAACAGAAGATCAGAAACAAGAAATTAACGGTTTGATCACCACTGAGGAAATTGAGATAGTAATTAAAGAACTAAAATTAGGTAAAGCACCGGGTACTGACGGGAGATTTGCTTCTTTTAAATAAGCCTGAATTGCATCTTTAGAAACCGTCTCTGCCTTATAAAGTGTCTCATAATACTCCTTCGTAATTTTTTTTCATTAAGTCGTTGTGACAATGTAGGTCACCTTCCGTGTCCCACAGCTTACTTATTAATCTTTTTTCTCTTTCTTTTTTTAATCTATATGCCCGCCATCTCCCAGGTTTATTGGCATTTTCAAAAAAATTCTGTTTGGACCTTTTAATCTGTTGTGCCATTGTATTTGTCTCAAGTAAGTTTAACTTATGTTTTAATAGTTCCATTTGTATTTTCAACTTTTTCTTTTGAGGGTCTGATTGTAATTCAGCTTCCAACATACTAAGTTGTTCTTTTAATCTATGTTGAGCAAGTTTCTTTTCCTTATTCTTTTTAGCAAGATAAGTTATAGCCAAGCCTCTAAAATATGCTTTTGCCATGTCCCATACAATTTGAATAGAGGTTTCTTCTTTTTTATTGACTTTAAAAAAGAATTCCATTTCTTTTTTTGCAAATTGTAAAAACTTCTTTTCTTTCAATATTGATTTATTCAAGGACCATCTTGGTCTTTTCTTAAGTCCTTTCCAAGTCATTTTAATTGAGTTATGATCTGCCCAAATGTTAGATTCTATTTCAGTTTCTTGCATCATGGCCTTTAAGTCCAAAGAAGTCCATATCATGTCAATTATTGACCACGATTTATGTCTATTAGAATAAAAGGTATATTGTGCTTTTTCTGGGTACATCTCTCTCCAAATGTCCTGTATACAAAGTTCATCTTTCATTCTTAGAAAGGATTTAGGTAAGATATTACTTCCTTTTTTCCCCTGTTTATAACTTTTATAGTCCCATACTGGATCAACAATTGCGTTAAAGTCTCCAAGTATACACAAGCTATGGTAATTTAAGTCCACAAGTTTATCATATAATTGCTGAAAGAATTGATCTTGCTTCTCATTGGGAGCATATATCGCAACCATCAATATTTGTTTTTGATTCCATGTAATCTTGACCATCAGTATTCTTCCCTCTTCATCAGCATAAATTTGTTTTGGATTCATCTTTTCTTTTATATATAGAGCTATCCCTCTTTTCTTTTGTGATGTCAAGGAAAAATACAGTTTACCAAGTTTTAATTGTTCAAGTATTCTAGAATGTTGTGACTTGATGTGTGTCTCCTGGAGACAAATTATATCCATTTTTAGCTTTTGTAGTCTATGAAATATTTTACTCCTTTTTGATGGGGAGTTAAGACCATTTATATTTATTGAAAGAATTCCAATTTCCTCCATAGTTTCAGTTGTGTCGAGATCTCAATTTTCTAGGGGAGCTTATCTGTCTCTTATCTTTAGGCCTCACATCTTCCTCTGGTTGAGTCTTTTTAGGCACTTCTTCCTCCATTTGTTTTGATGTTCCTGCAGTCGTTTCATCTGGTTTCTTAGATTCCGCCTCACCTCTCTCCAAGAAGTCTCTATGATTATTAAAAAAATCCTCTGCTTGTTGTGGGGTGTTCAATCTATATCTTTTTGTGTCCCAAAAAATCAATAGTCCATCTGGGATCAACCATCTGAAGTTCACTCCTTTACTAATCAATTTCCTTGTTAAGAATTGGTATTCTCTTCGAGCTTCTCTAATTCTTCTTGGGATCTGTTTGAGAACTACCAAATCTTTATCTTTGTATTTTAAAGGTTGGTCCCTCACTAGTCTCAGGATCTCATCCCGTACTGCTCTTTTGCTGAATCTAACATGAACTTCCCTAGGCACTCTATTTCTTCTTGCATAATTTGAATTCACTCTATAGACTTGATCAACTTCTCTTTTGATTTGATCCATTTCCATTCCAAGCAAGTTCACCAATAATTCAGTCATCAATAGTAACAAGTTCTCATCACTCTCTTCTATCACATTTTGGAATCTTAGAAAATATGATGCGCATTCTAGCTCCATCATTGCCATACTTTCTTCCAGCTCCACATTAGGTTGTGTCAATCTCTGATTTTCATCTTGGAGCGCCTCTAATTTCTGGTCTACTACTAGTGACTTGTCTTCAATATTTTGCATTCATTGTTGAGTATCTGACATTGCCTGATGAAAGGACTCCATTTTTTGATCCATCTTAAGCAAATCATTTTTCAAATCTTCAAGATCCTTTTTCATTTCCATTTTAGAATCCATAATTGCCTGGAGAATGGCTTGCGTATCCTTCTGCTGCGTGTCTGGCTGTAAAAAGGTTGTAATCGATTTTTGAAGCGCTGGACTGACTGAGGTTGATGCAGGAGCAGAGGATCCTTTCCTCGCTCCTTTCGCCAAGTTTGAAACACTCATCTTGATTATTGTATTTATTGTAATTATTTATAATCCAACATCAAGCCTGATGGCCCAGTTAATTGTAACCCAAGGGTAGGACCCGATGGCCAGTTATATTCCACCAAAAAGCTCAAAGAAGAGGAAATTAATGTGTGTGTGTGTGTGTGTGTGTGTGTGTGTGTAATCCAAAACCCTCAGGAAAAAATAAAAGTCAAAGTTAAAATATCCAGCAATAGTAATATCAAAAAGTAGGAAAAAATATAAAAAGGGATAGCAGATCTCTGGGCAAAAAAAAGCAAATAGAAAAAGAAGAAAGATAAAAAATATGTTTGTATCCAGACAACAAGGCTGACAAAAAGGAGTAACAAATAAAAAAGAAGAGCCAAAAAGAAGAAAAAGAAAATAATATTTGATTTATAATCCAAATAGAGACATAAAAGACTTCTATGGTTCCCTTATTTTAAAGAGAATAAAATCAATCCAAAAAGGGAATCAAACACCAAGCAAAGACAAAAAGAAAACAAAAAATAGAGAGCAGTCTCTCTTAGTAATCTCCAAATGAGGTAGGAATGTCTGGGCAGTCAGCCAAGTGTCTGGGCATTGAGCTAAATTCCACAGCTGAATCAACAAAGATAGTGTAGCAAAAAAAAAATAGTGTAGCAAGAGAACAAAGGGAAGAAATTGCAAGAATAACCACCAGGGGACGCTGTTTCTTCCCTCACCGTTTACTTAGGGAGAAAGTAAAAGAGAAAGAGAAAGTTCCAGCAATAAATACAAAAAAACCCTTCAAAACAAATTCTAAAAAAAGAGCAATTAAGGTGGCTTTCCCCAAATAGGATAGTACTAAATCTTTCTTCCCCTCTATAGTAAAACAAGCTGGTTCCTTCAATATAGCTTCAGTTCAAAAACTTTTCAAAAGTTTTAAAATGCTGAAACCGCCGCTTTTTGGGAGGGGGGGAGAAGCAAAAATCCCCTCCTCCTCCTCCCCTTAGGCTTCCAGCTTATCGTTAAAGGCAGGCAATTTTCTCAAGGGTCCACTTTGCATCAAAAACTGGTATCATCTCACCCAGATCAGTTGCTTGTTTCCTTGAACAGCTGATTCCTGTCTCCGATGATCTGCTGAAGATGGTGGCAGACGCAAAGCTCTCCGCCTTTCTCTCGCCGGTTCCAGAGGCTATTTTGAGTTCTTTCCTCAAAGAGTTCACCTCTCGGTGGCCACCCCTCCAGGGTGGCATTCAGCCCTAATGGGCCCGCCAGCGACAGAAATTCGGACCCTGGGCACGGAGAGTTCGTGTCCCAGGGTCTAGGACCAATGACGTCACCGGAAATCTCCATAGCATGTTGTTCTTGACAGCCCATTCTTATTTTAATGTTAGTATCCAACCCAGTTCATGTTTCAGCAAAGCTCAATTATAGCTACATCATAACAAGCTACAAAAAACTGAGTAATCAACTGATTATAGCAAAGAGATAGAAAAAGAGAGGGACCTCAGAATCCTAGTAGACAATCACCTAAATATGAGCCAGCAGTGTGCTGCAGCTGCCAAAAAGGCCAACACAGTGCTAGGCTGCATTAACAGAGGGATAGAATCAAGATTACGTGAAGTATTAATACCACTCTACAATTCCTTGGTAAGGACACACTTGGAATACTGCATCCAGTTTTGGTCACCACGATGTAAAAAAGATGTTGAGACTCTAGAAAGAGTACAGAGAAGAGCAAAAAGATGATTAGGGGACTGGAGGCTAAAACATATAAGGAACAGTTGCTAGAATTGGGTATGTCTAGTTTAACGAAGAGAAGGACAAGGGGGGACATGATAGCAGTATTCCAATATCTCAGGGGCTGCCATAAAGAAGAGGGAATCAAGCTACTTTCCAAAGCACCTGAAGGCAGGACAAGAAGCAACGGGTGGAAACTAATCAAGGAGAGAAGCAACCTAGAACTAAGGAGAAACTTCCTGACAGGGAGAACAATTAATCAGTGGAACAACCTGCCTCCAGAAGCAGTAAATGCTCCAACACTGGAAGTTTTTAAGAAGAGACTGGACAGCCATTTGTCCGAAATGGTGTAGGGTTTCCTGCCTGAGCACAGGGTTGGACTAGATGACCTCCAAGGTCCCTTCCAACTTTACTATTATTATTATTATTAAACCAGTAAAACAATCAGTGAATTACAGCAGATAGATGCTCTTTGCTGTCATCTAATAGATCTGCCTAGTTGTTTGCAACCCTGATATGACATGCCTACAATCTTAATTCCTTCACTGCCATTCAGACCCCTACAGAACTCCCCAGATCACTTCCTTTACCATGCAAGTAGCAGTATCCTAACAGATTGCTAGGAGACTGTATCATGCCAGTGTAGCTCAAAAGAAAAACTTTAAATCACGGGTATCAAACTGCGTCACGTGATGTGTCACAACATATCGCAACTTTTTTCGCATTGCCAGAGCTCAGGTGGGTGCAGCCTCCACATGCTGCAACCGGCCCATGGGCCAGCAGTTTGACACCCCTGCTTTACATGATAGGCAAAAAAGATCTTCTATGAACAATAAACTAGCAAAGGACTAGGGTGGTCTTTTTACACAGGTTAATTTAATTTGTTTTTCCCCTTACTACATGAGTTACTAAGTCAGAATCCTCATGACCTCAAACATACACATTCACTGGGTGGGGAAATGACATTGCCATAGGTATAGGCCACCCAACCAAACAGAAGAAATAAATGAACTTTTTGCTAGTCAGTTAACTAAGGTATGTAGGAAGCACATCACAATAGTAATGGGGGACTTTAATTACCCTGACATCAACTGGGAGACAAACTCTGCACCAAGTGGAAGATCAATCAGGTTTGTGACAAACCTAGCAGACAACTTTGTCTCCCAAAAAGTAGAGAAGGAAACTAGGGGATCAGCCATATTGGACTTAATTCTCACTAACAGAGATGAAATGATAAAAGGTGTTGAAGCTACAGAAACCTTGGGGGGGGGAGTGATCATGCAATATTGGAATACAACATTATGCAAGCATAAGCAATAGAACACAGTCAAACTAGAGAGCTAATTTCAATAAACTTAGAGCTTGGGAAGGATTCCATGGATGAGAAACTTCAAGGGGAAAACAGAAGATTGGAAAATTTTGAAAAGTGAGGTTATACAGTAAAAGCCTGGTTTAGCACAATTCCAATGAAAAAGAAAAATAACAGCTCTCAAAAGAAACCAGCATGGCTGCACAAAGAACACTCTAATAAATTAAAAGACAAAAAGGACAAGTATAGAAAGTGGAAAGGGGGCACATAACTAAGGCAGATTGTCAGCAAATAGCCTGAGCCTGCAAAGATGAAGTCAGAAAAGCTAAGGCTCAAAATGAACTAAGGCTCACAACGAAAGTAAAAAATAACAACAACAACAACAACAACAACAACAAAAAAGCTTCTTTCAACATGTTAAAACCAAGAAAAAGTCAAGGAAACAATTGGACCATTAACGGGAGAAAATGGCAAGAGGTTGACGAGCAACAGGGAGAAAGCAGAACTACTTAACTCATTTTTTGCATCTATCTTTACACAAATGGAAAAAACACTCCAACCTATCAAAAACAGTACCATAAAAACCAGATTAGAAACACAAGTTAAAATAGGCAGGAATATGGTAAGTAAGCACCTGTCCACCCTAGATGAGTTCAAATCACCAGGACCAGATGGATCACACCCCAAGGTTCTTAAGGAACTTGGAAACATGATCTCAGAACCACTGAACCATATCTTTCAAAGATCCTGGAGCACCGGGGAACTACCAGAGGACTGGAAAAGAGCTGATGTAGTTCCCATCTTCAAAAAAGGGAAAAACATAAATCCAGGAAACTACAGACCTATCAGCCTGACCTCAATATCTGGGAAGATTCTGGAAAAGATAATCAAGCAACGAATCAGTGAACACCTAGAGGCAAACAAAGTCAGAACCAAAAGCCAACATGGGTTTGTCAAAAACAGATCATGCCAGACAATTCTTATTGCATTCTTTGACCAGGTGACAACATTAGTGGACCAGAGGAATGTGGTGGATATAATTTACTTGGACTTCAGTAAGGCATCTGATAAAGTAGACCACAACCTACTACTTGATAAGATAGAAAAATGTGGGTTAGACAGCATCACCACCAGATGGATTCGTAGCTGGCTGACTGGCCGTACTCAGCATGTGGTCCTCAATGGAACCGCATCTACATGGAGGGAAGTGTGTAGTAGGGTGCCCCAGGGCTTTGTTCTGGGCCCAGTGCTCTTCAACATCTTCATCAATGATTTGGACGAGGGGATAGATGAGGAACTCATCAAATTTGCAGACGACACCAAGCTGGCAGGAATAGCCAACACTCTAGAAGATATGCTTAAGATACAGAAGGATCTTGACAGACTTGAACATTGGGGCCTATCTAACAAAATGAAATTCAATGGTGAAAAAAGTAAGGTTCCAGTTTTGGTCACCATGATATAAAAAAGATGTTGAGACTCTAGAAAGAATGCAGAGAAGAGCAACAAAGATGATCAGAGGACTGGAGGCTGAAACATAAAAAATAGCTGCTGGAATTGGGTATATCTAGTTTAATGAAAAGAAGGACTAGGGGTGACATGATAGCAGTGTTCCAATATCTCAGGGGTTGCCACAAAGAAGAGGGAGCCAAGATATTCTCCAAAGCACCTGAGAGCAGGACAAGAAGCAATGGATGGAAACTAATCAAGGAGAGAAGCAACCTAGAACTAAGAAGACATTTCCTGACAGAACAATTAATCAGTGGAACAACTTGCCTCTAGAAGTTGTGAATGCTCCAAAACTGGAAGTTTTTAAGAAGAGATTGGACAACCCTTTGTCTGAAATGGTATAGGGTTTCCTGCCTGAAGCAGGGGGTTGGACTAGAAGACCTCCGAGGTCCATTCCAACTGTTATTCTATTCTACTTCTCCTTGACAGATTTCTGGGAAAGGGAGGAGAACAATACCCTACTTTTCAGTGATTCTTTTCTATCTCATTATTTTGATACCAGTCGGATCAATAGTAGAAAGAAAGAAGAGATTTTACTTCTCTAGTATCAGGGTTGAATAGCAATATCTTCCCAAATGTGATAAATGGCAGGCTATTGGGTCAGTTGTTGTGAGGTGAAACTCTTCTGCACATGTTTCCTGACACTATTCCACTTGTTCAAAAGCCTGCTCTCTAGCTTGATAGTGTTCTCTACATTCTGCCAAAGCTTACCATTAAACTCAGCCTATGTCAACTGTCCCACTCAGTCATCTAGCAAAGAAAGATTCCTGGCCATTTGCTTTGCCAAGAGTATGCTTTACTGAAGCTTAAATGGTTACAGAAGTAGCATAAGCTGAATCTGAGGTTTTCCCATGCAAACAACACGAAGTAAAGTTCCCTCTTACCCTCCCCCCCCCGCAGCTATCTCCCAGTTATCTGAAAATGTCCAATCAGGTGCTTGTATATTGTGTCAACGCTGCTAACATTGAATGTTTTTGCATTGACAACAGATGGAAATGTAGCCATCTTTTACCTTTTGCTTTTAGAGTTAGATCAGTGGTTCTCAACCTTCCTAATGCCGCGACCCTTTAATACAGTTCCTTATGTTGTGGTGACCCCCAACCATAAAATTATTTTCATTGCTACTTCATAACTATAATTTTGCTACTGTTATGAAATAATTGGTCCATTAGTGCAGGGCTTTTCAACCTTTTCACCAATTGTACCACTTTTAGAATATGGCAACATTCGAGTACCACCAGTCACCTAGCAAGGTGTCAAAAACTTGATGACCAAAAAAAAAAAATGGAAAAAACTGATAAAGTACAGGTAGTCCTTGACTTACAACAGTTTGCTTAGTGACTGTTCAAAGTTACAACGGCACTGAAAAAAGTGACTTATGACCATTTTTCACACTTATGACCATTGCAGCATCCCCAGGGTCATGTGATTTACATTTCGATGCTTGGCAACTGATTCATATTTATGATGGTCACATTGTTCCAGGGTCATGTGATCGCCTTTTGCAACCTTCTGACAAGCAACGTTAATGGGGAAAACCAGATTCAGTTAACAACCATGTTACTAATTTAATCTCTCTCTCTCCCTTTCTTTCTCTCTCCCTCTCTTTCTCTGTCTCCCTCTCCCCCTATTTCTCTCTCCCCCTCTCTCTCTTTCTTTCTCTCTCCCTCTCTCCCTTTCTTTCTCTCCCCCCTCTTTTTCTCTCTCCCTCTCTCCCTCCCTCTCCCTTTCTTTCTCTCTCCCTCTTTCTCTCTCTCCCTCTCTTTCTCTCTCCCTCTCTTTCTCTCTCCCTCTCTTTCTCCCTTTTTCTCTCCCCCTCTCTCTCTCCCTCCCTCTCTCCCTCTTTCTCTCCCTCTCTCCCCCCTTCTATTTCTTTCTCTCCCTCCCTTTCTCCCTTTCTTTCTCTCTCCCTCTTTCTCTCCCTTTCTTTCTCTCTCTTCCTCTCTCTCTCCCTCTCATTCTCTCCCTCTGTCTCCCTTTCTTTCTCTCTCCCTTTCTCCCTCTTTCTCTTTCTCTCTCTCCCTGTCACTCTCTCTTTCTCTCTCTCCCTCTCTCTTTCTCTCTCTCCCTCTCTATTTCTCTTTCCCTCTTTCTCTCCATCTCTCTATTTCTCTCTCCCTCTCTTCCTCTCAAAGATCCTTAAAATCCTTAAAAGTTATGCTTGGGTGGAAGACTTTTTCTTTTACAGATGGGGTGGGTTGGCAGACAAGTACTCAAAAAAAAAAAAAAAAAAAAAGGAAAAAAGTGTGAATAGGCATCCAGTAGCTAGCTTGAAGTTTGAATGACTTCTTTCTCTTGCCACCGGCTTCTAGGAGGAGCAAAAGACATCCAGCAGTGCAACCAGGTGCCCTGGACTGGCCATTCCAGGGCTTCCTGCACCAGCTGACTTAGTTGTCTGCAACCTCCTGTTGTTGCTTGAGGGGGGGAAAGGGACACAGGTGGGAGAGATTCCTTCTTTCTCATCCAAGGATGGAAGTTATGTTGGGCTGTCGACTCTGTGTCGAGCCCCGTTGGCCCGACATTCGTGGGCAGGCGGGAACCCGCCTGCCGAGCTGCCACCTCCCCATCACCCTCCACGCCGGCCAGCTCCATCGCCAGACCTCCCAGCTGACAAGCGCACATTCAGGGGGTCGCCAGCTGACGGGCGCAGAAGATCAGCGCCACAGTGGCCTCCCAGCCACCTGCTTCTTCGGCTGGAGCAATTGCCAGGGCTTGCATGGTCGCCGGCGGTGGGGAGCACGTCAGCAGCCATTGGGGACCACGCCAGCGGTTCTGTGCCACGGAGGCATGGGACGCAGATTGGCATGGTGCTGTGAGAGGTGGCAGGACAGGGGGGAGGGGTTACCTGCATCCTGCCGGCCGAACTCTGGAAGCCTGCCTGAATGAAGAATTTTAGGGGGAGTTGAAAGCGAGACAGGTTCCTAAGACCATAGGAAATATGTGTTTTCCGATGGTCTTAGGCGACCCCTGTGAAAGGGTCATTCGGCCCCCAAAGTGGTCGTGACCCACAGGTTGAGAACCACTGAGTTAGATGATGCTGGGATGGGGGATGTGAATGAGAGTCCAGCTAGACATAACAACACCAAACCTAGCGTGAGAAACAAGATTATTGTAACCAGAGCTGATAAGGAATTGGCAGGCTGGAGAACTGGAGAGGAAGCCCGCACTTCAAACTGATTGGGGAATGTGATTTATGACTGTTAATTGGAGGAGGGAATTGTGCTTTGATACCATGTGCTCAGGGGAGGGGAATTCAGTTTTTGGCTTTGATTATGCAATGCTGGTGTTATGTTGCTCAAAATAAAGATTCTTTAAGGTAAACAATGCCGCAAAGTTCTTTTGAAGATTTTCATCTGTCGGAACCATGACATTAAGCCAAAAACTCCAACTTGTTCCTAACTATCTTGGGTTCCCGAGCCCCAGTTGCTGTCCCTAGAAAGGAGGGGTAAGCTGACAAAGATTCGGGGAAGATCTCAGCATGGAGAAGGAGAGAACATCTGAAACTAGCACCCCGGCAGTGGCTGCTACCCCAGAGGGGGGAGCGACAGCCAGCACGCCAGTGGAGAAGGAACTTTTTCAGGCCTCCCAGCTGGGGACAAAGCCCAAGCCATGAGAACAGCTAATCTGGTCGTTGGAATGTACCCTACCCAGCAAAGACTCCAGACACCTCGAAACGGCCTTGCCACCCTCAAGTGCTCCAAAGGCAGACGGGGCTGAGCTGCTACAAAGGGATTCCCACACCTCACGTTCCCCAGACTGGTGGAGAACCACAAAACCATCTACCACTGAGGACTCGGGTGAGTGGAAGTACCTGTCCATAGCACGTAGCCAGTCAGTGGAGAAGTTGGTGGAAAGATTTGAGGAGTTAGAGATGAAGAGTGGAGAACAACCTTCCCACTCCCCATAGGTGAGTGATCATGATGATCGGAGAGGCAGCCACCAACTCCTACCAAGGGAGACTCCCAGCCCCCCCCCCCCCCCCCCCCCGTGCAGTTCAGGCAGCCTCCCAGTCCTCGAAGCCACACAGCCTGGGGCCTGCACAACAATGGGAAATGCCACAGCCTCCTCAGCTGGGAAGCCAGCAGTCACTGGCAGTGCAGCAGCCGAATTGGGGATGGCCACAGCCCCCAAAAGTGCAGCAACAGATGGGGACCTTGCAACAACTATGGATGATGCAGCTGCAAAGGGGTCAGCAACCACTGAGAGCGCTGCAGCAGCAATGGGATTGGCAGTCACCCCCGAACGTGCAACAACTGCTGGGAGCCCCACAACCAATGGGGATCCAGCAACAACCCCCTCCAGGGTCGCAGGGTGACCTGCAGCAATTGGGGGCACCACAAACCCCCACAGACCAACAGCAGTGGGGATGGCAGCAACCCCCACCCTTGCAGCAACCACTGGGAGTCCCACAACAGCTGGGGGCGCCATTACAGCAGTCGCTGAGATCAGTGGGGGTCATACAACAATTAGGAGTGCCACAGCCACCAGCGATGCAATAACAGCAGGGGAGTGGCAATAGCCCCCGGGCACGCAACAACCATTGGGAGGCTTGCAGCAACTGGGAATGCGGCAGCCACCATGGGGGGGGGCAGCAACAGTTGGGGATGCAACACCAACAGTGGGGAGGCCAGCAACCACTGATGGTACCACCTCTTAGAGCCATCTTCGATGGGGACCCGGAGAAGCTGATCTTTTTCCTCAATCAGGTGCGCTCTCACTTGAATCACTGTGCCTATTTCTATATGAACCCAGCAGCTATGGTTGACATGATTGCATTCAGCTTAGAAGGAGAAACATCCGAGTGGCTGAACAATTTATATAACGAGCAAGCACCCGAGTTAGAAGACCCCCATCTCTTCCTCATAGGACTGAGAGCAAGGTTCGAGGACCCATCTATTGCCTTCAAAGCAGAGGAGCAAATCCACAAAATAAAACAAGCCGGCAGGCCTGCACTGAAATATTTATGAGAGTTTCGCAAGATAGCCGGACAAATAGAGAGGTGGCCCGAGCAATCCCTGGTCCATCACTTCAGGGAGGGACTAGACGAGCACCTCTCCCAGGCTTGTATTTATCGAGCAGTCCCTGATCAGCTGCAAGAGTGGTACCAGGCAGCAGTAAGACTAGATGTTCAGCTTACCTGCTATCAGAAGCCACCCCCCCCCCCCAGGAAGCCGAGTCAAGGCCAAATCAATCCAAGCGACAGCCACCCCCTGAAAGCCTCCAACCACTGCAGCTGCAGAGAATCCCAGACCACCTGCTGGGCCATTGATCAAGTGTTTTAGATGCAGACAGCAGGGACACCAAGCAGCGAATTGCCCAGTCCCTTACCTCCAACAGCAGAATAGACCAGGACCACCAGCAAGGAAGAAACCAACCCAGCAGCCAACAAAAGAGAAATCCAACTGGATCGTACAGGAACCTGTTGCTCAAGTCACATCCCCCACGCAGGAGAGTGCTGAGACCCAAGCCGGACCTGCCATCATTCTACCTTCCTATGACAGTGACGACAAGGGAGAGAACAACCCGATGGTGAGTCGACACGTCCCACCTTTTTCACTACCTGCCAAACTCATAATCCCTAAGACACAGGTAGATTTAAAAGTACTAATCAACTCTGGATGCTCCTGGTGCATTATTAGCTTGTCACTTGCCCTGAAAATGGGCATACGAGCAAAGCTGCTCTACAAACCTGTGAGGTTTGAGCAAGCTGATGGCTCCCTGATGGGAGGAAATTTAGTCATGCAATTGACCAAACCCCTACGCTTAGAAATAGGTGAGCACTGGGAGTTCATTTGTTTCATGGTGGCTCCAAAAATGACTAGCCTGGCTAGCCTGGTTGGACAAATGGAAGCCCTTTATCTGGTAGGAGAAGGGAATGAGGACGGTAAGGCTATCTATAGGACACAAGCCCCCACTAACTCAATGGATGTTACAGGAGATTTTAGCCCACCCAATGAGTTACTGCACATGGCTGCCTTATTGCAACCAGGCAAACCACTCATCCCCAGAGAATACCGGGACCTAGTGGAGGTATTTAGTGAGAAAGAATGCAACACCCTGCCTCCCCACTGACCCAATGATTGCTCCATTGAACTATTACCGGAAGCCAAACTCCCATGACCGAGGATGTATGCTCTGTCCCCTCTTGAAGTGGAGGAGATGCAGCGATATGTGGACAAAAACCTAGAGAGGGGGGTTCATTGAACGGGCCAAGTCTGCTGTGGGAGCCCCAGTGTTGTTTAAAGAAAAAAAAGATGGGTTGCTTCATCTCTGTATGGATTATAAGGGTCTGAATGCTGTGAGTGTGGAAAATAAATACCCCCTCCCCCTCCTGAAGGACTTACTAACCCACCTGACAAAGGGGAGTATCTTCACTAAGTTAGACCTGAGAGAGGTGTATTACCGGGTGAGGATAAAGGAGGGAGAGAGTGGAAGACTGCTTTTGACTGTCCCATGGGGAGCTATCAATTTAAAGTCATGATGTTTGGACTACAGGGGGGGCCAGCTGTCTTCATGCAGCTGATTAATCAGGTTCTACATGACCATTTATACAAAGGGGTTCTGGTGTATCTTGATGACATCCTGATATACAGCACGAATATGACTGACCACGTAAAACTAGTAAGAGAAGCGTTAAATAAACTGTTTAATGCCAAACTTTATGCCAAACTATCAAAATGTGAGTTTCACCAGACCTGATTGGATTATCTTGGCTACAGCGAAGGCATTGAAATGGACTCGACCAAAGTGAAAGCTGTAATTGAATGGCAGCCTCCAAAGACTCGCAAACAGCTCCAGAGCTTCCTAGGATTCGCCAACCTCTACCGTCAATTCACCCCCTCCTTTGCCAAAATTGCCCTACCCATTACAGAATTACTAAAAACAGGCAAAGGGGGGGGGGGAGCCGCGACTGGGCCAACCACTAGCATGGACTATGAACTGTCAGACCACTTTTGAGAACCTAAAAGACTATTTGCTGTTGAACCGGTCCTAAAGCATCCCTGCCCAGGGCAGCCCTTTGTAATTCAAGCTGATGCCAGTGATGTGGCCATCGGAGCTGTACTACTACAAAAGAACCAGCTGATGCTCTATCCAGACTGCCCCAATACAAAAGCCAGCGTGAAGAGGTTAATGAGGCAATTATCTCCAATCCACAAACAGACTCTCAACTCACACTGCACAGAGTCACACCTTCAAGAGCCCCTAATCCTGATGACCCTGGGGCAAAGAAAATAAAACAAGAGCTCCTCACTGACCAATGGTTCAAAGACAATCAAACCTCCTTAACATGCAGGGATGGTTTGGCTTACAAGCGGGGAAAGTTATACTTGCCAGAGACCCTCCGCCTTAACGCTCTCTGACATGGACATGATGTAAAACAGGCTGGACACTTTGGATATTTAAAAACACTACACCTCATCTGCCAACAATTCTGGTGGCCGGGATTGAAGCAGGATGTGGAAAGCTATGTCAGGAGTTGTGCTGTATGTGCCACCATGAAAAGAATTCCAGGGAAACCCCCTGGGTTGTTGCAACCGGTGGCAGACCCTTCCCAACCATGGGAAGTAATTGCTATGGATTTTATAGTAGATCTACCTGAAAGTAGAGGAAATACAGTCATCTGGACTGTGATAGATCTGTTCTCAGAGCAGGCTCATTTCATTGCCTGCAAAGGGCTCCCGTCTGCCCAACGACTGACCAAAATGTTTTTGAAACACATCTACCAGCTGCATGGTGCACCTAAACGAATAATCTCGGACATGGGGTGCAGTTCACAGCTACGTTTTGGAGAAGTTTCCTTAAACTAATTGGTTCATCTCAAGGTATATCATCTGCTTTTCATCCATCTACTAATGGGGGGGCTGAATCCGCGAACTCAATGGTGGAGCAATATCTCAGATGCTATGTCAGCTACCAACAAACTAACTGGACTGACCTCCTCCCTTTCGCAGAGGTGGCTTACAATAACTCTGTTCACAGCAGGACTAGCTTCACACCTTTTAAAGTGGCCACAGGAAGAGTTCAACCCAATACCCGAATACTCCCAGGCGCCCTCCGCTTCCCAGACACTTGATCAATGGGTGAAGGGGTGGGAAGAAGTTTGGAAAACCACGAAAACTGCTTTCAAAAGGGCGTCCGAGACATATAACAAGCAGGCGGATAAAAAAAGGGCTCCTCAAAGAACATTCCAAATTGGGGGAAAGGTTTATCTGTTGACTAAATATTTATGGCTCAAATTACCCAGTAAGATGTTAGGGCCGAAGTTCTTGGGACCTTTTCCCATTGTAAAGATCATTAACCCAGTCACAGTGGAATTAAAACTCCTTAAGCTCTAAGGAAAAATTCACCCTGTTTTCCATTGCAGCCTGTTGAAAATGTATTGGGGTTCCACTTTAAGACCTTCCCCTAAGAAGGCACCTGGACCCCTCATGGTGCCAGGACAGACTCACTATGAAGTAAAGCGTATTCTTGATTCTAGAATTTTTAAAGGGAAATTGCAGTATTTACTACAATGGAAAGGATATTCGTTGTCTGAAGCCACTTGGGTGAAGTCTAGCGATGTGAAAGCTGATAGACTCATTACTAGGTTTTATACGAAACACCCTAACAAACCGAGAGGCAATCCCTAACCTGTGCTTTTGTTTATATTACAGGATTTATCCTTTTTGTAAGGGGGGGCGGATGTCAACACTGCTAATATTGGATGTTTTTGCATTGACAACCGATGGAAATGTAGCCATCTTTTACCTTTTGCTTTTAGAGTTATATGATGCTGGGAGGGGGGATGTGAATGAGAGTCCAGCTAGACATAACAACACCAAATCTAGCATGAGAAACAAGGTTATTGTAACCAGAGCTGATAAGGAATTGGTGGGCTGGAGAACTGGAGAGGAAGCCCGTGCTTCAAACTAATTGGGGAATGTGATTTATGACAGTTAATTGGAGGAGGGAATTGTGCTTTGATACTATGTGCTCAGGGGAGGGGAATTCAGTTTTTGGCTTCAATTATGCAGTGCCGATGTTATGTTGCTCAAAATAAAGATTCTTTAAGGTAAACAATGCCTCGAAGTTCTTTTGAAGAGTTTCATCTGTCGGAACCATGACATATTGTTTAGGAAACAGGTGCTCAGTTCCCAGCTCTGCATCTCATTATTTGACCTTGGCTGGCTGCAGCTTCTCACACAGCACAGCTGGGCTTCCATCACCCCTCTTCCAATCTTTCCCTCTTCACTCCCCCACCATCGGTGCTAATGTCAGGCTGTCAGCTCATGAAGCTTGGATAGGTGAGATGCAGCCATGACATACTGCCCCTCCAGAAACAAGTCTAGTCGTACAAAACAAAATGCAATAATAGTATCACATCATATACTGTACAGATGGGTCATTTGGTTTTGTTAGGGTACCTAGCATGGAATTGGTGGGTGAGGCAGGGGGAGCGCACATGGGACACCTCAACCCACTCAGTGTCAGAGGGGGGAAAGTCCTTCCATAAAATTAGTTATTTCCTTTAGAGACATTTGGCGAGAATGGAATATTGAAGAAAGAGACTTCACTTTTTTCTCGGACAGGCATCAATCGTATTCCAGGATTGACTTTTTTTAATTACTAATGATCTTTTTTCTAGGGTTAAGAATGCCAAGATTTTCCCTAGAATATTGTCAGACCATAGTCCTGTATGGTTGGAGCTATCTGCTGAAGAAGGGAGTAAAAGGACTTGGAGATTGAATGAAAATTTATTTAGATATGAAGGGAATTCACAGAAATGTAGAGAATATTTGAAGGAATTTTTTCTTTTGAATATGTATAAGGGTACCTCGATGTCAATGGTGTGGGATGCTAGTAAAGCGTATATGAGAAGGGTTTTGATTCATATGAATAATGCGCATAGGCGTAAACAGATGCAAAAACGTAAAGACTTGGAAGAAGAGATTAAACTCAAAGAGAAGGCTTTTATTTTAAATCCACTGGATAATAGTTTAAAGGTTTCTATCACTATGCTTAGGGAGCAATTTAATATGTTAATGGCTGATCAGATTGCAATTAATTTGCGGTATACGAAACATAATACGTTTTGTAATGCAAATAAAACTGGTAGGTGGTTGGCTTATCAATTACAGAAGTCAAGTATCATAGAGAAAATAGATTATAAAGGTAAAGAGGTATATCAACAAAATTTGATTAAAAGGAATTTTTTAGATTTTTATTCAAAGTTATATGCTAGTGAAAGTATACAAGTTTCAGATATAGAAAAATACTTACAGGCAGCACACTTTCCTAGACTTTCTAATGACCAATGAGATGAGATGAATTGCTTAATTACTTCTGAGGAAATCATTTGGGCAATTAAACAATTAAAGGTTGGTAAGGCTCCTGGTACAGATGGATTAACAGCAATTTATTACAAAATGTTATCTGAAGAAATGATAGAACCACTGAAGGAACTTTTTAATAGTATTTTGTTGGGAGCAGAGGTACCTCCATCTTGGAGAAGGGCTTTTATATCGTTGATCCCAAAGGAGGATCAAGATCTGACCCAGCCTAAGAATTACAGACCTATATCTCTTTTGAATACAGATTACAAGATTTTTGCAAAAATATTAGCAAATAGATTAATGCAAGTTTTGAAGCAATTGATCCATAGTGATCAATCTGGATTTATAACTGGAAGATATATGAAATATAATGTAAGACAAATTGTTAATCTAATTGAGTACTTGGATAAGAACAATCAAATCCCTGCGACTTTGATATTTTTGGATGCGGAAAAAGCTTTTGATCAATTAGATTGGCAATTTTTATTGAGAGTTGTAGAGAAAATGAATTTTGGGGATAAATTTTTGTATGCTCTTTTTTTTTTGAAAAAGTTTTTATTTTTATTTTTTTTCCATTTGTACATCATACAAAATACAATTTTGGAATAAAATAAATTCATAACCATTGGTACCGCCTGCCCATTCCCCCCAGGCCGCGTCCACCCTCTCTAAAACCTTCCCTACTTCCCTCCTCTTTCTCTCCTCCCCTCCTACTCTCTTCCCCTCCCCTTCTCTTCTTACCATCCTACTTCCTCCCTACACCTTCTTCTCCTCTCATCCCTCCCAAACACATGAACGCAGCATAGGGGAAATGCCCAGGCCGCACCTTTCTTATAAACTACCATATATATATGATCCTTACCCACCCACTCTTCCACCCACCCACCCCCAACCCCCCTCCCCTCACTTCCCAGAGCAGAATACAGGGTTATTAATGACAAAGTTGACAATAAAAAAGAAAAAGAAAAAAGAAAAAGAAAAAAAAGAGAAAAAAAATATCATACTTAACCTTTAACTCCAATAACATCATAAACAAATCTCTATAACATTTACTATAAAATTCACTCGTAAAGTAAATGAAACTTTATAGTTCCATACTTTTTCTGAATATAATCTATCCATCTTCTCCATACAATAATATATCTTTCTTGTGTATGATCCTTCAAATAAGCAGAAATTTTTGCCATTTCTGCAAAACTAGAAACTTTAAATATCCATTCTTCTAAGGTAGGCAAGGAATCTTTCTTCCAATATGAACCTACTAGTAACCTTGCCGCGGTTAATAAATTCAACATTAAAGTAGTTTCTTTGTCATTTAAATCCACAAAAATACACAATAAAAATAATTGAGGAGTAAACTTTATCTTCCTTCTAAAAATCTTTTGAATGTTCCACCAAATCATAATCCAAAAAGCCTTTACCTTTTTGCAATTCCACCAAATGTGAAAATATGTCGCATCCTTATTGCCACATCTCCAACATTTGGGCTGTATATTAGAATACATACAAGATAATTTTTTAGGATCTAGGTGCCATCTGTAAAACATTTTATAAAAATTTTCCCTCATATTTTGAGCTTGTGTAAATTTGACATTTCTAATCCAAATTGTCTCTCATAAATCCAAAGAAATCGGTTCCTGTATATTCTGAGCCCATTTAATCATACAGTCTTTGACCAATTCTGTTTCCGAATCTAACTCTAATAAAGCATTATAAATTCTTTTTATATGAGCCTGACTCTGATTTTTAATCTGAATAACCAATTGTTTATCTTCTAATGTTATTCCCTCTTTCTTATCTACAGTCCACCTGTCCACTATTTGTAAATATTGAAACCATGACTGTAGAATATTTTCTTGCCTTAATACATCTAGCGATTTTAAATGCCAATCCAAACCTGACCAAATTAATAATTCTTTATACGAAATTCTATCAAAGTTCATCCCCTTGGAGGTTCCCTCAATTGCATGTCTGGGAATCCCCCAGATAGGTATTTTATAATTTAACCTATAATAATACTTTTTCCAAACACGAAGTAAGGCATTCTTCAGAATATGTGACTTAAAAATCCGGTCGACTTTCTTATCAAAAATTAAGTATGCATGCCAACCGTACATTAAATCCCAGCCTTCCAGAAAAAGAATATCCTTATTTGTTAAAATTTTTGTATGCTCTTAAGGCTATTTATCAACAACAATCGGCACAAATTATAATTAATGGGGGGTTAACAGAAGCATTTAAAATTGAAAAGGGTACAAGACAGGGATGTCCATTATCTCCATTGTTATTTGTTTTAACAATGGAGATTTTACTTATTAAAATTCGTGAGTCAACTACAATAAAGGGAATAAAAATAAATAAGAATGATTATAGGTTGAGAGCTTTTGCTGATGATTTGGTTGTGACATTATCTCAACCGACAGATTCAGTAAGGGACTTGGTGGAAATTATAACCCAGTATGGGAAAGTCTCTGGTTTCAAGGTAAATAACAAGAAGACTAAAATACTATTGAAAAATATGTCTATAAAGGAAAAGGATTTGTTAGCTAAATTAACAGGTTTTGAAATAGTGAGAAAGGTTAAATATCTGGGAGTATATGTTACAGCTTCTAATGTTAAATTGTATAAAAATAATTATGAGACATTATGGGTAAAAGTGCAAAAGGATTTAAATAATTGGAAAAAACTACAGTTATCTTTGCTGGGGAGAATTTCAGCAGTTAAAATGAATATTCTTCCAAAGTTTCTTTTTTTGTTCCAAATGATACCTATTTTGAAAAAAGTTGCCAACTTGGAGGAATGGCAGAAGGAGATTAACAAGTTTATTTGGGCAGGGAAAAAACCAAGAGTTAAGTTTAAGATTATACAAGATGCACGGGAAAGAGGAGGACTTAAGGCGCCTAATTTAAAATTGTATTATGATGCGGTGGCTTTAACATTGATTAGTGATTGGCTTAATTTAACTAATAAAAATATACTTTACCTTGAGGGATGGGATTTATTATATGGATGGCATGCATATTTAATTTATAATAAAAAAGTAGATCAGGTTTTTAAATCTCATATTTTAAGAAATGCTTTATTGCGTGTCTGGAAGAAGTATTACTATAGGTTAAACTATAAAATTCCAATTTGGGGAATTCCTGGACACGCGATAGAGGGGGTATCTAGGGGAGTGAATTTGGATAGGATTTCTTATAAGGAATTACTTAGTTTGGTAGGGAAGGATTGGCAATTAAAAGCTTTAGCTGAATTGAAGCAAGAAAATATTGTACATTCTTGGTTTCAGTATAATCAATTGTTAGTCAGATGGAGTTTAGATCAAAAGGTTGGTATTACTTTAGAGGATGTGAATTTGGTAAAACAGATTAAAGATCAAACTCGAGCCCATATAAAGAGAATTTATAATGTTTTAATAGAATTGGATTCTGAAACGGAGTTAGTTAAAGATTTTATGGTAAAATGGGCTCAAAATATTCAAGAGCCGATTCTATTGGACACATGGGAGACAATTTGGGTTAGAAATGTAAAATTTACTCAAGCTCAAAATTTAAGAGAAAATTTTTATAAAATGTTTTATAGGTGGCATTTGGATCCTCAAAAGCTGTCCTGTATGTATCCTAACTTACAGCCCAAATGTTGGAGATGTGGAAGCTTAGATGCAACTTATTATCATATTTGGTGGACTTGTAAAGATATAAAAGCTTTTTGGATTAAGATTTGGTGGAATATTCAAAAGATTTTTAAGAGAAAGATAAAGTTTACGCCGCAATTATTTTTGTTAGGTGTTATTGTAGATCTTGATGTTAAAGAAATTAATTTGATGTTGAATCTGATAACAGCTGCAAGATTATTGGTGGGGCAATATTGGAAGAAAAATTCTTTGCCTACTATGGAGGAATGGATACTTAAGGTGTCTAATTTAGCAGAAATGGCAAAAATCTCCGCATATCTGAAGGATTATTCACAATAAAAATATATTTCGGTTTGGAGAAGATGGATTGATTATATTCAGAAGAAATATGAGACAGAAAAGTATTATTTAGCTTATGAGTAAATTTTAGATTATTATTAATAGTTTAAGATGGTTGAATTTATATTATTTTTAGTATTATGGTTTAATTATATTATTATTTATGTTTTTAATTTGTTAATATTTATCTTGAAAAGGAGTTAAAGTATGTTATTGATTTGATTGCTAATATAGTTGGATAATGTTAGTTAGAGTATGATTGTTTATTTTTAACCCTGTAATCAGCTTTGGGAAGTGGGGGAGGGTGGAGGGGGGAAGGGATTTGGGAGATATATTGTATAAACTTTTAATTAAAAAAAAATTAGGTATTTCAACTTTCCCTTATAGTGGCGAGAATCTCGGATTTCCTTGACCTCAAAATTTTGTTCTCCTTCTGACTTCTGCTTCCTGTGAGCAGCAAAATCAGTTGAGGGATTCGGGATGCCGAGCCCTTCAGCTGAGTTTCTTCCTGTTTGGGGACCCTAAATGGGCCAGAAGCTGCCCCGGAGAGGTGGCAATGAAGAAAGGTAGTCCTAGGGACCTAGGAGAGACGGCGGTCTCCCCGATCGGTCCAGGAGAAGCCTTCCAGAAACCAACAGGAGAAAGGCTAGCTAACTCCATTGTCTAGCCGCAGCTGCAAGCAACGGAAGTCAAAAGCTCTACTCTAAGCTGATTGTAAGCAGTGCGTTTGAAATCTGGGTAAGAATATTGATTTTCTCTATCCTACTTATTTTCCTGAAAAGGAGAACTCCCAAGAAGCAAAAATACCTCCGAGAGTGAAAAAGGGAGGGGTTTCCCCCACTTTTCTGGCTATTGGAAGCGGCGAATATAACCCTTTAAGGAGGAAAAAGGCTAGAAAGAATTGAAAAATGAGCAAATGCTGACACCTACTGGTGGAGGAGGATTATGAAATCTCTGTCTGTGGCCTTCAAAGTTTTAATCAACACAGCTGTTCAGATAAAGTGAGACCTACAGAAACAATGTATACTCCACAAGAGGAAATATATGATAAGCTGCAACTAATTCAAAAGACAATGATCTTAAACCACAAAGAAATACAAAATAACTTTGAAAGTATAAATCAACTTATCTCCAATTTAATTTTACTCCAAAAAAACCCTCAGGAGGATACAGCAGAGATGACTGAATATAAATCCAAGGACAAAGACTTAAAGATGGACTTCCACAAAATAAAAGAGTATGATTTAATTCAAGTGGAAGAAAAGACAATTTATATTTCAACACTACAAAGAAAACTTGAGGATGAGAGGAAGTACTCAATGGAGAGACAAAAAGTGACAAAAGAAGTGGAGAGAAAAGGAAGGAAAAAGATTCCTAATAAAAAGGAGTGGGTAAATGCCCATGACAAAGACATTGATTTACTCTCTATATCTACAGCAACACCTATGATCATATGGGAAAACCTTTTGATCCAGTAAAGTACATTGATTAAGAAAGATTCTGGGCAAAGAAAAAAGATTAAGATGGAAACTAAGAGAATAGATGACGAGACATATCAGAGAGAATACTTAAAAAAGAGGAATGTGTTTGAATATGGTTAAAGAAATAGAAAAATTTTGGAATATACCACTTTAAGAGGGATGAAATGTTTCAGATACTTAAATGTGACTGAATTTAAGGAAAGTATACAAAAAAATGTTTTGAATCAGAGTTAAGAGATTCGATGACTAGATCAATTGAATGGAATGTCTAAAGATTAAATATATTCTTAACTATGGTTAAAAAGAATAAGAAATCTGAGGAAATAAATACATATTAACCTAGGAGGGATATATATTCTAAGTAGTATGTTATTTCTTATGTTTCGTTGCTCTTCTTTTTCTTCCTTCTTTTTTATTTTTTATTTTTTCTTCGTTTTTCTTTTTTTCTTCTCTCTTTTTACTCTTTTATCTATTCCTTAAGAAATGTAAACATGCGAGATGGCTTATATGGGAAAAACAGAATTAAATCTGTCAGTGTAAATGTAACTAATTGTTGAGAAAACTTTTACTAGTAAAATATTTAGAATTTGGTGGGACAAACAAACTAAAATAAGGATCGTAACAGGATTGATGATAAGGCAACTCAAATGACTGAAAAGAAAAGAAATATTATACTAATATGATGATTATTTTTTAGGAATATTGGAAAAATTATATACTTAATTGTCATTTATTAAAACAAGAATTGTATTAATGTTTGCAAAAAAGGATGTTCTGGGGAAAGAGGAAATCAATTAAAATTAATATATGGAATACAGATTATAGAAATCAATTGTTAAGGAGTGTTTTTACAAATGTAACCCAGACAACACACTGTTTACCAATTATTGAGTGACTTATGCTTGTTAAAAAAAATTAATAAAATATATTAAAAAAAAAATTGTTCTCCTTCTGTTAGGATGGGAGGAGGGGGTGGTGGCTTCGTGGCAGGATGCAAGGGTGAGTCAGTGACAAGTTTCAACAAACTACAATGGAAAACTGGGTGGATGTGTTTAAGATTCTTAAGCAATTTGACTTCCGGTGGATCAAGCCGCGACGATGGTGGCTTTTTTAGAAGCTGCCCGTTCCCGGATTGTGTAAAAGCCAGCGGGACTTTGACAATCAGCTGTCCCGTGGCTTGAATCTCTTCCCTGGGAGAAAGGGAAGAGAAGAGCCGCTCAGGTAGAGGAAGAGCTCCCCTGGATCCCTATAATTTTGGGGATCGGAGAGTAGAGCTCCCTCGGAGCCTGAGCCTACTCCATGCTCCAGGACATCTTTGTCCCGAAGTTCTGGGACGAAGCAAGACGCTGCTTCCACATCTGCTTTTTTTGGTGGCTTTGTGAGTACATATATGCAGATGGAGCAGACCAGGAGAAAGTGGATTTAGGATTAATTGGGACTTTAACTCCTGCAAGTATCTTCTCCTTTTTATTGTTTACTTTCCCTTTTGAAGAAAAAAGGGAAAGTGAAAGGCAAAATGGCGACTGTCTTTCTTGTTTGATTTTGCAACAAAGTTAAAAGTTGGATACAGTTTATGTTTCAATATAGAGGCAAGAATCTTGCTCCTTTTTTCTTTTTTACTATTTAAAAAAACCTTGATAATATAGAGGCAAGAATCTTGCTCCTTTGAATTTAAAAGAATGGCTTCAAAATGTTTGGTTTCAGTTCCAAAAGCTTCTATTTCTTCTCCAATGACTCAATCTGTTTCTCATTCTAAACCAAAGTCACCCCCTCCCTCCCTTCCTCCTGCATTTTCTCTTAAAGACTTACAAGAAGCTTTAAAAATGACTGCTTTGGATATTAAAGAGGAGGTAAAAGATTTTATGATTGCAGAGAGGGCTATTACGGAAGAATTATTGGAGAAAAAAAATAAGGAGGTTAGGGAGGATATATTATTTGCGTTTCAAGGTCTTGCTTTGCATATTGAAAGGATTGATGATAAAATGGAGGAGGTCACTGAAAATGCAGCAAGACTGGAATCTAGAATGGAGGAAGTGGAGAACAAGATAGAATCCACACAGGATGAACTAACTATCTCACAATACAGAAAAATGGAGTTTGCATTGCGCATCAGGGGATTGAAAGAAAACTTACAGGAAGATTTAAAGATGCTTATTGTTAAAGATATTGCCTTCAATCTTGGATGGAAACCAGAGGAAGTTGGGAATGAGATAGAAAAATTTTTTAGAGTTAATTCACGGGTTGCTAGACAGAGAAACATACCAAGAGATGTGGTCATTTATTTTTCCAGAAGATTGTATAAGAATAATTATGAGTTATTATGGGCAAGAGTACAAAAGGATTTAAATGACTGGAAAAAATTGCAATTGTCATTGTTGGGGAGAATTTCAGCTGTAAAAATGAATGTTCTACCAAAGTTTCTTTTCTTGTTTCAGATGATACCTATTTTAAAAAAAGATGTAAATTTGGAGGTATGGCAGAAGGGTATCAATAAATTCATTTGGGCTGGGAAGAAACCAAGGGTTAAGTTTAAGATTTTGCAAGATGCCCGAGAAAGAGGAGGACTTAAAGCACCTAATTTGAAATTATATTATGATGCAGCCACCTTAACTTGGATAAGTGATTGGCTTAATTTAACAAATAAGGATATTCTTTCTCTTGAAGAGTGGGATTTAATGTATGGTTGGCATGCATATTTAATTTTTAACAAAGTTGATTGGGCTTTTAAATCACATATTTTGAGGAATGCTTTACTTCAAGTTTGGAAAAAGTATTATTATAGGTTAAATTATAAAACACCTATCTGGGGGATTGCTGGACACGCAATTGAGGGAATTTCTAAGGGGATGAATTTTGACAAAATCTTGTATAAAGAATTATTAATTTGGTCAGTTTCGGACTGGCATTTAAAATCCTTAGATGTATTAAGGCAAGAAAATATTTTACAGTCATGGTTTCAATATTTACAAATAGTGGACAGGTGGACTGTAGATAAGAAAGAGGGAATAACATTAGAAGATGAAAATTTGGTAATTCAGATTAAAGATCAGAATCAGGCTCATATAAAAATAATTTATTCTCCTTTGAGAATTTTTATAAAATGTTTTACAGATGGCACCTTGATCCACAAAAAATGTCTCATATGTATCCTGACTTACAGCCTAAATGTTGGAGATGTGGTTGTTTGGATGCTACTTACTATCATATTTGGTGGTCGTGTAAAAATATAAAAGCCTTTTGGATTAAGATATGGTGGAACATTCAAAGAATTTTTAGAAGGAGGGTAAAATTTACTCCACAATTGTTTTTGTTAGGTATTGTTACTGATTGTGATACTAAAGAGACCACATTGATGTTAAATTTAATTACAGCTGTAAGGTTGTTAGTAGGGCAATGTTGGAAGAAGGAATCTTTGCCTACTTTGCAAGAGTGGTTTTTTAAAGTTTCTTATCTGGCGGAAATGGCAAAGATTTCGGCTTTCTTGAAGGATCAATAGCAACAGAAGTATTTTGCGGTATGGAAAAAATGGATAGATTTTATACAATGTAAGTTGGATATTAAAAAATATTATTTAGTTTTTCAATAACTTATATTTAAAATTTAAAATAACTTATAGATTTTATTCTTTTTTATTTTTATTTTTATTATACTTTCTTTTATCTTTTTCTTTTTTCCTTTTCTTTATTCTTTTTCCTCTTAAGTATTATTCTTTTGGTATCTATGTTTTTATATATATATATTATTGTTAATTATTTTATAATTTGTTTAATTAATGTATTTAATATTTAGATTTATTCATGGTTTATATCTTTTTTTAAGATTTTTTGAAGAAATTTTAATTAAGCCTATGTTCAGCTCTGGGAAGGCCGGGGGAGGGAATGGGAGGGTTGGGGAGGGTTGGGGATGGGTTGTTTTGTTTTTGTAAAATTTCAAAAATTCAATAAAAAAAAATTATAATGTTTTAATAGAATTAGATTCGGAAACAGAATTGGTTAAAGATTGTATGATTAAATGGGCTCAGAATATCCAGGAACCGATCCCATTGGATTTATGGGAGATAATTTGGATTAGAAATGTTAAATTTACACAAGCTCAAAATCTGAGGGAAAATTTTTATAAAATGTTTTATAGGTGGCATTTAGATCCTAAAAAATTATCTTTTATGTATTCTAATTTACAACCCAAATGTTGGAGATGTGGTAACATGGATGCAACTTATTTTCACATTTGGTGGAATTGCAAAAAGGTAAAGGCTTTTTGGATTATGATTTGGTGGAACATTCAAAAGATTTTTAGAAGGAAGATAAAGTTTACTCCTCAATTATTTTTATTGGGTATTTTTGTGGATCTAAATGACAAAGAAACTACTTTAATGTTGAATTTATTAACTGCAGCAAGGTTACTAGTAGGTTCTTATTGGAAGAAAGATTTGTTGCCTACTTTAGAAGAATGGATATTTAAAGTTTCTAATTTAGCAGAAATGGCAAAAATTTCTGCTTATTTAAAGGATCATACACAAGAAAGATATATTACTGTATGGAGAAGATGGATAGGTTATATTCAGAAGAAGTATGGGACTATAAAGTTTCATTTATTTTATGAGTAAATTTTATAGTAAATGTTGTATAAGAGATTTGTTTACGATCATGTAATTTAAGGGGAGTTAAGGGCTAAGTATGATTTTTTTTCTTTTTCTTTTTTCTTTTTTATTGTATATTGTTAATTTTGTTATTAATAACCCTGTACTCTGCTCTGGGAAGTGAGGGGGGGTTGAGGGTGGGTGGGTGGGTGAGTGGGTGGGTAAATAGGTAGAATAGGATAATATAGATATGGTAATTTATGAGAGAGGTGCTGCTTGGGCATTTCCCCTACGCTGTATTCCTGTATTTGAGAGGGATGAGAGGGGAGGAAGGTGAAGGGAGGAAGTAGGATGGTAAGAGGAGAAGGGGAGGGGAAGAGAGTAGTGAGGGGAGGAGAGAAAGAGGAAGGAAGTAAGGAAGGTATTAGGGAGGGTGGATACAGCTTGGGGGGAAGGAGCAAGCGGCACCTATGGTTATGGTTATGATTATGAATTTATTTTATTTTGTAAAGTGAATTTTGTTGTAGAACTATGTTGGATAAATGGAAAATAAAAAAAATATTAAAAAAAAGATTCTTAAGCAATTTCAATTCAACTGTCACTGTGTTTATGATCCTAGTATTGGGGAATGGCCCCACATATTTGGGACCATGTTTTTTCCAGGGTTGCTGTGACTGCATAAATTTTGTAGAAAGGTAAACTTTATCCCCTACTTTAAATTCCTCCTGTGGAACTCTATTATTGGCTTGTCTCTTGTAGGTGTCTCGTGCCTCATCTGGTGCTTTGCAGACCATGGGCCAGGTGTTCTGCAGGGTTCAAATCCAATCGGCTAATGATGCAAGTTGAGGGGTGTGTTGAGGGACTTCTGGCATAGGGACAAATTCCAGGCCAGTGGCCACTTGGAATGGTGAGAATCCAGTACTACTGTGTACTGAATTATTGTAGGCAACCTGAACGAAGGGTAAGAGTTCAGCCCAGTTGTCTTGCTGGTAGTTCACGTAACAGCGGAGGTATTGCTCCAACATGCCATTAGTACATTCACAGACTCCATTCGTCTGGGGGTGGTGGGCGGACCTTAGGCCCTGGGAGGTTCCTACTAATTTCAGGAACTCTCACTAAAAGCTTGAAGTAAATTGGATGCCGCAAGCCAAGATTATGTGCTCAGGTGCTTTGTGCAACTGATACACGTGTTGCACAGAGTTGCCAGAGAGCAGAGAGAGCAGACATGCAGAAGTGGGTCTCTCCTGAATAATCTAATTACCCCCCCCCCCAAAAAAATCCTAAACATGCACAGAATTGCAACCATAGGAAAAAAAAGTGATTGGAGGAAAACACTGGACTTGGAGAGAAGAGAAATCTTGGAAATAAAACATTTATTTGGATGCAAAGTTTATTCATGAGTTCTGCTGAGTAGCATGATCAGACGGCAATTTCCTGTGTTCCTTTGTTCTCCTGACATTCAGAAAATATCAGCATTGAGAAAGTTTTTCAGCACTGAGAAAACTTTATATAGACCGAACTGTTTTTCTTCAACATTGACTGCATAGTTCTTTTTACCATTAACAGAGCATACTTACTCAGACAAAATTGCAAAGTGAATTAGATACAGATCTGTTTGCATGAGTGTTCTCCCCCCCTCCACAATGAATTAAGTGCAGATCTGTTTGCAAGGGTGTTTTTTTCTTCTTTTTTCTCTCTCTACATATTTATAAGGATTTATAAGGACTCCAGTCTTTACTAATTAATCATGAATGGATTGAATACAATTTTTATGTATATTGAATGATCTTGAGAAAACTGAGTGGTCATTTTAAAAAGTTGTTTACAACTACTGTAAAGTTTTACTGCTGGATTATAAATTTTTATTTCCTAGATCAGAGGTCCCCAACCCCCGGTCCGTGGACCAGTACTGGGCCGCGGCATGCCAGCAACCGGGCCGCACAAACAAGCAAAGCCCCATCCGTGGGATGCAGGCAGCACACAAAACCACACACCCTCCGGGCCATGGAAAAACCTCTCTCCACAGAACCGGTCCCTGGTGCTCAGAAATTTGGGGACCTCTGGCCTAGATGGTAAACTTTTATTGCCCTGAACTGCAATTATCATTCTACCTTCTTTTGTGGATTACAAATAGTCAGAGACTGCAATATTTTTTTACAATATTTTAAAATTTTTAAATACTTTTAAATACTTTGTGGATTTTGTGGATTCCCTGTATTATATTTTTATACTATGTATATATATTTGTACAATCTTTTTACACTAACAAGCTGATATTTCATTTTTTTACTCTCAGTCGAGATACTGTTTTTTTTCTTTAAAGCTGAGATTTTATTTTACTTTCCAAATTTTATTCATCTGTCATTTTTAATACATATGTGGATTACAAACTATATGAAGAGGGTAACATCAAGATTAGCTACATAAGGGAACAAAAGAGAACTTAGAACTCCTAGAATAAATGTAAAATTTCCTGACAGTGTAGACATTTGACCAGTGGAACGGCTTGACTTCAGAAGATGTGGGTGCCTATTACTGGAGGTTTCTGAGAGGAGATTGGACAGCCATTTGTCCAGAATGGTATAAGTCCCTTTAGCACTGTTACTCTATTATTCTGGAAGACTAAAATTTAAGAATAGAAACTTTACTTTAAATTTTATTTTTAAAAAAACATTCTAAATTTGGGGAACTTTGAAAATAAACTTCAAGAATTTTTAAAATTTTGGGGAAAAAATCCTTTTAATGAGATAAAAGGCAGTCCAGCTGAGCGGTGACCCAACTGAGAGGTGGCCCAGCTGAGAGGTGGCCCAGTGGCCCAACTGAGAGGCAGCCCAACTGAGAGGTGGCCTGATAGCCCATATGAAAGAAGGAGAGACAGCCAAGCTGAGAGATGGAGAGGCAGCTCAGCGATTCAGCCCAACACCTGAGCGGAGGCAGTGCATTGCAAATGGAGGCCACTGAGCAGAGGTGAAACAGAGCTAGGTGGCAGCAGACCAGCAGCTGTGAGCAGCATGGCAGACCTTGAGCAGCACTGATGCAGAGCTAAGCGGCCAGCAACCAAGAGCAGTGTGGTGAACCATCAGTGGCTGAGTGAGTGCAGCAGACCAGCTGAGCAGCAGCACTCACAGCAGCAGCTGAGAGCAGCACAGCAGACCAGCAGCAGCTGAGAGCAGCACAGCAGACCAGCTACAGTAAGCGGAGCAGAGTGACCGCATCATCCCTGAAAATCCTGGCAGTGGCCAAGCAACCGAAGGGCAAGAAAGCAGGGAGAAAAAGGATAAGTACAAAACACTTGTGGACAGGGAGGAAAGGGATAAACTTTCAAGGCAGGGAGTAGAGGGTTAAGAGCAAAGCATATACTAGAAAACAGCCTGAAATTTCCAACAAAAAAGAAGTGCATATTACTTCATAAAGGGCCCAAAACTCTTGTAAATTCTTAAGTTTTTAAAATTTCTGAATTCTTTTTTTAAAAAATCTTTTTTCAATTTTTTCAATTTTTGTTTTAAATTTTTAAATTCTTTTTTCAATTTTTAATCTTTTTCAACTATTAAATACCATTTTTAATTTTAAATTCTTTTTTCAATTTTTAAGTCTTTTTCAATTTTCAATTTCTTTCAATTTTTTAAAAAATATTTTTCAATTTTTTGAATTTTTTTCCATTTTTAAATCTTTTTCAATTTTTAAATTCCTTTTTCAATTCTTTTATAAAATTCTTTTTTCAATTTTGTTGAATTTTTCAATTTCTTTTTTCAACTAAACATTGAAAAGAAACAATTTACTTATTTTAATTCTTTAGAAATTTTTAAATTCTTAATGATCTAAGAAAAAAAAAAATAAAAACCACAGAAAAAGAAACATACATTTAAAACAGGGAAGATAGTGATGAATTTTTCAAGACAAGAGAGCAAAAGACCAAGAACTCTTTTAAACTATTGTAAACTGACACTTCGCAACATGGAGAATTTTTTTTATAATTTTTTAATTTTTTAGCAAACAAAGAAAAAAGTCATGGAGCTAGAGACTGACACTATGGTGACTTACACAGTGTGCCATATGTTTCAACCTATGCCCACAGAAGACCCAAACTATGTATGCATCAAATGTAAACTACTTGAATTACTAGAAGAAAAAGTAAATGGTTTAGAGGCAACTCTAGCCATTCTGAAACTCAATGAGCAAAGCGAGAAATCCCAACCTAAACAACAAGACTACACCAAAAAAAAACACAATAGGGAGCAAACAGCTTCTTAAAAAATGACCCCATAAATGAACATAAAGAAGAAAATACACCCAAACTGAACACAATAGGGAACAAACAGCTTCTGTAAAAAATGACCCTACATATGTACCTAAAGAGCAAATTATCCCAGACTTCCCTAAAAAAAAATCAAAGATGTAACAGAGTACGTTACTAAAATAAACCCACAGATTACTACCCCTTTCTTCTCCTACACAACAATGACACAACAATGAATCTGAAAACAATAACAAGAGATTACGAACAGCTAGGGAAGAAAGTTAAAGAATTAAGAGCTCACGTGGTCTTGCCATCTATACTTCCAACAATAGGTCAACATCCAATGAGGGAGCAAAGGATTTTAAAAACGAAACACTGGCTTGTGTTGTCAACAGAACTTCAGCTTCCTAGACCGTGGTGGCAAACCTATGGCACGCGTGCCACAGGCTGCAAGCAGAGCTGTCCCTGTGGGCACGCATGCCATTGCCCCAGAGGGAGACGGGGCCAGACTGCTCCCTGCCCCCTCTCCACATGCGCCTGTGCTCTTGCTCTCTTTCTCTCTGCACTGGGAGTCAGGGAGCAGCTGCAAGAGCTGGGTGGATCTGGGCTGGATGGTGGAGGCAGCTGTCAGCATGAGTCCAGGTAAGCCACTGGAGTGATTTTGCGCCCCCCCCCCCCACAGCCGATCCAGGCCACTGAGTTCTTTTCAAAGACTCTGGAGTTCGCATCCACGGCTGCAGGGCAATTTTGCAGTGCGCCAGTGGCCCGATCTGGGCTCCGGAGGCCTGCAAAAGGCCTCTGCCCCATGGATCTAGGGCTGCACAGTGATTTCGCACCACCCCCCGATCGGGCCACTGAGGTGCCACAAAATTGCCCCGCGGCCATGGATGCAAGCTCCATAGGCTTCGTAAAGGCCTCTGCCACCTGGATCGGCCATAGGGGGGGCATGAAATCGCTGTGCAGCCCTAGATCCATGGGACAGAGGCCTTTTCCAAGCAGTGGTAGTAGGATGATCTGTGCAGGGGGGAAACAACGGCGGCGGCACAGTGAGCCATGCAGTGGCTTGACCAGGGCTCGGGGGACCGATTGGGGCAACAATCTTCCCTCCCCCCCCCATGGCAGGCTGCTACTCACCGCACTGTGGGCCGCCCTTGTGGCCCCCAGGAGTCAAAGGCTGGCTGTGACCACCTTGCCCCCAGTCAGAAGGAGCCGGCCACCCAAGCTATGGGGGCAGACGGGGGTTCTGCTCTCCCAAAAGGCCTCCAACTCCTGGCTGGCAACCTGCCCAGCGGCCCCACCCTATCAGCTCCTGGTCGGGGCTGGAGGTGGAGAGGCCACACCAGGGCTCCAGCCATCACCACCCAGGCCTCACTCTGCCCCATCAGAGGCTTCCTGGCCAAGGCTGCTGAGGGGCGCCGGGCAGGGCAGCTGCCCGTGCCCAGAACCCCCAGACAGCCACCAGGTGGTAGCGAGGAGACAGCCTGGCTTCCCCTTGTCACTGCTAGCCTTCCGGGCTCTGTGGCCCAGCACCCCCCTCCCCCACAGGTTGTAAAGCCAGGGTTGTGGCTGGAACGTGGGCATGGCCAGAGCCGCTCGGCCCTCTGGCTGCCTTCCCCCAGCCATGCGGCAGCACCGCCTGCCACTTTAAGGGGAGCGGCCACAAGAGAGGCGCCTGCTGCAGGACTCCGGGTGAACAAAGGGCGGCCCGCTGGGGAGGGACCGGAGCCGTGCCTGCCCGCCTGCTCTTCCTCCCAACCAGGTGTCCTGCTCGCTTCTTTGAGAGCCGGCCTGGTTGCAGCTGCCAATGCAGAGCCACTGAAGCACCACCCACCTTGCCCGGAGCCACCCCCGGCCACCGCCTCGGCCCCTCTGCTGTGGAAGGTGAGCTCACTGCCAAGGCTGGGGCTGAGAGGAGGCAAAGATCCATGCCACACCGAAACCGGCTGTTTGCCGGCTGTTTGCCTCTGGCCAGAGGTAAATGGCCAGTTTCAGCGTGGTGCAGATCTTTGCCTCCAGTCAGAGGCAAACAGCCGGCAAATGGCCGGTTTTGGTGTGGCATGGATCTTTGCCTCCAGCTGGAGGCAAAGAGCCGTGTGACATCGAAGCTGGCTGTTTGCCGCCTCCTGCCCAGTGCCGCTGCCACGAGGCCGCAGAACAAGCTCGGCAGATGTAAGGAACTGGGTTGGGATGGTGGGAGAATGGCCAGGAGCCAGCCAGCCAGCCAGCAAGAGCAGGGTTGGGTGGGGGGATCTGGATCTGGCCCCTTTTACCTCATCCAGGGGCCGGGAACAAGTTGCCTGCTCAGCCACATGCATAGTGGAGGCAGTGGTGGCCTGGGCAGGCACTGGTAAGCCAGGCAGGGAGAAGCAAGCGAGAGCAGGGTTCAGTGGGAGGATTGGGATCTGGCCCCTTTTACCTCATCCAGGGGCTGGGGAGAAGTTGCCTGCTCAGCCATGTGCACAGCGGAGGCGGCGGAGGTGGCCCAGGCAGGCTCTGATTAAGCAGGGATGAGTGCCAAGCAGGGACAAGCACTTTCCCGCCTGCATCCAGGACGCCGTCTCGCAGGTGCTGAAGGGCTATGACTGGAGCCTGGTGCCCATGCCGGTGCGGGGCCATGGGGCGCTGAAGGCCAAGCCGCATGTCAAGCGGCCCATGAATGCCTTCCAGGTCTGGGCACAGGCGGCGTGCAGGAAGTTGGCCAGTACCCGCACCTGCACAATGCCAAGCTCAGCACGATGCTGGGTAAGCTCTGGCGGTGAGTGGGCCGCCTTGAAAAGTGATTCGAATTTCATCGGTTTCTGCCTGCAGGCAATTCCTGTCCTGTTGGGTGTTGGTTTGATGAACGAGGGGAGCTGCGTGTTGGAAGGGCTGAAAAATTAAGAGCTCCCTAATTTTAAGTGGACACCCATGTTCAGGAGGGATCAGACTGGAACGGGATGATGTAGTCCCAAACATACATGTGTGTGCAAAACCTGGCTCTCATGGAGGTGTTTCCAAACATTGGCTTACAACAGGGCTCTTCAAACTTGGCCCTTTTATGACTTGTGGACTTCAACTCCCAGAATTCCTCAGCCAGCATCCTCCCTTCCTTTGAAACAAACAACCCCCCCCCCAATCCTCCCAGTCTTGCCTTCTGAATTAAAACGAAAGAAAGCCAAGTTTTTTCTTTTGTGGTCTTTACATATTTAAATTGCAGCTAGAAGGAAGTGGGGAAGAAAACCATCGCGAGACACTCTTCTGTTTTAACTTTTTTTCCTTGTCGCTTTTGTGAGTTTTCATCCTGCTTTTGTGAGAGGGCAGTGTTTGGGAGGGGGTGTAGCTGCCCCCTTCCCCCCCCCCAAGTCATCAGCTGAGCAAGACATCTGCCTGCCCACGCTCTCCCCCCTGTCCAAGGCTTTCATTGTCGAGAGCATTTCTGTTGAGGATTGGCGGGGGGGGGGGCTGTTTGGTTTTTATTCCCCTCCCATCTGCTGGGTGGTCTCTTCTGTTGTCCTTTGAGGTTACCCATGAAGCACGTTTGTTTTGGGGGGATCCCCACTCTGGTTGCTAAGCTTGCTTAAACCCTCTTCCACCTCCTCCTCCTCACCGGAGCCCCCCTTTGTCTGCAACCAGCCCTGGCCCCTGTCTCGCCTTGCCTTGCCCCACAGCAATGGCACCCCTGCCCTGCCCCCTCCCTTGCCTCGCCTCACTCTGCAGGATGAGCCTCCTGCCCACTGTCCCACCCGCCAGAGACCCCCTGGATCTCCTCCAACCCTGCCCAGTCCCCACAGGCATACCTCCCCAGGAGCAGCATTGAGGTGGCCACGCCCACCCATGCTGCCATGACTACCATAGACACGCCCACTCAGTGGGCCATGCCCAACCAGCACCCGGTGATGCATAAGTGGGTTTTCGGTTGCAGTTTGGGCACTTGGTCTCTAAAAGGTTTGCCACTACTGTCCTAGACCATGGTCTGCATGAAGGGCTCCTGGTAAGGGATGGACTGCACCTCACAAGAACTGGAAAGAATATATTTGGAAAATGACTGGCTCATCTTATCAAAAGAGCTTTAAACTAAAATTGAAGGGGGAAGGGGACCAATCTTCATGACATTTAGAACCGAATTCCAAGCAAAAACCACTAGATAATGAATCACATAAGGAGGTAGGGAGTAAAGAGAAAGAAGAAATAAAAGAAGAAAAACATAATGAAGTAGAGAGTGATGGAAAGGATAGAAATTCTAGTTACAAAGTAGGAGATATAAGAAACATACCCAAGACCCATAAAGGACTAAAATGCCTATACACAAACACTCAAAGTTTAGGGAACAAACAGGGTGAAGCGTTAGTACATGAAGGCAGATATGATATAGTTTCCATTTGCAATAGTGGTGAATATCTGTAGCTTTGAGTATAGGATGAGGGTGAAGGTTTGTTCTCCGAGCTTGTGGGTTGGTTTCTGAATGTTTCACATTCACAAGCAACCACCCCACCTGTTGTGATTCCGTACCAGCCTGTGCTCACAACAGCTGAGTCTGAGGAATCTGAGGAGGAGGTGGAGGAGGCATTTGAAGGGCCATCAGGGGCAGAGGGAGGCTCTGATGAATTACAGGACTCACATTTTGATGCAGAGCCTGGGCCCTCCAGTCGTGTTCCTGATGAAGCTCAGCTGTGTGAGGAGCATGAATCAGACCCGGAAGACCCACACCTCATGGACTTGCTAATTGACGCCCGCACACGTCGTCAGTTAGCGAAAGTAAATCAACAGCAGTCAATGAGGCACCTCCAGAGTAAAAAGAAAAGGCAATGAGAGGCAACGCCTTGGGACTGCTGAATAAAGGGAGGAGGTGTGGGTGGTGCTGGTTGCTGAAGGCAACCGTTTGCAAAGTGGTTCTTGGAATCCTGGTCTGTTTGTCTTGCTTGTGACTTCTCATCTGTTTGCATCGTGTTTCCTTTGGACTTGAGTTTTGCTGTTTGTGTTTTGGACTATTTGACAGGTTTGTCAACCATATTAAAAGAGTTTTGTTTTGTTGTAAAGTCTCCAGCCTATTGCATCATCAGGGGTTTGGTCCTTGTGCCTTTAACAAGGATGGCAATAGGCTGGAATAGAACAGTTTGCCTTCAGCCTCACCCCCTACTATCATGGAACAGCTATGTGCTGAGAACGCCCAGCTTGCCCAGCAGCTGGCTTTGTTATCTGCTCAAGTTGCTCAGCTATCTGCCCAGGTTACTGCTGCTCCACCACCACCCAGGAGAAAACGCCAAGTGGCGAGGCCAGACAAATTTGATGGCAACCCGGACATGTTTCCTGTGTTCATGGGACAATGCCACTTGTACATTAGTGTCAAAGCAGAGGATTTCCCCACTGACCGGGATAAAGTGGGGTTTATGATAAGCCTGCTTTCTGGTTCTGCAGCTCGTTGGGGCACACCCTTGTTAGCCCAACGTAGCCCATTGCTGCACAACTTTGTGGCGTTTTGTGAGCACATGCGGTTGATGTATGAGATCCCCATCAAGACTCAGACAACTACCCGGTGTTTGAAAGCCCTGAGGCAAGGCCGACAGCCCCTGCAGGGCTATATGAGTGAATTTCGGCTGCTTAGTCAGGATTCAGCCTGGAATGAGGCTGCGCTCATGGACGCTTTCCAGGATGGCTTGTCGGAGGAGATGTTGGATGAGTTGGCCCGTGTTGAGCTTCCCCCAGACCTTAATGGGCTCATTCATCTCTCCTTGCTGATTGACGCCTGGCTGCAGCAGCGAAGGAGTCGCCGTGCTACCCCAGAGATCCGTATGCCCCCCATTGTGAGTGCGACCCTGGTCCAGTGGGAGGAGCCAATGGAGTTAGGTGCTGCCAGACCTCGTCTATCAGTGGCAGAGATGAACAGGTGACGTTCGGGGGGAGGGTTGTGTTTTTATTGTGGGGACCCTGGACATTTGGCTGCTTTCTGCCCCAAGAAGCGACAAGGGGTATCTGTGACAGAGCCAGTTCTGAGACTGCCCTCGGCTTCCCTGTTGGGAAACGGGCCATGCCCGACCTAAAAGGCCTTTTGGGTCGGGCATCCCGCAACTCTGAATCACGTCCTTCTGATGCTGCTCACGGACCCCCAAAACATTTGATCTTGGAGGCGCGCCTGCTTCTTCCTACGTTGCCCAAGGGGATTCCTGTCCATGCATTGATTGACTCTGGGGCCACAATGAACTTTATGGACACAGCATTTGTGGCTAAATGGGCAATTCCCCAATGCCTGGTGGATCCGCCGATGTTAGTGGAGACCATTGATGGTCGAGTGCTTCTCTCTGGGCCAATTAAGGCCGCCATGCAACCATTATGTATGGCCATCAGTAATCATGAGGAAGCCATTCAGTTTTATATCACCTCAGACCTGCATTTTCCCGTGGTCTTGGGAATGGCGTGGCTCCGGGTGCATGACCCCCAGATCTATTGGTCTCAGAACTTGGTGACCTTTCCAAGTCTGCAGTGTGTGGACCACACCCGCCACATCTGTGCCGGTCAGGTAGAGGGGCCCACGGGGGTCTCCTTACCCTCTGAATTGGCAGAGTATGCTGATGTGTTCAGCGAGACTGAGGCGGATCGATTACCCCCGCACAGGCCTTATGACTGCCCCATTGACTTAGTCCCTAACGCGCCTCTCCCAGTGGGGCATTTGTATTCCATGTCGGACCCTGGGTTGGCTGCATTGAGGGATTTTTTGGACAAGAATTTGGCTCGGGGGTTTATTCAGCCCTCGTCCTCACCAGTATCTGCACCTGTACTCTTCGTCAAGAAGAAGTCCGGCAAATAGCGGCTTTGCTGTGATTATCAGAAATTAAATGCCATCACAGTGCGCAACCGATACCTGCTGCCCCTCATCCTCAAACTCTTGGATCGGCTCCGTGAGGCCAAAATCTTCACAAAACTGGACTTGTGCAGAGCTTACAACCTTGTCAGAGTTTGGTCGGGTGATGAGTGGAAGACGGCATTTGGTACTCGGCACGTGCACTTCGAATACACGGTGATGCCCTTTGGCCTGACCAATGCCCCTGCTGTTTTCCAACACTTTATGAATGATATTTTCCGGGACTTGTTAGATCAATTTGTGGTGATTTACCTGGACGACATCCTGATCTATTCTCCATCACGAGAGGAGCACCATTGGTATCTCTGTCAGGTCTTGCAGCGGCTTTGAGAACATCAGCTCTATGCTAAATTAGAGAAATGCCAGTTCTATCAGACAACTATTGAGTTCCTGGGTCACCGCATTTCTCCTGAGGGCATCACTATGGACCCGAGTAAGGTGGAGTCTTTGAAGAGTTGGCAACCACCACGTCGTGTGAAGGATGTCCAGTGATTTCTTGGGTTCGCCAACTATTATCAGACTTTCATCCCCAGATTTGCTACCATGACAGCTCCCCTTACTCAGCTCCTGCAGAAAAAGACTCGGTTTCAGTGGTACGCTTCAGAACAACGGGCTTTCCAGACTTTGAAGGAAGCCTTCATGAAGAAGCCCATCCTGAAGCATCCTGACCCACAATGGCCCTTTGTTGTGGAGACGGATGCCTCCGACATTGCCATTGGGGCGGTGTTACTCCAGGTGACGACGCCTGGTGGTGCCCTCTTCCCTTGCGTGTACTATTCACAGAAATTGAATCCAGCGGAGCACAACTATACCATCTGGGAGAAGGCACTATTGGCCATTAAAGTGGCGTTCGAGACCTGGAGGCATCATTTGGAAGGGGTGCGGCATCAAATCAAGGTCCGGACGGACCATAAGAATTTAGAAAGCCTGGAGACTGCTCGGAAATTGAACCAACGCCAGATCCGATGGTCTCTCTTCTTTGCAAGGTTCAATTTCTGGGTGACGTACATACCGAGTGGTCACAATCAAAGAGCGGATGCTCTGTCCAGGAAGCCCAAATATTCCCAAGCAGAAGACAAGCTTCTGCCCAGGACAGTGCTCCCTATTGAGTCTTTTGCTGCGGTGAGGGAGCCAATAGATGTAAGGGCTCAGATTCGTGAGGCCCAGCAGCAGGATGAGTGGGTGGCTCAGTGAAAGGAGGAGATGGGGCCCAATTCACCATGGACAGTCATGGATGGACTCCTCCACTATCGTGATCGGCTCTATGTGCTTGGAGGCCCGCTCAGAGGACTCATCCTCAGCCAGTGTCACGATAATCCAGCAGTGGGGCATTTTGGCCTGTTCAAGACCCTGAATTTGGTATCCCGTACCTTCTGGTGGCCCCGAATCCAACACGACGTTCAGACCTACGTCTCATTGTGTATTTCCTGTAGGCAAGCCAAGTCAGCGACAGGCGCCCCACCCGGACTACTGCAGCCCTTGCCGACACCCAAAAGACCCTGGGGGGTGGTGTCCATGGATTTTTTGACGGACTTACCCCTGTCTTCTGGATTCACGACGGTATTCGTGGTGGTTGACATGTTAACCAAGATGGCACATTTCATTCCATGCCGTGGCTTACCGTCTGCCCGCGCCACCGCTCACATGTTCATCCAGCAGGTGTTCCGTTTGCATGGTCTTCCTGATAAGGTCGTGTCCGATAGAGAGGCCCAGTTCACAGCCCATTTCTGGCAGGAGTTGATGCAGGCGTTGGATGTCAAGATCTGCCTCTCGTCCGCGCATCATCCCCAAACCGACAGAGGGACCGAGAAGGTCATTGGAATCCTGGAGCAATATCTGCGCTGGTATGTCAATCAGCAGCAGAACAATTGGGTAGATTATCTGGCAGTGGCTGAGTTTGCGTTCAATAACTCCCAGCACACCTCCACACAGATGACACCATTCTTAGCCAATGTGGGCTATCACCCTCGGTTTTTCCCTAGTTCCCCAATAGATGCACTGGAACCACCAGCAAACGACTATCTGGCAGAGTTACAGGCGATCCATCGATTGGTGCAACGGTAGTTGGAAAAAGCCAAGGCTGACTACAAACAGTTTGCTGATCAGTCAAGGCGGGATACGCCTCCACTATCGTTGGGAGATCGGGTATGGCTGTCCACCAGGAACCTACCGTCAACCCGGCCAACCAAGAAATTAGACCACCGATATGTCGGACCGTTCCCAATCGAGGCTGTCATCAATCCGGTCACCTATTGCTTAACTCTGCCACGTTCCATGCGGGTACATCCGGTCTTTCACCATTCTCTGTTGGTCCCTGAGCAACTGGCGTGTCCACTCCGCTGAGCTGAACCGCCCCCACCGGAACAACGTGACGGAGACAGTGCCCCCGAGTACGAAGTTGCCAGCATTCGGGACTCCCATTGGGTGAAAGGACGCTTCCAGTACCTGATTGAATGGAAAGGCTACAGACCGGAGGAGTTCACCTGGGAGGATGCGTCTACCGTTCATGCTCCTGCCTTGGTGACCGCCTTTCATGAACAATTCCCATCCCGACCACATCCGGATCGGCAGACCCGGGGGAAGGGCCCTGCGGTGCAGGATAGTGTTGTGATTCCGTGCCAGCCTGTGCTCACAACAGCTGAGTCTGAGGAATCTGAGGGTGAGGTGGAGGAGGCATTTGAAGGGCCATCAGGGGCAGAGGGAGGCTCTGATGAATTACAGGACTCACATTTTGATGCAGAGCCTGGGCCCTCCAGTCGTGTTCCTGATGAAGCTCAGCTGTGTGAGGAGCATAAGTCAGACCCGAAAGACCCACACCTCATGGACTTGCTAATTGACGCCCGCACACGTCGTCAATTAGCGAGAGTAAATCAACAGCAGTCAATGAGGCACCTCCAGAGTAAAAAGAAAAGGCAATGAGAGGCAACGCCTTGGGACTGCTGAATAAAGGGAGGAGGTGTGGGTGGTGCTGGTTGCTGAAGGCAACCGTTTGCAAAGTGGTTCTTGGAATCCTGGTCTGTTTGTCTTGCTTGTGACTTCTCATCTGTTTGCATCGCGTTTCCTTTGGACTTGAGTTTTGCTGTTTGTGTTTTGGACTATTTGACAGGTTTGTCAACCATATTTAAAGAGTTTTGTTTTGTTGTAAAGTCTCCAGCCTATTGCATCAGCAGGGGTTTGGTCCTTGTGCCTTTAACAAGGACGGCAATAGGCTGGGATAGAACACCGCCGCAGACAAAAGAAGCTGTGCCCAGACCCTCTTCAGAAGGGCCAGGACACATTGCAGCATCACAATACTAAGAAAAGCAGAAGAGAAACAGCTGCTTGACATCTTTCTCCGTAATGGCTATCCAAAAAACTTCATATTCTGAAGCACAGCACCCAAACCACAGCACACCACACAGCTGACCACCACATAAAAATTAACCCTACCATACACAAAAGGGGTGTCGGAAATGACAGCCAGAATTCTCCAACCCCTAGGAATAGCAATAGGCCACAAACCCACAGCCACACTCCACCAGGAATTATCCAGAACCAAAGACAAGATACAGAAGGATGAAAGAAACAATGTAATCAACTGTAACCATTGCAACCAATTCTACATGGGACAAACATCACTTCAATTAAAAACCAGGATCCACAAACACCAGCTGGCAGTCAAAAGCCACAATCCCAAATCCTTAATCTCTACCCACACCTACACCAAACAACACCAGTTTGATTGGAGCAACACTAAAATCATCGGCCACACTACCACCTGCCATGCTCGTCAGTTCATCGAAGCCTGCCACTCCACAAGCAATTTGATCAACAGACACATCGACCTACAATCAGCATACAAACCCCTCAGAATCCAAATCAACTGCACAGCCAACCAGAGACAGCCCTGACCTGTAACCAACCCATCCAAGCCCCCACTCCCCCACCAGCAGTTCACCTCCCAATGACCCTGACCTGATGTAACCTCCCCATCACAAGACCCATCACAAGCCTCTCACTTGACACACCAACACCTGAAGCCCTTATAAAAAGAACTCTAACACTGACATCCCCTAAACTCTGCTGAAGATGTTACCTAGCCTGGTAACAAAATGTTTGGAAACCAACCCACAAGCTCGGAGAACGAACCTAGAATAGAATAGAATAGAATAGAATAGAATAGAATAGAATAGAATAGAATAGAATAGAATAGAATCTGGAAGGGACCTTGGAGGTCTTCTAGTCCAGCCCCCCACTCAAGCAGGAGAACCTATACCATCTCAGACAAGTGACTGTCTAGCCTCTACTTAAAAATCTCCATTGATGGAGCGCCCACGATTTCTGGAGGCAAGCTGTTCCACTGGTTAATTGTCCTCACTGTCAGGAAGTTTCTCCAGGTTGCTTCTCTCTTTGATCAGTTTCCAACCATTGTCTCTTGTCCTGCCCTCTGGTGCTTTGGAGAATAATGTGACCCCCTCTTCTTTGTGGCAGCCCCTCAAATACTGGAACACTGCTATCATGTCTCCCCTATTTATTCTTTTCTTTAGACTAGCCAAACCCAAGTCCTGCAGCCATTCTTCATATGTTTTAGTCTCCAGGCCTTTGATCATCTTAGTTGCACTTCTCTTAATTTTTTCCAAACTCTCAACATCTTTTTTGTGATGTGACGAAAATTGGCTGCAGTATTCCAGGTGTGGTCTTACTAGGGTTTTATAAAGCGGTACTAATACTTCATGTGATATTGATTTTATGCCTCTGTTTATACAACCCAGGATTGTATTAGCTTTTTTGGCTGCTGCTGCACACTGCTGGCTCATAGTCAAGTGATCGTCCACTAGGACTCCAAGGTCCCTCTCACAGTTATTTTTTTTAAGCCAGGTCTTGCCTAATCTGTACTTGTACCTTTGATTTTTCCTGCCTAAATGTAAAACTTTGCTTTTCTCCACATTGAAACTTATTTTGTTGGATAGGGCTCATATACGGACAGGGCAAACTAGAAACCACCAGTATTTTTTGAGACATAAGGTTCGGCAAGAACTAATAAAAAGCTGGAATATAGTCAAACGCCAACACTATACAAAGATTCCAGTTTGGTTATCGCCACTTGAGGCAGTCACATATCCCACTCTGTATAGGAAAGATAAGGTTATTATATACAAAGACATCTTGACAGAAGAAGGTCACTTAAAACAAAAACAAGAGTTAAGACAACAAGGAACAGCCTTGGAATGGTGGTCTTATCTCCAGATACAAGCAAGATACATGAAGGATAAGCAAGAGTGGGGTATTAACAGACAAGACACAGGGTTAGATAAAATACTGCTAGGCCCGGAGAAAAAACAAATTAAAAATATTTATAAATACTTGTTGGAATATAAGCTATATGAGGAACAGGTCGAAGAAACAATGGTGACATGGGCAATGGATTTAGGATATAATATAAACATGGATCAATAGCAGCAAGTATGGGAACGCAATAACAAAATCACACTGGCGACATCATATAAAGAAAACCTTTATAAGATGGTTTACAGATGGCATTTGCCTCCGGCCAGATTAGCCAAAATGTATAACGGATACTCACCCATGTGCTGGAAGTGCAAAAAAGAAAAGGGCACATTTTTTCATGTATGGTGGACATGTAGAGAAGCACAGGTGTACTGGCTTATGGTCTGGGAATGTGTAATAGAAATGACTAAGCAAAGCTTCCAATACAAACCTGAGACATTATTATTAGGAATATTAGGAAAAAACGTAAATAAAGGTGACACATATCTAATCATACACGTGATAACGGCGGCAAGGATTCTATTTGCTCAAAAGTGTAAAGCAATGGAAGCACCGAGTGGGGAAGCACTAATAAAGAAAATTATGTATTGCGCAGAATTAGATAAGATAACTAAAAGATTAAAAAATCAGGAAGAAACAGAATTTTATCGAATCTGGAATAAATTCTACAAATGGAGGGAAAAAAGAATGGGGTCAACAGAAAATATATAAGTAGAGGCAGACACTAGGAATGTATAGCTGTATATAGATTTATCATATGTATTTAATGTATAGTATGGACTGACAAGACGGAGATGTATATCAAAGACGATTTACCATGTTCAACGTTTTTAATCTTTTATTTTCTTTTGTATTCAATAAAAATTAAATAAAAAAAAGAAACTTATTTTGTTGGATAGGGCCCATTGTTCAAGTTTGCCAAGATCTTTTTGGATCCTGAGTTTGTCTTCTGGGGTGTTGGATACTCCTGCCAGTTTAGTGTAATCTGCAAATTTGATGAGTTCCCCTTCAATTCCCTCATCTAAGTCATTTATGAAGATATTGAAGAGTACTGGGCCTAAGACGGAACCTTGTGGTACCTCACTGCTTACTTCTCTCCATGTGGATTGCCACTGAGGACTACTCATTGAGTATGGTTTGCCAGCCAGCTACAGATCCATCTGGTGGTGATGTTGTCTATTCCACATTTTTCTAGCTTACCAAGGAGTAGGTTGTGGTCTACTTTATCAAATGCCTTACTGAAAACTAAGTATACGACATCCACAGCATTTCGCTGGTCTACTAGTTTAGTCACTTTATCAAAGAATGAAATAAGATTGGTTTGGCATGATCTGTTTTTAACAAACTCGTGCTGGCTACTAGTTATAACTTTGTTTGCTTCTAGTTCTTTGCAGATCTGTTTTTTTTATTATCTTTTCTAGGATCTTCCCAGTTATTGATGTTAAACTGATTGGTCTGTAGTTTCCTGGGTCCGTTTTTTTCCCTATCTTGAAGATGGGAACCACATCAGCCCTTTTCCAATCCTCAGGTATTTCCCCGGTGCTCCAGGATATTTCAAAGATATGGTGCAGTGGTTCTGAGATAACATCTGCCAGCTCCTTCAGAACTCTGGGATGTAGTTTGTTGGGTCCTGGTGATTTATATTCGTCAAGGTCAGATAGGTGTTCTCTTACCATTTTCCTCCTTATTTTAATTTTTGTTTCTAGTTTGTCTTTTGCAATGGTTTTTTTTTTGGTATGTTGGGCTGTAGTTTCTTTTTGTGTGAAGACTGATGCAAAGAATGAGTTAAGCAGCTCAGCTTTCTCCCGGTTGCCTGTTATTTCCTTGCCATCCTCTCTCTTGTTGTTAATATGTTGGAAGAAACCTTTTAAATTATCCTTGATTTCTGCTGCAAGTCTTTGTTCGTTCTGAGCCTTTGCTTTCCTGACTTCATCTTTGCATGTTCTGGCTGTCTGCTGATAATCGGCCTTAGTTATGTGCCCCTCTTTCCATTTTTTGTATTTGTCCTTTTTGTCTTTCAGTTTGCCAGAGAGATCTTTGTGCAGCCATGCTGGTTTCTTCTTGAATTTCTTGTTTTTCTTTTTCAGTGGTATTGTGCTGGACTGGGCTTTTATGATCGCATTTTTCAGAGTTTCCCATGCTTCTTGGGTTGTTTTCCCCTTTAGGATTTTCATCCATGGAATCTTTCCTACGTTCTCTCTGAGTTTGTTAAAATCGACTCTTTTGAAGTCTAAGACACTGGTTGGATTGTTTACTATTGCTAATATTTCAATTATATTAAATTCCAGTATGACGTGGTCACTTTCACCCAAAGTTCCAGCAACGTCAACTCCCTCTATTACTTCTTCTCTATTAGTAAGAATTAAGTCCAGTATAGCTTTATTTCTAGTTCCCTCCTCCACCTTTTGGATGATAAAGTTGTCAGCTAGGTTGGTTAAGAATCTGTTTGATCTCCCACTCACTGCAGATTTTGTCTCCCAGTAGATATCTGGATACTTGAAGTCTCCCATTACTACTGTGGTATGCTTTCTACATACATTTGTTAACTGGTTGGCAAAGAGTTCATCTATTTCTTCTGATTGGTTGGGTGGCCTGTAATATACACCTATTGCAATGTCACTTTTTTTTCCTTTTATATTGACCCATATACATTCTGGAGGGATTTTATCTTTTTTTTTAAAAAAAATTACAAGTGTTTTATTGATTTTCTATTATTACAAATCATAAATGCTTAGTAAACAAATGTGATGTCCGGGTACATTTGTTACTCAATGTTGCATCTTAACTTCGGTATAAATCTATTCAATGTTACACAATCCAGTGGGTTTTTTTTTATCCCCTCTTCTTCCCCTAATGTTTTCATTTTCTCAACATTAAACACATACAATTCTTACTACTATTAATACATACAAAATTAGATATACACATCCTCTTCATATTTATCTAGTGTTATTCAAATAACAATAGCATCAATTTATAACCTCTTTTCTAACCACTTTATATTTAAATTGTATTTGCAAACAAAGTCTCCTTATTAAATCAATGTCCTGTTTTTCGAACTCTTACTTAAGTTTAATTTCTCATCAGTATTCAAAATACCTTTGTCAGTTATGATTTTCTCAAAGTTAGTTACATTTGTGTAGCCAAAGGTTTCATTTATACAAGCCATCCTAGTGTTTTTATAATTCCCATATCAAAAGAAAGAGTGCTATTCTAATTAGAAATCATATCTTTCTTATTCTAAAAATCTATTTATATCTATGTGTTATCTATTCTTTTGTCCATATTCAAGCAAATATTGGCTCATATAATACCCCATCTGATATGTCAGATCTTATGTTTTTTTAGTCTAACTCTAGCTTTCTTTCTTTGCCAATTAGCTTTCCAGGCCAAAGTAATTAAATCGCCAACAAATTCTTCTTTTGTTTTTGTAAATACTGCTTGGAATGGGAAAAACAACTTAAGTAGGGTATTTTTGAGGGGGAATTCTGCCCAGTTGTATTCATTAAACAACTCCCACTTTCCTTCTCCCTCAATTTCTCTTTTCATTTTTTGTCTCCCAATTTCTGACATTTCCCCTAACAGCTTTATGATCTGTTTTTTAAAATCGTCTTCCTTATCCTCAGGTATATTTTGAAAACCTAAAGAATAAGGTGCCTTTTCCATTTCCATTGTTGTGGTTAACTCTTGCAAATTTTTATTTGTCTGTGCCAAATTATGTTTCCCTTCTTTTATATCTTGTGTCTTTAGATCAATTTCCTCTGGTTCATCTTCTGTTTTCTGACTTGTTTGTTCATTCTTTGTAGTCATTTTCTGGGAACTTTCTAGTTGTGAGTTTAAGTTAGAGATTTGCTCATTTATTTTATCAAAGTTGTTTTTAATCTCCTCATGTTTTCTTCTTGCATCTTCTTTATGTGAAATAATTGTCTCCTGAATTAATTGTAACATAAAATGTATTTCCTTCTGAAAAATGTTTACTTCTTCTTGAGGCATCACTCCACTGGAGGCTAAAACATATAAGGAACAGTTGCTGGAATTGCGTATGTCTACTTTAATGAAGAGAAGGAGCAGTGTTCTAATCTCAGGAGCTGCCACAAAGAAGAGGGAGTCAAGCTATTCTCCAAAGCGCCTGAAGGCAGGACAAGAAGCAATGGATGGAAACTAATCAAGGAGAGAAGCAACCTAGAACTAAGGAGAAACTTCCTGACAGTTAGAACAATTAACCAGCGGAACAACCTGCCTCCAGAAGTGGTGAATGCTCCAACACTGGAAGTTTTTAAGAAGAGACTGGACAGCCATTTGTCCGAAATGGTATAGGTTTTCCTGCCTGAGCAGGGGGTTGGACTAGATGACCTCCAAGGTCCCTTCCAACTTTTTTATTATTATTATTATTATTATTATTATTATTATTATTATTATTATTATTATTATTATTATTATTATTATTATTATTATTATTATTATTCCCTGATAAACCTGGCTGGGGGCTTCAGATGGGAGCATTAAGTATTTCCTACCATATTTGGCTGGATATAAAGGATCCATTTTATTTCCCCCCTCCAGATATTCTATCAGAACTGTTGTGATCCCCGCATACTAATCTTGTCTTATACCACCAATCTTAATGTCCATAAAACAAAGTCTCATCTGGTTCTTCTGGTCTTTATATACAGCCTTTATAATCCAATACGTTCCAGGATATAAGTCCACCACTGAAAGTAATATTTTGTAGTAGTCCTTCTGCTCAGGCATCCAAATATTGTCAATCAGCCAAAATTTACAATCCAAAATATTCAAAGTATTCAAAATGTTCAACCACCCTAAGAGCAATCCAAAAACCTCCCCCAGACAAACGTAGCCAGAAGTCATTTTTTTCTTTCTCTCCAAATAGTTCTTAAGATTAAAAGTCAGAGCTCAGTATATGTTTATAATTCAATAAGGTCAACAGATTTTTTTTAAAACATAGGTTCTCACACTGTAGTAAGTATTCCAAAATATTTTTCTCTGTTGCCAGCTGTTCTCTGTCGAGTTAAAAGTCACCAAACAACAAAGAAAATAGGTTGTTATCTTTTTCTAGGCTTCTTGCCAGGTCTGTATCAGTCATTGCAGCTGTGGTGTTATATTCTAGTCCACCACTAGATGTCATTCAATATCCATTTTCTGACTCTTAAAATAGAAGGTTGATTTCTTATATTTCACCCCAGTATTTTTTCAAAGAGAAAATCTTAACAATTTTCTCAGTTCTCAAATTTGTCAAAACTATAACTTTATATTACTTCCACTTGAGTGTTAAATGTTTCTGTCCCCCATAAAAAAATTTAAAATGCCGCTTCTGTTCCTCTGGAAGGGTGGGGCTGCATCCCCTTTCTTCTCACGTTCAGAGGTTTTTAGCTTCTTGGGAGCCTTTTCCAGGAAATCCAGTTGTAAAATAGTAAAGAAAGGGTCAATATTCTCACCCAGTTGGAAGCACAAGCAATAGAACATAGTCAAACTAGAGTCTTGGACTTTGAGAGAGCTAATTTCAATAAACTTAGAGAGGGCTTGGGAAGGATTCCATGGATGAGAATCCTCAAGGGGAAAACAACTCAAGAAGCTTGGGAAATTTTGAAAAGTGAGATAATAAAAGCCCAGTCCAGCACAATACCAACAAAGAGGAAAAATAACAGCTCTCAAAAGAAACCAGCATGGCTGCATAAAGAACTCTCTGATCAATTGAAAGATAAAAAGGACAAGTATAGAAAGTGGAAAGAGGGGCACATAACTAAGTCAGAATATCAGCAAATAGCCCAAGCCTGCAAAGATGAAGTGAGGAAAGCTAAGGCTCAAAATGAACTCAGGCTTGCAACCAAAGTCAAAAATAACAAAAAAAGCTTCTTTCAACATGTAAAAAACAAGAAAAAAGTTAAGGAAATGATTGGTCCATTAGTGGGGGAAAGTGGCAAGAAGGTGACAAGCAACAGGGAGAAAGCAGAACTATTTAACACATTTTTTGCATCTGTCTTTACACAAAGGGAAAAAACAGACCAACCTACCAAAAATAGTGCCATAAAAAACAGAATAGAAACGCACGTTAAGATAAGCAAGAAAATGGTAAGTGAGCACCTGTCCAGCCTAGACGAGTTCAAATCACCAGAAGCAGATGGATTACACCCCAGGGTTCTCAAGGAACTGGCAGATGTGATCTCAGAACCACTGAACTATATTTTTCAAAGATCCTGGAGCACTGGGGAACTACCGGAGGACTGGAAAAGAGCTGATGTAGTTCCCATCTTCAAAAAGGAAAAAAAATGGACCCAGGAAATTACAGACCTATCAGCCTGACCTCAATACCTGGGAAGATTCTAGAAAAGATAATCAAACAACGAATCAGCAAACCCCTAGAGGCAAACAAAGTCATTACTAAAAGCCAACATGGGTTTGTCAAAAAGAGATCATGCCAGACAAATCTTATTGCATTCTTTAACCAAGTGACAAAATTAGTGGACCAGAGGAATGCTGTGGATATAATTTACTTGGACTTCAGTAAGGCATTTGATAAAGTAGATCACAACCTACTACTTGATAAGATAGAAAAATGTGGGTTAGACAGCATCACAACCAGATGGATCTGTAGCTGGCTGACTGGCCGTACTCAGCGTGTGGTCCTCAATGGAACCACATCTACATGGAGGGAAGTGTGTAGTGGGGTGCTCCAGGACTCTGTTCTGGGCCCAGTGCTCTTCAACATCTTCATCAACGATTTGGACGAGGGGATAGATGGGAAAATCATCAAATTTGCAGATGACACCAAGCTGGCAGGAATAGCCAACACTCCAGAAGACAGGCTTAGGATACAGGAGGATCTGGACAGACTTGAACACTGGGCACTATCTAACAAAATGAAATTCAATGGTGAAAAAAGTAAGGTTCTACATTTAGTCAAGAAAAACCAAATGTACAGGTATAGTATAGGGGGTACCTTGCTCAATAGTAGTAACTGTGGGAGGGACCTTGGAGTCCTAGTGGACAATCACTTAAATATGAGCCAGCAGTGTGCTGCAGCTGCCAAAAAGGCCAACACAGTGCTGGGCTGCATTAAGAGAGGGATAGAATCAGGATCACGTGAAGTATTAATACCTAGCAACCTAGAACTAAGGAGAAACTTCCTGACAGTTAGAACAATTAACTAGTGGAACAACCTGCCTCCAGAAGTGGTGAATGCTCCAACACTGGAAGTTTTTAAGAAGAGACTGGACAGCCATTTGTCTGAAATGGTATAGGACAGGGGTAGGCAACCCAAAACACTTAAAGAGCCACTTGGACCCGTTTCCCACCAAAAACAAAACACTGGGAGCCGCAAAACCATTTTGATATCTAAAATGAAGATAACACTGCATATATCATTTTTTACCTTTATTATAGGTGTGTGTTTGTTTGTGTCTGTGTGTTTGTGTGTGTGTGTGTGTATGTATGTGTGTGTGTGTGTGTATATATATATGTATATGTATGTATGTATATATATATATATACATACACACACACACACACACACACACACACACAGGTAAAAAAAGGATATATGCAGTGTTATCTTCATTTTAGATGTCAAAAGGGTCTCTCTCTCTCTCTCTCTCCCTCTCTATCTGCCCTTGGTCTGCCACTCCTCTTCCCCGCTCTCTTTCTTTCTCTCTCTCTCTTTCCTCTCTCTCTTTCCTCTCTCTCTCTCTCTCTCTCTCCCTCTCTCTCTTTCTCTCTCTCTCTCTCTCTCCCCCCCCTCTCCTATCTGCTGCTCACCTGACAAGCTTCAGGCTGTTGTCCAACAAGATCAGGGGTAGTCAACCTCGTCTCTTTTATGACTCATGGACTTCAACTCCCAGAATTCCTGAGTCAGCCTAGCTGGGCTAGCTAGCTCTCTCCTGCCCTTCCTGCTTCCTGCAGAGACGCAGCAAAGGGAAGAGCTCCACCCAGTAAGCTTTTCAGCTCCTCGGAGAACACTGTGAGTGCACTCTCTTTTTATATATATATACACACACACACACACACACACACACAAAAACACAGAGAGAGAGAGAGAGAGAGAGAGAGAGAGAGAGAGAGAGAGAGAAGCAGGGAAGCGCAATTCCTCTCTCTGTCTCTGTCTCTCTCTGCAAAGGCAGAGGAGGCTGGGAGCCGCAGGGGAAGGCTCAAAGAGCCGCATGCGGCTCCGGAGCCACAGGTTGCTGACCTGTGGTATAGGATTTCCTGCCTGAGCAGGTGGTTGGACTAGATGACCTCCAAGGTCCCTTCCAACTTTATTATTATTATTATTATCGATCATCGCACAGTCAGCCAGATGTTCAGACTGGATTTGGCATTTTGTCTACCTATCGAGTCCTTACCCAGGACCTGGGATAGGCAGATGTGGATGTTTGATGGTATTACAGATATCGTCGCAGGATGGAAGCAGTTCCTAATAAGGCCGCCTTTTGCAATTGACTAATAGCGAATTTGTCAATGCCAATTGTGTTCAAGTGGTGCTCCAGTTGTTTTGGGATTGCACCCAAGGAGCCTATGACTATTGGTACTACCCTTGCTTGCTTTTGCCACAGTCTTTCTATTTCTATTTGTAGGTCTTTGTATTTTGTTATCTTCTCCAGTTCTTTCTCTTCTATTCTGCTGTCTCCAGGCACTGCCACGTCCACTATCCAGACTTTTTTGTCTTTCTTATCGACAATTGTTAAGTCTGGGGTGTTATGTTGCAGGTGCTTGTCTGTTTGAATTCTGAAGTCCCAGAGCAGTTTAATTTTATCATTTTCTATGACTTTCTCTATTTTATGATCCCACCAATTTTTGCTTACAGGCAAATGATATTTTTTGCAGATCTTCCAATGCACCATTGTTGCTACTTTGTCATGCCGCTGCTTGTAATCAGTTTGTGCAATCTTCTTGCAACAGCTTACCAAGTGGTCCACTGTTTCTTCAGCTTCTTTGCATAGGCGGCACTTACTGTCTGTTGCTGTCTTCTCAATTTTGACTTTGTATGCATTTGTCCTTAAGGCTTGGTCTTGTGCAGCCAAAATTAGTCCCTCGGTCTCTTTCTTCAATTTTCCTGCTCTTAGCCATTGCCAGGTTTTATTATTATCTGCTTTGCCAGCTATTTTTTTCATGTATTGGCCATGTAGTGCTTTGTCTTCCCATGCCTCTATTCTGTTCTTCATTTGGTCTTTCTTGTAGGCCAGTTTGGTCTCTCCAGTAGTTAGTAAGCCTTCCTGATATACTAATTTCAGTGCATCTTCATCATTGTTCTTCAGATATTCTTCCAAAGCCATTTTTTCTTCTTCAACCATCTGATGTACTTGTAGCATTCCACGCCCACCTATTTGCTTTGGTAGATAAAGTCTATCAATGTCACTGCGTGGATGAAGGGCATGATTCATTGACATTATTTTTCTGGTCTGTCTATCCATTGCTTTTAGTTCTGCTTGAGTCCAGTCCACTATTCCAGCTGTGTACCTAATGACTGGGATTGCCCAGGTGTTGATTGCCTTTATGGTATTTCCTCCATTGAGTTTGGATTTTAAGATCTTCTTCACTCTCTTGATGTATTCACCTCTACTCTTTTTCTTGACTCCAGTGTGCTTGATGTTGTCAGCTTGAAGGATACCCAAGTATTTGTAGTACTCTTCCTCATCCAGACTCTTAATGTTATTTTCGTGGGGCATCTTGATTCCTTCCGTTTTCATAATTTTTCCTTGTTTGATAGTAAGTGTGGCACATTTGTCCAAGCCAAACTCCATTACAATATCTTGGCTATATATACGGACAGTGTTGAGCAGCGATTCTATTTCAGATGATGTTTTTCCATACAGCTTCAGATCATCCATATAAAGGAGGTGGGATAGTCTGGCAGATGTTTTTGATGTTTGATAGCCATGTCCTGAGTTATTCAGTATTGTTGACAGAGGAAACAGTGCAATGACAAATAGTAATGGTGATAATGAATCTCCTTGAAATATTCCTCTCTTGATATTAACCTCTCCCAGTCTCTCACCATTGATCTGCAACTGTGTCTTCCATTGTGCCATCGACCTTTGCACAAATTTTCTGATGTTTCTACTGACTCCTGTTATTTCCTGGCACTTGATTATCCAGTCATGTGGCAGAGAGTCAAATGCCTTTTTGTAGTCAATCCATGCCACATTCAGGTTGGTCTTCCTTCTCTTGCAGTTTTCCAAGATCATTTTGTCTATTAGGAGTTGATCTTTTGTTCCTCTGCTATTGGGGCGGTTTCCTTTCTGCTCAGGTGGAAAGAGATTGTTTTCAACTAGATGCTGTTGCACTGCATCAGCTACCACACCAGTTAGTAATTTGAAAGTTGTTGGTAAGCAGGTAATTGGCCTGTAGTTACCTGGTGTTGCCCCTTTTGCTGGATTTTTCATTATTAGGTAGGTTTTCCCAGTTGTTAGCCACTTTTCAATTTCTCCTCCTTGTAGTATATTGTTGAACTGTTTGGCAATGAGTGGGTGTATAACAGTTAGATGTTTCAACCAAAACCCATGCAGTTCATCTTCACCTGGTGCTGACTAATTTTTTATTTTCTTTGCTCTTTTTTCTACCATTTTTGTTGTTATTACTAGTTCTTTCATTTCAACTTCTGTTTTATTTGCATCCACCTCTTTTAACCAAGCCACATCCTTGTTGTATTTCTTTGGGTTATCCCATATCTGCTTCCAGAACTGCACTGTTTCTTCCTTTTCAGGTACTGACTGATTCCTTGCAGTTTCTCCATTGATGGATTGGTAGAAATGTTTCTGATTGGATTGAAATTGGAGGTTCTGCCTATAGTTTGCAATATTATTATGGATCATCGCACAGTGAGCCGGATGTTCAGACTGGATTTGGCATTTTGTCTACCTATCGAGTCCTTACCCAGGACCTGGGATAGGCAGATGTGGATGTTTGATGGTATTACAGGTATCGTCGCAGGATGGAAGCAGTTCCTAGCAAGGCCGCCTTTTGCAATTGACTAATAGCGAATTTGTCAATGCCAATGGTGTTCAAATGGTGCTCCAGTTGTTTTGGGATTGCACCCAAGGAGCCTATGACTATTGGTACTACCCTTGCTTGCTTTTGCCACAGTCTTTCTATTTCTATTTGTAGGTCTTTGTATTTTGTTATCTTCTCCAGCTCTTTCTCTTCTATTCTGCTGTCTCCAGGCACTGCCACATCCACTATCCAGACTTTTTTGTCTTTCTTATCGACAATTGTTAAGTCTGGGGTGTTATGTTGCAGGTGCTTGTCTGTTTGAATTCTGAAGTCCCAGAGCAGTTTAATTTTATCATTTTCTATGACTTTCTCTATTTTATGATCCCACCAGTTTTTGCTTACAGGCAAATGATATTTTTTGCAGATCTTCCAATGCACCATTGTTGCTACTTTGTCATGCCGCTGCTTGTAGTCAGTCTGTGCAATCTTCTTGCAGCAGCTTACCAAGTGGTCCACTGTTTCTTCAGCTTCTTTGCATAGGCGGCACTTACTGTCTGTTGCTGTCTTCTCAATTTTGACTTTATATGCATTTGTCCTTAAGGCTTGGTCTTGTGCAGCCAGAATTAGTCCCTCGGTCTCTTTCTTCAATTTTCCTGCTCTTAGCCATTGCCAGGTCTTGTTATTATCTGTTTTCCCAGCTATTTTTTTAATGTATTGGCCATGTAGTGCTTTGTTTTCCCATGCCTCTATTCTGTTCTTCATTTGGTCTTTCTTGTAGGCCAGTTTGGTCTCTCCAGTAGTCAGTAAGCCTTCCTGATATACTAATTTCAGTGCATCTTCATCATTGTTCTTCAGATATTCTTCCAAAGCCATTTTTTCTTCTTCAACCATCTGATGTACTTGTAGCATTCCACGCCCACTTATTTGCCTTGGTAGATAAAGTCGGTCAATGTCACTGCGTGGATGAAGGGCGTGATTCATTGTCATTATTTTTCTGGTCTTCCTATCCATTGCTTTTAGTTCTGCTTGAGTCCAGTCCACTATTCCAGCTGTGTACCTAATGACTGGGATTGCCCAGGTGTTGATTGCCTTTATGGTATTTCCTCCATTGAGTTTGGACTTTAAGATCTTCTTCACTCTCTTGATGTATTCACCTCTAACCTTTTTCTTGACTTCAGTGTGCTTGATGTTGTCAGCTTGAAGGATACCCAAGTATTTGTAGTAATCTTCCTCATCCAGACTCTTAATGTTATTTTCGTGGGGCATCTTGATTCCTTCAGTTTTCACTATTTTTCCTTGTTTGATAGTAAGTGTGGCACATTTGTCCAAGCCAAACTCCATTACAATATCTTGGCTATATATACGGACAGTGTTGAGCAGCGATTCTATTTCAGATGATGTTTTTCCATACAGTTTCAGATCATCCATGTAAAGGAGATGGGATAGTCTGGCAGATGTTTTTGATGTTTGATAGCCATGTCCTGAGTTATTCAGTATTGTTGACAGAGGAAACAGTGCAATGACAAATAGTAATGGTGATAATGAATCTCCTTGAAATATTCCTCTCTTGATATTAACCTCTCCCAGTCTCTCACCATTGATCTGCAACTGTGTCTTCCATTGTGCCATCGACCTTTGCACAAATTTTCTGATGTTTCTACTGACTCCTGTTATTTCCTGGCACTTGATTATCCAGTCATGTGGCAGAGAGTCAAATGCCTTTTTGTAGTCAATCCATGCCACATTCAGGTTGGTCTTCCTTCTCTTGCAGTTTTCCAAGATCATTTTGTCTATTAGGAGTTGATCTTTTGTTCCTCTGCTATTGGGGCGGTTTCCTTTCTGCTCAGGTGGAAAGAGATTGTTTTTGACTAGATGCTGTTGTACTGCATCAGCTACCACACCAGTTAGTAATTTGAAAGTTGTTGGTAAGCAAGTAATTGGCCTGTAGTTGCCTGGTATTGCCCCTTTTGCTGGATTTTTCATTATTAGGTAGGTTTTCCCAGTTGTTAGCCACTTTTCAATTTCTCCTCCTTGTAGTATATTGTTGAACTGTTTGGCAATGAGTGGGTGTATAACAGTTAGATGTTTCAACCAAAACCCATGCAGTTCATCTTCACCTGGTGCTGACCAATTTTTGATTTTCTTTGCTCTTTTTTCTACCATTTTTGTTGTTATTACTAGTTCTTTCATTTCAACTTCTGTTTTATTTGCATCCACCTCTTTTAACCAAGCCGCATCCTTGTTGTATTTCTTTGGGTTATCCCATATCTGCTTCCAGAACTGCACTGTTTCTTCCTTGTCAGGTACTGAGTGATTCATTGCAGTTTCTCCATTGATGGATTGGTAGAAATGTTTCTGATTGGATTGAAATTGGAGGTTCTGCCTATAGTTTGCAATTCGAGCTTCATATCTACTGATTTTCCTGGCTATAGCTGTTATTTGTTGCTTTATTATTTCCAGTGCTTCCTTGATCTTCCTTGTTTCTAAGTGGTATTTCTTGATTAGGTATTCTTTGGTCTTCTTGTTCTTCAGCTTCTTTTCTTTCATCTGTTCTAGCTTGCTTGCATGTGATCTTAACTTGCTGATCTTATTTTCTAGTCTAACCTTCCATTTTTCTGGTGCACTGTTTGTTTGTTTTTCTTCTTTGTTGATTTTGCATCCCAGGTATTCAGTTATAACTGTAGCTGTGCTGTACATTAGTTGGTTTGTTTCTTGCAGTGAATTGGTGCCTATACTTGCTATTGCAGTATTTGCATCTTTTAATGCTTGTGCTAGCTGTTTCTTTGAAACAAGCTTCAATGCAGACAGCCTTATTCTGTTGTTTTTGTGCTGTTCTAGATGCTCAGTTATTCTTTGTTTCAATTCTTTTATTTCTTTAGTTAGAGGGTTTTGTTCTTCCTGAGGAAGAGGTGCCTGGTTTCCAAATGAGAACAGTTGTATAGCTCTACTGGATTCTTTCACTGCCAACTCCCCCTGGTTTGCCTCTACATTCTGAATTACTTCTGGTAAGGCTTTGATTTCTTTGCCCTGGGTAAACCTTTGCAGTTCGTCCAATTCTGTTTCTGTGAATACTTTATTTCGTATTATAAATCGGTGTTGATCTGCTAGTCTCTGTTCTGTTATTTCTGATTCTGGATGTTGTTCTTTCCAGAACTGGTGCATTCGTTTTAGATATCCTCTTCTTGTTGGACTTGATCTGTAGTAACAGATCATTATTTCTTTGTTTTCCATCACTGTGTATCTGCGACGGGTAAACACCTTTTCTTCCAGTAGTTCTGCAGCTGCTGGTCCTGGTTGCTCAGCCAACAGTCCTGAGTCCTGTAACCCAGTTTTCACCAGATATCCAGGAATTCCAATATCTAGTGCGGACCTTGTTAACCCGGGCGACATCCGAGCCGGTATGGCATTCTGCAATTTACGTCTCACCATATTTTTTATGGGAGAGACACTCTTTGTCTGACTCCTCTGATGAGACCTGTCCAGTATGGTTGAACCTCTGGCATAGCTCTCATCTTCCTCAGAGTACACAAGCCCCACAACCACGTCAAGGTAGTGCCTCACTGGGGGTTTGCAATATTATTATTATTATTATTATTATTATTATTATTATTATTATTATTATTATTGATCATCACACAGTCAGCCAGATGTTCAGACTGGATTTGGCATTTTGTCTACCTATCGAGTCCTTACCCAGGACCTGGGATAGGCAGATGTGGATGTTTGGTGGTATTACAGATATCGTCGCAGGATGGAAGCAGTTCCTAGTAAGGCCGCCTTTTGCAATTGACTAATAGCGAATTTGTCATTGCCAATGGTGTTCAAGTGGTGCTCCAGTTGTTTTGGGATTGCACCCAAGGAGCCTATTACTATTGGTACTACCCTTGCTTGCTTTTGCCACAGTCTTTCTATTTCTATTTGTAGGTCTTTGTATTTTGTTATCTTCTCCAGCTCTTTCTGTTCTATTCTGCTGTCTCCAGGCACTGCCACGTCCACTATCCAAACTTTTTTGTCTTTCTTATCAACAATTGTTAAGTCTGGGGTGTTATGTTGCAGGTGCTTGTCTGTTTGAATTCTGAAGTCCCAGAGCAGTTTAATCTTACCATTTTCTATGACTTTCACTATTATTATTATTATTGTTATTATTTGTATTTGTATTTGTGTTTAATTTTATTTATATGCCGCCCAATCCCAAAGGACTCAGGGCGGCGTACAGAGTTAAAACAATCATAAAACAATAAAATAATACAGTCATACCGCGAGTCCGATCATATCCCACCCCCCCCCCCGGGGACATCAGCCCCAGGCCTGCCGGAACAGGAGAGTTTTAACGGCTTTCTTAAAGGCCGGCAGGGTGGGAGTAGTTCGAACCTCAGGGGGAAGTTGATTCCACCAGGTCGGAGCCATTCAGTAAGCCATTATTATTATTATTATTATTATTATTATTATTATTATTATTATTATTATTGTTGTTGTTGTTGTTGTTGTTCCAAACACGCTGTTTACGATCTGCTAATTAGTGCTTTCTTCAGTTGTCAGTAGCTGGGCGCTGGCCACAGGAGTGCAGCCAGTCTTTCCCCTGCCGGTTTTGAGGGCTTTCCTCAGATCAAACGGATCTACCACTGTCTCTCCATGATCAATGAGGCACCCCTCCTTCTTCATCACCTCTCCAGGATGATTTTAGGCCCTTTTAGGGCCCCCTGCAGGGCTAAATCGGGAGCAGAAAGCAGAGCCCTGCATTCCTTCATCCGTGTAGGTACGATGTCAAACTGGAAGTCAGGGATTTTATCTTTGATCATGTGCATTTCTGTAGATATGTAGTGTTCACTTACATATAGTGCAACTCCCCCTCCTCTTTTTGAGATCTATTTCTTTTGTACAATTTGTATCCATCCATCTGTACATTCCAGTCGTGGGTTTCGTCCCACTAGGTTTCTGTAATGCCAACTATGTCATACCTACCCTCATGTACTATTGCTTCTAGTTCACCCTGTTTGTTCCCCAAGCTTTGAGCATTCGTATATAAGCATTTAAGATCTTTTTGCCTGTCCGTGGGTATGTTTTCGGCATCTCCTGATTGTTGTTGGAGTTTTTCTTTTTTTCTCATCACTCCAAATCTCATTGTTTGATTTGTTTTCTTGGGATTTATGATTGGCTTTGGGTTCTAGAGATTCTAAAGATTGGTCACCCTTCCCCCTCAATTTTAGTTTAAAGACCTCCTGATGAGTTGGGCCAGTCTTTTTCCAAGTACATTTTTCCCTGTTTTCGTGAGGTGCAGCCCATCCCTTGCCAAGAGTCCTTCGCGTAGGAAATGCAGTCCATGGTCCAGGAAACCAAAGTTTTCTTGGCAACACCAACCCTTTAGCCAATTGTTTATTTCTAGAATTCTTTTTCCCCTCACGCTTTCATTGGGAGTACTGATGAGAACACTACTTGTGCTCCTAGCTTCTTGACTTTATTGCCTAGTTGCTTATAATCTCTCACTATTGTACTCAGGTTCTTTGTTGTGTCATTCGTCCCAGTGTGGAGGAGGAGGAAAGGGTAGTAATCTGTAGGCCTAATTATTTTGGTTAGGTTCTCAGCCACATCTTTGACTTTTGCTCCAGGGAGACAACATACCTCCCTGGATTGTATGTCCGGTCTGCAGATGGATGATTCTGTTCCTTTGAGGATAGAATCTCCTATTACCAACAGTCACCTTTCTTTTTGGGGGGCTGCAGTCTGGGGTGTTTTTCTGTTTATCTCAGTTGTGTTTGTTGATGTGACTTTGTTACAGATATTTGAAGTGGCTTTTTAAGGGATATTTGAAGTTGTTTCTTTGCTAGGTGTCTGCATGTTTTCTTTGAGGGGGTGTTTGTGGGTCTGCGTGTTTCCATTTAAGGGGAGAAATCGATTGTTCAGTTTTAATGGGGCTACTTCTGGTTGGGTTGGATTGGGCAGAAGGGGTTTGTTAGTAGTATGCTGCTTCTTTGTTTGAGTATTGTGTTTCCTTCTATGTGTGACATAACTCCATTTGTCTTCCTCCAAGGGTTTATCAGTAGGGTCAAATCCTCTGGGTGTTATTTGTTTGTTATTTGGTTCGGTTTGGGTAGAGCTTTCTTTTGTACGTTGGGGTTTGGCTAGAGTTGCCTCTAAGTCCCTTACTTTTTCTTCCAGTAGTTTACATACTTTACATTTAATGCATGTATAATTTGGGTGTTCTTTGGGCATAAGCACATACATGGAACATGGATTGCATACCACAATAGTATCAGTCACCTGTTCCATGAGTTTGTTGTTTGAAAATCTCTCTTTTTGGTTGGTGCATGTGCTTTGCTGTTAGCCTTGTTTCTAGGTTCTCTGTTCTAGGTAATTATGCCTATTTTTTTCTATCTTTTTTTCTACCTGTTTGTGCTTGTTTTTTTGCCTTGTTATTTAGGTATAGGTATGTGGCAGTATGCCCTTTGGTTTTAAAGGAAAAAAATCAGTTTATATAGAAGTAAAAAGTTAATGTTAGGATAGGGCTATTTAATGAAGGGAAGGGCTGCTTTATCATTAGCATAGTAATTATGCCGCACCCCGTGCTATTGAATGACTTCACCCAGCGGTTTCATGTAGATGTTAAAGAGGACTGAGACATCTAAGATGTCCATATACTACTAAAACTCTTGTGTATTTTTGTCTGTTTGTAACCTTCATTTGAGCCAAACTACATCATATGGCAACAATTTATGAACCAAGGTACAAATGGGCTAAGTTACAGAATGCATGGACCCATTATTGCTGTGGGAATTAAATTAGGGGAAGTTTTGGCTGCTTCAACACCAATGTGCTATCACAGTCATTTATAGTCACATGATCATCATTTCCAATGCTGCCTGACAGCTTCCCACAAGTCAATGGAGAAGCTGGCAGAAAAAGTCACTAGTTGCTTGAGTATTGTTGAGTCCTCGAGTCAATGGCGAAAGAAGAGCACACATTCTGTTAATTCCAACAGCCTTTATTCTCAGTAGTTCTCTCTCCAACACAACTCTGAGGCTCGCAGGCCTCTCTGTCTCCTTTAATAGAATCCCAGGGCAAAAAGGTAACAATCTGGTGTGCTTCCGCACCTCGCGCATGCGCGCAAGGCCGGCGCCACTCAGTCTGGTCCCGGGCAGCTTGCAACAGCCCGGGACCATTGCAACGTCCCGAGCCTGCCTTTGCAGGCTCAGGACACAACACCCCTTCCCCCCCGGATGAGACTTATTAAACTATATAGGTAGTTATACGCAACCTCAAAAAGAGCATGGTGTGCCAACCCATGGAACCTGCACATCTGTTGCAGCTACTCACTAGCCACACTACAGCATGGTACCAGGCTATTGTTTTGGAATTAAGTGCCCAACACCCGCACTTCCAAGTTCCCCCAACAACAGCTCTTCACCTCCCTTGCTTTGACAGCAAAGTTACAAAATCTTCAAGGTATTTGGGAGATCTTTTTACTCTCTGTGACCTCCTCAGGTTCTGAGAACTCCCTAATTCCTCTTGTGCAGAGATTGGAGTGGAGTTGCCCCCTCTTTTAAACCCTGGTGGCCCCCGTGCACTGGGTCCTGTTGCCTGGTCTGCTTGCTTGCCCACCAGGCTCGTCATACCAGGACTTTGCTCCCCACTGTACCTGGTTGACCTGCCTAACTGCAGGCTCTCGGGCCCCTCTAAGTGCCCGCCAGTATTTGGCATTTCTGTAGTACTCTCCAAGTCCAAAATGGACCTATCAAGGGAACGCGTCCCTTCACTCCCAAGCCCCATAATGGGATTGTCTGGGGTTTCTGCAGTGCCCCAATACTCGGTTGCCCCCCATTCTATGCTGGAGGTACCAGAATCAGGATTTGCCTCTCTGACTACCTCCCTGTGTGTAGACTTCCTTTTGGAAGCAGTAGCAGTACTGGGCCAGCTTATTTGTTTGTGTGCCAGTTCTCTTGTATTGTTTGGGTTGTTTGGATGCTCCTGGTTATTCTCCCAGCTTGGAGTCCTGTATTGGGGTTGTGAATGATGAGTATGCCCCCTGGGTGACTCCCTGGCTGGAGTAAGCACTGGTGTCTGTATTGTTCCTTGTTCCCCTGAATTCCTGTTAGGGACACTTGCGGAACCTTGGAACAGGCCTTCTTCAGCCTCTCAATTTGGCCCTGGTTGCTGCCAACACCCTTCCCTTTGCCCACAGTGGTCCCCCTCCCCCCTTGGAGAAAATCCAGGAGTTGCATAAGATGAGTCCAGTCTCATACACAGCTGATCGATATGCAGCCGAAGGACACGACCGTCGTCCAGGGAAACCTCGTAGGACAATGGACCAGTGACCTTGCATACTACCGCCGGAACCCACAGGTAACCGGGCCCATAGTTCCGGGTCCATACTGGGGCACCCACTTGCAGACACCGTGGTGCCCTGGGTTGGGTGACCCTAGGAGCCAGTCTGTCCGGATGCAACCTGTCAAGTTTGGTGATCAGTTTGCGCCCCCAGCGAAGTTCAGCTGGGCTCTTCCCAGTGGAAGTGAAAGGTGTGGTGCGGTAAGCAAGAAGAAAGTCTGCCAACCTGTGGTGCCAGTCCCCGTAGGCCAGTTTCTTTAAAGCATCCTTGGTGATGCAAACCATCCGCTCAGCCATACCGTTGGTGGAAGGGTGGAATGGGGCCGAAGTTGCATGACGAATCATGTTGGCCTGCAAGAAAGCCTGAAACTCGAAAGAAGTGAATTGAGGACCATTGTCAGAAACCAGAACATCTGGAAGGCCATGTGCAGCAAAAATCCCTCTCAGTACTTGAATGGTCTTGGCAGCAGTGGTGGAAGAGACAGGAACAACCTCAAGCCACTTTGAATGGCTGTCAACAAGGACCAAGAAGAATTGTCCCTGAAAGGGCCCAGCGTAATCTACATGCACCCTAGACCAAGGTGACTGTGTCTCCTCCCATCTATGCACAGGAGCCTGAGGCATTTCAGGGCGTGAACGCTGGCACAAGTGGCATCCATGCACTTGGGCCTCTATTTCCCTGTCTAATCCTGGCTACCATAAATGGCTACATGCAAGTGCTTTCATCCTGACAATGCCAGGATGACCCTCATGGAGGGAAGCTAAGACTCTAGGTCTCAATGAGGTAGGAATAACTACTCTGCTGCCCCACAACAGGCAACCCTGGAAAGTGGATAACTCATGCTTCTTGAGCCAGAAACTCTGGAACTCAGTACCTGGACAACTCTCAGGCCATCCAGACAAAACCCATGACAGCACACGAGTGAGTGTGAGATCCGTGGCTGATTCAGCAGCCACATCCCTGGCATTCAAGGGAGACTCAGGCAATGCCTGAATGGAAAGAATGTTGATGGCAGGGGCAGGGTCAGCCTCTACCTTTTGTAAAGGTAATCTACTTAGGCCATCAGCGTGGCCCATTTCCTTGCCAGGTTTGTGAACCAATGAAAAATCATAGGCTGACAAAAAGATAGACCATCTCAGCGTTCTAGGGGAGATGATATGGGGAGTTTGTTTGTTTGTGGTAAACAACCCCAACAGAGGCTTATGGTCAGTATAGACTGTGAAATGTCTGCCATATAGAAAATCATGGAATTTTTTAATTCCAGCGACAAAGGCCAAGGCTTCTCTATCTATCTGGGCGTAGTTTCGCTCAGCAGAGGACAAGCTTCTGGAGTAATATGCAACAGGAACCTGAGTTCCATCAGCTCTTAAGTGGCTAAGTACAGCCCCCACCCCATAAGGGGAAGCATCACAAGCGATGCACACAGGAAGAGTTTCATTAAAATGTGCAAGCACATCATTTGATGTAAGTAAGGCCTTGACCTCATTGAAACTTTTTTGATGTGTTTGGGACCACTGCCACACTGCCTGCTTGTCTAAAAGTCTATGAAGTGGCTCTGCTACATTGGCTTTGTTAGGTATGAAAGCATTGTAAAAATTCAAGAGGCCCAGGAAAGCTTGTAACTCAGCTTTAGACTTAGGCCTAGGAGCTTGCAGTATGGCCTTCAATTTAGACTCAGCAGGGTGAATACCCCTGGCATCTATTCTGAATCCCAGGAAATCTGTAGAAGACACTCCAATTTTGCATTTGTCTTTTTTAAGCTTTAGGCCTGTTTTTCTGAAACGCAGCAGAACAGCCCTCAATCTCTCAGCTAAATTCTGAGTGGATTCTCCTGCAATAAGGACATCATCAAAATAGGGGCAAACCCCTGGTATACCTCTCAGAGTGTTTTCCATTACACTTTGGAAGATTCCAGGAGCTACATTTACTCCAAATTGTAGTCTCTTGACTTTGAATGCCCCCCTATGAGTTACAATAGTCTGTGCTTCAGCAGCAGCTTCGTCAACAGGTAACTGTTGATAAGCCTGTGCCAAATCTAGCTTTGCAAAAACACGCCCCACTTTGAGGGAAGCCAAAATATGGCTGACTACAGGTACAGGATATGCATGCTGTTGCAATGCCTTATTTAGTGTGTATTTGTAGTCTGCACAGATGCGAATGTCCCCATTAGCCTTGAGAGGCGTAACTATGGGGGTTTCCCATGGACTTGAGTCAACAGGTTCTAAAACACCTTGCTGGATCAATTTGTCCAATTCAGCATCAATTTTCCCTTTTAAAGCAAAGGGTACTCTCCTTGCTTTCACCCTAATGGGAGTGACAGTGGGGTCCAGTTTCAAAGAAACTGGGGGGCCTTTGTAAGCTCCCAGCTGGGGGCTGAAGACATCTGCAAACTCTTTGCAGACTTCCTGTAGGCCTAGCATTTGCAAATTATGTAGCCCTGTAACTTGGATTCCCAAGGCCTCAAACCAATCGAGTCCAATGAGACTCGTTCGTTCACCCCCAACTACCAATACATCTAATGGACCTTCAAAATCCTTGTATTGTACTGTAAGGGTGGCCTCCCCCTTTACACACACCTTGGAATTTTGGAAGTCTGTTAAGACTATATTGGATGGCCTAAGCTTGGCCTGGAACCCACTGCTAGAGCAAATCTTTCTGAAAGTGTGGATAGAAATGATTGAAAGGGCAGACCCAGTGTCCAGCTCCATAACCAATGGAACTCCTTGCAACCTCACCTTAAGTGACAGTTTCTTTTTAAGTGGCCTGTGTGTGCCTGTTCTATAGATGCTTCTACGTGATGCACAGAAACCCACCCTCTTTTGGCTGGGGACCCTGGTACCTTTCAGGCGCAATTCTTCTCGGGGTTGTACCTTCTGATGGCCCAGACACACAGCTGCTATGTGGCCTTGCTTGCCACATGCTCTACAGATTGCAGAACGGAACCTGCAGTCGGTCCTCTTGTGGCAACCTCCACACCTGAAGCACTTGGGCACAGCTGAAGACTTTTCTTTGCCTTCCTTCTGCTTCCTTTCTCTGGATGGGTAGAGATGATCCACCTCATCTTCAGGATCTTCCTCCGAGCTCTCCTGGACTCCCTCATGGTGCACGGAAACTGCTTCTGGGTTGTTCCTGATAGGCCTCATATTCTTGACCACCCCACCTGCTGCCTCTTCTGCAGTGACCTCTCTCAAGGCATCTTGGAAGGAAATGTCTTCTCTTGCAAAGAGTCTCTGTTGCAAGTCTCTGTTCCTAAGCCTGCATACAAATCAGTCTCTCAGCCTTTCTTCTAAATCTTTAAAGTCACAAGGCTTAGCTGCTCTTCTCAAGGCTGCAATGTATTCTTTGGCTGATTCACCAGCTCTTTGATCCCTCTGTTCAAACGTGTGTCTCCACGCAATAACAGACAACTTGGGCTGAAAATGTTCCTTCAATAGCTTCTTTAAATCTGTGTAAGTGACAGATTCAAGAGGAGCAGGGGCTGCCAAATTTTCAGCAATTTCAAATGCATCTTGACCACAGACACACAGCAAAGTAGCGGCCTTCAAGCCATCTTCTCTAACTTGATTCACTCTAAAGTAATTTTCTACCCTAGCAACATAAGACTCCCATTTTTCTGGGTGAGTAATGTCGAATTCAGACAATCTCCCTATCTTTGCCATCCTTGCTTCTTACTCTAGGAAAGGGTCTATCAGCCAGCTTACCTCCAGCGACACTGTACTGGCAGGCCAGGTGCTGAGTTTAATGCTGTCTTCCTCTCTCCAGGACTCTTGGGGTAAGCTTACAAGTCTTCTTCTTTGATCTTGCAAGCCATACCACCTTCGTCGGCAGTGTTGAGTCCTCGAGTCAATGGTGAAAGAAGAGCACACATTCTTTTTTTTTTTTTTATTGAAAAGTTTTTAAAAGTTTTACAAATAAACAACCAACCCTCACCCATCCCTCCCAAACCCCCCCTCCCCCCTCCCCGAGCTTCCCAGAGCTGAATACAGGCTTATCTATAATTTTGAAAAACCTAAACAAATTTTTACAACTTATAAAATAATTAATAATAAGATATATATGACATAAGCATTAAAAAGAAAAATACTTAAAAAAAGAAAGAAAAAGAGAGGAAAGCGAGTGAGAAAGAAAAAGAAAAAGGAATAAAAAAGATTAAAAAAAAAGGAAGGAAGAAAGCAAAGGACGGAGAAAGAAAAGAAAAAAACAATCTATAAAATATAAAAAAAAATTTTTATACAATTTATAAAAAAGCTAAATGATATTTTTCCATATCCAAATTATATTGTATAAAATTTATCCATTTTTCCCATACAACAAAAAATTTCTCTTGAGATTGCTCCTTTAAGAAAGCCGAAATCTTTGCCATTTCCGCCAAATAAGAAACTTTATAAAACCACTCTTGTAAGGTAGGCAAAGATTCCTTCTTCCAATATTGTCCTACTAACAGCCTTGCGGCTGTGATCAAATTTAACATCAATATAACTTCCTTAGCATCACAATCCGTAACAATACCTAATAAAAATAATTGCGGAGTAAATTTTACCCTCCTTCTAAAGATTCTTTGAATATTCCACCATATCTTACTCCAAAAAGCTTTTATATTTTTACACGACCACCAAATATGATAATAGGTAGCATCCAAACAACCACATCTCCAACATTTAGGCTGTAGATCAGGGTACATAATAGACAATTTTTGTGGGTCAAGGTGCCATCTATAAAACATTTTATAAAAATTCTCTCTTAAATTCTGCGCTTGTGTGAATTTAACATTCCTCACCCATATAAGTTCCCAAGTATCCAATGGGATTGGTTCACCAATATTTTGTGCCCATTTAATCATACAATCTTTGATTAATTCAGATTCTGAATCCATTTCCACTAAAACCCCATAAACCCTCTTAATATGGGTTGGTCGTTGATCCCTTACTTGTTTAAAAAGATTTTCATCTTCTCTAAGCCAACCCATATTACGATCCATCTACCACCTCTCCACTATTTGTCTATATTGAAACCATGAATAAGTAATATTTTCATGTATTAGATCTTCCAAAGATTTTAGCTGCCAATTTTGTCCATCCCATCTAAGTAGTTGTATATAAGAAACCATATCCATCTTAACTCCTCTCTTTATCCCCTCTATCGCATGCCAAGGTATAGCCCATAATGGTATTTTAAAATCACTTTTATAATATTTCCTCCATACCCTAAGCAAAGAAATCCTTATAATATGGGATTTAAAAACCCGATCCACTTTTTTATTAAAAATTAAATAGGCATGCCATCCAAAAAGTAAATCCCAACCCTCCAAGTGGAGTATTTCTACATTTGTTAAGTTCACCCAATCACTAATCAGTGTTAAAACCACAGCATCATAATATAATTTCAAATTTGGTACCTTGAGTCCACCTCTCTCACGGAAATCTTGCATAATTTTAAATTTTACCCTTGGTTTTTTCCCTGCCCAAATAAATTTGTTGATACCTTTCTGCCATTCATTTAAATTAAGTTCATTCTTTAAAATAGGTAACATTTGAAACAAAAAAAGAAATTTAGGTAGAACATTCATTTTAATAACTGCAATTCTACCCATGAGAGATAACTGTAAGTTATCCCAGTTCTTTAAATCCTTCTGTACCCCAATCCACAACTTTTCATAGTTATTTTTATACAATTTTACATTAGAAACAGATAATATAACCCCCAAATATTTTACCTTATCAACAACTTCAAAATCTGTTAATTTAACCAAGGTCTGTTTGTCACAATTAGTCATATTTTTAGGTAATATTTTAGTCTTATTATTATTAATTTTAAAACCCGAAACACACCCATATTGATGAATCAATTGTAATAATTTTACTACCGAGTAAGTAGGTTGAGACAAAGTAACAACCAAGTCATCTGCAAAAGCTCTTAACTTATATTCTTTTTTGTTAATTTCTATTCCTTTTATTTCTTGCGATTCCCGAATTTTAATCAACAAAATTTCCAATGTTAAAACAAACAATAACGGAGATAATGGACAACCCTGTCTTGTACCTTTTTCTATTGTGAAAACCTCTGACAAACCCCCATTAACAATAAGTTGAGCAGTCTGTTTTTGATATATATTAGATAAAGCTTGTAATATATTTTGACCAAAATTCATCTCCTTAATTAAACTTAACATAAACTGCCAGTTCAATTGGTCAAAGGCTTTTTCAGCATCCAAAAATATCAGCCCTGCAGAGACTTGGTTGTTTTTATCTAAATATTCTAATAAGTTGATAATTTGTCTAACATTATTTTTCATATACCTTCCAGTTATAAAACCTGATTGGTCCTTATGTATAAGCTGTTGCAAGACCCCCATAAGCCTATTAGCTAAAATTTTTGCAAAAATTTTGTAATCCACATTTAAAAGAGATATAGGCCTATAATTCTTAGGCAAAGTAAGATCTTGATCCTCTTTTGGAATCAGAGATATAAAAGCATTGCGCCATGACGGAGGAATCTCTAAACCTTGTAGTATATTATTAAAAAGCTCACATAGAGGTTGGGTCATCTCTTCTACTAAAGTTTTGTAATAAATAGATGTCAGACCATCCGTACCCGGCGCTTTACCTAATTTTAACTGCTTGATAGCTGTCACAATTTCCTCTTTAGTAATTAAACCATTAATCTCTTTTTTCTGATCTTCTGTTAATTTAGGAAGATTAACTTTACTTAAATAATTATTTATATCTGTAGTTTGTACATTAGTACTCTTATATAATTTCTGATAATATTCTAAAAAAGATTTCTTAATCAACTCTTTCTGATAAACCAGTTTACCATTATAGTTTATTTTATCTATAAGTCTATGTCTCTGTTTCTTTCTTAACTGATAAGCCAACCATCTCCCTGGCTTATTAGCATTACAAAATGTGTTTTGTTTCATAAACATTAAATTAGTTGCAGCTTGATCAGCCATCAACATATTGAATTGTGTTTTTAACAATTTTATAGCTCCTTTCACCTTTTCATCTAAAGGATTTGAGATTAAAAGCTTCTCTTTTAATTTAATCTCATCTTCCAATTCTTTACGTTTCTGAATCTGCTTTTGTCTATAAAAATTATTCATTTTTATCAAGATCCCACGCATAAAGGCTTTACTTGCATCCCATACCATTGACATTGATGTTCCCTTATACATATTTAAAACAAAATAGTCCCTTAAGCATTCCTTTAATTTCTGAACATTTTTTTCTTGTTTAAATAAATTCTCATTCAACCTCCAGGATCTCCTCTCCTCTTTCTCAGCAATCAGTTCCATCCAAACTGGACTATGATCTGTCAATGACCTAGGAAAAATTTTTACATTTTTCACCCTGTTGTATAAATCTGTTGTGATAAAAAAAAAAATCAATCCTTGAGAAAGATTGGTGTCTATCTGAGAAAAAGGTGAAGTCTCTTTCCTCTTGATTACGTTCACGCCAATAGTCTCTCAATTCCCAATCTTCTTTCAAATCAAAAAAAGCTTTAGGTAATTTAGCCTGTTTGAAAAAGGTAGAAAAACCTTTTTTATCCTTTTGTGTATCTAAAACACCATTCCAGTCTCCCATTAGTATCACAGACCTATAATCCAACAAAGTTATTTTCTGATGTAGCAATCTATAAAATTGTTCCTGTTGCTGGTTTGGTGCATACAGTCCCACTATAAGTATTTTTTTACCATATAAGCCAAGTTCAATCATAACATATCTTCCTTGAGGATCTGATTCTACCAGACAAGCTGGTAGATTTTGCTTGACATAAATTACCACACCCCCTTTTTTCCCAGGGGCAGGAGATACAAAATGAGATCCCAAGCGAGCATTAGCTAAATATTTTTGATCTTTAAGTAAGATATGAGTTTCCTGCAAACAAATAATGTCATTATTATGTTGCTTTAAATAGTGAAATATTTTCTTTCTCTTCTGAAGAAAATTTAAACCGTTAACATTCCAGGTCAGGAACTTTGCCATCTCCCTCAACCAGGAGCCTGGAGAAGATTCCCTCAAGGTCTGCTACTGAAGAATGTATTGCAGAGCTTTTGGGTCTTGCTCCTCCCACCGGCATTGAAACAATCTGATGAGAAGATTCTTTAGCTTCTTTCTTCTGTTGTTCCTTTTCCTTACGTTTATGTGCTGCACGAGTCATTCTCTGTTCCTTAACTTCTGCTTGACGCATCCATTCCACCTGCCCAGCAGCCATCAAACCTCTTTCAGACTGCTGTTCCATCTCTTTATCACTCAAAACTCTCTCAGTCATGGATGAAGATGAGCCTGCTCCCAGGACCGTATTGTAAAATTCTTTAGCTTTAGCAACCGTGTTAAGTCTATAACGTGTCCCTGCATGGCTCAAAACAATACCCATCGGGATCTCCCATCTAAATGGCATCAATCTTGTTTTAAGTTCATTTGCTAAAAAAGCAAAATCCTTTCTACTTCTTAAAATTTTGGATGGGATTTCCTTTAAAATAATGATATCTTGGGCAGCAATCTGGAATCTCTTATTATAAAATGCTTGTAAGATCTGATTACGCAGAGTCTTCTTAGCAAAATAAATCACCACATCTCTTGGCAAATTCTTCTGTTTCGCAATCCAAGAATTAACTCTGTAGATTTTTTCCACTTCTCCACGTAATTCATCTTTATCTATATTCAAAACAACAGCTAAGTCATTGATTACCATCTCCATCAAATCTTGATTCATATCTTCTTTAAGACCCCTAATTCTCAGGGCATATTCCATCTGTCTATACTGAAACATAAGAATATCATCTTGTGAAGTTTCCACCTTTTTTTCCATATCTTGAAATTTATACTCAAGAAAATCTACTTTTTCAGCGACTTCTTCCACTCTGGAGTCCAGCTTCACGACCACAGAAGCCAATCCAGATAAAGCTGTGACTATATCTTGCCTCAAAATAGTATTATTCTGTTCAAAAAGCTGCTTCATTTCTTTCTTCATTTCCTCCTTACTTTCAGACTTGCTCTGTTCCAGAAGTTGCTTCACTTCCTCCCTAAATTGAGACACAGCATTTCCCATTATATCTTTAATGTCTTGTGCAGACGAGCCTGATGGGGGAGGAGAAGGTGGAGATGTAGCCTTGGGTTGCTGCACCGGTGGTGTTACTTTAAGTTGTTGTTGAACAGTTGCAATAACAGGAGAAGAAATCACCTTAGAAACTATAGAAGCTGGTTGTCTCTTTGAAGCCATTTTAGAGTTAATCTCTCTTTCTTTCTTCTTAAAAAAAATGCTTAAATCTTTACAAATAAAAAAAACCAGAAAAAATACAATAAAAATACAAACTTCCAAAGCACTTTAAAAGAAAAAAGAAAAAGGAAAAAGAAACTTAAAAAGGAAGAAAAGCAATGCTAGGTATACATTTCAATCAGTCCGTCTTTTCTTTCCGGAGATAAAAAAAAAAAAGCAACACTTTCAAAACGCCATTTTACTTTCACTCTCACTTTCCGCTCGAAAAAAAAAAAATCACAAAAAAAGAATCAGCATAAGCTAAAAGAGAAATTAAAAAAGAAATAAATCTCTAACTCTAAAAAAAATCCTTTAAACAGTTCTGTCCGCTTTAAAAGTCACTCACCAGAAAACTTTAAGTGCGGAGATGGTAGCGGCGTTTCACTTTGTTTCCGAAGAAACAAAGACAGCTGAGAGGCGGAGAAGGCACGAACTCCGAGGGAACACTCTTTCTACCCCCCTAAAAAGAAAATCCAGGGAAGGTTAAGAGGTTCTACCTCTATTCATGCAGTCTCTACCCCTTCCCTTCGCCCAGGAAGGGGATTTCGAACCGCGGGCCAGCTGATGTACGCTGTGCTCCGCAGGTCTGACACCGTCTCAGGAGGACGGCTACAAGGTAGCCGCCATCACTGTCGCTCACCACCGGAAGCTCAGAAGAGCACACATTCTGTTAATTCCAACAGCCTTTATTCTCAGTAGTTCTCTCTCCGACACAACTCTGAGGCTCGCAGGCCTCTCTGTCTCCTTTAATAGAATTCCCAGGCAAAAAGGTAACAATCTGGCATGCTTCCGCGCCTCGCGCATGTGCGCGAGGCCGGCGCCACTCAGTCTGGTCCCGGGCAGCTTGCAACAGCCCGGGACCATTGCAACGTCCCGAGCCTGCCTTTGCAGGCTCAGGACACAACAGGTATGTCTCCCCCACCTGCACAACCTCCCCAGCCCTTCTTCACTCGCACCATGCTGGCCAATTATATACTTCCCCTGTGCACCCTTCCCCAACCTTTGACAGACCCCCATGCGCTCTCTCTAACCCACACAGTGCATCTCATGCATATCCATGCAACCTTTCCAGCACACACCATGCCCTGAGCACCATCCCCAGCCCATGTGGCATCTCTCATGCAACCCCATGCATACTCCCCGACCCATGTAGCACCTCTCACCCCTCATGCACCCTTTCTCAATCATGCCACACCTCTGAGCACCCCCTTTCTCCCTCCACCACCTGGCAGCAGCCACCTACATGCCTGCTGGCCTTGAACTTACAAGTTCTTGCTGCCTTCCCTGCTGACAATCTCCCTCAAAGCTTCCCACATGCAAAGGAGGGAAGGAAGGAAGGATGAGGGAGGGAGGAACCCATAAGGAAACTCTCACTGCTTTTTTGCCCACTTGTGGTCATTTTGTTTCTTTGTTTAGGTAAGGAAATATCTCTGAAACAATGAACTAATGGGTGATGGGTTGTCTAGTGCCATATAGTCATATACAGTATATGATTGTTCCAAGGAATAGTCAACCAGAGTTATGTACTGATAAAGTTCATTCCAGTGAACATGTGAAAGTGAACTGATAAAGTATTACTGTAGGTTGTGAAGTTTGTGTTTCATGAGTTTTTTTGAGTTGTTTAATAAAAATAATGGACAAGACTCTGTAAAGAACAGTTTCCCTGCCCTCCCATTACCTTTAGCCCTGTGTTACTGCAGAGCAGTGTTTGATAGGTTTTAGGCCATTGCAGATCATGTTCATGTTAGTCCAGGAATAACACAGTGACTGAGATAGTAGTTTAAGAAATGATATGGATGTATATATTATGGCGAAGGTTGTGACATAATGAGGGGCCATTGGACCAAAGTTCCATTACTGAGGATCAGTCTGCACTCAATGGTCTGGATGCTGCATGGACTCTGTTCACTGACACAGACAACATGTTCTACCTGAGTTTATGGAAGAAGGGCAAAGTGTTGGGGTCTTCCTTTGCATGAGGTATTTGTGTGTTGGTTTGGGGTGGGATGAAAAAAGGGAACGTAGAGAAAATAATTATAGGGGAGCAATAAGAATTGAGACATCTGTTATTGAAGCAAATGAGTTGCTCCTTAGAGCAACTGATCTCAAGCTGCCCTACTATTATGCAGTCCTGGTCTTGACTAACCCCTGGTTCTAACTTCCCACCAGGCCTTCTTTGTCATCACAGGCAGAGTTTGTATCTGCTATGTTGTATGTGCTATGTTGTTGGTGGGCCCTGGCTTCACCAGGACTTAATAGAAAAAATGACAGAAAAATCCATCAGATCTGTCCTGTCCTGTCTTCTAGAGACACAAAATATACTGTATGTGCTCTAGAACACACACCACAGTTCTCTGCAATGCTTAAAGAATACTTGGCAGATCAGCTGATACAGAAAATGCTCCTTAAAGAAAGAAAATTTGAAAAGAATGGCATTTCCTTAAGTAATGCATACTGTAATTACATTTAAAGAATCCCTATTGTTCTAACAAAGTCCTTTGCATGCCTCTGGGTAAATTAGGGGTGGGTAACCAGTTGACTTTCAGTTGTTGATGGATTCCAAACTTCATCAGCTTAAGCCAGTAGTTAAAAATGTGAATAGATGAAGTCATATGACATCCAGCGGGCTGCATGTTACCCATGAAGTGAAAGAAGAAAGACTGTTTCAGACAGTCGTTTGAAGACATTGTAGTAACTAGGATGGGTTATTTGCTACTTTAAAACTTCTGACCTGCAGCTCATTTTTAACAAAGGCTGTATTTTGGAATGAATAAGATCTGGGTCGCAGGAGCACTGTCATAATTCATGACTTATTCCTATGTCCAAGACACAGGCAGATGACTCTTTTTTTTTTGTAAAAAAAAAATTATTTTCAATTTTACATTACATCATAAAAAATACTTCAGATAAAGAGTAAAATAAATTTATACACATAACTTTCGGTATTGCTCACCCATTTCCCCCCAAACCGCATCCACCCTCTAACCTCTTCTCTCACTTCCCTCTTTCCCTCTTCTTCTTCACTCTCCCCCTCTCCTCCTTCTCCTCAACCTTCCTACTTACTTCTCCCCTTCCTCCTATCTTCTCGTTCCGGATGCAGTCCAGGAGAAATGCCCAAGCAATTCCTCTCTCCAAGATAAAACATAATATTATATACAATGAAATTATTTCTACTTATCTGAACTATTTAACCTTCAACCCATCCCCCCACCCCCCTCCCCCCACCCCTCCCCCCCGACTTCCCAGAGCCAAGTACAGGGTTATACAAACATATTAAACATAATCTATTTAAGTTTACTAATTATACAATAACCAAAATCGTAATAACCCTTAACTCTCTTCAAACTTTAACATCATAATTTTATAAACAAATCTATTACTCATAAAATAAATGAAACTTTGTAGTTCCATATTTCTTCTGAACATATTCTATCCATCTTCTCCATACAATAACATATCTCTCTTGTGAATGGTCCTTTAAATAAGCAGAAATTTTAGCCATTTCTGCTAAATTAGAAACCTTAAATAGCCATTCTTCTAAAGAAGGCAGAGAGTCCTTCTTCCAATATTGACCCACCAATAATCTTGCTGCTGTTATTAAATTCAACATTAAAATAGTTTCTTTAGCATCAAAATCCACAAAAATACCCAAAAGAAATAACTGGGGAGTAAACTTAATCTTCCTTTTAAAAACCTTTTGAATGTTCCACCAAATCATAATCCAAAAGGCTTTAATATTTTTACAAGTCCACCAAACATGAAAATAGGTTGCATCCAAGCAACCACATCTCCAACATTTAGGTTGCAGGTTCGGGTACATACAAAACAACTTTTTAGGATCCAGATGCCATCTATAAAACATTTTATAAAAATTTTCCCTCAAATTTTGAGCCTGCGTAAATTTAACATTTCTAATCCAAATTACCTCCCATAAATCCAATGAAATCGTTTCCTGAATATTCTGGGCCCATTTAATGATACAATCTTTTACTAACTCTGTTTCTGAATCCAATTTTATTAACTCATTGTAAATTCTTTTAATATGAGCACATTTCTGATCTTTAATCTGAATTACCAAATTTTCATCTACTAAAGTAATTCCCACTTTCTTATCTAAGGTCCACCTCTCCACTATTTGCAAATATTGAAACCATGATTGTAAAATATTTTCTTGCCTTAACACATCTGAAGACTTTAGTTGCCAATCAGTACCCGACCAAATAAGTAACTCTTTATACGAAATATTATCAAAATTCACCCCCTTAGAAACCCCCTGAATTGCTTGTCCAGGAATCCTCCAAATAGGTATTTTATAATTTAACTTACAATAATGCTTCTTCCAAACTCGAAGTAAAGCATTTCTTAAAATGTGTGACTTAAAAACCCAATCTACTTTCTTATCAAAAATTAAATATGCATGCCAACCATATAATAAATCCCAACCTTCAAGAGCAAGAATATTTTTATTTGTTAAATTAAGCCAGTCACTTACTAAAGTTAAAGTGGCCGCATCATAATATAATTTCAAATTAGGTGCTTTAAGTCCACCTCTTTCTCGAGCGTCTTGTAAAATCTTAAACTTTACCCTTGATTTCTTCCCACCCCAAATAAATTTATTGATACCCTTCTGCCACTCATCCAAATTAGCATCCTTTTTTAAAATAGGTATCATCTGAAACAAAAAAAGAAACTTTGGTAGAACATTCATCTTTACTACTGAGATTCTCCCCAGTAACGATAGTTGTAATTTTTGCCAATCATTTAAATCTTTTTGTACTTTTACCCATAAGCATTCATAATTATTCTTATACAATTTTCCATTAGATGTTGTAATATATATTCCCAAATACTTAACCTTATTAACTACTTCATAACCTGTTGCTTCAACTATAATATCTTTTCCCTTCGTAGACATATTTTTCAATAATATTTTAGTTTTATTCTTATTCACCTTAAAACCAGAGACCTGTCCATACTGTGCTAAAATTTCAACCAAATCTCTGACCGAATCTGTTGGATAGGATAACATCACAACCAAATCATCAGCAAAAGCTCTCAGCCTATAATCAATCTTACTTATTTTTATTCCTTTTAATCTAGATGAATCTCGAATTTTAATAAGTAAAATCTCCATTGTTAATACAAATAGCAAGGGGGATAAGTGACAACCCTGTCTCGTACCTTTTTCTATTTTAAATACATCTGTTAATCCCCCATTAATTATAATTTGTGCCGATTGTTGCTGATATATGGCCTTGAGAGCACACAAAAATTTGTCTCCAAAGTTCATTTCCTCTATGACTTTCAATAAAAATTTCCAGTCCAACTGATCAAAAGCTTTCTCAGCATCTATAAATATTAAAGCAGCAGGGATTTGGTTGTTCTTATCCAAATACTCTATTAAGTTAACAATTTGTCTTACATTATTTTTCATATATCTTCCCATTATAAATCCAGATTGGTCAGTATGAATCAATTGTTTCAAAACCTGCATTAATCTGTTTGCCAGTATCTTTGCAAAAATCTTATAATCTGTATTTAAAAGAGATATAGGCCCATAATTTCTAGGTTGGGACAGATCCTGGTCTTCCTTTGGAATCAATGATATGAAGGCCCTTCTCCAAGATGGAGGTAGCTCTGCTCCCGACAGAATGTCATTAAAAAGTTCCTTTAATGGTTCTATCATTTCTTCAGATAGCATCTTATAATAAATTGCTGTTAGTCCATCAGTACCTGGAGTCTTACCAACCTTCAATTGTTTAATTGCAGAAATAATCTCTTCAGAAGTAATTAAACCATTAATCCCATCACGTTGGTCACTCGTAAGTCTAGGAAAACGTGCATCCTGTATACACGGCTGCGCCGTGACGATGGCAGCTATCTGACAGCCATCTGTCACAGGGAAGCGTAAAAGCTGGCAAAACAGCGCCGATCAGCTGTTTTGCGGCTTGAAACCTTCCTCCCGAGCGAAGGGAGGAAAGTGAGCCTTCTCCTGGATAGAAGTAGAGCCTCACTAATCTCCCAGAGATTTTTTCCTGGGAGATGAAGTGTGAGAGCTCCTTCGGAGTCTGGGTGTGCTCCGCTTTCCTGGACGCCTTTGTTCTCTGGCGGGAGAACAAAACTAGACGCTGCCTCCACTGCTGCTGTTTAAATGGAAACCATGAGTTAATTTAAAAGCAGACAGAGTGGTCAGGAAGATAAGAAATGGATGATTTTATTTTAAACTTAACTCAGTGAAAATTAACATCTTCTCCTGTTACTACTTCAATCGGAGTGAAGAAATATGGCGGAGGAATCCTGCTTCTTTGTTACTTTCTTTGTCTGAGAACTTTCACTTTTCACTTTCCTTTTACTATTGCTAATTGGCAACAAAGTTTCAACAACGTAATAGACTTGGTTTATTTAAAGAAGATTTTTCTTTTTAAAGGGGAAATTGCTTTTTCTTCTCCTTTATTCCTATTCTATTATTTTTTTGGTTTTTTTTTTCTTCTTCTTTTTTTCTCTGTTTTAAAAAAATGGCCTCAAAATGTCCTGGACCTCTTTCTCTTCCTAAAACTTCAATTTCCTCTCCAGTAATTCAGACTGTACAACAACCTAAACCTAAATCTTCCCCAACTTCTTCTCCACCTCAGGCAATTACACTTAAGGATTTACAAGATGCTTTGGATAAGACTGTACAAAAAACAGCAGAGCTCCTGGCTCAAGAAAAATAATGAGCTGAGGGAAGATATTGTGTTTGCACTCCAGGGGCTTGCTGGTCTTGTAGAAAAGATTGACGACTGTGTGGATGAGGTGGTTGGTAATGTTGAAATATTACAAGATAGAGTTGAAAAAATAGAAGATAATGTGGATGTTGCACAGAATGAAATTATAATGTCACAATATAAAGAAATGGAGTATGCTTTGAGAATAAGAGGCTTGAAGGAAAATGTTCAGGAGAATTTGAAAGAAGAAATTGCAGCAGAACTGGCTTCTATTTTGGAATGTGATCCTGAAGGAATGTTGAGAGATATAGAAAAGATCTACAGGCAGATGACTCTTGAACCCCTTCTAAGACAGCAGGTGAACAGTGATAAAGTTCTCTAATAGGGTTACTCCTCTATTTGCCTGTATCTTGGCATAACATCTGAAATGCATAATGGGAAAACACTGCCAAAATAATGGTCAGGTGCTAAAGAGACATTTTTATGTATCTCATCTCACTTTTTCTTTTCTTCTTTACTTCCTCTTTTACCACTTTGGGTGTCAAGGGAGATACAACATTCTAGTTCTTCATCTGGCACCTTCAACCATTGTTAACTGATGTTGTTGTAGTGTGTCTTTGATGTTGTCTCACCCTCTTAGAGGTCTCACCCACGTAGTTAGAGGGGCAGTCCTTACAGTTGATTTTGTACACAACCCCTGATTTCTCTGCCGTAGGGAGTGGGTCTTTAGGCCTCATGACACATGAGCGTAATGTATGGCCAGGTTTATGTGCCAGCCTCACGTTGTGGGGTGCCAATAATCTGGCCGTAGTCTCTGAGATATTGCTGACATAGGGCAGGGTAACACGTGTTGTCAGGGATTGTGTACAAAATCAGCTGTAAGGACTGCCCCTCTAACTACGTGGGTGAGACCTCTAAGAGGGTGAAAACAAGGGTCCAGGAGCATAAGTTGGCCATAAGAAGAGGAGAGCAATACTCCCAGATCCTAACGCACATGATGGACTTTGGGCACAAATTTGATTTTGAGGGTATGGTTGTGGTTGCCAGCGACGTTACAAAGAGTGACAGGTTGCTTAAAGAAGCGTGGCTTTCACAAGAGGAGTCGATCAATCGACACATAGACTTGCGCCCTGCACACTTAACATTAAGAGCATGGGAAGCCCGCACCCATTCACTTCACCACCAGCAACTCAATAATGATAACTTCACTCCATTATTGGGAAGGACTAATACCCAGGCAAACAACAGCCAACGACCTGAGACCCCCTGGGGTGTCGCAATGGAAACGCGATCGTCACGGAAAGAAATACCCGCCGGTTCCAAGGATTCAATTTCTGACGCATCAGGCATCTTCCCCGCCCCCCCAGGAACCCTCGTGACGACCAGCCTGCATATCAGTCGATCAGAGATGCACTTGCCTCCGTGGAGTGAAATGAGAGCCCGGAGCGACAGCTTAACCACACCCCCCACAGACATACAAGGGGAGAGCTACCATAAATCTTCTATCGAAGGAGTGATTACACGATCTTGGAAGGCAACACAATTAGCCGGGGTGAATGGTGGCGTATTTACAGCACCAGGATCCACATCGCACTCCACATCGCACCCCACTTGGGGGAGGAGCGAGAAGAGCCAATTCACTAAAGTATACAAGCAACCATCTCTGGGGATTTTAACTACCTCAACGATCAGTCAACAGAATTTACAGTCCAGCCCCCGCAATGAGTTGGCAAAAAAGGGGAGAACAACTGTTACGGAGTGTAACGAGACTGGAAAGGCTGGGAAAATGGTGCGTGGGGGAGAGCCATGCAGTGAGAGCACATGCAGAATATCTAGAGTGAGGCTCCGTAGTAATAAACATCATGATGTTAAGGATAGATGCCAGGATAGTGTAGGGGGTGAGGGCTCTGAACTCATGGAAAATCCCAAGGAAGAGAGAAGGGGGAAACGACTTGGTGGTGGGGATGACATCTCAAGTTGGAATAAGATTGAGGATCCTCCGAGACCACGGATATGGATGAGTGGAGAGTCGGAAGCTTGTTTTAACTTTGATGAGGGACGCGTGATACAAGTAGATGAGTCACTCAATTATGCAGCAATCACAACTAATGCTATGATTGGCCGACCTGGGCCCATTATGCGGTCCAGAAGCTGAGCGCAGGCGTTAACTCACATATAAATGTTTACTCCCATTGATTTATGTATGCCCTGATGAAGTTGGCAGGAGCCAACGAAAGCTAGGTTGCTAATTTTTTAAAACTTCTAATGTTTTATACTTAAAACTTTTGTTTCATATTAAAACTTTTAACATTTTAACTTTTCCTGGTGATCAAATTTTATTCACAATATGCACACACCCAGGAATCATGCTTCTATTTTTAGTATTCTTTTTAATATATATATATTAAACGCGAAGCCAAAAAATAGCAAGGCAGCCCACCATCTTAAACCCCCCTGCAACTCAGACTAACCTGAGCACAACCAAACAGAACACTCCCCCAGCCAATCAGAGCACAGCCAAACCCCCAGCCAATCAGAACACACCTCCACCCAATCAGAACACAGCCAAGCTCCCACCCAATCAGTTCATACCCCCACTGACAGTTAAAAAAAGAAACAGCTAAGACCACACATTGCTCCTCGAAGCACAAAGCTGAAAACACCAGCCTGAAGATGACGAATGGCACTTCGTCGAAACGTCGCCAAGACACTTCCAATTTTATGTGGGAGAAAACCCGAACAACTAAAGACCTACATACAAACACCCACGAAAACCTCAGAAAACATATATATATGTGTATATATATATATAAAATTTGGATTGCTAGCAAAGAATTAAGGGAGAACTGGAATAGCTATTTCGAACTCTTTAGTTCTTTTCAACCAGACATACCCTTCTGAGATTCGAACCTGGGCTGTCTGCATGTTAGGCAGCTGTATTAAACCTCTAGGCCACAGGCTCTTTCTCACTTTTGCCAGCTGTGTTAGGGAGGGAAGAAACAGGGGAGGAGTTTTTTGGTTGTAGTCAAGATCTGGGTTTGTATATTTAAGCTGGCATCTTGTTCCTTTATGTTGCATCTTATTTTGTCACAAGCTGAAATAATGGTTTTGTGTATTGATTTCAACATGGAAAGGATTTTTTCCTGATCTTCATCCATATTCTCTTGATAGTATGTTAAGTTGAAGACCTTAGAATCAAATGTTAAAAATAGTTTTTTGTTTTTTATAGCTAGATATGGGACATCTATTTCACGTGTTATAGATGGTCTTTACAGTAGAAATTGTTTGTGAAGAAAGAGTTTATAGTCCAAGGTATTCCATCATCTCGTATAATAATATATGCTTCTCATGTAAAGAAATAGGAAAGCAATTCCCCACGTATAGCTCTGAAAGTCAGTAAAAGTTTACATTCATAGTTGAAACAGGCCAGATATACCATCCAGAAGTTCCTTCTTTGCAGCTGAGTTTTTCGCAGGTGGTAGCTGTCAAGGTTAAAGAAGTTTGATGCCAATGCCGTTTAAAGCTTTTTAAGCCCAAAGTTTTTATGATAGTTTTTCAAGTCTTATTTCTTTTCTTTTTTTATATAAAAACAAACGTCTCCAGTAAGAATAGGAACACTTTTAGTCCCCAAGTTTCAAAAGCATATACATCCAATTAAATTAAAATTGTTTCTATTATCTTGACGTACATTTTCCCTACATGGCTCAAGAGTGAGATAACTTGATACTGTGTGCATTCTTGCTTGCTCCCTTTGTTTTTCCACAGTGGTATTATTATTGCTTGTTGCCAATCAGTAGGTGTAGTTAGTTGTGTCCATGCTGCATTAAAGATTCTATGTAGCCATTTATTCTATGTAGCAGCTTTCCCCTGCTGCTTGAATTATTTCTGTTGGTAGCCCATCTATTCCTGGTGCTTTGTATTTGGGTGACTTTTTAATAATTCTTGCCACTTCATCAATCAGTATTTCTGGCTCTAGCGCTGTTGCTTTGTAGTCTTGTGTTACTTCTTTGTGATACTCTCCTAGGGGGTTGAGGAGCTCTTTGAAGTGTTCTCTCCACCTTTCTATTACTTCTGATGGTTCCATTAGTGGTCTTCCATTCTTGTCATTGATTACGTCTGTGGGGTTATAATTCTCCTCTCTTTTCCATATACTTTTGAATACTTTGAAAAACATTCTGCAGGATGATTTTTTATTATCTGCTAATGGTTTTCCAAAGCACTCCCAGGACTTTTGTTTTGTTTTCTTGATTATCCTGTTGGTATCTCTGCATTATAATCTGTAGCTTATCTTTCCCTGATTTTATCCAACATTTGTATAACTCACGGGTTGGCAACCCGCAGCTCTTTCAGCCTTCTTCTACGGCTCCCAGTCCTCCTCCGCCATTTGCAGAGAGACAGAGACAGAGAGAAGCACTTGCGCTTCCCTCCTCTCTCTCTCTCTTTCTCTCTCTCTCTCTCTCTCTCCATGCGGACATGCCCCCTCATGGGGCTCCTGATTGGCCCTGCGCCCGGGCATCCCGCCCCCTGGGAGAAACGTGGCCAGGAAGTCCCTTTCCCGGGCTGGCCCCATCCAAGGCGCATGTGGCCGGGGAGCTGCATGGGGCAGTCCTGAAATCCCCTCTGGGAGTGGCCCGCTGGAGCCTCTGCTGAGCGGGCAAACCCTCCCACAAGCTGCGGCCCCGGGGAACGCAGCCCCTGTGATCTCCAGCCGGTGCCACCATTGGCTCTGCTGGCCAGGAAGGCGTGCTGGAGTCCCAGCTGCCAGGAAGGAAGAGGGAGATGCAGCAAGGGCAGGAGAGGAGAGCCGATTTAAAGCCAGCTGTCAACACTGCTAACATTGGATGTTCTTGCTTTGACAAAATGTGCAGAGCTGTCTGGTATTTTTAGAGTTAACTTAGATGATGCTGGGACGGGAGGAGAAAGAATGTGTGGGGGATTAATTAAGATAAGGAATATGCGGGCTACAGAAACGGAAGGGAACCTTTGCCTTTCAAACTAATTGGAGAACGTGATTTATGACTGCAAAATAGAGGAGGGAAATATGCTGGGATATTATGTGTTCAGGGGAGGAGAATTCAGATCTTAGCATCCTCCATGTTGTGCCGACACTGTGCTTACATGATTAAAGACTTTTTAGGATAAACAATGCCTGGAAGTTCTTTGAAGTGTTCCATTAGTTGGAACCATGACATCATGCCAAGATCCACTTTTTTTTCAAACTACCTGGGGTCCTGAACTCCAGCCACTGTCTCTAGACTTGAGAGAAGCTGGCAAAGATTCAGGAGGAAATTTCATTATGAGAAAAGAGAACCTGCTTGAATACGATGGCTCGGCTGCTGCTGATACCCCAGAGGGGGAAGCAACAGACAGCATGCTGCGGGAGGATGAGTTTTGGCAGATAAACGGCTGGCCGTCAGCCTGGGCCCTGCCCAGCAAAGACTCCAGATGCCTCAAGACTGCCTTGCCACCCTCAAGGGCTTCAAAAGCAGACTGGTGGAGAGCTATCAGATCATCTGCCACTGAAGGTTCGGGTGAGTCACTGGAAAGATTTGAAAAGCTAGAGATGAGAAGCAGAAATCAACTCGTGTAGAGAGGAGCCTACAGCCCCTCCATTGCAGATCAGACAGCCTTCCAGACCCTGTCTTCCCCTGCCAGGGCCTCCAGCCCTGAAGAGATAGGGAATCCCAGTCTGAGGCCTCTGCAGCAATGGAGAGTTTGTCATCCCCCACAGGTGGATGGTCAGCAGCTTCTGAGCTTGCCACAGCTAATAGAGGCCTTGCAACAGCTTGGGGTGGTACAGAAGCCAGGAGATCAGCAGCTGGTGGGAGGACGACCACAGCAAGGAGATTGGTCACTGCCCCCAAACATACAGCAACCACTGAGGGGCCTACAGCAGCAGGGGGTGTGGCCACAGTCCCTGAACGTGCAACCCCTGGGCATGCAGCAGCGGTCAGGATGGGACCAACAGCAACTGGGGGTGCAAGATCCACAGTGGGGGGCTCCACCTTTCAGAGCAACTTTCATGGGGGACCCAGAAAAGCTGATTTTCTTCCTCAATCAAGTGCGGTCTCATTTGAACTGCTGGGCCTATCTCTACCTGGACCCAGGCGCCATGGTCAATGTGATTGCATCCAGCCTAGTGGGAGAAGCATCCAAATGGCTGAACAATTTATATAATGAGCAAGCCCCTGAATTGGAGGACCCCCACCTCTTCCTCCTAGGGTTGACAGAGAGATTTGAGGACCCATCCATTGGCCTCAAAGCAGGAGAACAAATCCACAAAATAAAACAAGCCAGCAGGCCTGCCCTGGAGTGCATGCGAGAGTTTTGCAAGATAGCAGGTCAAATATAGGGGTGGCCTGAGCAATCCCTAATCCATCACTTCATTGAGGGATTAGATGACCATCTCTCTCAGGCCTGTATCTATCAAGCAGTACCTGATCGGCTGCAAGAATGGTACCAGGCAGCAGTGAAGCTAGACATTCACCTCACCTGCTGTAAGAAGCCTCCCCCACCTGAATCCAAGCCGAAGCCAAAGCAACCCGAACAGCAACCACCCCCACGAAAACCTCCAACTACTGCGATGGCTGAAAGACCCAGGCCACCTGCAGGCTGGTTAATTGTTTCCAGTGCGGACAGGACGGACATTGAGCAGCAAACTGTCCAGTCCCCTACCCCCAACAACAGAGCAGACCAGAACCAGCGGCGAGAAAGAAACCTGCCCAGCAGCTAACGAGAGAGAAATCCAACAGCATCATGCAGGAACCTGTTGCCCAGGTCACACACCTCACACAGGAAGACGCCGGGACTCCGGCTGGACCCGCCCCTGCTCTACCCTCCTTTGACAGTGACGACAAAGGAGAGAACAATCCGATGGTGAGTTGACACGTCTCACCTTTTTCACTGCCCGCCAAACCTATAATCCCTAAGTCGGGGGCACAAATAGACTTAAACATGCTAATCGATTCTGGATGCTCTGGATGCATCATTAGCTTGCCATTTGCCATGAAATTGGGTATACGAGCAAAACTGCTCTCCAAGCCCGTGAGGTTTGAGCAAACCGATGGCTCCCTGATGGGAGGGACTCTTGTCATGCAATGAACTGAGCCCCTACGCCTAGAAATAGGTGAGCACTGGGAGTTTATTCGCTTCCTGGTGGCTCCAAAAATGACTGAGGCTGTGATCCTAAGGCTAGCCTGGTTGGACAAATGGAAACCGTTTATCTGGTGGGAGAAAGGAATGAGAACTGTGAGACTACCTATAGGGCCTAAACCTCCCACCGATTCAACTGACATTGTGGGACACTTTAAGCCACATATTGAGCGAGTGCACATGGCTGCCTCACCGCCACCAGGCGAACCACTCATCCCCAGCGAATACCGGGACCTAGCAGAGGCATTTAGTGAAAAAGAATGTGATGCCTGCCCCCTGACAGACCCAATGACAGCTCTATCGAACTGGTGCCAGGAGCCAAACTCCCATGACTGAGAATGTACGCTATGTCCCCCCTCGAAATGGAGGAGATGCAGTGATACGTGAACAAAAACTTAGCGAGGGGGTTCATTGAACGAGCCAAATCTACCGTGGGAGCCCCTGTGTTATTTAAAGAAAAAAAGATGGGTCTCTTCATCTTTGAGTGGATTATAAAGGTCTGAACACGGTGACTGTGGAAAACAAATACCCCCTCCCCCTCCTGAAGGACTTATTAACCCACCTGGCTAAGGGGAGCATCTTCACTAAATTAGACCTGAGAGAAGCATATTACCGAGTGAGAATAAAGGAGGGAGATGAGTGGAAAACTGCCTTCAACTGCCCCATGGGGAGCTATCAATTCAAAGTCATGCCATTTGGATTACAGGGGGCTCCAGCCGTATTCATGCAGTTGATTAATGAGGTCCTACATGATCACTTGTACAAAGGGGTTCTGGTGTATCTTGATGATATCCTGATATACAGCACGAATATGACTGACCATATAAAGCTGGTGAGTGAAGTGTTAAAGAAACTATTGAATGCCAAGCTTTATGCCAAATTGTCAAAATGTGAATTTCACCAGACCCGAGTAGATTATCTTGGCTACAGAATTTCCAACGAGGGTATAGAAATGGACCCAGCCAAAATGAAAACTATAATTGAATGGCAGCCCCCAAAGACTTGCAAACAGCTTCAGAGCTTTTTAGGTTTTGCCAGCTTCTATCGTCAATTCATCCACTCCTTTGCCGAGATTACCCTACCCCTTACAGAACTACTCAAAACAGGCAAAGGAGGAGGAAAGCCGCGACCGAGCCAACCACTAGCGTGGACGATGGGATGTCAAACAGCTTTTGAGAATTTAAAAAGACTATTTGCTGCTGAGCCGGTCCTAAAGCACCCCTGCCCAGGGGAGCCCTTCGTAATTCAAGCTGACACCAGCGATGTGGCAGTCGGAGCTGTATTACTGCAAAAGAACAAAAGTGGGGTCCTGCAACCCTGCACCTACACCTCCAAAAAAATTTACTGAAAGCAAGAGGAGATGGGCAATCTGGGAGAAGGAGGCCTTCGGAATTAGGTGGGGACTGTTAAACTGGTGACACTATCTAGAGGGGAGCAAGGTGCCTTTTGAAGTATGGACAGATCACAAAAATCTAGAAGCACTGAAAACTCCTCGCGAACTGTCCCCAAAGCAAGTGCGGTGGGCACAGTACTTTAAGCACTTCAACTTCACTCTAAAGTACATACCAGGAGGAAAAAACTTCCTAGCTGGTGCGCTATCCCGATTGCCCCAGGATAAAAGCGAACGCAAGGAGGTTAACAAGGCAGTTATCTCCAATCCACAAACTGCCGCTCAACTCATGCCTCGCAGGGTCCCTAATCCTGATGACCCTGGGGTAAAGAAAATAAAACAAGAACTCCTCACCGATCAATGGTTCAAAGATAATCAAACCTCCATAACATGCAGGGATGGTTTGGCTTACAAGGGGGAGAAACTGTATCTGCCTGAAGCCCTCCGTCTTAATGCTCTCAAACACAGCCATGATGTAAAACAGGCTGGGCACTTTGGATATTTAAAAACTCTACACCTCATCCGCCGGCAATTCTGGTGGCTGGGGCTAAAATGAGATGTGGAAAACTATGTCAGGAGTTGTACTGTATGTGCCACAATGAAAAGAATTCCAGGGAAGCTCCCTGGGCTACTGCAATACTGTCATCTGGACTGTGATAGACCTGTTCTCGAAGCAGGCTCATTTCATTGCCTGCAAAGGACTCCCATCTGCCCAACGGCTGACTAAATTGTTCCTGAAACATATCTACCGGCTGCATGGCGCCCCTAAGCGAATAATTTCAGACAGAGGGTTGCAGTTCACAGCAAAATTTTGGAGGAGTTTTCTTAAATTAATTGGATCATCTCAAGGCTTAGCATCTGCTTTTCATCCAGCTACCAATGGGGCTGCAGAATCCGCTAACAAAATGGTGGAGCAATATCTCAGATGCTATGTTTCCTACCAACAGACAAACTGGACTGACCTCCTCCCTTTTGCCGAGGTGGCTTACAATAATTCTGTTCACAGCAGCACCAGCTACACACCTTTCAGAGTAGCCACAGGAAAAGAGTTCAGCCCAATATTCTGAATACCCTCAGGTGCCCTCCGCCTCCCAGACATTTGATCAATGGGTGACGGGGTGGGAAGAAGTTTGGAGAAACACAAAAACTGTGTTTAAAAAAAGACTTCCGAAACCTATAAAAAGCAGGCTGATAAAAAGAGGGCTCCCCAAAGGACATTCCAAGTTGGGGAAAGGATTTATCTGTCAACTATATATTTATGCCTCAAATTGCCAAGCAAGAAATTGGGACCAAAATTCTTGGGGCCTTTCCCCACCGTAAGGATCATCAACCCCATCACAGTAGAATTAAAACTCCCTAGGCTTTTAGGGAGGATTCACCCTGTCTTCCATTGCAGCTTGTTAAAACCTTGTCAGGGCTCCACTTTAAGACCTCCCCCTAAGAAGGCACCTGGGCCCCTTGTACTAGTGGGTCAGACTCACTATGAAGTGAAACATATTCTTGACTCTAGAATTTTTAAAGGGAAATTGCAGTATCTAGTACAATGGAAGGGGTACTTGCTGTCCGAAGCTACTTGGGTGAAATCTAACGATGTGAAGGCTGACCGACTCATCAAAAAGTTTCATGAGAAAAACCCCAACAAACCAAGAGATAATCCCTGACATATGCTTTTGTTCACATACAGGACCTATCCTTTTTGTAAGGGGGGGGGGCGGATGTCAACACTGCTAACATTGGATGTTCTTGCTTTGACAAAATGTGCAGAGCTGTCTGGTATTTTTAGAGTTAACTTAGATGATGCTGGGAGGGGAGGAGAAAGAATGTGTGGGGGATTAATTAAGATAAGGAATATGCGGGCTACAGAAACAGAAGGGAACCTTTGCCCTTCAAACTAATTGGAGAATGTGATTTGTGACTGCAAAATAAAGGAGGGAAATAGGCTGGAATATTATTTGTTCAGGGGAGGGGAATTCAGATCTTGGCATCCTCCATGTTGTGCCGACACTGTGCTTACATGATTAAAGACTTTTTAGAATAAACAATGCCTGGAGGTTCTTTGAAGTGTTCCATTAGTCGGAACCATGACATCAGCCCAGTCAGCTTGTCGGAGAAGAATGTGAGGTGAGCAGAAGATTGGGAGAGAGAGAGAGAGAGAGAGAGAGAGAGAGAGAGAGGGAGAAGGTAAGTGCAGGTGCCTCTCTCTGTCTCTGTCTCTGTCTCTGTCTGTCTGTCTGTCTCTCTCTCTCTCTCTCTCTCTCTCTCTCTCTCTCTCTCTCTCTCTCACACACACACACACACACACACACACACACTGGCAGACCAAGGGCAGAGAGAGAGAGAGAGAGGGAAGGGAAGCGCAAGTGCCTCTCTCTCTCTCTCTCTCTCTCTCTCTCTCTCTCTCAGTGCGATTGCAAGCTCACTGCCTGCCCAGGCTCTCAGGCCCCCTTCCGAGACACTGTCCCCAGGAGTTCCCTTCCTGGCCAGGGGCTACCCAAAAAGACTGAAGTAGCGGCATTGGGGTCGGTGGGCAGGGCGCCAGCAGGAGACAAGTCAGGTGGGCATCGCATCATGTCGGCTCTCGCCAGCAGCTGGTTTGGAAAGAGAATTTGGGAAGGGGGAGATGCTGTTTTCCTCCTGGGAAGGCAGAAGGGGGGGAAACAGGGAAAAAGGGGGAGTTTTCCCAGCCAGACAGCCAGCCCCCCCCTCCTGATTTTATGCCACGTTCAAAAATAACCCCAAGCCTGACACCGCGCAGGGTTTGCACCTTGACACTCTTGCTGGCCCCTCGCTTGCCCCCCTCTCAATTGCACCAAAGGTTCACAATGGCACTCAGAGTAATGGGGAAGGGGGGGACATTCCTGGGCTCAGGGAGGGAGGGAGGGGAGAGCTTAATAGGGCATGGGGGGCACTCAGCCACCCTTCCAGCTGCTGCACCCGGGCGCCGGGGCTGCTACCCTGTTTGTGGTGGCAGCAGCGGCATCGCCTTCCATGCTGGTCCCATTGCAAGCTAGGCACGCCCCCGCACACTCATGGGAAGGACAGGTAGTGGGTAGTGCTGGTGTCGGGGGTGGGGGGAGGGGGTTGGGGAGGAAGAAGGGATGCATGGGGTGGGAGAGTGTGGGAGAAAGAGTTGGAATCCAAGATGCTCAAATCTGGGTGGGCTCCCAGGAAACGTGCACTGAAGAAGTCATGAGAGAAAGAAGAGAGAAAGAGAAACAGCGAGTGGGGGGGAAGCGGCCCATTTCTTCTTCTTCTTCTGGTTCAAACTCTGTGCTCAAGCCATAATGGGGGGGAAGAGGAGGAGGAGGAAGAGGAGGAGGAGGAAGAGCGGTGATTGACAAACTCTGCCAGCCAATCTCTTTGGGGGAGGGGGCGCAGGATGGAGAGGAGGGCAGCTTGCCTTGGAGAGGGAGGGGGAGCCCTCCCCCTCTACCTTTCATTCTCTCTCTCTCTTGTCAGTTGGCCAGCTGGCTGGCTTGTTCTCCAACAAGCTGACACCCCGCGGACATTCTTATTTGGCTTGCTTTCCTCCACAGAGATGCAACAAGGGCAGGAGAGAAGCACCAGTGGGGAGAGAGAGAGAGAGAGAAGGGAAGTGCAAGTGCTTCTCTCTGTCTCTGTCTCTCTCTCTCTCACACACACACACACACACAAACACACTGAGTGGGGGAAGAGGACTGGCAGACCAAGGGCAGAAAGAGGGGGGGAGGGAGGGAGAGAGAGAGAGAGAGAGAAAGGAAGTGCAAGTGCCTCTCTCTGTCTCTGTCTCTCTGTCTCTGTCTCTCTCACTCACACACAGACACACACACAACACGCAAACACACTGAGTGGGAGAAGAGGAGTGGCAGACCATGGGCAGAAAGAGAGAGAGGGAGGGAGAGAGAAAGAGAGAGGGAGAAAGGAAGGGAGGGGAGGGAGGGAGGGAGGGAGAGAGAGAGGGAGGGAGGCAGAGACAGAGACAGAGACAGAGAGAGAGAGACAGAGACAGAGAGAGAGACAGAGACAGAGACAGAGAGAGACACACACAGAGAGACATATATATATATATATGTAAAGGTAAAAAAGGATATATGCAGTGTTATCTTCATTTTAGATGTCAAAAGGCTTTTGTGGCTCCCAGTGTTTTCTTTTCTGTGGGAAACAGGTCCAAGTGGCTCTTTGAGTGTTTAAGGTTGCTGACCCCTGGTATAACTTTTTTTTCAACTTTACTGCTTCTTTAACCTCCTCACAACACCATGCTGTGTGTTTGGTCCCATTCCATCTTTTTTCACTTTTTCTTCCACTTAGTTCTTCTGCAGTGTTAAGCAGGGTAATTCTGTATGCCTTCCATTCACCCTCCACATTTCCCACCTCTGGTGACAGTTGACTAAATGCCCCTCTCCACCTTTGTTGTAACTGTTCTACTACTACTTCTTGTTTAAGTTTTGCTATCTTAATTCTAGTTTACTGTTAATATTAGAGTTGTCATGTCTTGCTGTTGGCTCTACAATGTTATGATCAATGTCACATAGTCCATTGGGGATAGCTTTAGCATCAAGTATTCTGAATATTCTTTTTACTCTTGCTAATATGTAATCAAGCTGACTTTTAATGGCGATGTCATTCCATCTATACCACATATAACGTTGTAAGTCTCAGTGTTCAAAAATGTGTTAGTGATAAAAAGATGGAGTTGGCTGCAGAAGTCTCATCTCACAAAGCTGAAATAGTAAATTATTAGATTTTTATTAAATTAATGCTATTAATTAAAATGTATATGTGTGTGTGTTGCATTAAGAAAGGGTCCTTTTGAATTGGAGAAGCACACTCGAGATCTTTGAGAAAGTGGATTGAGCCTCCCAGATATTGGTTGTCTAACTGCCTAAAGTATTTTGGCTTCCTAAATTTAATTTAGTCCTAGTAATAGAATATGATTATGTTGCACTGATGATCTTTGTCAGGCCCCGTGAAACATTCCCAGGACGCTGCCATTCAGCTGTGAGGGGGGAGGCTTTGCTCTGTTGGGAGGGGGGGAGTTGTGGGCTCTGGGATGTGTTTTCTCTGCTTTGTTCTTTCAACCTTTGATGTATCTTTTGGGTGTGAATGGGGGGGAGGGGAGGAATGTGCCTGGGGCCATCTGCCTTATCTCTAGTTCACTGGGAAGAAGATGCACACCAGGAAGCAATTGCAGAGCTTCTTGGGTTTCACCAACTTCTATAGGCAGTTCATTCCCTCCTTTGCACAGATTGCACTCCCCATTATGACCTTATTAAAGACCAAGGGAGGAGATAAACCAAAACCCAGCCAGCCGCTAAAGTGGACTATGGAATGCCAAGCCGCATTAAAAAAATTAAAAAGACTTTTTTTCGCAGAACCAGTACTAAGGCACCCAGACCCAGGAAAACTGTTGTCATTCAGGCCAATGCTAGCGATGTGACTGTAGGTGCAGTACTGCTCCAGGAAAACAAGAAGGGCCAACTGCAGCCCTGCGCTTACACTTCAAAAAAATTGACTGAAACAGAGCAGCGCTGGGCAGTGTGGGAGAAGGAAGCCTACGGTGTAAGGTGGGCCCTTACCTGGAGGCATTTCCTAGAAGGGAGTAAAATCCCTTTTCAAGTTTGGACTGACCACAAAAAGCTAGAAGCGTTGAAAATCCCTAGAAAGCTGTCCCCCAAGCAGGCACAGTGGGCTTCAGAGCTTCAACTTTACCCTCCACTATTTACCACGGGGGAGAATTTTCCTGGCAGACACCCTATCCAGGCTGCCACAATACAACAGTGTAAAAGCCAAGATAGTCAAACCTCTACTCCTGGGGCAGCAACTAGCAGACCCATTAACCACAAGGGCGCAATCAAAAGGCACCTCACCATTAGACAATGCTATCACCTTGGCTTTTAAGCAAGCCCTGGAAAAGGACGAATGGTTCCTTAGTCACAAAAATCTTTGCTCCATGTGGGAGGGGCTGGCATGGGTAGGAAGGAAGTTGTGCATCCCAGCCAGTCAGAGACTAAAGACTATGCAGACCTGCCACAACTCAAAGGTGGCAGGGCACTTTGGCTTTGTAAAGACCCTGCATTTACAGTATTAAAGAGACAATTTTGGTAGCCTTCTATCCAAAAGGACATTGAGAGCTATGTGGCCAGCTGCCCTACATGTGCAGCAGCAAAACAGAGACAGGAGAAAACGCCTGGCCTTCTGCAGCTGGTCGCAAATCCTTCAGTACCCTGGAGAGAGATTTCTATGGACTTTATCGTAGAATTGCCAGAAAGTGTGGGAAACACCATTATTTGGGTGGTGACTGACCTGTTTTCAAAGCAGGTCCATTTCATTCCTTGTCCAAAGATCCCAACAACAAAGACTCTAGCAAAATTATTCCTCCACCATGTCTACCACCTACATGGGGCCCCACGTCGCATAATTTCGGACAGAGGTGTCCAATTTACTTCTAAGTTCTGGAGGGCATTTTTGGACCTCCTGGGAATGGACCAAGGCCTGAGTTCTAATCATCATTCACAAACAAATGGGGGGACAGAATGAACAAACTCAGTACTGGAACCATATTTGCAATGCTTCATCAACTACCAGCAGGACAATTGGACTGACCTCCTGCCATTTGCTGAAGTGGCCTACAACAATGCTGTTCACTCTAGCAGTGGGTTCACCCCTTTTCAAGTGGCCACAGGACAAGAGTTCAACCCAATGCCCAAACTGCCAACTAACAAACCCACAATCCCTTCCCTTAAAGAATGGATGGATCAGCTGCAGAATACTTGGCTTGTTGTCAGAAAAGCCCTAGACAAGGCTAGGGCAGCCTATAAGTCTCAAGCAGATAAAAAGAGAATGGAATCTAAACCATTCCACACTGGGGACAGGGTGTACATGTCCACTAGGTTCCTGCAATCCCTACAACCATGAAAAAAGCTGGGCCCAAAATTCGTGGGACCCTTCCCCATCAAACACATCATAAACCCGGTTACAGTGGTGTTGGAACTCCCAAAGGCTTTAAGGCAAATCCACCCTGTATTCCATTGTAGTCTGTTAGAGCATGAAATAACCTCGCCTTTATGGCCAGTGATGGCCCCAGCACCACAACCCATTATGGTAGAGGATGAACAACATTTTGAAATTAAGGAAATCCTAGACTCACACAAACATCATGGAGTCACCCAATACTTGGTGGCCTGGAAAGACCTCCCAGCTTCCCAAAATGAATGGGTTCACAAGAAGCGTGTTAGAGCCCCTAGGTTACTCAAACGTTTCTATGCACATTACCTGGATAAACCTGATTAATCTGTGGCTTCTCTTTCTCTCCCCATTTTATTATTTTCTATTTCTCCAGGTGAACTTCTCCTTTTAAGGGGGGTGGCATGTCAGGCCCCGTGAAACATTCCCAGGATGCTGCCATTCAGTTGGGAGGGGGGAGGCTTTGCTCTGTTGGGAGGGGGAAAGTTGTGGGCTCTGGGATGTGTTTTCTCTGCTTTGTTCTTTCAACCTTTGATGTATCTCTTTGGGTGTGAATGGGGGGAGAGGAGAATGTGCCTGGAGCCATCTGCCTTATCTCTACTTCACTGGGAAGAAGATGCAATGCCTGGGAACAGTGCTTTATTGCTCTTTCACCTTCCAGTTCCCATAACAACTTCACACCTGTGGATTGGCTGGAAATGGACTGGGCACTTGGACACTTGTGAGGGGTTTGAAGAATGGGGTTTTAATGTAATAGTTAACATGGGAAATATTCAGATCTTGCCTTGCTTTTCTGCTTTCACTCCCTCTAAAAAAAGTTCCTTTTAAAACAGTTTCTGGTGACGTCGCTGAAGAATAGACCCGGGGGAATGATTCTCCTCTCCCCGGGTCTGATTTTTGCCTGCTGGTGGGTCCAATTGGACTGAAAGTAGCCCCGGAGAGGTGGCTACCAAGGGTTGAAGCTTTGAAGACCGCGGGCCAGTGGTAGCCAGCTCACTGGATCCAAAGGAGCCCTCAGAATTGGCAAAAGACAGATAAGATCAACTAGAAGATTGAGACCTAGATATAATTGAAAGAGATGGAGGAGACTGGGATTTTATCAATAAATATAAATGGACTAAATTCTCCTTCAAAAAGGAGAAACATTTTTACAAGACTACAAAAATTAAAAATGGACATAATTTGTCTCCAAGAAACACACATTGAGAGACAACATTTCAAAATCTTAGAACAACCGAAAATTGGCAAACTTTATTTCACACTTGCATCTCAAAAGTAAAGAGGAATAGCCCTTTATATTAAAGAAAAGATGAACCCCAAACAAATTTATGCAGATGAAGAGGGGAGAATACTAATGGTGGAAATTATGATGGATCAAAAACAGATATTGATGGTAGCAATATATGCACCTAATGATAAGCAAGAGCAATTTTATCAAAAACTACAGAAGAAAATACTGGACCTAAATTACCAAAATCTTTGTATAATGGGAGACTTTAATGCAATAGCAAATGTGACTTTGGATTATAAAAGCCATAAGCAAGGGAGAAAAGGAGGAAATATGCTACCTAAAGCATTCTCAAAAATGATAGAAGAATTGTGTATTCAAGATATATGGAGAGAGAAAAACCCAGAAAAAATTACAATATACATTTTATTCAAATAGACATAAATCATGGTCTAGAACTGATATGATATGGACATCTTTGGACTTGAAAACGATAATACAAGATGTGGAGATAGAAACTAATGTTTGGGCGGACCACAACCCAATAAAAATGACTTGGAAAGGAATTAAGAAAAAACCAAGATGGTCTATGAATAAATCTATATTGAAAGAAAAAGAATTCCTGCAACTAGCGACAAAGGAAATGGAATTTTTTAAAAAAAATAAATAAGAAAAAAGAAACATCGCTTCAAAATGTATGGGACACGGCCAAAGCATACTTCAGAGGGTTGGCTATAACTTATGCTTTTAAAAAGAATAAAGAAAAGAAACAACTACAGTTAAAGCTGAGAGAAGAACTTAAAAAATTGGAACTAGAGTTACAAACAGATCCACAAAAGAGAGTGCTCAAGAAACAAATGGAGATAATAAAGCATAAATTAAACCTGGCTGAGATGGAAATAATGGCTCAACAGATTAAACGGACTAAACAGAATTTATTTGAAAACACCAATAAGATGGTTAGCATATAGATTGAAAAAAGAAAAAGAAAAAAGAATGATAAATAAGCTACAAGATTCAAAAGGAGAATTACAGTTCCAAAATGATGCAATGAAAAAATTTATTAAAGACTATTATGAGATACTGTATAAGGCAGAAGACGTTCCTAAAGAAAAAATACAGTCGTACTTAAGAAAAGCAGACTTGCCAAAAATTCTGGAGAATATTTGAAATATACTAAATGGAAAAATATCAGCGGCTTCCGGTTCCGGATCGCAGCGCCAGCGGACGCACAGAGAGAGAGCACTCTCCGCCATCCAGTTTCCCTTTGTTGGAAGACCCTGGAAAGGGTCGAAAGTCACCCTGGAGGGGCGATCACCATTTGATCCGAGGCAGCTCCTTTGGACTGACGAAGAAAAGATCGGCCATTAACATGGCCGATCACTAAGCCGTACCAGCCAAAAGCCAAAAGCACTACCAAGCACAACGAAAGCAACATGGAGGAATTGGGTGAGACCGTACCTTACCTTACCTTTCTTGCATCCCAACTACCTTCCTGTAAAAGCCTCTGGAAACTTTTTCCCCCTTTCTAACTTGGCAGCTTCTGCCTACTCTGGGAACATAAAGCTATGGAAAAAAAAGAACAACTAAACTAAATGACTAAATAATTGGACTTGTAATTTTTGGATATTTGGGGCCCCAAAAGGTTCCTATCCTTACAGGGACCTATCACTTTACTTATCTGTTAAGCTGGGGAAAAAAAGGTTATTTTTTTAAACTGGATAAAAGCCTAACTTGAGTTTGAGAAAGACTTTACATTTCACTGGGGACATCTTGTGGTGAAATTTGGTACAGCAAGTGAATCTCTTTTTGACTGGGAGACCTGTGAGACTAAGATTTGGCCTTGGCACTATCAAAAAAGATAAGAATTTGAAACAGCTGGGTGGTGAAAACAACTCTCTATAGTGGAGGTGGACACTATTGACTTTTATTAAAAACAGCCTCCACTAAAGGACTATCTGTAAACACCATAGAAATGGAGGAATACTACCCACAACTTAACTATAAACTGATACTTGAAAAAATCCTTGAGGCTACTGAGCTAATGAATTCCAGACTGAAAAACAAAGGTGCCACCTCAAAGCTACAAAATGCAACCCAGACTCCAACTGATGAACCTACAATCCAAAAGGCAACAGAAGAGGAAGGAATTAATATATACCAGCTACAACCTACTGAGAACCCTGATACCCAAACCTTGATATTAACCAAAACACCTGCAATTTTAACAGCATCAGAAACTGAAGAAAGCAACACTAAGATGGAAGGTGCTGAAGATCTACGTGTACAGCACATTGAGAACTCAGATAAACCAGACAACCAAACAACAACTATAACGCTGAACATGACTTTCTACTTAAACCAGCTGAAACCAGAAGAAGAGGACCAGACTGAACTGACGACAAATGTATTGAGCCAAATATGGAGACTTGAATTATTGGATCAACAATCTAATGACTATGAAGGGGCCAGCTCCTTTGAAAAACTGATAATTGGATGGTCTCCCTTGACCCAAATGACATGTGTAGGAATGAAGGGAGATCCACCTGAGGAGTTAGAGGCACTGCTATGGAAGCCTGCTTGGCACAAAAAGAAAGCTAGAGTTAGACTTAAAAAATGTTTTTTTAATGTGACCTATAATGGAAGAGTTTAAAATCTCTTTAAAATCTCACTCAGTGGCCTAAGGAGAATTTAAAAGATACTAATTGATTTAATATTTAGGATCTAGATTTATAAGGGAAATAAAAAAAATAGTTACTAGAATAATAGTTTTGGATTATAATATAGAAGTTGGATTGAGATGATAAAGGTTTTCTTATTAGCAAGGGATGAGGTATTAGGATGAGAAATAGAATATGTTTGTGAAATAAAGTAAGAAGCTATCTGAGTAAATAATAAATGTATTTTAGATATGACAATTATTTTGTAATGAACTAAGGGAACTTTGGGTTACCCGAAATCTAAAGACTATGGATATTAAGTTAACTGGAATACTGTAACTGAAATTAGGTAAAATTCAAAACAGGATATGAAGGCGCTTAAGTCAAAATATATTGATAAATGTTTTAACTGACTGAGTTATAACTAGCAATGTATTAATTTGAATGTGATACAATAACTAAGGAAAATAGAGAGGGAATTTTTTTAAAAAACAAATTTTATTATTATTTTTAACTCTTATAACAAAGTGCTCGGGACACACCGTGGTGCTGGGGTAGTCAAATATCCAACAATAAATCCATATAAAATAACCCAAGTAAATACATTAAATATTCCCTCTCTATTTCCCTCAAATAATATAATATATTTAAAATAATCCATTTCTACATTAAATTTCTATAAATCCTAATCCTGTTTTTAAACTTTATTAATTTACAATTACCATAATCCACTTTAACCTTAAATAAACATATTATCACTTCAGGTATCCCTTCCAGATGTATTCTAGTTCTTAATCTCCTAAATCCTTAATTTTATCACAAATCTCTCTTATTTCTTCTTCCACTACTCGATATTTATCCTAATTAAAATAAAATATAACTCTACCCTATACATATACCATCCATCAATAAGTCTATCTCTATAACAAAACAAAAAAATACCAAACCTTAAACCATTTCAGTCCATTAGGCAAAATTCAAATCTCGTCCAAATAGTTATCATATCTAGAAACACCCATATTATTACACAAAGCATCATCTTACTAAATTAACATACTCAATTAATTATTAAATCAATACAAATCACTATAAAACCTCTTCCATTTTCATTCATTCCATTACAAAATAGTTTTCATACAAATAAACCTATTATTCCAAAAATTACATTCTTAATCTATTTGACATATATATTCTAGTAATCACCAATTTTTCTCTCGCTTCTAACTCTAAGTCTTAAACCTTAAATCAATCCATATTTCTACAGTGCCTTTTAATCCATTACATATAGTTTTAAATTTCTCTTTTCAGTCTTATTCTGACTTTCTTTTTGTGCCAGGCCGGTTTCCATAACAAAGCTTCTATCTCAGCAAGTAGATCTTCCTTTGTCGCTTGTAATATCATTTGAGTCAATAGAAAACACCCCATCCTCTGTAATGGGTGTGTGGCTCTTTTGTCATTAAACTCTCGTTGCTTCAAAAGTTCCAGTCTCAATCTTTGGTTCTTCTGATCCTCGAGAATATGGATGGAATGCTTGTAAGGTAAAATAGATTCCCCTTTAATCTCAATTAGTTCTTCTTCTGGTATATTTTGATTTATAGCATAGTCAGATGAGGTCTGGAGATCAGTTTGAAGGTTTGGAGAATTTGGAGTAAGGCTTCTGGCTCTTATTTCTCTAATAATCTCTTTCATTTTAGCGCATACTTCTTCAGTAGCTTCATATTTTTTTTCCACTATAAGTTTACAGTTTAGTTGTAAATAAGGTTTCTCCATTTTAGTAGTAGTTGAAGAGAGTCCCTTTTATCATTTAGTGGAGGCTATATATAAACAATATCCACCCCCACAATTTCCCACAACTGGATCAGCTTATCTTTTCTCTTCAAGAATAGTTTGAAGGTCAAGCCCACCTCATCTCCAAAGAAAAACAGATAATTGCAATATTAACTTTTCACCACAAGATGTCCTCAGTAGGTAACAAAATCTTTCCCAGACACCATTTTTTTTCCTTTTCTCTCTCTTTTAAAGGAAAAGATGGAAAAAAAATATTCTTCCAGTTTAAAGTGATAGTAAAGCTCTAAAAAAAATTATTTTTTTGGGACCCCAAAGTAAATGAAAGTAAAATATAGTCATTAAAATTATTTGTTCTGTCTTTTTATTCAAGCACCTTTCTTCCCACACATACAAATGCTGCTCTTTCAAGGCAGGGAATTAATTCCAACAGAGCTTTTACAGGCAAAAAATCAAGTAGGGTGAAGAGAGGAGAAGGAGAGGTCTCACCCGGATCATCCGCGGTGGGTCTTTCACGCTTAGATTTACCTGTGACTTTCAGCTGGTGCAGCTAAGGAATCGGCCATCTTGCAGGACGATCTTTGCTCCGTCGACCCTAAAAGTTAGCTGAAGCTGCAGAAGAAGCTGCCGCCCTCCCGCAGTCACCAGCAAGCCTCCTCCTTGGTGGTCGCCCCTCCAGGGCGACTTTCGGCCCACTAGGGGGTCTACTGGTGAAGAAAACAGCCGGTGGAGAGACAAGTCTCTTCATACGACCGGAGTCACCGCGAACCGGAACCGGAAGTCGAGAGGGAATTTTTGATGATGTAACCTGACATATGCATGAAAGAGCTTGTTATTTGATTATGGATTACCCAATCACCATGTTGCTTCCTTAACACTTGGAGCTTTGTAAAACTGGAAAATTAAAAAAACTTGTTTGAAAAAAAAATCACCTACCCAGTCTCAGGCATGCAGTGCCTCTGCTTCACATCCAAGTGATCAGCCTAAGGTCACCCTTCTAACCTGGAATGTGGCTAGGTGGTTTGCATTCACCGGAGATCCCTGTTTTACTGGTTTCCTCTCTCACCATGACATCATAGTGTTTCAGAAAACATGGACTGTTGATGACCTGCTATTAAATGTATTTCATTCATTTACAACTAGAGCAGAACCAGGAGCAAAGCATGGAAGAGTAAAAGACAGTCTGGGGGTCCTAGTCTCCACCATACTAAATGCCATATCAAGGCCCGCCCTCCACTCAAGTCATATGCCATGGCATTGTTAACCCAATTCAGTCATGGTGCCCTGTTGATAATAAATGCTTATATGCCCCAATAAGACAAAAAAAGCAGATCAGAGCCATGCGGACTGAACTGGAAACATATCCTAGTGATCTAATATTGATGAATCCAAATGCATCTGTAGTCCTGGGAGGGGACCTCAGTGCTAGATTGGGCCCCAATGACCACATCCTCTACACAAAGCACAAATAACATCAAGCTCCCCCCCAAAAATGGCCAAGCCACAGTGGACTGTCACATACTACCAGGGACCTGGGAGGCATACTTTCAGGAACTTAATATGGACACCTCCTTTGGAAGTGTATGCCCCAGCCAAACTAAAGAAAATCTGCCAATGTGGGCACCTGTGACAGTGATCGAGAATCTTGTTGCCCAACTAAAACCAAGGAAGGCCCCAGGAGTATACATAAACCCCCCAGAGACCATTAAAAACAAGTTGGGCTTCTGGGCTCCCACCTGGCCTTGCTCTTTACCTGCATCAACACATACTGTATGGCCAAGTGCCCAAAGATTGTGGGGGGGGGGGAGGGTTGTGATCATTGACCTTATATATAAAGGGGGAAAGGATGTTCCTGCCAACTATAGAACAATCAGCCTCCTTAATACAATCAGCAAACTCTATGCAAGACATCTACAAGGGAAATTCCAGGACTGTCTGGAAAAAGAAAACAGAAAACAGCAGAAGACCAAGCTGGTTTTAGGGAAGGCTGATCCATCGTTGACCAGTGTTCCAACATCTCATCCAAAAATCCTCCTCCTATAATACAACCTGCCTTTATGCCTCCTTTATAAACTTCCAAGCAGCTGTTGATTCCATATCCAGAGCTAAACTATGGGAAAAAGTGGAGGTCTCCTTGATTGACTGACATCTACTTCATCTAATATGTATGGTTTATGAAGGGACACCACTCTGTCAACTTTACAACGAACCTGGCTGCAGCCATTTTTTCATTTTGGGTTGCCTCAAGAAGGGGAGGTGGGAGAAGGTATATCTGGTAGTCTAAACATAAGCAACTATTGTGAGAACCAAGGTCATTTCCATGCCAGAGGGAAAGAGGAGGATCATTGAGTTAGAAAAGCCCGCTAAGGGGTTCTATTGGGTAGCATGAATAGAGGGGAGGGAATTGTTACATTGTATTACTTTGATTCTTGGGGGGAAGGATTAGATCTGGTTTCACTTTTGACTGTGCTGATGTTATATATCCAATAAACATGTTCTTTGAGGAATTTTCTCACCTCAGAGTTCTGATTTATTTGGTCTTATTGATCGGAACCTTGACATTAAACCAGATCTCCTAAAGTCATTTTCTAAGGGGTCCTGAGCCCTGGTCACCTACCCACTGCATTTGGGAGGACAGCAAAGACTCAGGGAAGAATCCAGAATGGAGAAGAAGGAGGAAGCAACCGCTAGCCTCGGCACAACTTCAGCTGCTGGGACACATGCTACTGCCCAGGTGGGAAGTGGAGCACCAGTGGCGGGGGCTCAGCCGAAGACCCAGGCAACCTAGCCTGAGAATTTGGGGCAGCAAGAAGGAGCTCTAGCTCTCAGGGACCTCGATCAGGATGAGGCAAGACCCCAATGTAGGAGTACTCCCAAGGCTGCTGAAGCCGAATTTCCGCTGATCTCGTCCCACAGTTTTCTTTCTTTTTTTTTTTATTGAAAATTTTTAAATTTTACAAAACAATACGGTTCCCTTCCCCAAACCCCCCCAACCCTCCCATGCCCTCCCCCGACCTTTCCATAGCTGAATATAGGCTTAATTAATATTTTTTCAAAAAGTCTTAAAACAAATATAAACCATAAACAAATCTAAATACATTAATTAAAAAAATTGTAAACTAGTTAACAATAATATATGTGTAAAAAAAACAAAAATACAAGGAAATACGAGAAAATAGGAAGAAAGAAAAAGGAAAAAAGTCTATAAAATATCTTAAATTTTAAGTATGTTATTTTTTTTTATAAATACATTTTTATTGAAAGTTTTTTAACATTTTACAAAAACAAAACAACCCTTCCCCAAACCTCCCCAACCCTCCCATTCCCTCCCCCGACCTTCCCAGAGCTGAATATAGGCTTAATTAAAATTTCTTCAAAAAATCTTAAAAAAGATATAAACCATGAATAAATCTAAATACATTAATTAAACAAATTATAAAATAATTAACAATAATATATATATAGAAAAACATAAATACCAAAAGAAAAATACTTAAAAGGAAAAAGAATAAAGAAGAAAAAAGAAAAAGATAAAAGAAAGTATAATAAAAGTAAAAAGTAAAAATAAAAAGAAAGTAAAGTCTATAAAATATTTTAAATTTTAAATATTAAATATAAGTTATTAAAAAACTAAATAATATTTTTTTATATCCAACTTATGTTGTATAAAATCTATCCATTTTTTCCATACCACAAAATACTTCTCTTGCGATTGATCCTTCAAAAAAGCTGAAATCTTTGCCATTTCCGCCAAATAAGAAACTTTAAAAAACCATTCTTGCAAAGTAGGCAAAGATTCCTTCTTCCAACATTGCCCTACTAACAACCTTGCAGCTGTAATTAAATTTAACATCAATGTAGTCTCTTTAGCATCACAATCAGTAACAATACCTAACAAAAACAATTGTGGGGTAAATTTTACCCTCCTTCTAAAAATTCTTTGAATATTCCACCATATCTTAATCCAAAAAGCTTTTATATTTTTACACGACCACCAGATATGATAGTAAGTAGCATCCAAACATCCGCATCTCCAACATTTAGGCTGTAAGTCAGGATACATGCGAGACATTTTTTGTGGATCAAGGTGCCATCTATAAAACATTTTGTAAAAATTCTCCCTTAAGTTTTGGGCTTGTGTAAATTTGACATTCCTCACCCAAATAATTTCCCAGGTATCTAATAGAACTGGTTCACCAAAATTTTGTGCCCATTTAATCATACATTCTTTGACTAATTCTGCTTCTGAATCCAATTCTACTAACACCCCATAAATTCTCTTAATATGGGTTTGTCTTTGATCTTTTATTTGTTTTAATAAATTCTCATCTTCTCTAAGGAAACCCACATTACGATCTATCTTCCACCTCTCCACTATTTGTCTATAATGAAACCATGAGTAAATAATATTTTCTTGTATTAAATCTTCCAAAGATTTTAATTGCCAATTTTTACCATCCCATCTAAGTAGTTGTGCATAAGAAACGCTATCCATCTTGACTCCTCTCCTTATCCCTTCAATCGCATGCCCCGGTATAGCCCATAATGGAATTTTAAAATCACTTCTATAATATTTCCTCCAAACACGAAGTAAAGAAATCCTTATAATATGAGATTTAAAGACCCTATCAACCTTTTTATTAAAAATTAAATAGGCATGCCATCCAAAAAGTAAATCCCAACCCTCCAAGAGGAGTATTTCTACATTTGTTAAGTTAACCCAATCACTTATTAATGTTAGAACCACAGCATCATAATACAATTTCAAATTCGGTACCTTGAGTCCACCCCTCTCACGAATGTCCTGTATAATTTTAAGTTTTACTCTTGGTTTTTTCCCTGCCCAGATAAATTTGTTAATACCTTTCTGCCATTCATTTAAATTAACCTCATTCTTTAAAATAGGTATCATTTGAAATATAAAAAGAAACTTTGGCAAAACATTCATTTTAATTGCCGCAATTCTTCCCAAAAGAGATAATTGCAACTTCTCCCAATTTTCCAAATCTCTTTGTATATTGACCCACAGCCTTTCATAGTTATTTTTGTACAATTTTGCATTAGAAACAGATAAAATAACCCCCAGATATTTTACCTTATTGACAACCTCAAAATCTGTCAACTTAACCAAAGTCTGCTTATCCAGATTAGTCATATTTTTAGGCAATATTTTAGTCTTATTGTTATTAATTTTAAAACCCAAAACCTGTCCATACTGATGTATCAATTGTAATAACTCTATTACAGAATAAGTAGGTTGAGCTAAGGTAACCACCAAGTCATCTGCGAAAGCCCTTAATTTATATTCTTTTTTATTAACTTCTATTCCTTTTATTTGCTGTGATTCTCGAATTTTAATCAACAATATTTCCAAAGTTAAAACAAACAGCAATGGTGACAATGGACAACCCTGTCTAGTCCCCTTCTCTATTGTAAACACCTCTAACAAACCCCCATTAACTATAAGTTGTGCCGTTTGCTTTTGATAAATAACACCAAGAGCTTGTAAAATTTTTTCTCCAAAATTCATTTTCTCAATTAATCTTAACATAAATTGCCAATTCAGCTGGTCAAAAGCTTTTTCAGCATCTAAAAATATCAATCCTGCAGAAACTTGATTATTTTTATCTAAATATTCTAATAAGTTAATAATTTGTCTGACATTATTCTTCATGTACCTTCCAGTTATAAAACCCGTTTGATCCATATGTATTACATGATGCAAAACCCTCATAAGCCTATTGGCTAAAATTTTTGAAAAGATCTTGTAATCTACATTTAAGAGAGATATAGGTCTATAATTCTTTGGTAAGGTGAGATCTTGATCTTCTTTTGGAATCAAAGATATAAAAGCTCTACCCCATGACGGGGGAATCTCTGAACCCTGTAATATATTATCAAAAAGCTCACTTAAAGGTTGAGTCATCTCTTGTACCAATGTTTTGTAATAAATAGATGTCAAACCATCCATACCCGGTGCCTTACCTAATTTTAATTCTTTAATTACTGTCTCAATCTCCTCACTAGTAATCAAACCATTAATTTCTTGTTTCTGATCTTCTGTTAATTTAGGAAAGTTAGCTTCATTTAAATAATTATCTATATCTGAAACCTGTACTTTAGTACTCATATATAATTTTTGGTAATAATCTAAAAAGGATTTCTTAATCAACTCCTTCTGATGTACCAATTTACCATTATAATTTATTTTATCTATAGTTCTCTGTCTCTGCTTCTTTCTCAGTTGGTAAGCCAACCATCTCCCTGGTTTATTAGCATTACAAAATGTATTTTGTTTCATATACAGTAAATTAGTTGCAGTTTGATCAGCCATCAACTTATTAAATTGTGATTTAAGCAATTTTATAGATTCCTTAACCTTCTCATCTATAGGATTTAAAATCAAAGCTTTTTCTTTTAATTTAATCTCATCTTCCAACTCCTTACGTTTCTGCATCTGCTTCTGTCTATGAACATTATTCATTTGTATCAAAATCCCCCGCATGTAGGCTTTACCTACATCCCAGACCATTGACATTGAAGTTCCCTTATGCATATTTAAAGCAAAATAATCCTTTAATTGCTCCTTTAACTTTTGAACATTCTTTTCTTGTCTAAATAAATTTTCATTCATCCTCCACGATCTCCTCTCCTCTTTTTCATCAACCAATTCCATCCAAACTGGACTGTGATCCGTCAATGTCCTGGGAAAAATTTTAACATTCTTTACCCTAAAATATAAATCCATCGTAATAAAAAAAAAATCAATTCTTGAAAAGGATTGATGTCTATCCAAAAAGAAAGTAAAATCTCTCTCCTCCAGGTTATGTTCACGCCAATAATCTCGCAGCTCCCAGTCCTCTTTCAAATCAAAAAAAGCTTTAGGTAGTTTAGCCTGTTTAAAAGAAATAGAGGATCCTTTTTTATCTCTTTGTGTATCTAAAACACCATTCCAGTCTCCCATTAATATAACAGATCTGTAATTCAACAAAGTTAATTTTTGATGTAGCAGTCTGTAAAATTGTTCCTGTTGTTGGTTTGGTGCATACAGTCCCACTATAAGTACTTTCTTACCATACAAACCAACTTCAATCATAACATATCTCCCTTGAAGATCAGATTCTACCAAACAGGCTGATAAGTTTTGCTTAACATAGATAACTACTCCCCCCTTTTTCCCAGGAGCAGAAGATACAAAATGGGATCCCAGATGAGCATTAACTAAATATTTTTGATCTTTAGATGTAATATGTGTTTCCTGCAAGCAAATAATGTCATTATTATGTTGCTTTAAATAATGATAAATTTTCTTTCTCTTTTGAGGGGAATTGAGGCCATTAGCATTCCATGTCAGGAACTTTACCATCTCCCTTAACCAGAAGCCTGGAGAAGACTGCTTGAAGATCTGCCATTGAGGAATGTGCTACAGAACTCTTGGGTCTTGCTCCTCCCACCGGCAGCGAAACAATTTCTTGAAGAGATTCTTTGACTTCCTTCTTCTGTTGATCCTTTTCCTTACGTCTATGTGCTGCACGAGTCATTCTTTGCTCTTTGATCTCTGTTTGTTGCGACCACTCCGCCTGTAACTTTCCAGCAACCATCACTCCTACTCCTTCAGACTGCTGTTCCACTTCTTTACCATCCAAAACTTTCTGCATCGTAGGTGGTGGTGAGCCTGCTCCCAGGACCGAGTTGTAGAACTCCTTTGCTTTAGAAACTGTATTAAGTCTATAACGTGTCCCCGCATGGCTCACGACCATACCCATCGGAATCTCCCATCTAAATGGCATCAATCTTTTTTTAAGTTCATTAGCTAAGAAAGCAAACTCTTTTCTCTTAGAATTTTAGATGGGATCTCCTTTAAAATAATGACATCTTGAGCAGCAATCTGAAACCTCTTATTATAAAAAGCTTGTATGATTTCATTACGCAGAGATCTCTTCCCAAAATAAATCACCACATCTCTTGGTAAATTTTTTTGCTTTGCAACCCAGGAGTTAACTCTATAAATTTTTTCAACTTCTCTAAATATTTCCTCTTTCTCTCTATTCAAAATAGCTGCAAAGTCATTTACCACAATCTCTCTCAGATCTTGCTGCATATCTTCTTTCAGGCCTCTGATTCTTAAAGCATGTTCCATCTCTCTGTACTGAGACATAACAATATCATCTTGTGAAATTTCCATCTTTTTTTCCATACCTTCAAATTTATCTTCCAGAATTTCAACCTTGTCTGCCACCTCTTCCACTCTGGAATCTAACTTCTCAACCACAGAAGCACGTCCTGTTAAAGCCATAACTATATCTTGCCTCAGAATAGTATTATTCTGCTCTAAAAGGTTCTTCATTTCCCCTCTAATTTGAGTTTTATTCTGCTCTAAAAGCTCCTTCATTTCCCCTCTGATTTGAGCTACAGCATTTCCCATTATATCTTTCATATCTTGTACCGTTATTGCTGGCAAAGGAGGAGAGGGTGGTGGTGTAGCTTTAGGTTGTTGTGCCGGTAAGATCGCAGGAGAAGAAGCCACCTTAGGTACTGTAGAAGTTGCTTGCCTCTTTGAAGCCATTTTCAAAAAGAAAAAATCTTATTTCTTCTTTCCTCCTTCTTTGAAAAAAAAATAAAAATAAAAAATCCCTTGAAAGGGGAAAAAAAAAAATAACAAAGGAGAGTTTAACAAAAACAAAAAAGAAAAAAAAATCTTCCCAAAACACAAATCCACCTTAAGAAAAAGTTTAAAGAAAAAAAAACCATCTAATCCATAACGTTCCATTTTACTCACTTTTTTTCAAAAAAAAAAAAACTTTCCAGTCACCATTTTACTTTCACTCTCCACGCAAGAAAAAACGAAGAAAAAAGAGAAAAAGAAAAAGAAATAAAGGTCAATCTTTCAAACTAAAGTCCAAATAAAATCCAATAAGAAAAATCCTTTATCCAACTCTGTCCGCTTTTTAAAAATAACTCACCCGGTCCCTTTAAGCGCGGAGGTGGTAGCGGCGTTTTGCTTTGTTCCCAAAGGAACAAAGACAGCTGGGAGGCGGAGGCAACCCAAACTCCGACGGAGCTCTCTTTTCACCCCCCAAGAAAAAATTCCTGGGGGGTTCAAGAGGCTCTACCTCTATTCAGGTGATACTCCCCTCCCCCCCTTCGCCCGGGAGGGAGGTTTTGAGCCGTGGAACAGCTGGTGCCTGCTGTTCTCCGCGGTTCTCACGCTTTCCCAGGAGGACGGCTACAAAGTAGCCGCCATCAGCGACACTAAACCACCGGAAAATCTCGTCCCACAGTTTTCTGTCACCTGCACCAAGGAAGGTGAAGAGGCCAGCAGGATAAGACGAATCTGGAGAATGGAGATACCTGACAGCAATCCATAGCCACTCAGTCGAGAAGCTGAGGGAGACGTTTGACCACCTCGACATAAAGGAGGTGGCCCCAGTCGCTGGATACATGGTTTCGGGTGGGTAGGAAGCCCAGAGGTCACCCACACTCCCTCCTCCTCATTGGAGTCCAAGCCCGATCGCAATGGCCTGTACCACTTTTCTGTGACCCAAACCAACCTCGACATCAAGCCCGGTACCCAGGCGAAGTCCCATGCAAGATCAGAGACCCTTGAGACCTGGACCCCAGCTGAGGGGATTTCAAAGATTGGCACGGCCACAGCCTCAGTAACAGTGACCTGCTTTGTGCCCCCCATACTGGGGTCAGCAGCCAGTGTATCTGCTTCCCATCAAGCCCACGTTTGATGGAGATCCAGAGACGTTACATTTCTTCTTGAATCAGGTTTGGGCTCACCTGAATCACTATGCTCCTGCGTACACTGACAATTCCATGATGGCGGATGCGGTAGCAGCGAACATAGAAGGGGAAGCAGCTGAATGGGTGACCAGCCTCCACGATGAGTAAGTGCCAGAGCTGTGGGACATGAACCTCTTCATGGACCAGCTGAGAGGTTGGTTCGAAGATGAATCCCAAGCCCTGCAAGCTGAGATAGAGATCCACAGCCTGAAACAGAGGGGGCATCCAGCAAAAGAGTACATTCAGCAATTCTGGAGAATTGCCGGCCAGATCAGACAGTGGCCAGAATGATCTCTGATCCACTATTTCAAGGAGGGGCTAGACCATGATTTATTCCAAGCCTGCACCTACTGGAGAATTCCTGATCAGCTCTGTGAGTGGTATGGCATGGCTTTGATTCTGGACATCGAGCTGGTCTGCCGCCAAAAGTCCAGTGCCACTGAATCGAAGCCACAACCCGGCCAGGAAAAGTGTCTATTTGGGTGGTGGCCATCACCCCTTCCAGCAACCAATGTCACCCGAGTGTCCACCAGAGCTCCCATCAAGTGCTTCAGATGTGGGCAACAGGGCTATCGGGCCACCGATTGCCTGGCTCCTGCACCCCAGGGTAGAAGTGCACCGGCAACCATCACCAAGCCAAAAAAGACACCACGTAAGGGATGAGAGAGATCAAATTGGGTGTGCCATGACCAAGCCGTCGAGCTTCCCCCTCCTACCCAAGTGGGAGAGGGAGCTTCGGCTGAGCACCTGCAGCTACCAGCACCCTATGACAGCAACAACGGTGAGGATGACCCGATGGTATTTCAGCCCATCCCACCTTTCACTATTGCTGCCAAAATTATAGTGCCAAAGACTGGGGTGCAGACTGACTTGAACGTCCTAATAGACTCTGGTTGCACAAGGTGCTTGATCAGTCTCCCAACTGTACTAAAGCTATGAATCCAGGCCAAGCTGTTGCCTATAGCAATGAGATTTGAGCAGGCAGATCGCTCTTTAATGGGGGATTCCCCTGTAACACATGTAACTGAACCCATTTATCTAGAGATGGGAGAACATTGGGATATCATCCATTTTGTGGTCATCCCAAAAATGACTGAGACAGTAATTCTGGGACTAGCCTGGCTTGATAAGTGGAGCCCCACCATTTGGTGGGAGAATGGGGTGAGGACCTTGAGGCTAGCGACAGGGCCCCTCCCACCTTCCGAGACCAGCCAGATCAAGAGGATAACAGACGTTGAGGGAGGGGGGGGAATTGACTGAATTGCTGAGAGCCACCATGGACCAAACACCCAGCATCCAACTCATTCCGATGGAATACTGGGAACTAGCAATAGCTTTTAGCGAAGAGGACTGTGACATACTTCCCCCCCACCGAACTACCGATTGTGTGATTGAAATACTGCCAGGGGCTAAACTTCCAAAGTATTCCATGACACCCAGAGAGATGAATGAATTGAGAGAGTACATAGACAAGAACCTGGCTAGGGATTTCATTGAACCAGCCAAATCACGAGTGGCCACCCCAGTGCTATTTAAGGAGAAGAAAGATGGGTCTTTAAGGTTATGCATGGATTTTAAAGAATTGAACATGGTTAGCATGGAGAATATGTACCCCCTCCCTTTGATGAAGGACATGTTAGCCCACCTCGCAAGGGGGAAAATCTTTACCAAGCTGGATTTAAGAGAGGCTTATTATTGAGTATGAATCAGGGAGGGGGACGAGTGGAAGACAGCTTTTAATTGCCCCCTAGGAAGTTTCCAGTTTAAAGTGATGCCTTTTGGGCTTGAAAGGGCTCCCGCTGTATTCATGCAGCTGATCAATCACATGCTGCATGATCACCTCTACAAGGGAATGTTAGTCTACCTTGATGACATCCTCATCTACACAGAAACCATGGAGGAGCATGTGAAATTGGTCTGGGAGGTGCTAAAGAGACTCTTAAAGGCAAACCTCTATGCTAAACTATCTAAATGTGAATTCCACCAGTTCTGCCTTGACTATTTAGGGTACCAGATTTCTAATAAGGGAGTGGAAATGGACCCTGCTAAAGTCAAAGCTATATTGGAATGGCAGCCACCAACAACTCGCAAGCAGCTACAAAGCTTTTGGGGTTTTGCAAACTTTTTTTTTAATATAATTTTATTGAGTTTTATAGGGTTGGGAATAGAATAGGGTCGGGATAAGGATTAAGGTTTAGGGTGGGGTTGGAATCAGGATTGGTGTTGGGGGGGTTGGGGTCAACATTGGGGTTATCCCCCAATCCCATTTTCAATCCGTAGCAAACAGACTATTGTCTGGGTACATATGTTCAGTTAACAATAGTTGATATTGTAATAAGTAACTGTAATAAGTGTAATAAACGATAATCATAAACAGTATCAATTAATTAATGCATATGTATTCTGTCTCCACTGCTGTTCAATATCTACTCTGAGTCAATCTTCAATGAGGCACTGGAGAACATCGATGCTGGCATCAAAGTAAATGATGTTTGGATCAACAACTTAAGATATGCTGACGATACAGTTCTGCTTGCCAGTAAGCATGAAGACCTTCAGCTCCTCATCAACAGAGTCACAGAAATATCTGAAAAATATGGCTTGAAGCTTAACACCTCAAAAACCAAGATCATGGTCATCAGCAAAGAACCCGTTAATTTACCACCAATAAATTCAGAAGGAATACCACTAGAAAAAGTTGAAAGGATCACGCACCTCGGTTCCAATTTACATGAAAGCTGGGACATGACCATTGAAGTAAAGACAAGGATAGAAAAAGCCCAAACAGCATTCTTCAAAATGAAAAAGGTCTTCTGCAGTCACGACATAAGCCTAAGACTGAAAATCAGGCTTGTCAGATGCTATATTTTTTCTATCCTGCTCTATGGAGTAGAGAGTTGGTCTCTGACAGAAGGCCACCTGAAGAGACTAGAACCATTTGAAATGTGGGTTTACAGGCGGCTGTTACGTATAAGCTGGGTTGACAAGATCAGAAATGAGGTGATAAGCCGCCTGGGAAAGCCAAGGGAAATCATCAAAACAATTAAAAAACAAAAATTAGAATATTTCAGACATGTGATGCAACACCCAGAAAAATACAGCATACTCCATTTAATCCTCCAGGGAAAGATTGAAGGCAAACGAGGTCCAGGCAGAAGAAGAACATTGTGGCTTCAAAATCTAAGGGATTGGTTTGGACAAAACTCAGCAGCACTTTTTCGTGTGGCTGCTGATAAAAGCAAGATTGCCAACATGATTGCCAACGTCCAATAACAGATATGGCACAAGAAGAAGATATCATTCTTCTTGTTAATATATATTCAAAATAACATATCACATTCATTTCTCACTAGTTAGTTTTCCTAACCATTGGTAAAAATTATCCCATGTTCTAAAGCAGACATGTCAAACACAAGGCCTGGAGGCCGGATGCGGCCCACGAACTGGTTTCATGTGGCCCGTGAAGCCATCCTGGAAACAGTGATGGAACAGCCCCTGCTGCCTTGGCCCTGGCCCAGGCCGGCCGGGAGCCAATGTACAATTTTGTGGTGTCCATCTATGCTGAAACGCATTCAGTCTTAGCTCTACAAGACCGTCTGGAAACAGCGAGGAACCAGCCCCTGCTGCATCGGCCCCACCCCCTGGGTGCATGCTGGGGAGGTGTCACCCTTTGTGAGGAATGAAGAAATGCACCATCGCCTGGAAGTGGCCAGCAAATGGCCCTCGCCTACTTCACATATCCAGCTTGATGGGCTCCGGGGGAGGGGTTTCGGCAGGCAGCGGGTCATTCTCCTCACAGCATCAAGAGTCTGAGCCAGGCGGCACAAATCCAAAAAGAAGCACAATGCCGCCCAGCCCCCAGCCTGCCCGGTTTTGGCAGGCAGTGGGGCGCTCTCCTCACAGCGTCAAGAGCTGAGCTGGGTGGCGCGAAACTGATGAGAAGTGCAATGCTGCCTAGTCCCCAGCCTGCCCAGTTTCAGCAGGCAGCTCTTGGCGCTGTGAGGAGAGCACCCCGCTGCCTGCCGAGACCGGACAGGCTGGGGGCTGGGCGGTATCATGCTTCTTTTCAGATTTGTGCCACCTGGCTCAGCCTCTCGGTGCTGTGAGGAGAGCGTCCCACTTCCTGCCAAAATCAGGCAGGCTGGGGGCTGGGCAGCATTGCACAGGTAACATTGACTCTCATGCTGCTCATGGCATCCCCTCCCCCAGAGCCCACCAAGCCAGATATGTGAAGTAGGTGAGGGTCATGTGCTGGCCACTTCCAGGCGATGGTGCATTTCTTCATTCCTCATGAAGGGTGACACCTCCCCATCTGCATTTCTTGCCTGTTTTTCTCCCTCATCTCAAATATTTTCCCACCACTCTGTACTTAGGAAGGAAGAAAGGAAAGAAGGAAAGAAGGAGAGGGAGGGTCTGGGGGAAGTCCTGCCTTAGTCCTGCCCTGCTGCCCTTTTACCATCCCCTTGCCCCCTCCTCCTGGCCTATCCTGGGGGGGTGTCTCCCATCCTATTGCTAAGGAAGCTTTGGATACAAAGCTGGGTCTCCTCCCATGGAGAGGGAATGGGCCTCCCTCTGACTTTGCCCTCATACCCATAATGAGCAACCTGGCTAAGGAGAGCAAGCACAGCAGCAGCAGCCTTGAGGAGGAGGTAAGTGCAGCTGGGCGCCCCCTTGGGAAGTGGGGCTGGGCTTGGTGCCGCGGGTGCTTGAGGGCCAGGCTGGGTGTTTGACCTCTGCTGCCTAGAGCTCTGGGCAGTCCGTACCACCATCCAGCGCCCCCACATGGCCTGAGAGGAATGGTGGAGGCTCCTCCAGTGGACCATGCCTTGGCACTTGCCCTGGTCCCACCCCCTTCTGCCAGAGACCTTCAGATCTGTCCCACTCCTGCCCAGGCCCCCACAGGCACCATTGACGCAAACGATGTAGAGCTGGCCATGCCCACCCAGTAGGCCACACCCACTCCATCCACACCCACCCAGTAGGCCACACCCACCCTGGCCACACCCACCCAGCCCCTCAAGGGCAACCGCAATGCTGATGTGGCCCTCAATGAAATTGAGTTTGACACCCCTGTTCTAAAGTAAACAGAATCTTCTTTCTCTTTAATCTCTAAGGTCAATCTATCCATTTCTGCACATTCTAAGATTTTCTTAATTAAAACCTCTTCAGTTGGTAAGTTTTCATTTTTCCAATATTGGGCAAATACTATTCTCGCTGCTGTCAGTATATGCAATATTAGATATTCATTCTCATTCTCACAGTTAGGTCCTAATATTCCTAACAAAAACAGTTCTGGTTTAAATTCTGTCTTTCTTTTAATCATTTTTTCCAACCATGTATGTATCTTACCGCAAAACCTTTTTGCTTTAGGGCATGTCCACCAGATATGATAATGCCTTTGTTTACATTTCCAGCAATTATTCAAAGTATTTTTAAACATTTTCTCTAATCTTACTGGTGTCATATGCCATCTGTGAAACATTTTATACAAATTTTCTTTATATGAGACTGCTTTAGTCAATTTGATATTTCTATCCCATAGTTTTTGCCAGTCTTCCAAATCTATAGAATATCCAAATATTTTTGACCTTGCTATCATTGTTTCTTTTACTTGTTCTTCTTCCACCTTTAAATTTAGCAGAAATCTATAGAGTTTCTTAATCAAGTTTTCATCTATTGCATTAAAGTCTCCCAGTATACAAAGATTTTGGTAATTTAAGTCCGATATTTTCTTGTGTAGTTGTTGATAGAATTGCTCTTGCTTATCATTAGGTGCATATATTGCTACCATCAATATCTGTTTTTGATCCATCATAATTTCCACCATTAGTATTCTCCCCTCTTCATCTGCATAAATTTGTTTGGGATTCATCTTTTCTTTAATATAAAGGGCTATTCCTCTTTTCTTTTGAGAAATATAAATATATATATAAATGGACTGAATTTTCCCGCAAAAAGGAGAAAAATCTTTACAAGACTACAAAAATTAAAAATGGACATAATTTGCCTCCAAGAGACACATATTAAGAGACAACATTTAAAAATTTTAAAACAACCGAAAATGGGCAAACTTTATTTTACATTTTTTGGTTCATTTTGTCAAGATCATTTTTCAAGTCTTCATGATTTTTCGTTGAGGTTGCTGTCTGGGTGGCAATTGCTTGTAAAATTGCTTCAGTGTCCTTTTGGTAAGCATCCATCTTTTCCTGCTGCAGCATTGTCGCAATTGATTTCTGATATACTGGACTTGCAGAAGTTGAGGCAGGGGTAGAAGATCCTTTTTCCCAAGTTTAGATAGATTTGAAGCACTCATCTTTGTCTTTACTTCTTGAATTGTAATCCACCAGGTAGCCAAAAAAACAAAACAATACAAAGACAAAAAACATATACAAAGAAAAAACTAAACATTACACAACAAACCCTCCCTTCCCCAACCTCCCCCAAACACCCCCCCTTCTCCCCCCCGAGCTTCCCAGAGCAGAATATAGGCTTAATTAAAAAACAATTAGAAAAATTATATTTTAAAATATATATGTATATATATAAAAATAAAAATTAAGAAAAAGCTATATAATACTTTTTAATATCCATTTTAAACTGTATAAATTTTATCCATTTATCCCAAACAGCAAGAAATTTCTCTTGCGTTTGTTGCTTTAAAAAAGCCGAAATCTTTGCCATTTCCGCCAAATAGGACACTTTAAGAAACCATTCCTGCAGTGTAGGCAAAGATTCCTTCTTCCAATATTGTCCAACTAACAGCCTCGCGGCTGTAATCAAATTTAACATCAATATAACCTCCTTTGTATCACAATCAGTAACTATACCCAACAAAAATAATTGCGGAGTAAATTTTAGCCTCCTTCTAAAAATTCTCTGGATATTCCACCATATCTTAATCCAAAATGCTTTTATCTCTCTACACGACCACCAAATATGATAATAAGTAGCATCCGTACAGCCACATCTCCAACATTTGGGTTGTAGGTCAGGGTACATAAAAGACATTTTTTGTGGATCAAGGTGCCATCTATAAAACATTTTATAGAAATTCTCCCTTAAGTTCTGTGCTTGTGTAAATTTGACATTTCTCACCCAAATAGTTTCCCAGGTGTCCAATGGAACTGGCTCACCAAAATTCTGCGCCCATCTGATCATACAATCTTTAATTAGTTCCGTTTCTGAGTCCAATTCAACTAAAACCCCATAAATTCTCTTAATGTGGGCTTGTCTTTGATCCTTCACTTGCTTAATAAAATTTTCATCTTCTCTAAGAAAGCCCACCTTACAATCCACCTTCCATCTATCTGCTAATTGCCTATATTGGAACCAAGAATAAATAATATTTTCTTGTGCTAACTCTTCCCGTGATTTTAACTGCCAGTTTTGTCCATCCCATCTAAGTAAATGTCTATAAGACACCATGTCCATTTTAGCACCTCTTTTTATTCCTTCTATCGCATGCCAAGGTATAGCCCATAATGGTACTTTAAAATCACTTTTATAATATTTTCTCCAAGTCCTAAGTAAAGAAATTCTTAAAATATGAGATTTAAAAACCCAATCCATCTTTTTGTTAAATATTAAATAGGCATGCCACCCAAAAAGTAAATCCCATCCCTCGAGATAAAGTATCTCAGGATTTGTCAAATTTACCCAATCACTAATTAGTGTTAAAACCACCGCATCATAATATAGTTTCAAATTCGGTACCTTGAGCCCACCCCTCTCGCGGAAGTCTTGCATAATTTTAAACTTAACCCTTGGCTTTTTCCCTGCCCAAATAAATTTATTAAGACCTTTCTGCCATTCACTTAGATTAATCTCATTCTTCAAAATCGGTAACATTTGAAACAAAAAGAGAAACTTGGGTAGAATATTCATTTTTATCACTGCAATTCTTCCCATGAGGGATAATTGCAACTTCTCCCAATTCTTCAAATCATTCTGTACCCTAACCCACAACCTTTCATAGTTATTTTTAAATAGTTTTGCATTAGAAACAGATAACATCACCCCCAAATAGTTTACCTTATTAACAATTTCAAAACCCGTCGAGTTAGCCAAAGTCTGCTTCTCCTGACTAGTCATATTTTTAGGTAGAATTTTAGTCTTATTAACATTAATCTTGAAACCCGAGACCAAACCATAATAATGAATCAACTGTAATAACTTTACTGCAGAATGAACAGGTTGCAACAAAGTAACGACCAAGTCATCCGCAAAGGCTCTTAACTTATATTCTTTTTTGTTAACTTCTATTCCTTTAATTTCCTGCGACTCTCGAATTTTAATCAACAATATTTCCAATGTTAAAACAAACAACAATGGTGATAATGGACATCCCTGCCTAGTACCTTTCTCTATTGTAAAAACCTCTGACAAACCTCCATTAACAATAAGTTGCGCCGTTTGTTTTCGATAGATTACTGTAAGAGCTTGTAATATCTTTTCACCAAAATTCATCTCTTCCATTACTCTTAACATGAAATGCCAATTCAATTGATCGAATGCTTTTTCGGCATCTAAAAATATCAGCCCTGCAGAGACTTGGTTGTTCTTATCTAAATATTCTAATACATTAATGATTTGTCTAACATTATTTTTCATATACCTTCCAGTTATAAACCCAGATTGATCTTTATGCACAAGGTAAGGCACAACCCTCATCAACCTGTTTACCAAAATTTTAACAAATATCTTATAATCCACATTTAAAAGAGATATGGGCCTGTAATTCTTTGGTAAAGTAAGATCTTGATCCTCCTTTGGAATCAGTGATATAAAGGCACTACGCCATGAAGGAGGGATCTCTGAACCCTGTAAAATACCATTAAAAAGATCACCTAATGGTTGGATCATCTCCTCCATTAAAGCTTTATAATAAACAGCTGTTAACCCATCCGTACCCGGTGCTTTCCCTGATTTCAGTTGTTGAATTGCTGACGCAATTTCCTCCTTAGTAATTATCCCATTAATTTCATGTTTCTGGTCCTCTGTCAATCTAGGGAAATTAACCTCACTTAAATATTTATTTATATCTAAAATTTGCACATTAGTAGATTTATATAACTTTTGATAATAGTCCAAAAAGGATTTCTTAATCCAATCCTTCTGAGAAACTAATTTACCCTTATAGTTTATTTTCTCTATTATTCTCTGTCTCTGTTTCTTTCTTAATTGATAAGCCAACCATCTCCCTGGCTTATTGGCATTACAAAATGTATTTTGTTTCATAAACAACAAGTTAGTTGCAGCTTGATCTGCTAACAACATATTAAATTGTGACCTTAGTAACTTTAAAGATTCTTTAATACTTTCATCAGAAGGATTTAAAATCAAGGACTTTTCTTTTAATTTAATTTCATCTTCCAATTCTTTACGTTTCTGAGTCTGCTTTCGCTTATAACAATTATTCATTTTTATCAAAACACCACGCATAAATGCTTTACCTGCATCCCATACCATTGAGATTGAAGTCCCCTTATACATATTCAAAACAAAATAATCCTTTAAACACTCCTTTAACTTTTGAACATTCTTCTCTTGTCTAAACAAATTTTCATTCACTCTCCAAGATCTTCTCTCCTCTTTTTCTTGAGTCAACTCCAACCAGACTGGACTGTGATCCGTCAACGATCTAGGAAAAATCTTTACATTCTTTACTCTATTGTACAAGTCCGTTGTAATAAAAAAAAAAATCAATTCTTGAAAAGGATTGGTGTCTATCAGAAAAAAAAGTAAAATCTCTCTCCTCTTGATTACGTTCCCGCCAATAGTCCCTTAATTCCCAGTCCTCCTTCATATCAAAAAAGGCTTTAGGTAATTTTGCTTGTTTAAAAAAAGGAGAAGAACCTTTCTTATCCCTTTGTATATCTAAGACACCATTCCAATCACCCATTAATACCACAGATCTATAGTCCAGCAATGTTATTTTTTGATGTAACAACTTATAAAATTGTTCCTGTTGCTGATTTGGTGCATAGAGACCCACTATAAGTACTTTCTTACCATATAAACCAAGTTCAATCATCACATATCTTCCCTGGGGATCTGATTCCACCAGACAAGCTGGTAAATTTTGTTTAACATAAATAACAACTCCCCCCTTTTTCCCAGGAGCAGAAGATACAAAGTGAGATCCCAAACGAGCATTAACTAAATATTTCTGATCCTTAAGTAAAATATGAGTTTCCTGTAGGCAAATAACATCATTGTTGTGTTGCTTCAAATAGTAAAAGATTTTTTTCCTTTTCTGAGGAGAATTCAATCCGTTAACATTCCAGGTCAGAAACTTTGCCATCACTCTTGGTCCGCAGCCTGGAGAAGACACCTTCGAGATCTGCCATTGCTGCATGTGTTGCATAACTCTTGGGTCTTGCTCCTCCCACCGGCGATGATGTAGTTTCAGAAGAAGTTTCTTTAGCCTCTTTCTTACGTTGCTCCTTCTCTTTACGTCTATAAGCTGCGCGAGTCATTCTCTGCTCTTTAACCTCTGTTTGGCGTTGCCATTCAGCTTGCAGCATCCCAGCAGAAACCAAACCTAATGCCTCAGATTGCTGGTCCGCCTCTTTACCACTCAAAGATTTCTGAACAGGTAGAATTGAGCCTGCACCCAGGACCGTATTATAAAACTCTCTAGCTTTATCAACCGTATTCAATCTATAACGTGTCCCCGCATGGCTCAAAACAATACCCATCGGTTTTTCCCATCTAAATGGCATCAACCTTTGAAATGGACCATGGAGTGCCAAGCAGCATTTGAACAGCTAAAAAGACTATTTGCGGAGGAACCAATCCTCAAGCACCCCGACTCTGAAAAACAATTCATCATCCAGGTTATATATATATTATTAATTTTTATAGGATTAGGAATGGGGTGGGTTGGGGTTAGGGTTGGGGTTAGTGTTATGTCCTGGGCCTGCTGAATCACTCAGCAGGCTCAGGAATGCTGCAGAGAGTCCCAGGCAGACCATGTGGTTGCCCGGGACCAGACTGGCTGTCTCCAGCCTTGTGCGCATGTGCAAGGTGGAAAACCAGCCTCTGTAATGATTGGTTGATGCTGTCCTTGCAAGGACAGTATAAAAGGCCTGCGCGCCATTTTGGTTCTGTTCTGTTGCTGACTTACAATAAAGAAGACTTGTTTTTTGTCACTCGCTTCGTCTCAATGCTTTTGACTCATGAACAGAACATTGGCGATGAAGGTGGGATCACTGCAAGCAAAAACAACAGAAGAAGATAGGACTCACCACCAGAAGTCTTGAAGTGGAGAAGTTCGGCGTCCAGAGAAGCGACTCGCCTGCCAGTACGAAAACACTGGAGGTGAGCTTGGCAAAGGGGACCCCATCTCAGAAGCTTGCAGCGAAGGTGTTGACGAAGTTTCCAGGCTGTTACGATGTCAAAGATAGGCCGGTTGTCGGATTTTGATACTTCTCACCTGGAATGCTAGAACTCTTATGTGGCCTGAGTGGAGAACTACTTTCGGGTAAACCAGATAAGAGAGGACGGCCTCAAAGCGGCTACCCTGCTATGTGTTTGTGGACAAGAGACATTTGATATAGCGGAGAATCTGGTTGCCCCAGCACTTTTGGAGTCAGTGTCCTATGCTGATTTGAAGAAGATGCTGCGAGAACACTTCAAATCTAAACTTTCAGTGATTGCTTGGTGACACGCATTCGAGCAGAGGGAACAGAGGCCAGGTGAGTCTGCTGCGGACTTTATTGCTGCCTTAAGACAAGCCGCTAGACCATGTGGTTCAAGGACCTGGAAGAGAGGCTCCGGGATTATTTAGTTTGTGGCTTCAGAAGTTGTGAGCTGCAGCAGAAGATCTTTGCCAAAGAAGTTGTCTCATTCCAAGATGCCTTGAGAGAGATTGCAGCTGAAGAAGCAGCAGGCGGCGCTGTGAAGGCCTTGCGGCTCACCAGAAATCCTCCAACCAGTTTCCATCCATCAAGAGGTTGCTTGAGAAGATTCAGAACAGGATCCTGAAGAGGAGGTGGATAGGCTGTACCAGACAGAGGAAAAGAAGTTTCAAGAGTGCAGAGACAAGACCCCAGCATCCCCTCGGTGTTTCAGGTGTGGAGGACTCCACAAGCGCTCTGACTGCAGATTCCGCTCCAACATTTGCTGGGCATGTGGCAGGCAAGGCCACATTACCTCCATCTGTTTGGGTCGCCAGAAGGTCCAGTCTCAGGAAAAATTGCTTCAGAAAGGTACCAGGGTCCCCAGCCAACATAGGGTGGGTTTCTGTGCATCGTGCAGGAGCATTTTCAGGACAGGAATTCATAGGCCACTTAAGAAAAAGCTTCACATTGACGTGAAGTTGCAAGGGGTTCCCTTGTTGATGGAGTTGGACACAGGGTCTGCTCTATCGATCATTTCTTTTGACACCTTTAAAAGGATTTTCAGCAGAAGTGGCCTACAAGTCAAACTCAGGCCATCAAATTTAATTCTCACTGACTTCCAGAATTCCAGAGTCAGCGTGAAGGGGGAGGCCATGCTCAAGGTGCAGCATAGGACTTTTGAAGGCCTGCTAGATGTGGTGGTAGTTGGGGGTGATCGCACGAGTCTCATTTGACTCGATTGGTTCAAGGCCCTTGGAATTCAAGTGACTGGACTGCACAGTCTACAAACGTCAGACCTTGCAGAAGTCTGCAAGGAGTTTGCTGATGTGTTCAGTTCAGAGCTTGGATCATACAAGGGACCTCCCATTGCCTTACGTTTAGACCCAGCTATCACACCCATCTGGATCAAACCTTTTGCCCTCAAAAGCAAAATTGATGCAGAGCTGGACAAGCTGCTCCAGCAGGGCATCTTAGAACCTGTGGACTCTAGTCCATGGGAAACTCCCATAGTAACGCCACCGAAGGCCAATGGAGAAGTCCGAATCTGTGCGGACTATAAATGTACACTTAACAAAGCGCTGCAACAGCATGCATATCCAGTGCCTGTGGTCAGCCACATTCTGGCCTCCCTCAAGGGGGGGTGTCTCTTTGCAAAGCTTGATTTGGCACAGGCCTACCAACAGTTACCTGTTGATGAGGCAACAGCTGAGGCTCAAACAATTGTGACGCACTGGGGAGCTTTAAAGTGAAAAGGCTGCAGTTTGGGGTTAACGTGGACCCTGGCATCTTCTAAAGTGTGATGGAGCAAACGCTCTGCAGTATTCCTGAGGTCTGTCCCTACTTCGATAACGTCCTCATTGCTGGGGAGTCATCTCTAAATCTAGCTGAAAGGTTGGGGGCTGTCTTGCTTCGTTTCCACCAAGCGGGGCTGAAGCTGAAGCAAGATAAATGTAAAATTGGAGTCACTTCCACCAAATTTCTGGGTTTTCGTATTGATGCTGAAGGCATCCATCCTGCTGAATCCAAGCTCCAAGCAATTCAGCAGGTCCCAAGCCCCCAGTCGAAGGGTGAACTTCAAGCCTTCCTGGGTCTGTTAAATTTCTATCATTCTTTCCTTCCCCACAAGGCTGCAGTGGCTGAGTCGTTACACCAGCTCTTGGACAAACAGACTCCATGGCAGTGGACAAAGGTCCATGAAAGGAGCTTTACAGAGGTCAAGGCCTTGCTCTCTTCAAATGTGGTTTTAGCACATTTCAATGAGCAATTGCCTATGTGCATCACATGTGATGCCTCTCCTTATGGGGTTGGAGCTGTGCTTAGTCATCTGAAGGCTGATGGGACACAAGTCCCTGTGGCCTACTATTCAAGGACTCTGTCATCTGTAGAGCGTAATTGCACACAGATTGACAGAGAAGCCTTGGCCATAGTGGTTGGCATAAAGAAATTTCATGATTTCTTATATGGCCGCCATTTTACAGTCTACACAGACCATAAGCCTCTACTGGGTTTGTTTACAACAAACAAACAAATACCCCACATAATATCTCCTAGAATGCTGAGATGGTCAATTTTCCTGTCAGCATATGATTACACCCTGGTTCACAAACCAGGCAAAGAAATGGGCCATGCAGATGGCCTCAGCAGATTACCTCTAAAACAGATAGAGGCAGATCCTGCTCCTGCTCTTCACATTCTCTCCATTCAGGAATTGCCTGAATCTCCCCTCAATGCTAGGGACGTGGCTGCAGAAACTGCCACTGATCACACGCTCACACACGTGCTGACATGGGTGTTGTCAGGATGGCCTGACACATGTCCAGGTGCAGAATTCCAAAGCTTCTGGCAAAGGAAGCATGAACTTTCCACTTTCAAGGGTTGCCTTTTATGGGGTAGCAGGGTAGTCATCCCAACCTCATTGAGGACTAGAGTCTTGTTCTCTCTGCATGAGGGACATCCGGGTATAGTCAGGATGAAGGCGCTTGCACGTACACATCTCTGGTGGCCTGGGCTCGATAAAGAGATCGAGACCCAGGTTCATGGGTGCCAAGTGTGCCAACAGTCAAGGCCTGAAATGCCTCAGGCCCCTGTTCATAGGTGGGAGGAAACACAAGCCCCTTGGTTGAGGGTTCATATCGACTACGCTGGGCCCTTTCAGGGGCAATTCTTCCTTCTTCTCATGGACAGCCATTCCAAGTGGCTAGAGGTTGTGCTTGTTTCCTCCACTACTACTGCTAGGACCATCCAGGTGCTCAGAGGGATCTTTGTCTTCCATGGACTTCCTGATGTCCTGGTCTCAGACAACAGCCCCCAATTCACTTCTTTTGAGTTTCAGGCTTTTCTACAGGCCAACTTGATCTGGCATGCTACTTCAGCACCGTTTCATCCCACTTCCAACAGCCAGGCTGAGAGGAAGGTGCGTACTACCAAAGATGCTCTCAAGAGAATCACTTATGGCAGCTGGCATCACAGGTTAGCTGACTTTCTTCTTTGCCAACACAGCACACCTTGCACAGCCACTGGGAAGAACCCAACAGAACTCCGCTGGGGTCGCCGCCTCATCACGAAACTGGACAGGTTGCACCCAGACCGGGTGGCTTCACAGGTGTCACAGCCGTGGGCACCTAGGTGACTACAGGTGGGCGATCCGGTCTGGGCAAGGAACTATGGACCTGGACATCTCTGGGTCACAGCAGTAGTATGCAAGGTCTCTGGGCCGCTGTCATACGAAGTGGCCTTGGATGATGGTCGTGTGATCCGACATCACATTGACCAACTGTGCTGGAGGCTTCCCAGCAACACTTCCGCTCCTGGCTCTGCTCTTGGGGGGGAGGAGGACCATGATTACGATGGTCTCTCTGCCCATGCAGACCTTCACAGGCTTCAGCTATTGCTCCAGAAGGGGGGTTTGCCATGGAGGCAGCTCCTGACTCTGGCACCTTTGGCACAGACACTGGGTCAATGGGACATTGTTCTCAATCAGCTACTCAGGCCACTCCAGCTGCTGGTCTTGGGCTCGAGGGACAGTGCTCCCAAGAGGGGTCCATTGTGGACTTGGGGAATTCCACCCCACCACTGGACTTGGGGAATTCCACCCCCCCAAGGAACTCTGGTTTGGGTTCAGAGGATCCAGCCAGTCAGCAGCTGGGTGGGTCACCTGGGTCTTTGGGGCATCAAAGTCCTGGTCTGTCTAGCCTAGCAGGCGAGCTGACAGGCCAGGCACACACACCGGTTCCAAGAAGGTCACAGAGGGTCAGGGATCCACCCAAACATCTACAGGACTATGTGAGGTTCCTGTCAAGCAAGTGGGTGGCTTAATAGTTCTTTAGAACTCAGCTGATGCTCTACAGAAGGGTGTTATATTTCACTGTAGTAACATTGTGTATTCTTGTACATGTAAAATGTCTGAATGGGTCTGCCTGTGTGCAGGCATAATGTGTTTAGTAATAACAACATGCCAATTGAACACATGTATATGTTTGCTGTTGTAAACAGTAAGGGTTACTTATTGTTTTATCCGGGGGGAGGGGTGTTATGTCCTGGGCCTGCTGAATCACTCAGCAGGCTTAGGAATGCTGCAGAGAGTCCCAGGCAGACCACGTGGTTGCCCGGGACCAGACTGGCTGTTTCCAGCCTTGCGCGCATGCACAAGGCGGGAAACCAGCCTCTGCAATAATTGGTTGATGCTGTCCTTGCAAGGACACTATAAAAGGCCTGCGTGCCATTTTGGTTCTGTTCTGTTGCTGACTTACAATAAAGAAGACTTGTTTTTTGTTACTCGCTTCGTCTCAATGCCTTTGACTCGCGAACAGAACAGTTAGGGTTAGGATTTTTTAAAATAACATTCTTAATATTTAGCAAACAGCATGTTGTCTGGGTTCATGTATTTTAAAAAACAATGAATAATAATTATCATAAATATGTTAATTAATCGCTCAATAGACTTCTTCTTACTAGTATATATTCAATGTTACATATCACATTCCTTTCTCTCTAACTCGTTTTTCTAGCCATTGATAAAAATTATCCCATGTTCTAAAATACACTGAATCTTCTTTCTCTTTTATCTTTAAAGTCAGTCTATCCATTTCTGCACACTCTAAAATTTTCTTAATTAGTTCTTCTTCAGTTGGTAAACTTCCATTTTTCCAATATTGGGCAAATACAATTCTTGCTGCAGTTAGTACATGTAAAATTAAATATATACAGTCTTTCTCATAATTTGCTCCTATTATTCCTAACAAAAATAATTCTGGCTTAAAATCTATTTGTTTTTTAGTCATTTTCTCCAACCATAAGTGTATTTTTGACCAAAATCCTTTAGCTTTAGGGCATGTCCACCAGATATGGTAATAGGTACCTGGCTTTTGTTTGCATTTCCAACACTTGTTTGAAGTATTTTTAAACATTTTCGCTAACCTCACTGGTGTTAAATGCCATCTGTTAAAGAAACTATTTTGATGTTGAATTTTATAACAGCTGCAAGGTTATTAGTAGGGCAATATTGGAAGAAAGATTCTTTGCCTACTATAGAAGATTGGACGCTTAAGGTGTCAAATTTAGCAGAAATGGCAAAAATTTCTGCTTACTTGAAGGATCACTCACAAGAAAGATATATTTCGTTTTGGAGAAGATGGATAGATTACATTCAGAATAAATATGGGATTAAAAAGTTTCATTTAGCCTATGAGTAAACTTTAGAGTATTATTAATAGTTTCTTTTTAATTTTTATTAGTTTTAGTATGGTTTAACAATATTGATTTGTTTATATTATTATGTTTATTTTTAATTTGTTTATATTTATGTTATAAGGGAGTTAAAGTGCGTTATGGACTTGGTTACTTGTATAGTTGGGTAATTTTTTTTTAGAGTTTGATTGTTTATTTGTAACCCTGTATTCAGCTCTGGGAAGTGGGGGAGGGGGGGAGGGGGGTGGGTCTTGGGATGTATATTGTATAAAACTTTTCAATAAAAAAAATGCCATCTGTAAAACATTTTATATAAGTTTTCTTTATATGCCACTGCTTTTGTTAATTTAACATTTCTTTTCCATAACCTTTGCCAGTTTTCTAATTCTATATTGTGTCCAAAGTTCTTTGCCCATGTTGTCATTGTTTCTTTTACTTGTTCCTCTTCCATCTTTAAGCTTAACAAATATTTATAAAGTTTCTTAATCAGTTTTTTGTCTGTTTTTAGCAGAATCTGGTCGAATTCTGTCTGTTTTTTATAGAAACCCATTGTTTTAGCATATTTTTCATATCTCATTTGGATTTGCAAATATGGCCACCATGATAGATCAATACCTAGTTCTTGTAAATCTTGTCTGTCTTTCAATTTCCCTTCATTGTCCAAAATATCTTTATAGGTCACAACTTTGTCGTAATTAATTAAATTTGGGTAGGCAAATGCTTCCATTGTTGAAAGCCATCCAGGTATCTTGATATAAATTTTCGCTTTTATTTTTTCCCATTCTGAAAGAAGTGCATTTCTTATAAAGTCATTTTGAAAGTATCTATGAATTTTATTCTTCCCATACCACAGAAAGGCATGCCAACCAAGTTCTTGGTCATGCCCCTGTAGGTATAATAGTCTTTTATCTCTGAGCATTATCCATTCTTTAAGCCATGTTAATATAGTTGCTTGGTAGTATAACTTCCAGTCCGGCAGTCCAAATCCTCCACTTTCTTTTGCTTCTTGTAACATTTTCAGTCTGATTCCAGCTTTTTTCCTTGCCAGATAAATTTCAATATTGTTGTATTTAGTTCATCAAAAAAGGCTTTCCCCAGTCTTACCAGTATCATTTGGAATAGAAAAAGTATTTTCAGTAAGATATTCATTTTCACTGTTGCTATTCTCCCGAGCATTGAAAGTTGTACATTTTTCCACTTTTCCAAATCCAATTTTATTTATTTTAGCAATCTTACATAATTGTCTTCTTTTTTTTTAATAAATATTTTTATTGCGTTTTATAAAGGTAATAAGGGGATAGGGTCAAAAAGGGTAAGACAACGGGAAATGTACAAAAAGGTTAGACCAGGGAAAAGGGATGACACAAAAGTGGGATTAATCCCACAAAATAACATCGCTTCAGCAAGTCTACCAGTCCAGGTTTACATATTAAATCTTTTTTTTCTTGTAAAAATTTTTTATTTTCAATTTTACAATACATAACGATCTTACAAATACTTCAGATAAAAAACAAAACAAATTGATACACACCACATTTGGTCTTGCCCGCCCATTTCCCCCCAAACCGCATCCCACCTCAAACCAACTTACTTCTTTCCCTCTTTTTACATATTAAATCTTAATAATTACTCTATTATTAAACAACTTTCCATATAATCACGTAAATAACAAATTAGTCAATAAATCTCATTCATTTCACTTCTTAATAATGCTTAATATTAATTAATTATAATCACTTTAAAATAGTAATGTACTACATATTAATTATAGTTTACCATATTATTTAAGATCACAAATGTACAAAGAGGAAGAAGAAGAAGAAATAAGAACAAGTTCATACAAATAATCATGGAATATAAATACAAATTATCAATTATCTCTTTAAATTTCATAACCTTTTCTCACTCTAGCGTGTTTCTAACCAATAATAAAATTTTCCCCATGTTTTAAAATAAATTGTGTCTTCTTTCTCTTTCATTTCTAAAGTCAGTCTGTCCATTTCTGCACATTCGAGTATTTTTGTTATTATAGCCTGGTCAGATGGTAAGTTGGCCTGTACCATGGCCAACCTCACTTCGGCATAGGAAGACAAACCTTCCACCTCCACTAGCCAAGAGTCTAACCCTTTGTTTGCAGAACAGGTTGTGGAGGAGAAACAGATTCCTTGTCTGCTTGTCTTTCGTACTACGGTGGAGAAACAGTGGTCATCTCTGGCCACTTTACCTTCTCCCAATAGTACAGAAAAGAAACTTTACAATGTTTCTTCTTCATTTGCTTCCCTTTTAGAGGTGCCTGCTGTGGACACTCCTCTAACTTCTTTATTTTCCACATCCATAATTCCAGGGGATATGGCGGAGGCCCTGAAGGCAGAGGACAAGATGTTCGAGTTCTCCCTCCGTCGAGTTCACCAGGCCTCAGCATGGGCGATTAAGGTGGCGACTTCGTCTTCTTTTTTCGCAAGGGCATCCATTATGTGGCTCCGCGAACTCCAGGCGCTCATCCCTCCTGACCAGGTGTGCGCACACCAGACATTGGGAAAGTTAGTGGCAGCGTCTGAATATATGGCAGACGCATCTCTTCACTCTGCCAGGTACTCCGCCAGATCTATTGCAGCCACAGTTGCATCTCGCAGGCTGCTGTGGCTGAAACAGTGGCAGACAGACTTGAAATCTAAGTGGCGTCTGTCAACAGCCACGTACAGTGGTACGCATTTCTTTGGTCCAGTCCTCGAACCGTACCTAATTGAGGGCAAAGATAAACATAAAATTCTGGCACACCCATCCAAGAAGTTGGACAGGTGGCCCCAGCAAGATTTTCGCAGACAGACTTTCCATCCAAGTGGTACCTGGGAGTGGAGGCAGCCCTTTCGGACTGGGCAGTCCTGGGAATGGCCCAGAGGCTCTCGATCCTTTCCCCCTAGACAGGATCGCCAACAGGACTGCCAGAACACTGGAGCCAAGGGCCAATACCAGTCCAAACGCCCCTTCCGAGGCTCGGGGGGCCGTCCTTACAGACGGACCAAGTGACGCCAAGGAGGGCTGTCCCATAGGCGGTCGCTTGTCGCTGTTCAGCGACATTTGGGAGGTTACCACCACCGACTCTTGGGTGACAGAGACCATAAGACACGGTCTCGCCCTAGAGTTCTTCTCAAATCCTCCAGACCGTTTCATACAGTGTCCCATCTCAAGAAACACAACCAAGGCAGAATTGGTAGCCATGGCCATCTCCCACTTGATAGAAATAAGGACCATAGAGCCGGTGCCTCTGGAACAGAGAGGAGAGGGATTTTACTCTATTCTGTTCGTGGTACCCAAAGCCTCGGGGGGATGGAGGGCGATACTGGACTTAAAGGGTCTGAATTATTTCTTAACCTACAAGAGGTTCAAGATGCAGACCCTAAAGTCCATTCTGGCCAGCATCAGGAAAGGGGATTTCCTTTCCTCCATAGATCTGACAGAGGCGTACTTGCACATCCCGATCCTCCCAGAACACCGCAGATTCCTTCGGTTTTGTTACACACACCAGCATTACCAGTACAGGGCTCTTCCCTTTGGTCTCTCCTCAGCTCCAAGGATCTTCACAAAAAATTTGCCAGTATTGGCGGCCCACCTCAGGATGATCCCGGTGTGCGTACAATGTTATCTGGACGATATTCTTGTCCAATCCAGTTCTTTCAGGTTGGCTCAGTCAGACCTGGAAATCACGATCAATACTCTTCAGGATCATGGGTTTTCTGTAAATTTCAAGAAAAGCCACACGATTCCTACGAAGCGCCTCCTTCATCTAGGTGCGATAATAGATTCCAATATTTGCATGGTTTATCTGTCACAGGAGCACCGGATCAGCATCCGGAGGCTTGTCCACCAGGTTCGGAGAGAGAAGGTAGTTCCTCTGGTCCAGCTGTCTCAACTGCTGAGAAGATGGTTTATTGCATGGGAGTCGTTCCGTGGGCCAGACTTCACTCCAGAAACCTTCAGTGGTTTCTCCTCCCCTTCCAGAAACGGAACCTCAGTTCATCCACAAGGAGGGTGAGGGTTCCTCACCACACCCTGTTATCTCTTCTGTGGTGGGCTTCATCCGCAATGACCAAGGGGACCATCTTCAAAGAGCCTCTCAGGCTCACCTTGACCACAGACGCCAGTCTGTTCGGTTGGGGCGCCCATCTCCAGACTCATCTGGCACAGGGTCAGTGGTCCCAGTCAGATTTAGCTCACAACATAAATTGGCTCGAACTCAGAGCCATACACTTGGCACTCCATCAGTTTTCCTCCCTAGTGGCGGGACAACACGTCCTGATTCTGACAGACAACATGGCAGCCAAGGCTCACATCAACAAGCAGGTCATGGTTGCTCATGCTGGAGGCTTTGGATCTGGGTCTGTGGGCAGAGTCCAATCTGGGTTCCATCAGGGTGGAACACATATCGGGGGAGGCAAATCGACAAGCAGATTCCCTGAGCAGGGTCACAGTCGACCACTCGGAGTGGCGTATGGACCTGGCACTGTTCAGGGAAATCTCGATCAGATTTGGTCATCCACAACTGGATCTTTTTGCCTCCCCGATAAACTCCCAAATCCCCAGGTTCTTCACCAGGTTCCTGGCATGGGGGGCGGAGGGAACAGATGCTCTCCGGTGCAAGTGACCAGGGGGACTGCTTTACACCTTCCCTCCCCTTCCATTGATACAGGCAACCATTCGCAAACTGATTCAGGAACGGGCGGAAATAATCTTAATTGCTCCACATTGGCCAAGGCATCCGTGGTTTGCCGACCTTGTGGATCTATCGCTCTCACCACCGTGGAGGATTCCCCCGGATCGAGTCGCTCTCAGCCAAGGGAATCTTCAACATCCAGATCCACAGTGGCTCCAGTTGGCCGCCTGGCACTTGAGCAGGAAAGTTTAGCTAGGCAATCCTATTCGTCTGGGGTGATCTCGATGATCCAAGCCTCAAGGTGCCCCTCGACTAATAGGATTTATGATGCCACGTGGAAGAACTTTTGCACATGGTGTGATAAGCAGCATCTCAGGCCATTATCAGTCACCATTCCTAACATATTGGAATATCTTTTGGAAGGTATGAATAAGGGTTTATCACCTAGCACCATCCGCAGACAGGTTGCGGCCCTATCAACGGTCCTTACCTGCAACAACCTGGTTCCTTTATCGCAATACCCGGCAGTTAGTGCTTTTCTGAAAGGGGCAGTTAACGTTAGACCACCTGCGGTGCATCGTTATCCATCTTGGGACTTACCTAGAGTGTTACAAGCCTTGACTTCTCCACCATTCGAGCCCATCAGGTCTTGTTCACTTCATTTTCTTTCTCTAAAAGTGGCATTCTTAGTAGCTATCACATTGGCTAGGTGGATTTCGGAATTGGCCGCACTCTCAGTTAGGAGTGATTTGTGTACCTTTTTTGAGGATAGGGTGGTCCTTCGATTGGACCCTTCCTTTATTTCAAAAGTCAATACCTGGTTTCACAGGTCCCAGGATCTGGTTCTTCCAGATTTTTGTCCTAATCTGTCACATGGTCTGGAGAGACAGTGGCATAGGTTAGATGTGCGCAGGGCTCTGCGTCATTATGTTAAGGGGACCTCGGCTTTTTGCAAGTCGGAGGCCTTGTTCGTGTCCTTTCAGCCCTCTGCCATGGGTCAGAAGGTCTCCTCTTCAACCATTGGTAGGTGGATCAGAGCATGCATTGCTCGAGCCTATCTCTCTCAGTCACTTCCAGTTCCTACACACATCACTGCTCACTCGACGCGCAGTGCAGCTGCGTCAGCGGCCTGGTCCACCCAGGCATCGGTCGAGGAGATCTGTAGGGCAGCGACCTGGTCCTCCCCTTCCTCATTTGTAAGACATTACAAGATTGATAGGTTTGCAGTGGCGGATGCCTCGTTTGGTAGGAGGGTTCTACAACAAGTAGTTTCTTCTCAGGGGACACAAGCCTAGACTCCCCCCCCCCCCGTAGGGACATGAGCGGCTTTGGTATGTCCCACTGGTGGATTCTACATTCATCATGCTGGAGAAGGGGCGTTGTCTTACCTGAACGCCTTTTCTCAGCATGATGATGTAGAATCCACACCCTCCCTTCACGGCAGTCTAGGCAGGTGTCATGATAATTGGAGCCATTGCGTCAGACTTTGTCACGGATGCTTCACCTCGTCAATAACTGGGAAGACACATCCAGAGGGAGGTGTGGCTAAAGTTCTGACTTAGTTTCATCTGAGCAGGAAGGCTGAGATTACCCATCGGTGGATTCTACATCATCATGCTGAGAAAAGGCGTTCAGGTAAGACAACGCCCCTTTTCTTTTTTCAGTCTATATGCTAACCATCTCCCCGGTTTGTTGGCATTTTCAAAAAAGTTCTGTTTAGCCCTTTTAATCTGTTGAGCCATTATTTCTGTCTCAGCTAGGTTTAATTTATGTTTTATTACCTCCATTTGCTTCTTAAGTATTTTCTTTTGTGGGTCTATTTGTAATTTTGATTCTAATTTTCTGAATTCTTCCTTCAACTTTAACTGTTGCTGTTTCTTTTCTTTATTCTTTTTAGCAGTATAAGTTATAGCCAACCCTCTGAAATATGCTTTAGCTGTGTTCCACACATTTTGAAGCGATGTCTCTTCTTTCTTGTTTATTTTGAAAAAAAAGTCCATTTCCTTTGTCACTAGTATGAATTCTTTTTCTTTCAGTATAGATTTGTTCAAGGACCATCTTATTTTTTTCTTGGCTCCTCTCCAAGTCATCTTTATTGGATTATGGTCTGCCCAGATATTAGTTTCTATCTCAATTTCTTGTATCATCGTGCTAAGTTTTGAGGATGTCCATATCATATCAATTCTAGACCATGATTTATGTCTATTTGAGTAAAATGTATATTGTAGTTTCTTTGGATTTTTTTCTCTCCATATATCTTGGATACAGAGTTTTTCTGCCATTTTTAAAAACGCTTTAGGTAATATATTTCTTCCTTTCTTCCCTTGTTTAGTGCTTTTATAGTCCAAAGTTCCATCTGTTATTGCATTGAAGTCTCCCATTATACAAAGATTTTGATAGTCCAATTCTAATATTTTTTAATATAATTTTTGGTAAAATTGTTCTTGTTTATCATTTGGTACATATATTGCTACCATCAGTATCTGTATTTGATCCATCATTATTTCTACCATTAATGTTCTTCCCTCTTCATCCGCATAAATTTGTTTAGGGTTCATCATTTCTTTAATGTATACAGCTATTCCTCTTTTCTTTTGATGTGCTAATGCAAAGTAAAGTTTACCAATTTTTGGTTGTTCTAACAATTTATAGTGTCTCTTAATGTGTGTTTCTTGGAGGCAAATTATATCCATTTTTAATTTTTGTAGTCGTGTAAAACATTTTTTCCTTTTTGAGGGAGAATTTAGTCCATTTATATCCATTGACAAGATCCCATTTTTCTTCTCCATCTCTTTCAATTATATCTAGGTCTTAATCTTCTAGTCGATCTTATCTGTCTCTGATCTCTTGGTCTTGCTCTTTCATCTATGTATGTGTTTTTAATTTCTTCCTCCTCTCTTGGTTTGACTGCTCCTTCTACTGCCATCTCTTCCTGTTTCTTTGTTTCTCTCATTGTACCAGATTCAGAATCACCTCCTTCCATAAACGCTCTATGGTTGTCATAGAATTCCATTGCTTTAAGAGGCGTATCCAGTCTATATCTTTTCGTGTCCCAATAGATTAAAATCACCTCTGGAATCAGCCATCTGAAATTCACTCCTTTTTCAATTAATTTTCTAGTTAGAAACTGGTATTTTCTTTGGGATTCTCTTATTCTCCTAGGGATTTGTTTCAGGACTACAATTTCTTTTTCTTTGTATTTCAAAGGTTCATCTTTTACTCTTCTCAAAATCTCATCTCTTATGGATCTTTAAAGAAATCTAACATGTACTTCTCTGGGGACTTTATTTCTTCTAGCATAGTTTGAGTTGACTTGATAGATCTGATCTAATTTTCCTTCCATTTCCTGTTTCCCAATTCCTAATGCATCTCCCAATAATTCTGTTATCAGGTCTAGAAGGTTCTCTTCCTTATCTACATTTTGAAATCTTAAAAAGTATGAGGCCTTTTCCATTTCCATGACAGCTATCGAGTCTTCTAGTTCTCCATTTATTTGCATCAATTTCTGGTTTTCATCTTTTAAGTCTTTTAATTTCTGGTCAACCTCAGTTGATTTATCTTCTACTTTTTGAATTCTTTGTTGTTTTTTTGTAACCATCTGTTTGAAATTTTCCAATTGAGAGTCCATGTTATTAATTTTTTGGTTCATTTTATCAAGACCACTTTTCATCTCCTCGTGGTTTCTCATTGTAGCTGCCATGTGAGTAGCAATTGCCTCTTGGATTGCTTGTAGCATTGCTTGAGTTTCTTTTTGGAAGTTATTAGCCTTTTCTTGTTGGAACATTGTATCAATTGATCTCTGATACACTGGACTTGCAGAAGCAGAGGAGGGAGCAGAGGTTACTTTTTTCCAGCTTTAGGTAGATTTGGGACGCTCATCTTTATCTTTTAATCATACTTTATAATCCACCAAGTAAATCAGAATTTGTAATCCAATAGGCTCTTAACAAATAGGAGAGGTAAATAGTAAAAAATAGTAGATAATAAAAAAGGGAAAAAAGGAAAAAATATACCAAAATTTATAATCCAAAGTGTTCTGCTAGTACAGCGGTTCTCAACCTATGGGTCGTGACCCCATTTGGGGTCGATCGACCATTTCACGGGGGTCGCCAAACCACGCTGTCCGCCATTTTTTTCCCTTTTCCCTAGCTGTCCTTTTTTTTTTTTTTGCAGCCTATCATAGAAATCCCCGCATCTTCCTTGCTTCTCCGGCTTCCCAGCCGCTTCTCTCTTTGTTCCGGCCTCTCTCCTCGCCGCCTGCTGCGCTCTCCAGACTTCTGTTTTGGGCTCGTCTCACCACCGCCCCCTCCCTCACTTCTGAGCGCCGCCCCCGCCTCCAGAGCTGCCCCTCCCCTCCGCCCACTGCCCTGGTCACGCCCCCTTCAACCCCCTGGTCTTGGGTTGAACGGCGTGAATGATTTGCAAGCTGGGATGTCCACACGGGAGAGCTCATCTATCATGTGGGTTTTCTTGAACTCTGATCTTTAGGCTCCTGGCAGAATGCGTAGCCAGCACACTGGGCATTTTGGAAATTGCTACTGGTGGGCTTCTTCTAGGTGGGTGGTAAGAAGCGTTTGCCTCATGGTGGGAAAACTGGCCCTTGATACAGAGGCTTGGTGTGGTTTTTAAATCACCCCTTTCAACATCCCAAAGCCTTCAAGATGTTTACACACAGTTGATTGGTCTTGCCAGAGTTCATCAGGTGCCTGGTTCGGCATAAAGGGGAGCCCTTTGCAAGCAGCAGTGATATAGTATTACTAATGGATTTTTATTTTTTAAGCATAGTGATAAAATCCTTTCTGGTCTGAAGGCTTGTTTTAAAAGGCTTTCTTTTTTTTGACTTTGTTCTCTTCCAAAAGAAGCTTGTGGTGCATGGTTTACACTTGGCAACTTTTTCATCAGTAAATCTTGGCTTAAGCTGAGACTCTCTTGTCTATTCTAAAAGTAATTCCAGTCACCTTTGTAGTTTTCCTAGAAACATCCGGAGAAATGGTTTTTTTTTCTAATTACAACCTGTGTCATTTGGGGGTGGCCATGTCCACCAGATACAGAGCTGCAGATACCCAGAATTGGTCCTGCAACCTTCCATTGTCTCCCACTGACTCAGATCCACTTAAAAAATATTCCTCTACTCTGCTTTTTTCCAAGTACAAACAAATGCTCAAAGAAATCAGCTTGGACTTTGGAAGGAGGTGGCATCAGCATGTTGATGGCATTTTGCTTGCCTTTTGTTTGGCCCAGAATCAGTGTCTGAGATCAGTAAGGGGTTGGGAGGGAGCCAGTCAACTAGCGGAGCTGATTGTGCAGTCAAATGGTGTCAGTCTGCTTTCCTTTCCTCCTGAATGAATCTTCTTCACCTGGATGCCCTCTTGATATGTGGATTAGAATTTGCCTCAACTGATGCTATCAACTGGTGATCTGGAGATACAGATCTTTGATACAGTTTTGGTAACTTCTGCAATGTGCTGCCTATGACTTCTGGTTTGTGGTTTGGTGATCTCTGTGTTTTCTTGCAGATGTTTCATTACCAAACTAGGTAACATCAAACTAGGAAATACCGTATTTTCCGGCGTATAAGACAACCCCCAACTTTTGAGAAGATTTTCAGGGTTTAGAATCCTAAACCCTGAAAATCTTCTCAAAAGTTGGGGTTCGTCTTATACGCCGGAAAATACGGTATTCCATTTCTAGTTTAAGTTTCTATTAGTACTAAACCTGTTTTAAGACTTTATCAATTTACAATTTCCATAATCAAATATTGTTTTACTTCAACAGATTATCACTTCAATTATCTCTTCCAGATATGTTCAAGTTCTTAATCTCTCTCATTCCTCTTTTAATCACCAGTCTCATTTATATCTTCTTCCAATAATAACTAACTTAGTTAAAATAAAGAAACAATGTTAAACCTTACTTCATTTCAATTCATTACACAAACTTCAAATCACATCCAAATAATTATTTACATTGTGATTCAGAACAGTAGCAAAATTACAGTTATGAAATAGAAACTAAAATAATTTTATGGTTGGGGGTCACCACAACATGGTGGCCACGCCCACTTGGTGGCCACACCCACTTGGCCACGCCCTTGGGGGTCACCACAACATGGGGAACTGTATTATGGGGTCACGGCATTAGAAAGGTTGAGAACCACTGTGCTAGTAGAAGTTTCTTGTTATTCACTCTGTCTCAAAACAGCTTGTAAAAATTCCATGTCAAGCTGTATTTGTAATCCAGGGAAGTCAGATGGCTTCAGAACAACTTTTATAATAACAATAACAATAACAATAATAAAGTTGGAAGGGACCTTGGAAGTCATCTAGTCCAACCCCCTGCTCAGGCAGGAACCCCTATACCATTTCAGACAAATGGCTGTCCAGTCTCTTCTTAAAAACTTCCAGTGTTGGAGCATTCACCACTTCTGGAGGCAGGTTGTTCCACTGGTTAATTGTTCTAACTGTCAGGAGGTTTCTCCTTAGTTCTAGGTTGCTTCTCTCCTTGATTAGTTTCCATCCGTTGCTTCTTGTCCTGCCCTCAGAACCTTACTTTTTTCACCATTGAATTTCATTTTGTTAGATAGCGCCCAGTGTTCAAGTCTGTCCAGATCCTCCTGTATCCTAAGCCTGTCTTCTGGAGTGTTGGCTATTCCTGCCAGCTTGGTGTCATCTGCAAATTTGATGATTTCCCCATCTATCCCCTCGTCCAAATCGTTGATGAAGATGTTGAAGAACACTGGGCCCAGAACAGAGCCCTGGGGCACCCCACTACACACTTCCCTCCATGTAGATGCAGTTCCATTGAGGACCACATGCTGAGTACGGCCGGTCAGACAGCTACGGATCCATCTGGTGGTGATGCTGTCTAACCCACATTTTTCTATCTTATCAAGTAGTAGGTTGTGACCTACTTTATCAAATGCCTTACTGAAGTCCAAGTAAATTATATCCACTGCATTCCTCTGATCTACTAATGTTGTCACTTGGTCAAAGAATGCAATAAGATTTGTCTGGCATGATCTGTTTTTGACAAACCCATGTTGGCTTTTAGTAATGACTTTGTTTGCCTCTAGGTGTTCACTGATTCATTGTTTGATTATCTTTTCCAGAATCTTCCCAGGTACTGAGGTCAGGCTGATAGGTCTGTAATTTCCTGGGTCCATTTTTTTTTCCTTTTTTGAAGATGGGAACTACATCAGCTCTTTTCCAGTCCTCCGGTAGTTCCCCAGTGCTCCAGGATCTTTGAAAAATATAGTTCAGTGGTTCTGAGATCACATCTGCCAGTTCCTTGAGAACCTTGGGGTGTAATCCATCTGGTCCTGTTGATTTGAACTCGTCTAGGCTGGACAGGTGCTCACTTACCATTTTCTTGCCTAATATTTATAATTGTAATCCATCCTGTAAAAAAGGGCAATCCAAAAAGATTCTTCTCTTTTCCAGCTACAATCTCCAGGACTATAGATTCCAAGGACATCAAAAAGTTTAAACTATAAGCTGTATCTGGGCATCTAGCCAACTTCTAGGGCTCCAGTCACAACAGCTTGATAAGGTTAAAAATGCAAGCCTAAATGTAGTCCTTAGTTTTGCCACTAGATGTCATTAGATGTCCATTCCACCAAACTTTAAGAAGTTTAGAAAGTTAAAATCCAATGGTTTCCAAACAAGGAATAAAAAAAAAAGATTTATAAATGCAAAAGTTTCCCAAAATATCGTTCTTCTGTCCCTCAATTATCTTCACAATATTATCATAAGTCAGTTTTAATTTCCTCCAAAGCTTAAACCACCGCTTATAGTTCAGGAGGAAGGGGTAGAGGGGAAAAAATCGCCCCTCCCTAAAGCTTGGGGATTTCTTTCTTTTGGGAGCTTTTTCTAGAACCGGTATTTTTCACTTGTAGAGAGGTAAAGAAAGTAGTCTCACCCAGATCAGCTTTTTTGCTTTCCGCTTGTTTGTGTTTGTTGTTTCCGTCGATCAGCAGCTTGGGTGCGGTCAGCCTTTCTTCCTGCCAGTCCTGAGGGCTTCTTTGGATCAAGCGGGTCAGCTACTGCTGGCCTGCGATCTACAAAGTTTTGCCTTTTGGCCAGTCGCCTCTATGGGGCGACTTTCAGTCCTGTTGGACCCCCCAGTGGGTAGAAATCAGGCTTGGGGAACGGAGCCTCATTACCCTGCACCTGTGTTGCCATGACATCACCAGAAACAATTCATCATCTAGGTTGATGCTAGTGATGTTGCAGTAGGTGCCATGCTCCTACAGAGAAATGACAAAGGGGACCTACAACCATGCACCGACACCTCGAAAAAATTTACACATACAGAAAGGCGATGGGCAATATGGGAGAAGGAAGCTTTTGCAGTGAGATGGGCATTGCTCATATGGCGGCATTTTCTAGAGGGAAGCAAAATTCCTTTTGAGGTATGGACTGATCATAAAAATTTAGAAGCACTTAAGATCCCATGAAAATTATCTCCGAAGCAAGTCCAATGGGCACAATACTTCAACCATTTTAACTTTACTTTGAAATACATTCTGGGGGGGAAAGAACTTCCTGGCTGATGCACTTTCCAGAATGCCCCACTACAAAAGCTGCTGTGAGGAAGTGATCAACGCAATTATTCCCTTATGGCAAAAGGCCTCTCAAGTAACCACTAGGTGTCAATTACAGGTACAATCTAGCACAGGGGTGTCAAACTGCCGGCCCATGGGCCAGATGTATCATGCCGAAACTGCGCCCACCCCTTTGCCGGCAATGGGAAAAAAAGTTGTGGTATGTCGCGACACATCATGTGACATTGCAAGTTTGACACCCCTGATCTAGTGAGTCTGACAGCCGCTTGACACAGAGACTCAAAGTCGAACTGAAGACAGATCCCTGGTTCAGTGACAACAGACAACTGCTGACCTATCGTGACAAACTAGCATGGAAGGGGTCCAAGTTATATCTCCCTAGTACTCTAAGACTCCAAGCCCTCCAGTGGAGCCATGATGCTAAACAAGCTGGACACTTTGGGTTCCTGAAAACTCTACAGTTGGTGAGGCGGCAGTTCTGGTGGCCAGGGATGAAGAAAGACATTGAAAGTTATGTGAAAAGTTATGCAACTTGCGCTGCCATGAAGAAATGACCTGGAAAACCACCTGGGCTATTGCAGCAAGTGGCAGAAATAGCCATGGACTTTATTGTAGAGCTACCTGAGAGCAACGGAAATACTGTGATTTGGACTGTCATAGACCTTTTTTCAAAGCAGGCTCACTTCATCACTTGCTGAGGACTCCCTTCTGCCCAGAAGCTCACCAAGCTGTTTTTGAAGCATGGAGCGCTAGAAAGGATTATATCGGATGGGGGGGGGGTCCAATTCACCACCAAATTCTGGAGGGAGTTTGTAAAACTGATTGGGTCCACCCAGGGACTCTCATCCGCTTTTCATCCAAGCATGAATGGATCGGCTGAATGTACAAATGCAATGGTGGAACAGTACTTTAGATGCTATGTTAACTATCAACAGACTAATTGGGCAGACCTCCTACCTTTCATTGAAGTAGCCTACAATAATACCATTCATAGTAGCACCAGTCTAACCACATTTAAGATAGTAACTGGCAGGGAATTTGTCCCTATGCCCAAGTACCCTCAGGAAACCCCCCCCTCACAGACTTTAAATCAGTGGGTGTTGTCCTTACAAAGCGTTTGGGTAAACGTTAAATGAGACTTATCCCAAGCTTCTAAAGTATACAAGGAGCAAGTCGACAAGCGGCGATCTCCCCAGAGACTGTTTCATGTAGGAGAGAAAGTCTACCTATCCACTAAATATCTGGAGTTGAAGCTGCCCAGTAAGAAGTTGGGACCTAAGTTCCTCGGTCCTTTTCCCATAGTCAAAAGTATTAATCCTGTCACAGTTGAATTAAAACTCCTACAGGTGTTAGGGAAAGTTCACCCCGTTTTCCACTGCAGCTTGTTAAAGCCAGTCTCAGAATCCACATTAAGGCCGATTCCGAAAAAAGCTCCAGGGCCCATTACGGTGGAGGGTGAGACTCATTATGAAATAAAACACATTCTTGATTCTAGATTGTATAAAGGGAAATTGCAGTATTTGGTGCAGTGGAAAGGGTATCCTTTATTGGAAGCTACTTGGGTGAAAAGTGGGGATGTAAAAGCAGAGAGATTGATATGGAAATTCTATGATAAACTTCCTCAAAACCCTGGAGGGGATTCTTAACTTGTGCTTCTGTTTTTCTCTGCAAGGTTTGTTTTCTTCTCTGGGGGGGCCTGACTGTCAATTCTGCAACAAACCTGGCTGCAGCCATTTTTTTCATTTTGGGTTGCCACAAGAAGGGGAAGTGGGAGAAGGTATTTCTGGTAGTCTAAACATGAGCAACTATTGTGGGAACCAAGGTCATTCTCAACTGCAGAATGAAACTGCTTCTTCAGCCACAGAAGAAGTGGGCCAGCTGGGTGGGGCTGTCAGTGCTGCTGCCGCGAGGTGAGTGGAAAAGACACCCCCTGAAAATAAGACCTGGTGCCTCTTTTGGAGGCAAAAAATAATAATTAGACTGGGTCTTATTTTGGGGAAAACACGGTACTCCTGGAGAATAGATGACCACATGATTAAGCAGGTCTCCTGTTTCAAATATCTAGGAGTAGTTATCCATGTTGCAAACAGTATGAAAGCCCATGGAGACTACATTGCTGAAAATGAACAGAGGAACTCATCTGCCATCTTTAAATTCCTCAAGACAAGAGGTGGCTAATTCCTACTGCACTCAAATTATTTGAAGCCAAGCCAATAGCACAACCTCTTTATGGTACCTAGCTGGACCCCTTCTCCAATTTTGTGCCATTAGAAATTGTTCATTCCAAATTTCTAATATCAGTCCTTCAAGCCCCCAAATGTGCCATTCTGTGACTGGAGACAGGCCTTATGAAAATTGAGGCTAGAGTGTGGGTGACCATACTCAACTATTGGGTCAGACTATCATTTTTTCCCCTTGGCCTCACCCCACTAACTATGAGGAATGACTTTCAGACCACATGGAAAAAGACAGTGGCAACTAAAATCTCATCCTTGAGCTTTTCTCCAGGTCTTCTGCTCAGCATGGGATATGATTAGGCCAAAGCATTGTGTTATGGGTGTTATGTTTACTTTATATTCAGCTCTATAATTCATCTCTATTGTATTTGTTTCCTGTGTCACATTGCTACTCTATGATTCATCTCTATTGTTCCTGTGATGCATTTCCTGTTCCTGTTGTAGTCTCTCTAAGAAGATGGCTTCTGCACAGTGATGGCTTGTATTGTATTTACTTACTTCACATGAAACATGGTGTCAGAAGCATCTGAATCTGTGCTGTCTCTACAGATTTGATGCATGCTAGTCTAGCACTTGCATTTGAAAGCCGAGCATTTGAAGCAACAAAATCAGCATCATGGCAGCTGCTAACAGCATACCATTGCCTGAGGCAATGAGGGTGAGTGGAGATTGCAGCAGTAACTGGGACAACTTCAGAGCAGAGTTTGAGGATTACTCCCTAGCCACAGGCTTAAATGTCAAGCCATCTGCAGTGCAAGTAGCCACACTGAGGAGGCTGATGGGCAGCAAATGCCTCCATGTTTACAAACATAATTTAACTCTTACAGAGGAGCAAAAAGGTGATACTAAAGCTGTTGTATACTTCATTCGCGGGCGAATGATGAAGACACATGGTGATGCTGAACAAACACTTTATTTTCCTCTTCTCTACAACCGAGCAAAAAACAAAGGCACGCAGGCCTTTTTATCTGGCCAGAAACCCGAACAATGTCAGCCAATGCGAACAGAGCATTTTTGTGCCTTGCGCATGCGCACAAGGCTGGCGCCGCTCTGTCTGGTCCCGGGCAGCTTTTGGAATGCCCGGGCCAATGCAACGTCCCGAGCCTGCTTTTGCAGGCTCAGGACACAACACCCCTCCCCCCTAGATGGAACATACTTGTGCTCACACATGTACGTCATACAGTGGGAAGAATGTCATATAGTTTCACTAATCAAATGCAAGCAGTGTGGAATACTCGAGTCTGCCCTCAGGCAAAACCCTTCAACTTTCGTAATGCAATAAATGTATCCGAAATCAAAATTAATACAAAATAATCTACCACCGGTTACTCCCGTTATTCAGGAGCCTCATGAACAGGGCCCTCATGATTTGACAGCAACTTCACAAAGTCTCTCAGATGTTTGGGTGGGCACATGGCCCGCTGTGACCTCCTAAGGGCTGGAGAGATTGCCTGGCCCACCTGCTCGCCTACCAGGCTAGGCAGGCCAGGACTTTGCTGCCCCAAATACCCGGTTGACCCACCCATCTGCTGGCTGGCTGGACCTTCTAAGTCCAAGCCAGCATACCTTGGAGGAGTGGAAGTCCCCGGGTCCACAATGTACCCTTCTTGGGAAAACTGTCCCTCGAACCCAAAGCCAGCAGATGGAGAGTGCTGGGTAGCAGAAGTGCCCCAGTACTCTGTGGCCCCCAAGTATGTGCCCAAGGTGCCAGAGTCAGGAGTCGCCTCCATGGCAACCCCCTTTGCTGGTGACCTCCTTTTGGGAGCAACTGCGGAATTTGGCAAGTTCCCCTGCTGGAATTTTTTTTCTCTTGCTGCTTGTGATTTCTGTGGATACCCTCGGTCAGTCTCCCTGTCTTATGAGCCGAGGTGGCGCAGCAGTTAGAGTGCAGTACTGCAGGCCACTTTAGATGACTGTGTTCAGCAGGTCAGCGATTCAAATCTCACCGGCTCAAGGTTGACTCAGCCTTCCATACTTCCGGGGTAGGTAAAATGAGGACCCAGATTGTTGAGGGCAATGTAAATATATACATACATTGCTCACTGGTGTACACCACTTAGAGAGTGCTTGCACTTAAAGCGGTATATAAGTCTCATAAATAAATAAATAAATATCTGACATATATAAATACTGTGGATACCCCCGGTATGACTCCCTGTCTGGAGTGATTATGGATGTGTGGGATGACCCCCTATCCTGTGAATTCCTGTTAGGAGCACTTGCAGAACCTTGGGATGAATCCCAAATAGCCTCAGTAGCGGCTAGTGATGGCCTGTTAGGCCTGTGAAACTGAGCCTCAGAATGCATGTTATGGTCCTCCCCCCCCCCCCACAGCAGAGCCAGTAGCGGAAGGGTGAGAGTCCAGTCTCCAATGCAGTTGGTCTATGTGTCTGCGAAGAACGCGGCCGTCTCCCAAGGCAACTTCGTATGACAACGGCCCAGAGACCTTGCAGACCACAGCTGTGACCCAGAGATGACCAGCCCCATAGTTTTGTGCCCAGACCGGATCACTCACTTGGAGTCTCCTAGGTGCCTGCGGTTGTGACACCTGTGAAGCCACCCGGTCAGGGTGCAACCTGTCCAGTTTAGTGATGAGGCGGCGACCCCAGTGGAGTTCAGCAGGGCTCTTCCCTGTGGCAGTGCATGGTGTGGTGCAGTGTGCAAGAAGGAAATCTGCTAACCTGTGATGCCAGTTACCGTAAGTCAGTTTCTTGAGGGCATCTTTGGTGGTGCGCACCATTCTCTCTGCCAATCCATTGGAGGATGGATGGAAGGGAGCCGAAGTTGCATGGCGGATCAGGTTGGCCTGAAGAAAAGCCTGGAACTCAGAAGAGGTAAATTGAGGACCGTTATCTGAAACCAAAACATCTGGAAAGCCGTGTGATGCAAAAATTCCTCTCAACACCTGGATGGTCCTGGCAGTAGTAGTGGAGGAAACAGGAACAACCTCTAGCCACTTGGAATGGCTATCAACAACAACCAGGAAGAATTGCCCCTGAAAGGGCCCAGCATAATCTATATGCACCCTAGGCCATGGGGTTTGAGTTTCCTCCCACCTATGTAATGGGGCCTGAGGCATCTCAGGCTGGGACTGTTGGCACACTTGGCACCCGTGCACCTGGGCCTCAATATCTTTATCAAGCCCAGGCCACCAAAGATGGCTGCGCACAAGCGTTTTCATCCTGACTATACCTGGATGTCCCTCATGCAGAGAGATCAAGATTCTAGACCTCAATGAGGCTGGGATCACTACCCTACTTCCCCATAACAGGCAACCCTTGAAAGTGGAAAACTCATGCTTCTTGTGCCAGAAGCTTTGGAACTCAGTGTCCGGGCACTTGTCAGGCCATCCTGACAACACCCATGTCAGCACGTGTGTAAGCGTGTGATCAGTGGCAGTTTCTGCAGCCACGTCCCTAGCATTGAGGGGAGACTCAGGTAACTCCTGAATGGACAGAACATTAACAGCTAGAGCTGGATCTGGCTCTAATTGGTTCAAAGGTAATCTGCTCAGGCCATCTGCATGACCCATTTCTTTTCCTGGTTTGTGGACTAATGTATAGTCATATGCTGACAGAAAAATGGACCATCTCAGCATACGAGGAGAAATTATATGTGGGGTCTGTTTGTTGGTGGTAAACAAACCCAGCAGAGGCTTATGGTCAGTATAGACCGTGAAATGGTAGCCATATAAGAAATCATGAAATTTCTTAATGCCAGCCACTATGGCCAAGGCTTCTCTGTCAATTTGAGCATAATTTCGCTCTGCAGAAGACAGAGTCCTTGAGTAATAGGCCACAGGGACCTGTGTCCCATCAGCCTTCAGATGGTTCAGTACGGCTCCCACCTCATAAGGAGATGCATCGCATGCGATGCGCACAGGCAGTTGCTCATTGAAATGCGCTAAAACAGCATTAGAAGTGAGCAAGGCTTTAACCTCATTGAAACTCTTTTCATGGACTTTAGTCCACTGCCAAGGAGCCTGTTTGTCTAAGAGCCTGTGTAATTGGTCTGCTACTGCAGCTTTCTGTGGGAGAAATGCATGGTAGAAATTTAATAGCCCCAAGAAGGCTTGCAGCTCACTCTTAGACTTAGGGCTTGGGGCCTGCTGGATAGCTTGCAATTTAGTTTCAGCAGGGTGAATACCCTGAGCATCAATCCTGACTCCTAAGAAGTCAGTAGAAGTGACTCCTATCTTACATTTATTCTTCTTTAGTATAAGGCCTGCTTTTCAAAAACGAAGCAAGACAGCCCTTAATCTTTCTGCTAAATTTTGAGATGACTCCCCAGCAATGAGGATATCATCAAAATAGGGACAGACCCCAGGAATACCTCAAAGTGTGCTCTCCATGACACTCTGGAATATGCCAGGGGCTACATTTACCCCAAATTGCAGTCTCTTGACCTTGAAGGCCCCCCTGTGAGTTACAATAGTCTGGGCCTCTGCAGCTGCCTCATCAACAGGTAGCTGTTGATAGGCCTGTGCCAGGTCAAGCTTCGCAAAAATGTGCCCCCCTTTGAGGGAAGCCAGAATGTGACTTACCACAGGCACTGGATAAGCATGCTGTTGCAGCGCCTTATTCAGTGTACACTTGTAGTCTGCACATATACGTATGTCCCCATTAGCCTTTAGAGGCGTTACTATGGGGGTTTCCCATGGACTTGAATCCACAGGTTCTAGAATGTCCTGCTGGAGCAATTTGTCCAGCTCAGCATCAATCTTACCTTTGAGGGCAAAAGGTACCCTCCTAGGTTTAACCCTGATGGGCATGATGGTTGGGTCTAACCGTAGCGAAATGGGAGGCCCCTTGTAAGATCCTAGCTCTGAACTAAACACATCTGCAAACTCCTTGCAGACTTCTGCAAGGCTCAACATTTGCAAATGGTACAGCCCAGTTACCTGGATTCCCAGAGCCTCGAACCAATCGAGTCCAATAAGACTTGTACATTCACCCCCAACAACCACCACATCTAGGGGACCTTCAAAATCCTTATGCTGTACTCTAAGGGTGGCCTCCCCCTTAACACACACCATGGAATTCTGAAAATCTGTAAGTATTAGATTTGATGGCCTGAGTTTAACTCGAAGGCCACTGCTGCTGCATATCCTTTTGAATGTGTTAATAGAGATAATGGAGAGAGCGGACCCAGTGTCAAACTCCATTGATAAGGGAACCCCTTGCAGCCTTACGTTAAGGGAAAGCTTCTTTTTAAGGGGCTTATGTGTCCCTGTCCTCAAAATACTCCTGCGCAATACGCAGAAACCCACCCTATGTTGGCTGGGGACCCTGGTACCTTTCAGACACAATTTTTCACGAGATTGAACCTTCTGGCGACCCAAACAGACAGATGCAATGTGGCCTTGCCTGCCACACACTCTGCAAATGGCAGAGCAGAACCTGCATTCAGCTCGCTTGTGGCATCCTCCACACCCGAAGCATTGAAGAGATGCTGGGGCCTTGTCCGGATGTTCCTTCTGCCTCCATTCGGCTGGCTGGTGAAGTCTATCCACTTCTTCTTCAGGATCCACTTCCGATCCTTCTCGAGTGTCCTCTTGATGGATGGTAGCTGTCTCTGGAGGGCTCCTGGTGGGCCGTAAGGCCTTCACAGCTCCGCCAGCTGCTTCCTCAGCTGTCACCTCTCGTAGCTCATCTTGGAAAGAGACATCTTCTTTAGCAAAAATCTTCTGCTGTAAGTCTCTGTTCCTTAAACTGCATACGAAGTGATCTCGCAGCCTCTCTTCCAGATCCTTGAACTCACAAGGTCTGGCTGCTCGCCTTAAGGCCGCAATAAACTCCGTAGCAGATTCACCTGGCCTCTTGTCTCTCTGCTTGAACACGTGCCTCCAAGCAATAACAGATAACTTTGCCTGGAAATGTTCCTTCAGCAGTTTCTTCAAGTCAATATTTGTTACTGACTCCAGAGATGCAGGGGCCACCAGATTCTCTGCGATATCAAAAGCTCCCTGTCCACAGACACACAAAAGAGTTGCAGCCTTCAAGCCATCTTCTCTGACCTGATTTACTCTGAAGTAATTCTCAACCCTTGCTACGTAGGAATTCCATCTCTCTGGGTGTGAGACATCAAAATCAGACATACGGCCAATCTTTGCCATCATACTCTTACGACCTTCACCACTCGCTCCTTTGCAACTGCTGTTGGGGAAAGGGTCTTTTAGCCGAGCTCACCCTCCAGCGACGCTATACTGGCAGGCTGGGATGCTGATTCAGACGCCGTCTTCCCTCTTCAGGACTTCCTGGGTAAGTCCTTAAAACTTTCTCTTCAGCTTGCAAAGGATCCCACCTTCGTCGCCAGTGTTGTATACTTCATTCGTGGGCGAATGATGAAGACACATGGCGATGCTGAACAAACACTTTTTTTCCCCTCTATTTCCTTTATTTTCCGAGCAAAAAACAAAGGCACACAGGCCTTTTTATATGGCCAGAAACCCGGACAATGTCAGCCAATGCGAACAGAGCGTTTTCGCGCTTTGCGCATGCGCACAAGTCTGGCGTCGCTCTGTCTGGTCCCAGGCAGCTTTTGGAATGTTCGAGCCAATGCAACGTCCCAAGCCTACTTTTGCAGGCTCAGGACACAACAAAAGCCATCCTAGGTGCCTTAGAAATCTTTTTCAGACCCTCTAAAAATGTCATATATAAAAGATATATATTTGGCAGCTGTAAGCAAGAAGAAGGTGAAGCATCTTATAATCCGTATTTAATAAGGAAATGGGCCTATAGTTTTTTATGAGAGTTAAATCAGAATTTTCTTTAGGTATTAGTGTAATGATTGCTTCTTTCCATGAATTTGGGGTCTTTGCTACTTTTAGTACTTCATTAAATACATCCAATAAAGTTGGGCCCAGAAGTTCTTGAAGGTTTTTATATATTTCCGACAGTAATCCATCAGGGCCTGGTGTTTTATTGCTTTTTTGTTTTTTAATCGCTTCCATAATTTCCTGAAGTGTTATATCTTCATTTAATATATTTTGATATTTTTCTGGGACCTTTGGCAGTTCAGCATTCGTAAGATACTGTAGTATTCTTGCCTCACTAATCTTTACATCATTTTTATAAAGATTTTTATAGAATTCGTACGTCACATGTTTTTTCTCCTCGGTTTGGTATACCATCAGTCCTGCTTCATTGCATAATTTACTAATCCATCTTTTATCTTTTTGTTTTTTTAATCTATAAGCCAACTATCTGCCAGGTTTGTTTGCCTGTTCAAAAAAATTTTGTCTGATACTTTTTATTTTTTGTGCCAATTTTTCTTTTTCTAAAATATTCAATTTGTGTTTGTTTAAGTCTAGTTGTCATTTTAGATCTCTACACTGCGGGTTTTTTTGGAATTCTATTTCTAATTTTTTGTGTTCTTCCTCTAAGCCAGTGGTTCTCAACCTTTCTAATGCTGTGACCCCATAATACAGTTCCCCATGTTGTGGTGACCCCCAAGTGGGTGTGGCCACCAATAAGAGGGAGTAGGACAGCTAGGAAAAAAGGAAAAAAATGGCGGACAGCATGGTTTGGCGACCCCCATGAAATGGTCATTCGACCCCAAATGGGGTCCCGACCCACAGGTTGAGAACCACTGCTCTAAGCTTTTTTGATGCCGTCTTTTCTTTTTATTTTCATTAGCCATGTATGCAATTGCGGTTCCTCTCATGACTGCCTTGGCTGTATCCCATAGATTTTGAGTATTAGTCTCCTCTTTCTTATTTGTCTGGAAAAATATCTGCATTTGTTCTTCCATTTTTTGCTTAAATTATTTTTGATTTAAAATTGCTTTTTTTAAGGTCCACCTCCTAGTTGCCTTCTGACCTTTCCATTTCATTATAATAGGATTGTGGTCTGCCCAAGTATTAATATCTATCATTACCTCATCTACATCTGAATTTAATTCTTTCGTTGTCCAGGCCATGTCGATTCTAGACCATGATTGGTGGCGCCCTGAATAATATGTAAATTGTTTTACATTTGAGTTTCTCTCCCTCCAGCTATCCTGGATATTAAATTCATCTGCCATTTTGAAAAAAGTATCTTCTAGTCCCTTTTCTTACACTCTCACTTTTATAGTCTAATTATCTATCTACGACTGCATTAAAGTCACCAATTAAACAAATATTTTCATATTCAAAATCACCAATAATCTTATGTAATTTCTTGTAGAACTGTCTTTGTTTCTCATTGGGAGCATAAATTCCTACTAGGGTGACTTTTTTTTATTCAAGGAGATTTCAGTTATCAAGATTCTACCTTCATTGTCCTGGTACATTTGTTTTACCGGGATTTTTTCATTGACATATATCACTATTCCTCCTTTTTTCTGCTGTGAGAGAGATACAAATTTAATTCCTAGCTTGGGGTGGTTTAATAGGTCTTGATGCTGATTCTTTATGTGAGTTTCTTGTAAGATTATTATATCTAAATTTTTCTTACTGAGCCTATTCAAAATTTATTTCTCTTGGCTGGGGAATTTAAGCTGTTTACATTTAATGATAATACTGTTAATTCTTCCACATTACTGCCTATATTTTGATCTGGTCATTCTCATTGATCTATCTTCTTTAAATTCTTTATGTCTACTTTCGTCGTTGTTGCCATCATGCATTTGTTCCTTTCTCCTAGTTTCCGGTTCTTTGCTTTGTATTTCTCGTGCCTTTCTACCGTATCTCTCTGTAATCTCTTCTTCTCTTAGTTCTCTTTCTTCTAATTCATCTTTGCTACCTAGATATTGCTGAGAGAATTCTTCTGCTTTATTTATCGTATCCAGCCTGTGCCTTTTTTCTTGCCAAGTCACCATGATCCCTACCAGCATCAACCACCTAAAATTAATATTCCATCTTATTAGTTTTGATGTGATACGTTGATAAGGTCTTCTAAGATCTTGTAGAAGACCTGGGGACCTGCTTAAGAACTGTTAGTTGTTTTCCTTTATATTCTATTGGATCATCTCTAGATCTGTGCAAGATCTCATCTCTAACTGACTTCTTGACAAATCTGATATGCACTTCCTTGGATAAGTTGTTTCTTCTTGCATAATTTGTGTGTATTCTATATATTTCATCTATCTCATTTGCCATGTCTTCGTTCTCGATTCCTAAGGCTCACTAACAGTTCAGTCATCATTTATGGGAGATCCTCCCCTTTCTCTTCCTTCACGTTCTGAAAACGTAGATAGTGATCTGCTTTTTCTGTCTCTAGCAAAATGACAGCTTTTTCCAATTCTTTATTTGCTTGTAAGAGTCTTTCATTCATTTCATCTACTCTTCTTTCCTCCTTATTCATTCTATCTTCCATTTCTAATAGTTTTTGCTCATTTTTCAGTATTTGTTGTTGGAAGCATTCAAATTTCCCATCCATTGCTCCCATCTTCTCTTTAAGTTCTCTGGTGTCATTCCTTATTTCACCTCTGAGAGATGAACTTATTCATGATAAAATAGTTCTGGGTATCACTACTGAAAGCACATGCCACCGCCTTTTGAGGGAACATAATTTAAGTTTACAAGCAGCAATTGAGATATGTTGTACCACAGAACTTACTGACAAACGGATGAAAGCTTTGGAGCAGGATAAACAGATTGACAGTGTCAATGCAGCCTCTAAACAACAGCTAAGCATGAAGAACCACCAGCACAAACGTCAGCACAAAATTGATCTACACAACTCACCTGGGAGCAACCCAGTATCATGCAAGTACTGTGGCAGTGTGCATGTACGAGAGAAAGAACAGTGTCCTGCATATGGGAAAACCTGCATAGCATGTGGGAGACCAAATCATTTTGCATGAGTGTGTCTCTCAAGTAAAATGGAAGTGAGGAAGCTGCACACAATTGAGCAAATGTCAGATCCTGAGGATGCACACTTGTTTATCACTGATGTAAAAGAATGCATTGGTGCTGTAAACTCTAAGGGCAAAAAATGGTTCGTAAATCTCAGATTAACCAATATAATCCAACCCTGCCAGCTGGACTCAGGTGCAACATGTGATGTCATGAGTTTAAAGGACAAAATGAAACTGGCACCTGAGATATCCCTTCACCCTAGTAGCATCAAACTGAAGTTATATTCAGGGGAACTTATGGAATCATTGGGACTTTTCCAAACAGAATGCAGCATACATGGGGGTATTCACAAACTTGAATTTGAGATTGAGGAAGCCGATCAGAAACTGCTATTGTCTGGATCAACATGTGACCATCTGGGTTTGAAGCAGTTCACCATTTTGGTGGAGTTACACAAAGTTGAGATTCACCCCTCAAAATCCTTGGTGAGGCCACTGACGAAACAGCAAATCCTCCAAGTCTACAATGAGTTGTTTGAGGGCCCCTTAATATCTGTTCCAGGAGAGGTTCACTTTGAACTTGATCCTACCATGTGCCCCACACAATGTGCCAATAGCCATTAAGCCGCAGGTCAAAGCGCAACTGGACAAGTGTTATATCTTCGGTTCTTTAGGCATTGAATGAGGAAGAGTGTTGAAACAGCAACAAGTTTATTAACTCAGAACAGAAGCAGCCCTAAAGGCTGCTGCACAGCTATTTATACAGTTAGCCTCTAGGTGTCAACCAATAGGTTTAAAGTAACAGTTTCCCACTCCAAACCTCATTATCAGCTTGGAGACAGCCAGTCTGGCTTTCAGTAACAGCAACTGTTAAACAATACAGCAATGTCGGTCAGACATTAAGCAAGTGATTTAAAACAGTTATGGCCAATACATTACACCCCTTCCCCCTAGATGGCTCAAAGTCTCAATTGCTGAACATAGTCCTGCAGATATTTAGGCGGCCTTCTTGACCATTCTGAATGTCTAGGGGGTTGCATGGGTCTCCCGGTCTCCCCGCTCGCCTGCCCGGCTGGGTAGACCAGGACTCTGAGGTCCAGTGAAGTCAGGTTGACTCGGGTCCCTTTGGCTGGCCAGTCCCGCTCGGCCCAGACCAAAGTCCAATCGTGCAGCAAAGTCTGCAGGGCTATCCCTCAGCGCAGTTTGCCAGTCCTGTTCAGCGGATACTGTCTGTCTGTCTGGGGGAAGCTCTCCTATGGCCTTTTCCCCATCTCCTTGAGTAAGAGTTCTGTTAGAGCGTGCAAGCTCCTCTGTTGGGCCGCTGTCGCATGGCCCTTGTGTGCGGCCTTCTTGAGAGGCCTGAGCCAGTGACTGGTTCACTAGCCTCCGACGTAGCTGGTAAATGTGCTGGCGAATGACTTGCCCATCTTCCAGGACCACCTCATAAGAGAGTGGTCCTGACACCTTAACAACCATGGCTGCCACCCACAAAGCCCCTTGCCCATAATTCTGGGTCCAAACCCGGTCACCCACTTGCAAATTCTGAGGTGCCTTTGGCTGAGCAGAGTCCAATGCAACCCGGTTGGGGTGCAGCCTGTCCAGCTTGGTGATCAAACATCGGCCCCATCTGAGTTTGGCAGGGCTTCTGCCCGTGGCGGTACAGGGAGTTGTGCGTTGGCAGAGTAGAAAATCTGCCAGTCTGTGATGCCAATCCCCTGTGACAATCCGTTTTAGTGATTCCTTGGTTGTGCGGACCATCCGTTCCACTTGGCCGTTCGAGGCCGGGTGAAAGGGAGCCAACGTGGCATACCGTATTAGATTTGCCTTGAGGAAAGACTGGAATTCAGAAGCGGTAAACTGAGCCCCATTGTCAGAGACTAACATGTCTGAAAGTCCGTGTGTTGCAAAGATTCTGTGCAGTTCCTGGATGGTCCTGGCAGTAGTCATGGTAGGGACTGGTGCAACCTCTAACCATTTAGAATGGCTATCTACCACTATTAGAAACAGCTGTCCCTGAAAGGGCCCGGCAAAATCGATGTGGATTCTTGACCACGATGTGTGTGTGTCCTCCCATTGGTGGACAGGGGCTTGTGGCATCTCTGTGTAGCAACCATGTACTTGGGCCTCGATGGCTTTATCTAGCCCTGACCACCAAAGGTAGCTCCTCACAAATGCCTTCATCCGGACTATTCCCGGATGACCCTCGTGCAGAGACTCTAGGACCCTGGGCCTTAAAGAGCTCGGGACTATGACCCTACTACCCCAAAGGATGCACCCCTTATGAGCTGAAAGCTCATCTTTTCTCATGAAGAAACTCTGAAATTCTGGCCCTGGACAGTTGTCCAGCCATCCTGTGTGTACCCAGTTTAGCACATGACTCAACGTTTTGTCAGCTGCTGTCTCGGCAGCTATGTCCCCAGCATGAAGGGGAGATTCCGGCAAAGCCTGGATAGCCAGGATGCATGCAGCCGGAGCTGGATCTGGCTCCACATGGGGCAGAGGCAACCTGCTCAGGCTGTCTGCATGGCCCATTTCCTTGCCCGGTTTGTGAATCATCCTGTAGCTGTAGGCTGACAGTAAGATAGACCACCTCAGCATTCGAGGATACAGAATCTGAGGTGTCTGTTTGTTTGTGGTAAACAACCCTAGGAGTGGCTTGTGGTCCATGAAGACCGTGAACTGGTGGCCATACAAGTAGTCATGGAACTTTTTAACTCCGGCCACAATGGCCAGAGCCTCCTTGTCAATTTGCGCGTAGTTGCACTCTGCGGATGATAGGGTCCTGGAGTAATACGCGATGGGCTTCTGCCTCCCATCAGCCATTAAGTGGCTTAACACAGCCCCAACCCCATACGGGGATGCATCACATGCAATGCAGACAGGCAGCTGCTCATTGAAATGAGTGAGAACTGAGTTCGATGACAGCAGTGATTTGACTGCTTTGAAGCCACTCTCGTGGACACTGGTCCACTGCCACTGAGCTTGTCTATCCAAGAGCTGGTGTAACAGCTCTGCCACTGAGGCCTTGTTTGGGAGGAAGGCATGGTAAAAATTGAAAAGGCCTAGGAAAGCCTGAAGCTCTCCCTTTGACTTTGGGGCCTGCTGGATTGCTTTTAATTTGGATTCCGCTGGATGAATGCCTTCGGCATCAATGCAGAAGCCAAGGAACCCGGTTGACTCTACCCCAGTCTTGCACTTTTCTTTTTTTAGTCTAACTCCCGTGTCATGGAACCGCTGAAGGACAGCCTTAAGCCGTTCAGCCAGAATCTCAACCGATTCCCCAGCAATGAGGACATCATCAAAGTAGGGGCAAACCCCTGGAATTCCCTTGAGCGTGTGCTCCATCACTCCCTGGAACAGCCCTGGGGCTACACTCACCCCGAACTGTAGGCACTTAACCTTAAAAGCCCCCCTATGGGTGACAGTGGTCTGGGCTACCGCCGTGGCCTCGTCCATGGGCAGTTGTTGATAGGCCTGTGCCAAATCTAATTTGGTGAACATGCGGCCTCCTTGCAATGATGCCAAAATATGGCTGACAACTGGCACAGGGTATGTGTGCTGTTGAAGTGCCCTGTTGAGGGTGCACTTATAGTCAGCGCATATTCGCACTTCCCCATTGGCCTTTAATGGCGTTACTATGGGGGTCTCCCACACCCCACTGTCTACGGGCTGCAATACCCCTTGTTCCACTAGCTTATCCAGCTCTGCATCGATTTTGGGTTTTAACGCAAAAGGCACTCTACAAGGCTTGATCTGTATTGGAGTTACCATAGGATCAAGCTTGAGGGCGATCAGAGGACCCTTGTCCTAGAACTGAAAACATCTGCAAACTCTTGGCAGACTGCAGACAGATCTGCCGCTTGTGTTCTATGAATGCCGGTTACTTGAATGCCCAATGCATCAAACCAATCGAGCCTTATGAGGCTTGTGCATTGGCCTTTCACCACTACATCTAGTGGCCCCTTGAACCCCTTGAATTCCACCAGAAGTGTGGCTTCACCTTTGATGGCCACTTGGGAGTTTTGGAAGTCTGTGAGTAGTAGATTAGATGGCTGGAGCTTGGCCCATCTGTTGCTACGATGGCATAGGTGCCTGAATGTTTCTTTCTTTTTTTTTATTGAAAGTTTTTTAAATTTTACAAAACAAATCCCCTCCCCAAACCCCCCCACCCTCCCATACCCTCCCCCACCTCCCCAAACCTCCCAAACCCTCCCCCAACCTTCCCAGAGTTGAGTACAGGCTTAGTTAAAAATTTTCAAAAAAAGAAAAAAAAAAAACTTAAAACACATATAAATCCTAAAGAAATCTAAATACATTAAATTAAATAGGTTATCTTCTCTAAAAAATAATAATTGCAATCATTAAACACATTATAATATACTCTAGACATTTTCTAATATCATACTTATATTATTATCCATCATTCTATATAAACTCCCTCCATAACACAAATTTAAACATTACTTTCTTTGAACATCTGTACCTACAATATAAAATCCAATCTCTCCCTCTTTCTTTATCCTAGAACAGAAAAATAAACATATAAACCTTCATTGTACCATTAAAACTAAATACTCTTTGAATACTTAAACTAAATACTTAAACTTAAACTTCTTATCTAAGATTTTCATTCAATCTCCATAATCTTCTCTCCTATCCAAAAAAAAAACTTAAAAGACGTATAAATCCTAAACAAATCTAGATACATTTAATTAAACAAGTTATCTTCTCTTAAAAATAATAATAACAATAATAATTAAAAAAACCCAATCATTAAACACATTATAATATACTCTGAACCTTTTCATATCATACTTATGTTATTATCCATCATTCTTTATAAACTCCCTCCAAAACACAAATTTGAACATTACTTAAAACTTAAAACATTAGAATTCCCTTGTACACATTTAAATCTTTACCAATAACAAATTCCATCTTAAAAATAATAATAATAATTAAAAAAACCCCAATCATTAAACACATTATAATATACTCTGAACCTTTTCATAGCATACTTATGTTATTATCCATCATTCTTTATAAACTCCCTCCAAAACACAAATTTGAACATTACTTAAAACTTAAAACATTAGAATTCCCTTGTATACATTTAAATCTTTACCAATAACAAATTCGATCCACAATGAACACATTCCTTATCAGTCTCTCTTATCCATAAACCATTAAAGTTCCCTTATACACATTTAAATCTTTACCAATAACAAATTCCGTCCACAAGAAACACAGTCCTTATCAGACTCTGTTGTCCATATAAAATTTTCATTCGATCTCCATCCTTATCAGTCTCTCTTATCCATAAATCTCGAAAGAAGTGCTTTGAAATCTGCCCTTAAAGGTAGCTCCAAAAAGTTTATAAATCCTGCTTCTCCCGCCGACTCAGAAGCCAATACTTGTGAGGGTTCCTTAAACTCCTTCTTCTGTTGGTCTTTTTCTTTACAGTTATATGTTGCACGAGTTGTCCTCTGCTCCTTCCTCTCGACTTGTTGAAGCCCCTCAAACTGAGATTTCCCATTTTTCATTAATATAGGCTCTTCAGACAACAATTCTACCCTTGAAGGTTGCTCCAAGAAATTTATAAGTCCTACTTCTCCCGCAGATTCAGAAACCAATAGTTGTGAGGCTTCCTTAACCTTCTTCTGTTGCTGCTTTTCTTTACAGTTATATGTTGCACAGGTTATCTTCTGCTCCTCCATCTCAACTTGTTGAGGCCCCTCAAACTGAGGTTTCCCAATTTTCATAAGTATAGGCTCTTCAGACTGCAATTCTACCTTCTTTTCTTCCAAAGCTTTAAACTTAATAGATGGCGATGAACATACCCCCAGGACCGAAGTATAAAAATCTTTTGCTTGAGAAACAGTATTAAGTCTATAACATATCCCCAGGTAATTCACCACCATTCCAATCAGAACATCCCATCTGAACGAGATTCGTCTCTTTTTAAGTTCATCTGCTAAAAAAGCAAACTCCTTTCTTCTTCTTAAAATTTTAGATGGGATCTCCTTTAGAATTATAACATCTTGTGAAGCAATTTGAAATCTCTTCTTATAAAAAGCTTGTATAATTTCGTTGCGCAGGGATCTTTTCCCAAAGTAAATTACCACATCTCTTGGCAAATTCTTTTGCACTGCCACCACAGAATTAACTCTAAATAATTTTTCAATTTCACTAAGTATTTCCTCTTTTTCTTTATTCAAAATCACAGCAAAATCCTTTGCAACCATCTCTCTCAAATCTCCTTGCAGAGACTCTCCCAAGCCTCTGATTCTTAGGGAATATTCCATTTGTCCATATTGAAGCATAAGAATCTCATTTTCCATTTCTTTTTCCATGCTTTCAAATTTTCCCTCCATCAATTCCACTTTTTCTGCTACCTCTTCCACACGGGAGTTCAGCTTTTCAAGAACAGAGGCAACTCCTTTTAGAGCCAAAACTATCTCTTGCCTCAAAATCTTATTATTTTCCTCTAAAATCTCTTTCATTTCTGCCCTAATTTGAGATATAACATTTCCCATCATATCTTGCAAATCCTTCACAATTATTGGCTGGACCAAGGAAGAGGGTGAAGCTATTGATTTAGATTGTTGCACTGATGATAACACCAAAGAAGAAGCCACTTTAGGAGCTGTAGGAATCCCTGGACGCTTTGGAGCCATCTTAAAAAAAAATCTTTCCTCCTTCTTAAAAATTACAAAAGTTAAGCAAAAGAAAAAGAGAGATTAAATCCAAAAAAAAAAAAATTCAAAAAATCCTTCAAAAGGAGATCATTATAACAAAAAAATACTAAACACTTTGGGGCCTTCTTAGAAAAATCTTTACTCCTTCTTAAAAGTTACAAAAATTAAGCAAAAGAAAAAGAGAGATTAACTCCCAAAAATCAAAAAATCCTTCGAAAAAAGATCATATAATAAAAAGAAAGGAGTTAAAAAACAAAAAGGGAAAGAAGAAAAAAATAATGAAATAGAAAAATAAAAAAAAATCCACTCAATTTTTTTTTAAAAAAATACAAAAAGCAAAACAAAGAAGTTAAACAAAAATAATAATGCTTCTAAAATCCAGACCCAACATCAAAATCAAATCCACATTCCGTTCCAATCATTAAAAAAAAAAAAAAAAAAGGGAAAAGGATAAAGGAAAACACCAAAAAGCCTGCCGATCGCCATTCTACCTTCCCAAAGAAAAAAAAAACCGAAAGGCTTGCCGATCGCCATTTTACTTTCCCTTTCAACAAAAGGAAAAAAATAAAAAGAAGGAATATAAAAGTAAAAATAAATCTTTAAACTAAAAATCCAAATAAAATCAAAGAAAGCAAAAGCTATATCCTCTACTCAGCTCTGTCCGTTTCTAAAAAAACTCACCAGATCACTTTAATCATGGAGGTGGTTGCAGCGGCTTGTTTTGTCCCTAGGGACAAAAGCAGCTGGGAAGCGGAGACAGTCTGAACTCCGTGGGAGCGCTCCTCTCACCCCCCCCCAAAAAGCCTTGGGGGTGCATGAGAGTGGCTCTACCACTATTCAGACAACCCTCTTCCCCCCCCCCTTTGCCCGGGAGGGGGATTTTGAACCGCTGAAGAGCTGATGGCCGCTGTTCATAGCGATTCAAACACTTACCCAGGAGGACGGCTACAAAGTAGCCGCCATCGCGCGCGCAGATCCACCGGAAGTCCAGGTGCCTGAATGTTTCTTGTGAAATGATAGACATGGCTGAGCCCGTGTCCAGTTCCATCTTGCATGGAACTCCCTGAAGCTTGACCTGTAATCTAAGCTTCTGCTTTAGGGGGCGATGGGCACCAGTGCGGAATACGCTCCTTCGGTTGGAGCAGAACCCTACTCGGTGTTGACCCAGGGCCCTGGTACCTCTCCTGAATGCGTCTTCTTTCGGGCAGTCCCTCTGACGACCTTGGCAGACGGCAGCGATGTGGCCTGGTTTGCCACAGGCCTGGCACGTTGTAGTTCGGAATCGGCAATCCGCGCGTTGATGACAGCCTCCACAGCCCATGCATCTAAGGAACAGAACTGCCTTCTCAGCTAGCTGCAGTACCTTCTCCAGGTGCTTTCGTAGCTGGCCAACTTCGTAGTCTGAGTTGGTGTCTTCCATCCGCTCAGCGTCCTTGTGGTGGATGGCTTCGGTGCTTGGTGTGCTTTTGGAGGGCCGCAGTGCTTAACGGCCCCTCCGGCAGCTTCATCCACCATGACCTCCTTCAAGGCCTCTTGTAGCGAGAGAGTTTCCTTAGCAAACAGTTAGTGACCGACTCCAGTGGCGCCGGGGCGACCAGGTTCTCTGCAATTTCGAAGGTGGCAGGGCCACACACACAGAGGAGTGTCGCGGCCTTCAATCCATCTTCGGCGACCTGGTTGGCATGGAGGTAATTTTCGATGTGGGAGATGTAGGATGCCCATCTCTCTGGGTGAGTTACATCAAATTCTTCAAGCTTCCCGACCTTCGCCATGGTGGTTTGTTTCTTCGTTCAATGTCTTGCGCTGCTGGCTTCTGTGTAGGCCCTAGGATGGATCCTTAGGGCATGGTGGTCTCCAGCATGGCTTGCTGGCAGATGGGGGGGGGGAGAAACATAGTTTCTGCCAGGCTCTTTGCTGACCTCACCCCCTAGTGACTTCAAGCTCTCTCAATGAAGCAGCACATCCCACCTTCATTGTCACTGTTATATCTTCGGTTCTTTAGGCATTGAATGAGGCAGAGTGTTGAAACAGCAACAAGTTTATTAACTCAGAATACAAGCAGCCCTAAAGGCTGCTGCACAGCTATTTATACAGTTAGCCTCTAGGTGTCAACCAATAGGTTTAAAGTAACAGTTTCCCGCCCCAAACCTCATTATCAGCTTGGAGACAGCCAGTCTGGCTTTCAGTAACAGCAACTGTTAAACAATACAACAATGTAGGTCAGACATTAAGCAAGTGATTTAAAACAGTTATGGCCAATACATTACAACAAGTATGAAGCTGAAGGACATATTACTTCAGTATCTGAGCCTACCGATTGGATAAGCAACATGGTTGTTATTAGCAAGCCTGAGAAGAACAGAATCTGCATTGATCCTAATTTTCTGAATATGGCCTTGAAATGGTCACATTACCTAATGCCAACACTTGATGATGTTTTGCACAAACTACCCAAAGCACGAGTTTTCACGCTTGTTGACACCAGAGATGCCTTTTTACAGTGCAAACTGGATGAAAATAGTAGCTACATGACCACATTCTGGACTCCTTGGGGCAGAAAGAGATGGCTCAAACTACCCTTAGGAGTCTCTGTAGCACCAGAGGTGTATCAACGAAATCAGCATGAACTTTTGAGTGGGCTCAGTGGAATTGAGCCAATAGCTGATGACATTCTCATAGTTGGCTGTGGTGATACAGATGAAGAAGCTGAGCATGACCATGATGAGAAGCTAATAGCACTACTAGACTGTTGTAGGCAGGTGATGCTGAGGCTCAGTGCAAAGAAATTGCAGTTCAAGGTCCAAGAAGTCCATTTCCATGGACATATCCTGTCCTCACAAGGCTTAAAACAGGAGTCCCGAACTCCCAGTCCATGGACCAGTACTGGGCCATGGCATGCCAGCAACCAGTCCACACAAACAAGCAAAGCCCCATCCGTGGGATGCAGGCAGCACACAAAACCATGCCCCCTCCGGTCCGCGGAAAAACATCTCTTCACGGAACCGGTCCCTGGTGCCCAAACGGTTGGGGACCTCTGGCTTAAAAGCTTACCTGGATAAGATTGTGGGCATGCCGCCACCTGCCAATGACAAATTGGTACAGAGATTTATCAGTTTTGTCACATACTTAACAAAATTCCTGCCACACCTGTCTGAGGTGTGTCAGTCATTGAGATGTCTGCTGGACAAAGATGCAGTTTGGCACTGGCTTCCCAAGCATGACCACACAGTAAAGGAGATAAAACACTTGGTCACCGTTGCCCCAGTGTTGAAATACTATGATGTCACAAAGCCTGTTACAATTCAAAGTGACTCAAGCAAAAATGGCCTAGAATGTTGCCTATTGCAAGAAGGTCAGCCAGTTGGATATGTGTCCAGGGCTCTTTCATCTGCTGAGTTAAATTACACTCAAATGGAAAAGGAATGTTTAAGTATTGTATTTGCCTGCCAACATTTCCATCATTATCTTTATGGCTGGGATACAATCACAGCTGAAACTGATCACAAGCCGCTAATAGCCATATTCAAGAAGCCCCTTTTGTGTGCTGCCAAGCATTTGCAGAGCATGATGCTTACATTGCAGCATTACAACCTCAATGTTGTCTACAAGCCAGGATGTGAAATGTATATCAGTGATACCCCTAGCAGGGCTACATCAGATCAGGTGACACCTGGAGGAGAGCACAAGCATCATACAGTTTGTTTGTTGCAACAGGAACAAACCCTCTTTGCTGAAGTCAGTCAAGCAGACTATCTTGATGTCACAAATCAGCGGCTACGTCAGTTCAAGCAGCGCACAGATGCTGATGCAGGTTTACAGGCACTGAAGGCTATTGTTCTGAGTGGGTGGCCAGGAGAGAAGGAGGCAGTTCCTGCAATTGTGAGGGAATATTGGTCCTTCAGAGATGACATCAGCATACAAGATGGTATCTTGTACAAGGGTCCAAGACTCATAGTGCCAAAGTCACTGAAAGCAGAGATGTTATTGCGCATACACTCAATCCACATTGCGGGTGAGGCATGCTACAGACAAGCTCATGATACTCTTTACTGGCCTAACATGCAAAGCAAAATCAAAGACTTTGTTAGCAATTGTCCCACTTGCAATGAATATGCACATTTGCAACAAAAAGAAACCATGATGTCACATGAGATACCCTCACGTCCTTGGCAGATCGTCAGTATAGATTTGTTCAACTACGCAGGAAAAGAATACCTAATAATAATAATAAAGTTGGAAGGGACCTTGGAGGTCATCTAGTCCAACCCCCTGCTCAGGCAGGAAACCCTATACCATTTCGGACAAATGGCTGTCCAGTCTCTTCTTAAAAACTTCCAGTGTTGGGGCATTAGTTGATCATTATTCAGACTTTTGGGAAATTGAACTTCTTCCTGTCTTGTCTGCTGAAACTACTATTAAGAGATGCAAGGCTCAGTTTGCACATCATGCCCAACCAGATAAAGTGAACACTGATAATGGCCCTCAGTTCGCAAGCCTACAATTTAGGAAATTTGCCGTTGAGTGGGAGTTTGAGCATGTGACTTTCTCACCATGTCATCCACAAGCTAATGGCAAAGCTGAATCAGCTGTGAAGATTGTTAAGAATCTATGCAAGAAAGCGCAAAGTGATGGTAAAGACCCATGGAAGGCCATTCTACATTGGAGAAATACTCCAACCGAGGGCATGGACAGTAGTCCAGCACAGAGACTGATGTCAAGGAGACTAAAGACCTCCTTACGAGTGGCAAATAAGTTGCTTGAGCCCTCTGTGATACAAGGTGTCCCAGAAAAGTTATGGCTTAAGAGACAAGTATTCAAGGCAAGATACGACAAATCAGCCAGAGATTTGCCAGAATTGAATATTGGGGAACGAGTCCATATGAAACTGCTGCCTGGAGATCGAACAGGTCTCTGGAAAATAGGTATCTGTTTACAACAGGTGGCACCATGCTCCTATCTAGTGGACATTGATGGAACCCTCTATCGTCGCAATCGTGTGGATCTGCATGTGGCTGAGCAGCCTGACTCGCAGCCTGACTCTCCATATCCGGTGGAAAGGCCTGACTCACCTGGTATTACCGGGCCACACTTACCCACTGACAATAGGGAATGCACAGTGTTGATGCCACAGACCAATCTTTTTTTTTATTAAAAGTTTTAAAGATTTTATACAATATATATCCCAAATCCCTCCCACCCCTCCCACCCCTCCCCCACTTCCCAGAGCTGATTACAGGGTTACAAATAAACAATCATAATCTAACTAACATTACCCAACTATACAAACAATCAAGTCCCTAACATATTTTAACTCCTTTTCAAAATAAATATTAACAAATTAAAAACGAAAATAATAATATAATTAAACCATAATACTAAAACTAATATAAATTCAACCATATTAAACTATTAATAATAATCTAAAATTTACTTATAAGCTAGATAATACTTTTTAGTCTCATATTTATTCTGAATATAATCTATCCATCTTCTCCAAACCGAGATATATCTTTCTTGTGAATAGTCTTTCAAATAAGCAGAATTTTTTGCCATTTCTGCTAAATTAGACACCTTGAGTATCCATTCTTACATAGTAGGCAAAGAATCTTTCTTCCAATATTGCCCCACCAATAATCTTGCAGCTGTTATAAGATTCAACATCAAATTAATTTCTTTAACATCAAAATCTACAATAACACCTAACAAAAATAATTGTGGCGTAAACTTAATCTTTCTCTTAAAAATCTTTTGAATGTTCCACCAAATCTTAATCCAAAAAGCTTTTATATTTCTACAAGTCCACCAAATATGAAAATAAGTTGCATCTAAGCTTCCACATCTCCAACATTTGGGCTGTAAATTAAGATACATACAGGACAGCTTTTGAGGATCCAAATGCCACCTATAAAACATTTTATAAAAATTTTCTCTTAAATTTTGAGCTTGAGTAAATTTTACATTTCTAACCCAAATTGTCACCCATGTGTCCAATAGAATCGGCTCTTGAATATTTTGTGCCCATTTTACCATACAGTCTTTAACTAACTCTGTTTCAGAATCCAATTCTATTAAAACATTATAAATTCTCTTTATATGGGCTTGAGTTTGATCTTTAATCTGTTTTACCAAATTCACATCCCCTAAAGTAATACCAACCTTTTGATCTAAACTCCATCTGACTAACAATTGATTATACTGAAACCAAGAATGTACAATATTTTCTTGCTTCAATTCAGCTAAAGCTTTTAATTGCCAATCCTTCCCTACCAAACTAAGTAATTCCTTATAAGAAATCCTATCCAAATTCACTCCCCTAGATACCCCCTCTATCGCGTGTCCAGGAATTCCCCAAATTGGAATTTTATAGTTTAACCTATAATAATACTTCTTCCAGACATGTAATAAAGCGTTTCTTAAAATATGAGATTTAAAAACCTGATCTACTTTTTTTATTATAAATTAAATATGCATGCCATCCATATAATAAATCCCATCCCTCAAGAAGGAGTATATTTTTATTTGTTAAGTTAAGCCAATCACTAATCAATGTTAAAGCCACCGCATCATAATACAATTTTAAATTAGGCGCCTTAAGTCCTCCTCTTTCCCGTGCATCTTGTATAATCTTAAATTTAACTCTTGGTTTTTTCCCTGCCCAAATAAACTTGTTAATACCCTTCTGCCATCCCTCCAAGTTGGCATCTTTTTTCAAAATAGGTATAAAAAAAAATCAATTCTAGAAAACGATTGATGCCTATCCGAAAAAAAAGTAAAATCTCTGTCCTCCATGTTCCGTTCTCTCCAAATATCTCTGAGTTCCAAATCATCCTTCAAATAAAAAAAAACTTTAGGTAATTTAGCGTGATTGGAAGATTTAGAAAATCCTCTCTTGTCCTTACTTGCATCTATAACTCCATTCCAATCACCCATCATAATAACAGATTTATAATCCAGTTGAGTTAGTTTCTGATGTAGCAACTTATAAAACTGTTTTTGTTGTTGATTAGGGGCGTATAGTCCAATGATAAGAAATCTCTTACCATATAATAATAGGTGGTGATCGCCGCGCCAATGGCGGCTTTTCTTTATCCGTTTGCCCTGGGAATGTGTTAAAGCCTGCAGAGACGGCGAACAGCAGCTGTTTCACAGCTTGGAGCCTCTCTCCCCGGGAGAAGGGGAGAGGGTGAGTTTTCCTGGATAGAGGTTGAGTTCCCCAGGACCTCCATAAATCTTTTTTTTTGGAGGTCGAAGGGTGAGAACTCCCTCGGAGTCCGAGGTTTTCTCCGCATCCCAGGACGCCTTTGTTTTCAGGAACAAAGCTAGACGCTGCTTCCACATCTGCATTTTAGAGAGATCTGTGAGTAAAATTAAAAGCAGACGGAGCTGATCAGGAGGGATCAGAATTGTGAGAATTTGGGACTTTAACTCAGGAAATAATTAAAGAATCTTCTCCATCTATTAATTTTAATAAAAGGAAGAAGAGAAAAGTGGTGCAGGAATGCTGTTTCTTTGTCTGAAAGGACATTGTTAAGAAAGTCTTTTACTTGGCAACAAAGTTTAAACAATGTAACGGATTTTGGTTGCTCATTTAAAAAGCAAGCTTCTTTTCTTATTTGGGGGGGATTTGTTTTTACTATCCCCTCTCTTCTTTTTTTCCCTTTTTTTTTGTAATTGTTGGTTTTATAAGATCATACAAGACTTATAAGAAGTGGCTCTAAACAGTTGGAAAATGGCTTCAAAATGCCTTGGAATTTCCGCTCTTCCTAAAGGCTCAATTTCCTCTCCAGTAACTCAGACTGTACAGCAAACCAAGCCTAAGTCTCACCCACCTTCTCCCCCACCACCGGCATTTACACTTAAAGATATACAGGATGCTTTGGGAAAAACAGCACGACAGATTAAAGAAGAGATGGCAGAGCTTTTTGAGGATAAAAATAGGGAGATGAGGGAGGACATGGTGCTTGCACTTCAAGGGCTAGCAGCCCATATAGAGTGTCTAAATGAGCGTGTGGATGATGTGGTGGAAAATGCTGAAAGATTAGAAGATAGAGTTGGTAAAGTTGAAAATAAGGTTGATATAACACAGGATGAAATTATTATGTCACAATATAGAGACATGGAATTTGCTTTGTGAATAAGAGGGCTGAAGGAGAATTTGCAAGAGAATCTGAGAGAGGAAATAGCAGCAGATTTAGCTTCCATTTTGGGATGTGAACCTGAAGAAATTTTGAGAGAGATAGATAAAATTTTTAGGGTTAATTCATGGATTGCGAGGCAGAGAAATTTACCAAGAGATGTGGTTATTTATTTTTCCAGAAGATCACTTCGTAATGAAATTATACAGGCTTTTTATAAGCAGAGATTTCAAATTGCAGCTCAAAATGTTATAATTTTAAAAGAAATACCTCCAAAAATTCTTAGAAAAAGAAAGGACTTTGCTTTTTTGGCTGAGGAGCTTAAAAAATTACAGGTTCAGTTCAGATGGGAGTTACCTGTTGGAATAGTGGTGAACTATGCTGGGACACGTTATAGACTTAATACAATTTTAAAAGCGAGAGATTTTTATACCTCTGTCCTGAAGGCAGGCTCACCACCATTTCCACGACCTAAGAGAATTGAAGAAAAGCTGGAAGAACAGCTGGTTGAAGGTGCAATGTCATTAGTTGTAGGAGATTTGCAGGCTGAATCTATGCAACAGTGTTTGGAGACAAAAGATGATCCAAAGGAACAGAGAATGACTCATGCAGCTCATAGACATAAAGAAAAAGAACAGCAAAAAGTGGATGTTGGATCTACAGCACACTCGACTACTTCAGAGCCCGTGGGAGGGACAAGACCAAAGAGATCATCGACAGCTGATCTTCAAGCAGTGTTCCGGAGGCTTCAGGCCACTAAAAACGGCAAAGTTTCTGACATGGAATGTTAATGGTCTGAATTCACCACAGAAAAGAAAGTATTTCACTATTTGAAACAACATAAGAATGATGTTGTATGTTGGTGGAATATTCAAAAGATTTTAAAGAAAAAGATAAAGTTTACTCCGCAATTATTTTTGTTGGGTATTATTGTAGATTTGGATGTTAAAGAAACTAATTTGATGCTGAACTTCATAACTGCTGCAAGATTATTGGTGGGGCAATATTGGAAGAAAAACTTATTGCCTACTTTGGAAGAATGGATACTTAAAGTGTCTAATTTAGCAGAAATGGCGAAAATCTCCACCTATTTGAAGGATCACTCACAAGAAAGATATATTATAGTTTGGAGAAGATGGATTGATTATATTCAGAAGAAGTATGAAACTGAAAAGTATTATCTTGCTTTTGAATAGACTTTAGATAATTATTAATAGTATTAATGGTATTATTATTTTTGTCTTAATTTGTTAATATTTGTTTTGAGAAGGAGTTAAAGTGTATTATGGTTTTGATTGATAGTTTAGTTGGTTTATGTTAGCTAGAGTATGTTTGTTTATTTGTTACCTCTGGGAAGTGGGGGAGGGGGGGAGGGGATGGGTGGGTTTATATTGTAATTTGTAAAACTTTTAATTAAAAAAAAAAAAGAATGATGTTGTATGTTTGCAAGAGACTCATATTACTTCAAAGGACCAAAAGTATTTGATTAACTCCCGGTTGGGATTACATTTTATAGCCTCTGCTCTGGAAAAAAAAGGGGGTGTAGTTATTTACGTGAGGAAAGATTTATCGGTGAAATTAATTGATTCTGATCCACAAGGAAGATATGTTATTATTGATCCACAGACCAATCTTAATGACAGTCCTGCAAGAGCCAGTATACCTGACAGTAGTCAAACGCAGAACGTCCCAGTAAGTGGTGAGAAGAGCCCAGCAACCTCAGAGAGGTTGGAAAAACTCTTAGTACAAAGAGGGCCAGTGTTCACCCGTAGTGGCAGACGTTCACAACCACCCAACAGACTTATCCCATAGGAAGTGTTGTTGCTAGTTCTCATCCAAAATTTCACAATTTTGTTTGGTTAACATGAAAAGGGGAAGATGTTACAGGTGTTATGTTTACCTTATATGCAGCTCTATCATTCATCTCTATTGTATTTGTTTCCTGTGTCACATTGCTACTCTCTCATTCATATCTATTGTTCCTATGATGCATTTCCTATTCCTGTTGTATTCTCTCTCTCTCTCTAAGAAGATGGCTTCTGCACAGTGATGGCTTGTATTGTATTTACTTACTCCACATGAAACACACTGGTTAAACAGCATGTAGCAGACACAGAGTGCCAATTGGACCTAGCCATGTCCCCAGCCTTCATTGCTAGTGAACCCAACAGAAACTATGGAGTACTTGCCGGTACTTTGCCTCCCCTATGGCATACCTAATTAATCTGGAAGTACCTAACCACCAGAGGGCCTTTACTGTGGCACAACGTCATGCCCTCCGCTTAGCTGTCTTTGAAGGCAAACACAAGAAAGTTCCCTACTCAGAGAGACAATTCCCCTGTGACTCTGGACACATAGAAACAACAGAATCCTGTATGTACTTCTCCAGTGTCTGTACTACAGAGGCATTCATACTAGCCTTATTTCACCATTACTGAATAAATATCAAGGGCGCACAGGACAATTTTACACCTCTCTGCTGCTTTCAGATACCAACCCTACTACAACATATATTTGTTTGTTTAAAACATTTATATAGCCACCCATCTTTCAATCAGCTCTGGCTGGCTCCCAATTAGGTTCTGCATAGCAGCACTTAAAATCCATCTGTAATAGGTAGAAGTTTTTTAAATATTTTCCACGCACTTTTATCTGTTCCACATTAATTTCTCTTTTTTTTTAATGAAAGTTTTTTATTTTTTCCATATAAACATTATAAAAAAAGTATACAATACAATTTTAAGATAAAATAAACATTATTATGACCTGCGCACTCCCCCCAGGCTGCATCCACCCTCTCTTAAAACATTCCCTACTTCCCTCCTCTTTCTCACCTCCCATCCTACTCTCTTCCCCTCCCCTTCTCCTCTCACTACCCTACTTCCTCTCTACACTTGCCCACCTCTCATCCCTATCAAACCCATGAACGCAGCATAAGGGGAGTGCCCAAGCCGCACCCCTATAAGCAACCATTATCTATATTACACTTACCCCCCCACATTTCCTCCCTCCCACCCCCAACCCCCCTCCCTTCCCTTAATAGTGGAAGTGACTTTGAATAAAACCAAAATTCTCCTGGTTGGAATTTATGCCCCAAATGAGGGGCAAAAACGTTTCTATAAGAAACTCCATAACATTATTAGTCAGTTGGAATATGACAGCATTTGCATAATGGGTGACTATAATGCAATTGTGGATAAGAACCTAGATTATAAATGTGGAAAGAGTAGAAAAAGAATTAGAGGAACAATACCTGATACATTTTTAAAAATGGCAGATGAGTTTAATATGCAAGATACTTGGAGAGAAAGGAATCTAGGGAAAAAACAGTTCACCTTCTACTCTGGACGTCATCAATCATGGTCCAGAATTGATATGGTGTGGATGTCAGCTGACTTAAATTTAGAAGTAGAGGAAATTGTAATTGATACGAACACCTGGGCTGACCACAATCCGATTAGAATTAGATGGAAGGGGCAAAAAAACATGAGGAGATGGACTCTAAAAAGGGCAATCTTAAATCATAAAGAATTCAAATTAAAACTAGAAGAACAATTGGACCTGTTTTTTAAGTTAAACAAGAAGGAAGATACAAATTGCCAAAATTTATGGGATACAGCCAAAGCCTACGTGAGGGGCGTTGCAATTTCTTATATGGCTAGGCAACCTAAAATCAAAACACAACGTCAAAGACAATTAGAAGAAGAACTGTGTAAAGTTGAGGAAAATCTGCAAAAGGAACCACAAAGATGTGATCTGAAGCAAAATATAGATTTAATTAAACATAAGATGGATATTATCGTGAAGGAAGATTTAGGACAGCAGATAAAATGTACTAAACAAAATTTCTTCGAAAACGCCAATAAACCAGGGAGATGGTTGGCTTATAAAATCAAAAAACATAACAATAAGCAGAGGGTTACTAAACTTTATAATGCCAAGGGTGATATGGTATGCCAGAACGAAGGAAAGAAACTAGTGGCATATGAGTTTTATAAGAATTTATACAACGATGACGAAAAGAGAAATAACTATGACATAGTACAGTATTTACAATTGGCTGATTTACCCAAGGTGCCAGAAGAATTTAAAACTCTGCTGAATAAAGAGATAACACATCTAGAACTCTCGGTCACAATTAAGAAACAAAAGAATAATAAAGCACCTGGGCCAGATGGTATACCCATAGAAATGTATAAAATTGCACAAGAATCTTTAAGCCCAATGCTGTTGGATTTATTTAATGAGGTTTTAACCCAAGCTAAAACACCAGCTTCATGGGAAGAAGCCTTCCTCACTTTGATTCCTAAAGAAAACACAGACCTGGCGCAAATTAAGAATTATAGACCCATTTCTCTTTTGAATTCGGATTATAAGATTTTCATGGCAATAATGGCGCAAAGACTTGAAAGGTTCTTAGTAGATTTTATACATTCTGATCAAAACGGCTTCCTATTTAAAAGATACATACGAAACAATGTTAGGACTGTTTTGGACATATTGGAGTATTATGAAGTGCATAATGAAAAGCAAATGTGTTTAATTTTTCTTGATGCACAAAAAGCATTCGACAATGTAAAATGGGATTTTATGTTCAAACAATTATTGTATATGGATTTCAGGGAAAATTTCTTAAATATGTTTAAATCAGTCTATTCTAAGCAGGTGGCCAAAGTAATAATCAATGGAGAACCGACGGAGAGCTTCCAAATCCAAAAAGGCACGAGGCAAGGTTGCCCACTATCACCACTGTTGTTTATATTATCTCTTGAGATATTAACTAGAGTAATCCGACAAGATGAACAGATCAAAGGTTTAGAGATTAAGAAAGAGACATTTAAAATACAAGCCTTTGCAGATGATTTAGTTTTTATAATCGAAGAACCATTACAATCAGGGACAAGATTGATGGAAACACTGAGTAGATATGGGGAAATAGCAGTCTTACCGATAAATAAAGAAAAAAATAAAATGCTCGTCAAAACTTTGACCAAAATACAGAAAAATGAATTGGTTGACAGAATAGGTGTTCAAATTACAAACAAAATTAGATATTTAGGGATACAATTGACTGCTAGATGTGCTACACTTAAAAAGGATAATTATGATAAGTTAATAGAACAGATCCAAAAAGACCTTGATATTTGGACTAACCTACAGCTCTCTTTTATGGGCAGAATTGCGGTGATTAAAATGAACATGTTGCCGAAAATTTTATTCTTGTTCCAATGCATACCTATAAAACTAGACAAGAATTTTTTGTCTAGTTTTATAGGGCTTCTGGTGGTGCAGCGTTGCCGATGGCGGCGATTTTTTTGCCGTCCGTCTGAGTCAGTGTTAAAACCGCTGAGAACAGCCGTCAACAGCTGTTCCGCGGTTTAAAACCCCTTTCCGGGGCTAAAGGAAGGGGGAGTTTTTTACCCTGAATAGAGGTAGAGCCTCTGAAACCCCCAAGGTTTTTTTGGGGGGGTGTAAGGAGTGCTCCCATGGAGTTCAGGGTCTCTCCGCTTCTCAGATGCCTTTGTCCCTTGTTGTTCGGGACAAAGCAAGACGCCGTTCCCACCTCCGCGATCAAAGTAATCTGGTGAGTTGTTTAAAAAGCGGACAGAGCTGATCAGTGGATTTTTGGGGTTTTATTTGGACTTTAACTCTAAGGACTATTTTTCTCTTTTCTTTTCTTTTTGTTGAAAGGGAAAGTAAAATGGCGTTGAGAGATGTTTTTTTTTCTGAGTGTATGTGAGGAAGTTGAACGGGCTTTTGATACTTTATTACTTTTTATTCTTTTTTTGTTACAACGATTTTGGATTTCCTTTTTTTTCTTTTTAAAGGGGACTTTGGGTGAGGTATTTCCCCTTTTTTTGGTTATTTTGTTATTTTTGGGGGGGTATTTTGGATTTTTTCTTTTTCAAGAGGAAGGAGGAAATCTTTTTAAAATGGCTTCAAAGCGTCAAGTGATTTCTGCAGTGCCTAAGGTGGCTTCTTCTCCGGCAATATTACCAGTGCAACAAGCTAAATCTAGATCACCACCACCTTCTCTGCCTATACCACCACTTACAGTAAAAGATCTCCAAGATGTTATGGGAAATGTTGTATGCCAAATTAGAGGAGAAGTGAAGGAGCTTTTAGTAGAGAGAAATAATATTTTGAGACAAGATATAGTATTGGCTTTAAAAGGACTTGCTTCTCTTGTTGAAAAGTTGGATTCCCGTGTTGAAGAAGTAGCAGACAAAGTGGATTTATTGGAGGAAAGATTTGAAGGGGTGGAAAAAATGGTGGAAACTTCAGAAGATGAGATTGTTATGTCTCAGTACAGAGAGATGGAGTTTGCTTTAAGAATCAGAGGACTGAGGGAAAATATGCAACAGGATTTGAGAGAGATGGTGGCAAATGATATTGCAGTGATTCTGAATAGAGAAAAAGAGGAAATATTAGGAGAAATTGAAAAAATATTCAGAGTCAATTCTTGGGTTGCAAAACAGAGAAATTTACCAAGAGATGTGGTGATCTATTTTGGAAAAAGATCTCTGCGCAATGAAATTATACAAGCTTTTTACAATAAGAGATTTCAGATTGCTGCACAGGATGTGATAATTTTAAAGGAGATCCCATCAAAAATTTTAAGAAGAAGAAAGGAATTTGCTTTTCTATCAGATGAACTTAAAAAGAGGCAGATGCCATTTAGATGGGATATTCCGATTGGAATTGTGGTGAGTCACGCGGGGGACACGTTATAGACTCAATACTGTTTCTAAAGCAAGAGATTTTTATATTTCGGTCCTGGGAGCGCGCTCATCACCACCTATAATGTTTAAAGCTTTGGAAGGGAAGGAGGGAGAGCAGTTGGCTGAAGAAGCTGTATCAATGAAAGCTGGAAAAATTCAGGCTGAATGGTTACAGCAATCTGAGATGAAGGAACAGAGAATGACCCGAGCAGCACATAAATGTAAAGAAAAGGACCAACAGAAGAAGGAAAGTAAAGAAATTCCACAAGAATTCGTTTCAGAGCCTGTGGGAGGAGCAAGACCTAAGAGATCTTCGTTGGTCCAATCTTCGATGGTTGATCTCCAAGCAGTCTTCTCTAGGCTAATGGATGGAGGAGATGGCAAAGCTCCTGACCTGGAATGTTAACGGCCTTAATTCTCCACAGAAAAGGAAAAAAATATTTCATTACTTAAAGCAGCATAATAATGATATTGTTTGTTTGCAGGAAACCCATATCATTTCTAAAGATAAAAAATATTTGTTTAATGCTCGATTGGGTTCTCATTTTGTATCCTTTTCTTCTGGGAAAAAAGGGGGTGTGGTCATTTATGTTAAGCAAAATTTATCAGCTTTATTAATAGACTCTCATCCCCAAGGGAGATATGTTATGATTGAAGTGGTAATGTATGGTAAGAAAATACTCATAGTGGGTTTGTATGCTCCTAAGCAACAACAAGAACAATTTTATAGGTGTTTACATCAAAAATTGATTTCATTGGACTATAGATCTGTTATATTGATGGGGGATTGGAATGGAGTGTTGGACACACAAAGAGATAAGAAAGGATCTTCTACTTCTTTTAAACAAGCTAAATTACCTAAAGCTTTTTTTGATCTGAAAGAGGATTGGGAATTGAGAGATTTTTGGCGGGAACGTAATATGGAAGAGAGAGACTTTACCTTTTTTTCTGATAGACACCAATCGTTTTCAAGAATTGACTTTTTTTTTATTACAACGGATTTATATTTTAGGGTAAAAAATGTAAAGATTTTCCCGCGGACATTGACAGATCATAGTCCGGTATGGATGGAGCTGGCCGTGGAAAAAGAGGAGAGAAGATCTTGGAGGTTGAATGAAAATTTATTTAGACAAGAGATGAATGTTCAGAAACTTAAAGAGTATTTAAAGGAATATTTTATTTTAAATATGTATAAGGGAACTTCAATGGCAATGGTTTGGGATGCCAGCAAGGCTTATATGCGTGGGGTCTTGATTCAAATGAATAAGGTTTATAGGCAAAAACGGATGCAAAAGCGTAAGGAATTGGAAGCGGAGATTAAATTAAAAGAAAAAGCTCTAATTTTGAATCCTTTAGATAAGAATGTTAAGACATCTATAGATTTGCTTAAAACACAGTTTAATATGCTAATGGCTGATCAGGCTGCAACTAATTTACTTTATATGAAACATAATGCATTTTGTAATGCTAACAAACCAGGGAGATGGATGGCCTATCAATTAAGGAAGAAACAGAAGTTGAGAATTATAGATAAAATAAATTACAATGGTAAAATGGTTTTTCAGAAAGAATTGATTAAAAAATCTTTCTTAGATTATTATACAAAACTATATATGGGTAAGAAGGTACAGAGTTCAGATATAGACAAATATTTACAAGATGCTCATTTTCCTAAGTTAACAAATGATCAGAGACAAGAGATTAATGGATTTATCACTTCAGAGGAAATTATTACAGCAATTAAGCAACTAAAAGCAGGCAAAGCACCTGGCACTGATAGATTGACATCAAATTATTATAAAGTTTTGATTGATGAGATGATAGAACCTCTAAAGGAACTTTTCAATAATATATTACAGGGGTTAGAGACTCCCCCGTCTTGGGGTAGGGCTTTTATATCCTTGATTCCAAAAGAGGATCAAGATCTTACTTTGCCCCAAAATTATAGACCTATATCTCTTTTGAATGTAGATTACAAATTTTTTTCAAAAATTTTAGCTAACAGATTTATGATCATATTGAATCAAGTGATACATATGGATCAAACAGGTTTTATAACTGGAAGATATATGAAGAATAATGTTAGACAAATTATTAATTTAATAGAATACTTGGACAAAAATAATCAGATTTCTGCAGGATTGATTTTTTTAGACGCTGAGAAAGCCTTTGATCAATTAAATTGGCAATTTATGTTAAGATTGGTTGAAGAAATGAATTTTGGAGATAAAATTTTACAGGCTTTTCGAGGTATTTATCAAAGACAATCAGCACAACTTATAGTTAATGGAGGTTTATCTGAGGTATTTCAAATTGAAAAGGGAACTAGACAGGGTTGTCCACTGTCTCCTTTGTTGTTTGTTTTAACGTTGGAAATTTTGTTGATAAAAATTCGTGAATCACCCAAAATAAAGGGAATAGAGATTAATAAAAATGATTATAAATTAAGGGCTTTTGCAGATGATTTGGTTGTCACTTTGGTTCAACCAACTCATTCTGTAGTGGAGTTGTTACAATTGATAAATCAATTCGGACAAGTCTCCGGTTTTAAAGTTAATAAAAATAAAACTAAAATACTACCAAAAAATATGACTAATTTGGATAAGGATACTTTGGTTAGGTTGACAGGTTTTGAAGTTGTAAAAAAGGTTAAATATTTGGGGGTATATTTATCTGCTTCTAATGCAAAACTGTATAAAATTAATTATGAAAAATTGTGGTTTAAAATACAGAAAGATTTGAATGATTGGAAAAAATTGCAACTATCTTTGTTGGGGAGAATTGCTGCGGTTAAAATGAATGTTCTACCAAAGTTTCTTTTTTTGTTTCAAATGATACCTATTTTAAAGAAAGAGGCAAACTTAGAAGAATGGCAGAAAGGTATTAACAAATTTATTTGGGCGGGGAAAAAACCAAGAGTAAAGCTTAAAATTATACAAGATGTTTGAGAGAGAGGTGGACTCAAGGTACCGAATTTGAAACTGTATTATGATGCGGTGGTTTTAACATTGATTAGTGATTGGATTAATTTAACAAATGTAAATATACTCCTTTTGGAGGGATGGGATTTATTATATGGATGGCATGCCTATTTAATATATAATAAAAAGGTGGATAGGGTTTTTAAGTCTCATATTTTAAGAACTTCTTTATTGCGAGTTTGGAAGAAATATTATAGAATAGATTCCAGAATTCCATTGTGGGCAATTCCAGGGCATGCGATAGAAGGAATAAGAAGAGGAGTGAAGATGGATAGCATTTCTTATAAACAATTACTTAATTGGGATGGGAAAAATTGGCAATTAAAATCTATGGATGAATTATTACAAGAAAATATTAATTATTCTTGGTTTCAGTATAGACAATTATTAGAAAGGTGGAGGATAGATCAAAAAGTGGGTTTGATTAGGGAGGATGTGATTTTGTTGAAACAAATTAAAGATCAAAGTTGAACTCACATAAAAAGAATTTATGGTGTTTTAGTGGAATTGGATTCAGAAACAGAATTAGTTAAAGATTGTATGGTTAAATGGGCTCAAAATTTTGAAGAGCCGATCTTATTAGATACATGGGAGATAATTTGGGTGAGGAATGTTAAATTTACACAAGCTCAAAATTTACGAGAAAATTTTTATAAAATGTTTTATAGGTGGCACCTTGATCCACAGAAGATGTCTCGTATGTATCCAAATCTGCAGCCTAAATGTTGGAGATGTGGTTGTTTGGATGCAACGTATTACCATATTTGGTGGTCATGTAAAAATATAAAGGCTTTTTGGATTAAGATGTGGTGGAATATTCAAAAATTTTTTAATAGAAGGATAAAATTTACACCACAATTGTTTCTGTTAGGCATTATTGTTGATTGTGATGATAAAGAAATTATTTTAATGTTGAATTTAACTACAGCGGCAAGGCTGTTGATAGGGCAATACTGGAAGAAGGAATCTTTGCCAAATCTGAAAGTGCACCCTGTCTTCCATTGCAGCTTGTTGAAACTTTTTAGGGGCTCCACATTAAGTCATCTCCCAAAGAAGGCACCTGGACCCCTCGTGGTAGCGGGTCAGATTCACTATGAAGTAAAGCGTATTCTTGATTCTAGAATGTTTAAAGAAAAATTGCAGTACCTAGTGCAATGGAAGGGATATACACTGTCTGAAGCAACTTGGGTGAAAGCTAGCGATGTGAAAGCCGACAGACTCATCAAAAGGTTCTATAGGAAACACCCTAACAAACTGAGAGACAGTCCCTAACATATGCTTTTGTTTACATTACAGGATCTGTCCTTTTTGTAAGGGGGGCCGGATGTCAACGCTGCTAACATTGGATGTTCTTGCTTTGACAACATATGGAGATGCATCCATTTTCCTTTACTTTAAGTTTTACTTTACTTTACTTCCTTTACTTTAAGTTAGAATTAGATGATACTGGGGGGGGGGAGGAATTTGCATGGGAGATTAGTTAGACAAAACAATACTGTATAACGGTGAGAACCAAGGCTGTTTGTAGTAAGAGATGATAAGACATGGCGGGATGAAGAACTGGGTGGAAAGCCCGCATTTCAAACTAATTGGAGAATGTGATTTATGACTGTTAGTAAAAGGAGGGAATTGTGCTTTGATACTCTGTAAGGAGGGGAGGGGAAGCTAGATTTTGGCTTGGACTGTGTACGCGCTGATGTGTTGCTACTCGAATAAAGATTCTTTCCCATAAGTTTTGCCATTTTTCTAACTCTACATTGTGCCCAAAATTTTTTGCCCAAGTTATCATTGTTTCTTTAACTTGCTCATCTTCCATCTTTAAATGTAACAGAAAACTGTACAATTTCTTAATCAATTTATCATCTGATGACAAAAGTATCTGATCAAACGCTGTCTGATCTTTGTAAAAACCATATATTTTTGCATCTTTCTCGTATCTCATTTGCATTTGCAAATGAGGCCACCATGATAGCTCTATGCCCTGTTCTTCCAGTTCTTGTTTAGTTTGTAGTTTCCCATCAGTGTTCAAAATATCTTTATAAGTCACAAGTTTCTCATAATTAATTAAATTTGGGTGTACAAACGCCTCCATTGTCGAAATCCATTTTAGTATTTTCATGTAAATTCTCGATTTTATCTTTTCCCATGTCAAAAGCAATGCATTTCTTACATAGTGGTTTTGAAAGTATTTATGAATTTTGTTCTCCCCATACCATAGAAAGGCATGCCATCCAAGTTGTTATGCCCCTCTAGGTATAATAATCTTTTGTTTCTAAGGGTTATCCATTCTTTTAACCATGTTAGTGCAGCTCCTTGATAATATAAAACCCAATCTGGTAGCCCAAAGCCTCCATTTTCTTTCGCTTCTTGTAGCATTTTCAGTCTAATTCTAGCTTTTTCCCCTTGCCAAACAAATTTCAATATCGATGCATTTAATTCATCAAAAAAAATTCTCAATTTTTATCGGTATTGTTTGAAATAAGAAAAGTAGTTTTGGTAGAATGTTCATTTTCACAGTCACTATTGTTCCCAAAATTGATAATTGTAGATTTTTCCATTTTTCCAGGTCTAGTTTTATTTGTTTTAGTAATCTTACGTAGTTGTCTTCTTTTATTGTTGCGCACCTTGCTGTTAGATATATCCCCAGGTATTTAACTTTCTTAAGTACCTGAAGGTCATTTTTTTCTGACAATTGTTTTTTTTTTATCTGTAAGATTTTTAACTATAAGTTTAATCTTTTCTCTATTTATTTTCAGTCCTGGTACTTCTCCAAATTCTTCAATCTTTGCTAATAATTTAGGACTTGTGTCCAACGGATCCTCTAGTATAAATACCAAGTCATCCGCGAATGCTTGTAGTTTGTACTTTTCATCTTTTACCTCCATTCGTTTAATTTCTGGGTCCTGTCTAATGTTTCTGTTCAACACTTCCAGGATTAAAATAAATAATAGTGGAGATAGTGGACACCCTTGTCTTGTACCTTTTTTAATATTGAAATTCTCTGTAAGATCTCCATTCACAATTATTTTAGCCATTTGTCTATGGTAAATTGTTTTGATTATATTTATAGTTTTCTCCAAAATCCATATAGTTTAGTTGTTGTACCATAATTTGCCAATTGACATTATCAAAAGCTTTCCGTGCATCTAGAAAAATTAACACCATTTGTTTCCCTGGATGCATTTCGTAATATTCCAATGTGTCTGAAATCATTCTTAAATTATTCTTTATTTGTCCCTTTGGTAAGCATCCATTTTGATCTGAATGTATAAATTCAATCAAAAATCTTTTTAATCTTTCTGCTATTATTGAAGCAAAGATTTTATAATCCACATTTAGTAGAGATATTGGTCTATAGTTCTTTATCTGAGTCAGGTCTGAGTCTTCTTTTGGTATTAGCGTAATATTGGCTTCTATCCATGTACTTGGTAATTTGTCCTTTAATAGTACATCATTACACACTTCTTTCATTGGTAGGGTTAGTGTATCTTGTAGACATTTGTAAAATTCTGCCGGTAGCCCATCTGGGCCTAGTGTCTTGTCATTTTTTTGTCTTTTTATAGCTTCCATCAACTCCATCACTGTTATTTTCCCATTTAGCATATTTTTGAAATTCTCTGAGATTTTGGGTAACTTAGCATTTTCTATATATTGCCTTGTTTTTTCCTGAGAAATTTCTTCTATATCATAGAGTGTTTCATAAAATTCTTTAATTATTTTTTTTATTGCATTATTTTGACATTGTAAATCGCCTCTCGCATCTTGTAACTTATTTATCAGTTTCTTCTCTCTTTCAGTTTTCAATTTATAAGCTAACCATCTCCCTGGCTTATTAGCATTTTCAAAAAAAAAATGTTTTGCTCTTTTGATTTGTTGGGCCATTTCTTCAGCTTTGTTAGAGAATTTTAATTTCTCTGTTGGTGAAAATAAATCAGAAGCTTTCACAGTTGACTGCATTTAGCTGGTTCAAATAACCTCTTTATATTCATATCAAAATATTTACAATACCATATATTCTTCTTTACAGCAACATAGCACAATGAAGACTTCTTACAGAGAGATACAGAGACAGACCTGAGACTGAATAAAAAATCCAGCTCCTAACTCAATACCTTTTGTACACAGACTCAGTAGCACTTTTCTCACATTGGCTGACTGAGTTACCACATGACTCTTCCTGCTCATGAATATTCCAACAAGCTTCTATTAAATTTAATTTGTTTTTTATTATCTCCATTTGTTTTTTGAGTGTTTTCTTTTGTGGATCTCTTTGTAATTCTAATTCTAATTTCGTAAGTTCTTCTTTTAGCTTAGTTTGTTGTTGTTTTTTGTCTTTCATCTTTTTCGCCATATAAGTTATGGCTAATCCTCTAAAATATGCTTTGGCATATTTCGTGTCCGTGGGGCAGTGGAGTGCGAGCACATTGGATCCCCTCTCACTGAATGCCTCCCTTAAGTCCCTTAAGTCCCTTAAGTCCCTTAAGTCCCAGTATTCCCTTGGGATTTTCTCCTCTCCCTTGGTGAGTTTCTCTACAGCAGCCCCCAACTCCCTCATCAGGTTGGGTTTTTTTGCTTCTGGCAAGGGATTCCTTCCTTCTCTCTGCCGGCAGAGATCGGATTTTTGGAGCTCTTTTCTCCAATTCACAAGAGGATTCCACTTATGGAGCCAGGTGATGTGGTTCCGGCTAATGAAACATTCCAAAGAACTTCCAGGCATTTATTTTCCTAAAAGTCTTTTATTGTTGCAAAATGTCGGCACAGGCACAACGGAGGGATGCTAGGATCTAAGTTCTCTTCCTCTGAGCAGTTAAATGATCAGCATGTTCCCTCCCTAAATTAGCCGTCATATCTCACATTATCCAATTAGTGTGAAGGTCAAATGTTTTCTTCCTCTTTCTTTCCCGGGCTTTAACCCCAATGCCCCTTCTGCTCTTTATTAACCCCATAGTTACCAGACAATTCTGCATATTGTCAAAAGCAAGAATATACAATATTTGCAGCGTTGACATCCAGCCCCCCTTACAAGAAGGACGGATCCTGTAAAGTAAACAAAAGCATATGTTAAGGGTTATCTTTCGGTTTGTTGGGGTGTTTCATATAAAACCTTTTGACCAATCTGTCAGCTTTCACTTCACTGGATTTCACCCAGGTGGCTTCAGACAACGGGTATCCCTTCCATTGGATTAGGTACTGCAATTTCCCTTTAAAAATTCTAGAATCAAGAATACGTTTTACTTCATAGTGGGTCTGCCCTGCAACTATGAGGGGCCCAGGTGCTTTCTTCAGGGGAGGTCTTAAAGTGGAGCCCTGATAAGGCTTCAACAAGCTACAATGGAAAACTGGGTGAATTTTCCTTAAAAGTCTAGGGAGTTTTAGTTTTACTGTGACTGGGTTGATGATCTTTACTATGGGGAAAGGCCCCAAGAATTTTGGTCTCAATTTCTTGCTGGGCAACTTGAGGCGTAGATATTTAGTTGACAGATAGACCTTTTCCCCAACTTGGAATGTTCTTTGGGGAGCCCTCTTTTTATCAGCCTGCTTTTTATAGGTTTCAAAAGTCTTTTTCAAAGCAGTTTTTGTGTTTTTCCAAACTTCTTCCCACCCTCTCACCCACTGATCAAGTGTCTGTGAAGCAGAGGGCAACTGAGGATATTCAGGTATTGGGTTAAATTCCCTGTGGCTACTTTGAAAGGCGTGTAGCCGGTGCTGCTGTGCACAGAATTATTGTACACCACCTCCGCAAAAGGGAGGAGATCAGTCCAGTTCGTCTGTTGGTAAGAAACGTAGCATCTAATGCTCCACCATTAATGAGGTTCTACATGATCACTTGTACAAAGGGGTTTGGTGAAATTCACATTTTGACAAGTTGACATAAAGCTTGGCATTCAATAGTTTCTTTAACACTTCTCTCACTAGCTTTATGTGATCAGTCATATTTGTGCTGTATATCAGGATATCATCAAGATACACCAAAACCCCTTTGTACAAGTGATCATGTAGAACCTCATTAATCAACTGCATAAATACAGCTGGGGTCCCCTGTAGTCCAAATGGCATGACTTTGAACTGATAGCTCCCCATAGGACAGTTGAAGGCAGTTTTCCACTCGTCTCCCTCTTTTATTCTCACCCGGTAGTATGCCAACTTAGGTCTAACGTAGTGAAGACACTCCCCTTAGCCAGATGGGTCAATAAATCCTTTAGAAGGGGGAGGGGGTATTTATTTTCCACACTTACAGCTGTCAATGCTGCAAATACTGTATATTCTTGCTTTGACAATATGCAAAACTGTCTGGTATTTACTGGGTTAATACATAGCTTAGAGTGGGGGGGGGGGGGAAGCCCGGGAAAGAAAGAGGAAGTAAACTTTTGACCTTCACACTAATTGGATAATGTGACTTGTGACTGCAAGATAAGGGAGGGGTTTAGCAAGAAAAGATTGATGCCAGCGAGAGGAAGTCAGATTCTGGCATCACAACATCCATGATGGTGACCGGCAATTTGTAGCTCTGTAACAAAGACTTTAGGAAACATGCCTGAAAGTTCTTTGAAGTGCTTCATTAGTCGGAACCTCTGACATCATGCCAGAATCCAGCATTCTTTTCAAACCACCTGCGGTCCCGAACTCCATCAGCTGCCCTATGCTTGAGAGGAGCTGGCAAAGTTTCGGGGAAGATATCACTATGGAGAAAGAAAGATTGCCTGAGACCAGCCCCGTGGCTGCAACAGTTTCCCCGGGGGGGAAGTGACAGCCAGCAAGCCGGGGGAGAGAGGAATTTGGCAGATTTCCCAGCTGACAGCAAAGACTTCAAAAGCAGAATGGACAGATAACACAGTTCTGGGTGAGTCGTTGGAAAGATTTCAAAACTTAGAAATGAAAACTAGAAATGAGTTCCTACAAAGTGAAACCTACAGCCCTTCTATGTTCCTGCCATGGACTCCAGCCCTGAGAGAGAGAATCCCAATCTGAATCCTCTGCAGCAAGGGGGAAATTGGGTTTCCCAGCAGGTGGCTGATCCATGTCCTCTGAACTTACCACAGCTAATAGAGGCCTTGCAATGTCTTGGGGTGGTACAGAAGCCAGAAAATCAGCAACTGTGGGGAGAACAGCCACAGCAAGGAGGTTGGCTACAGCCCCCAAATGTGCAACCCCTGGGCATAAATCTGCAGCCAGGTTGGGGCCTACAGGAACTGGGGTGGCCACAAGAGCAGTGGGGAGCCTAGCAGGAAGCCTGTCAGACCCTGCCTTCACTGGCCAGAGACCCCAACCTTGAAGAGAGGGTGAGTTCCAGTCTGAGGCATCTGCAGCATTGCGTAGATGGGTTTCCCCAGCAGATGAATGATCAGCAGCAGCAGAGGGTACCACCACCCCCTGCAGTCCAACAACAGAGAAGACCACTACAACCCCCACTTGCGCAGCCACCATTGGGAGGCCTACAGCAGCAGGGGGCACCATCCAACCCCACTGGCCAGCAGCAGAGGGCCCAGCAGCGGTGGAACCAGCCCCAGTGGGGGCCACAGCAGCCTGTGTTCGCACCACCCTTCAATGCAACCTTTGATGGGGACCCAGAGAAGCTGATTTTTTTTCTCAACCAAGTGCATTTTCACTTGAAATGCTGGGCCTATCTGTACCCGGAACCAGGGGCCATGGTCGATGTTATTGCGTCCAACCTAGAGGGAGAAGCATCTGAATGGCTGAACCATTTATATAGCAAGCAAGCCCCCAAATTGGAAGATCCCCACCACTTTCTTTTAAGTCTGAGAGAACAATTTGAGGACCCATCCATTGGCCTCAAAGCAGCAGGACAAATTCACAAAATAAAACAAGCTGGGAGGCCTGCCCTGGAGTACGTGCGAGAATTCCGCAAGATAGCAGGTCAAATAGAGGGGTGGCCTGAGCAGTCCCTCATCCATTACTTCATCGAGGGATTAGACGATCACCTCTCTCAGGCCTGCATCTATCGAGAAATACCTGATCGGCTGCAGGAGTGGTACCAGACAGCCATGAAGCTAGATGTTAATCTCTCTTGCTATAAAAAGCCTCCCCCACATGAACCCGAACAGCAACCAGAGCTACCTGGACAGCAATCACCCCCACGAAAGCCTTCAACTACTGCAAGGGCTGAGAGACCCAGGCCACCTGCACGCCCTTCCTTCGAGTGTTTCTGGTGTGGGCAAGGAGGACACCGAGCGGCCACCTGTCCAGTCCCCTACCCTCGACTGCAGAGCAAGCCAGGACCGGCAATGCAAAAGAAACCTGCTCAGCAGCTAACGAGAGAAAAATCCAATCGACTCACGCAACAACCAGTTGCCCAGGTTACACCCCACACACAGGAGGATGCCAAGACTCCAGGTGGACCTGCCCCTGCTCTACCCTTCTTTGATAACGACGATGAAGGAGAAAACGACCCAATGGTGAGTCGACAAATCCTGCCTTTTTCACTGGCCGCCAAACTTATAATCCCTAAGTCTGGGGCACAAATAGACTTAAACGTACTAATTGATTCGGGATGCACCCGCTGCATTATTAGTCTGGCATTTGCCATGAAAATGGGCATAAGGGCAAAACAGCTTTCCAAACCGATGAGATTTGAGCAAGCTGATGGCTCCCTGATGGGAGGGACTCTTATTACACAATTAACTGAGCCTTTACGCCTAGAAATAGGTGCACACTGGGAGTTTATTCGTTTCCTGGTGGCTCCAAAAATGACCGAGGCGGTGATCCTAGGACTAGCCTGGTTGGACAAATGGAAGCCGTTTATCTGGTGGGAGAAAGGAATGAGAATTGTGAGACTACTATAGGGCCTGATCCCCCCATTGATTCAACAGATGTTACTGGGCATCTTAGGCCACCCAATGAGTGAGTGCATATGGCCGCCTCACTGCCTCCAGGTGAACCAGTCATCCCCAAGGAATACTTGGACCTGGCGGAGGTGTTCAGTGAAAAAGAATGTGATGCCCTACCCCCCACAGACCCAATGACTGCTCCATCAAACTGGTGCCCAGAGCCAAACTCCCACGTCGGAGGATGTATGCTATGTCCCCCCTCGAAATGGAGGAGATGCAGCGATATGTGAACAAAAACCTAGCAAGGGGGTTTATTGAACGGGCCAAATCTTCCGTGGGAGCCCCTGTGTTGTTCAAAGAGAAAAAAGATGGGTCTCTTCGTCTCTGTGTAGACTACAAGGGACTCAACGCTGTAAGTGTGGAAAATAAATACCCCTCCCCCTTCTAAAGGATTTATTGACCCATCTGGCTAAGGGGAGTGTCTTCACTAAGTTAGACCTAAGAGAGGCATACTACCGGGTGAGAATAAAAGAGGGAGACGAGTGGAAAACTGCCTTCAACTGTCCTATGGGGAGCTATCAGTTCAAAGTCATGCCATATAGACTACAGGGGGCCCCAGCTGTATTTATGCAGTTGATTAATGAGGTTCTACATGATCACTTGTACAAAGGGGTTTTGGTGTATCTTGATGATATCCTGATATACAGCACAAATATGACTGATCACATAAAGCTAGTGAGAGAAGTGTTAAAGAAACTATTGAATGCCAAGCTTTATGTCAAATTGTCAAAATGTGAATTTCACCAAACCCAATTAGACAATCTTGGCTACCGAATTTCCAATGAGGGTATTGAAATGGATCCGGCCAAGGTGAAAACTATAATCGAATGGCAGCCCCCAAGGACTCGCAAACAGCTCCAGAGCTTTCTGGGTTTTGCCAACTTTTATCGTCAATTCAGCCCTTCTTTTGCCGAGATTGCCTTACCTCTTACAGAACTACTCAAAACAGGCAAAGGAGGAGGGAAGCCACGACCGGGCCAACCACTAGCATGGCCAATGAGCTGTCAAACAGCTTTTGAGAATTTAAAGAGACTATTTGCCGCTGAACCGGTTCTAAAGCACCCCTGCCCAGGGGAACCCTTTGTGATTCAAGCCGATGCCAGCGATGTGGCGGTTGGAGCAGTGTTACTACAAAAGAACAAAAATGGGATCCTGCAACCCTGTGCCTACACCTCTAAGAAATTCACTGAGAGCGAGCGAAGATGGGCAATCTGGGAGAAAGAGGCCTTCGCGATTAGGTGGGCGCTATTGAACTGGCGACACTATCTAGAAGGGAGCAAAGTGCCATTTGAGGTATGGACAGATCACAAAAACCTAGAGGCACTGAAAACTCCCCGCAAATTGTCACCAAAGCAAGTACGGTGGGCACAGTACTTTAACCGCTTCAACTTCACTCTAAAGTACATACCAGGAGGAAAGAACTTTCTAGCTGATGCTCTATCCAGACTGCCCCAGTACAAAAGCGAACGAGAGCAGGTTAACGAGGCAATTATTCCCGATCCACAAACTGTTGCTCAACTTACACCTCGCAGGGTCCCCAATCCTGATGACCCTGGAGTAAAGAAAATAAAATGAGAGCTCCTCACTGACCAATGGTTCAAAGATAATCAAGCATCCCTAACATGCAGGGATGGCTTGGCTTACAAAGGGGGGAAGTTATATTTGCCAGAAGCGCTCCGTCTTAATGCTCTCAAACACAGCCACGACGTAAAGCAGGCTGGACACTTTGGATATTTGAAAACCCTACACCTCACCCGCCGGCAATTCTGGTGGCCAGGGCTGAAAAAGGATGTGGAAAACTATGTAAAAAGTTGTACTGTATGTGCCACAATGAAAAGAATCCCGGGGAAAACTCCTGGGTTACTGCAACCCGTGGCAGACCCTTCTCAACCCTGGGAAGAAATAGCTATGGACTTTATAGTGGACCTACCTGAAAGTAGGGGAAATACTGTCATCTGGACTGTAATAGACCTGTTCTCGAAACAGGCTCATTTCATCACCTGCAAAGGACTCCCATCTGCCCAACGACTGGCCAAATTGTTCCTGAAACATATCTACCGGCTGCATGGTACCCCTAAGCGAATAATCTCAGACAGGGGGGTGCAATTCACAGCGAAGTTTTGGAGAAATTTCCTTACATTGATTGGATCATCTCAAGGGTTATCATCTGCTTTTCATCCGGCCACCAATGGGGCCGCCGAAGCCGCTAACAAAATGGTGGAGCAATATCTTAGATGCTACGTTTCTTACCAACAGACGAACTGGACTGATCTCCTCCCTTTTGCGGAGGTGGCGTACAATAATTCCGTGCACAGCAGCACTGGCTACACACCTTTCAAAGTAGCCACAGGGAAAGAATTTAACCCAATACCTGAATATCCTCAGTTGCCCTCCGCTTCACAGACACTTGATCAATGGGTGAGAGGGTGGGAAGAAGTTTGGAAAAACACAAAAACTGCTTTAAAAAAGACTTTTGAAACCTATAAAAAGCAGGCTGATAAAAAGAGGGCTCCCCAAAGAACATTCCAAGTTGGGGAAAAGGTCTATCTGTCAACTAAATATCTACGCCTCAAATTGCCCAGCAAGAAATTGGGACCAAAATTCTTGGGGCCTTTCCCCATAGTAAAGGTCATCAACCCGGTCACAGTACAACTAAAACTCCCTAAACTGTTAGGGAAAATTCACCCAGTTTTCCATTGTAGTTTGTTGAAGTCTTATCGGGGCTCCACTTTAAGACCTCCTCCAAAGAAGGCACCTGGACCCCTCGTAGTGGCAGGGTAGACCCACTATGAAGTGAAACGTATTCTTGACTCCAGAATCTTTAGAGGGAAATTACAGTACTTAGTACAATGGAAGGGATACCCGTTGTCTGAAGCCACCTGGGTGAAATCTAGTGAAGTGAACGCTGACAGATTGATTGAAAGGTTTCATGTGAAACACCCCAGCAAACCGAAAGATAACCCTTAACATATGCTTTTGTTTACTTTACAGGATCTGTCCTTCTTGTAAGGGGGGCCGGATGTCAATGCTGCAAATACTGTATATTCTTGCTTTGACAATATGCAAAACTGTCTGGTATTTACTGGGTTAATACATAGCTTAGAGGGGGGGGGGGTAAAAAGCCCGGGAAAGAAAGAGGAAGTAAACTTTTGACCTTCACACTAATTGGATAATGTGACTTGTGACTGCAAGATAAGGGAGGGGTTTAGCAAGAAAAGATTGATGCCAGTGAGAGGAAGTCAGATTCTGGCATCACAACGTCCATGATGGTGACCAGCAATTTGTAGCTCTGTAATAAAGACTTTAGGAAACATGCCTGAAAGTTCTTTGAAGTGCTTCATTAGTCGGAACCTCTGACAACAGCATTGAGTCCCTTGTAGTCTACGCAGAGATGAAGAGACCCATCTTTTTTCCCTTTGAACAACACAGGGGCTCCCACGGAAGATTTCGCCCATTCGATAAACCCCCTCGCTAGGTTTTTGTTCACGTATCGCTGCATCTCCTCCATTTCGAGGGGGGACATAGCATACATCCTCGGACATGGGAGTTTGGCTCTGGGCACCAGTTCGATGGAGCATTCATTGGGTCTGTGAGGGGGTAGGGCATCACATTCTTTTTCACTGAACACCTCCGCCAGGTCCAAGTATTCCTTGGGGATGACTGGTTCACCTGGAGGCAGTGAGGCGGCCATATGCACTCACTCATTGGGTGGCCTAAGATGCCCAGTAACATCTGTTGAATCAATGGGGGGATCAGGCCCTATAGGTAGTCTCACAATTCTCATTCCTTTCTCCCACCAGATAAACGGCTTCCATTTGTCTAATCAGGCTAGTCCTAGGATCACCGCCTCAGTCATTTTTGGAGCCACCAAGAAACGAATAAACTCCCAGTGGGCACCTATTTCTAGGTGTAAAGGCTTGGTTAATTGTGTGATAAGAGTCCCTCCCATCAGGGAGCCATCAGCTTGCTCAAATCTCACCGGTTTGGAAAGCTGTTTTGCCCTTATGCCCATTTTCATGGCAAACGCCAGACTAAAAATGCAGTGGGTGCATCCCGAATCAATTAGTACGTTCATGTCTATTTGTGCCCCACACTTTAAGTTTGGCGGCCAGTGAAAAAGGCAGGATTTGTCGACTCACCATTGGGTTGTTTTCTCCTTCATCGTCGCTATCAAAGAAGGGTAGAGCAGGGGCAGGTCCACCTGGAGTCTTGGCATCCTCCTGTGTGTGGGGTGTAACCTGGGCAACTGGTTGTTGCGTGAGTCGATTGGATTTTTTTCTCGTTGGCCGCTGAGCAGGTTTCTTTCGCATTGCTGGTTCTGGCCTGCTCTGCAGTTGGGGGTAGGGGACTGGGCAGGTGGCCGCTCAATGTCCTCCTTGTCCACACCGGAAACACTTGAAGGAAGGGCGTGTAGGTGGCCTGGGTCTCTCAGCTCTTGCAGTAGTCAAAGGCTTTCGTGGGGGTGATTGCTGTCCGGGTAGCTCTAGTTGCTGTTCGGGTTCATGTGGAGGAGGCTTCTTATAGCGAGAGAGCTTAACATCTAGCTTCACGGCCGTCTGGTACCACTCCTGCAGCCGATCAGGTACTTCGCGATAGATGCAGGCCTGAGAGAGGTGATCATCTAATCCCTCGATGAAGTAATGTATGAGGGACTGCTCAGGCCACCCCTCTATTCGACGTGCTATCTTGCGGAATTCTTGCACGTACTCCAGGGCAGGCCTCCCGGCTTGTTTTATTTTATGAATTTGTCCTGCTGCTTTGAGCGATTCGGAGGGTAGGTGAAGAATTCCAGGGAAAGCCCGTGATGAACCATGTTCAGCACCCATGCGTCTGTGGTGGTGGCTTCCCACTAGCAGGCAAAGAGGGAAAGTCTGCCACCTATGGGAGGGACCACCAGAGAGTCATCTGGAGTGACAGAAAGGGTGGCCGTTCCCACTAAAGGTCCATTTGCCCTGAAATTGTTGTCTGGGCCTAGAACCCGTTCTGTCCGATTGTCTGTCCTGTCTGACAGGAAAGGAGCGGGGGGGGGGGGGGAATAGGAATAATTGGACCTAGTTCCCGTACAAAAGGACTGTCTCCGTGAGTAGGTGTTGGGTCGTTTGTCCGGATGTTTTTTTTTTTTTTTTAAATAAAAAGTTTTTTATTTTTCATTTATTCATACAAAATACAATTCAAATAAAATCCTAACCATTGGTACCGCCTGCCCATTCCCCCCAGGCCGCGTCCACCCTCTCTAATCCTTCCCTACTTCCCTCCTCTTTCTCTCCTCCCTTCCTACTCTCTTCCCCTCTCCTTCTCCTCTAACCATCCTACTTCCTCCCTGCTCCTCCCCTCTCATCCCTCTCACACACATGAACGCAGCATAGGAGAAATGCCCAAGCATTTACCATGACTATATTATCATTACCCACCCACTCATCCACCCACCCACCCTCAACCCTCCCCCCCTCGCTTCCCAGAGCAGAGTACAGGGTTATTAATAAGAAAGTTAACAATAAAAAAAGGAAAAGAAGAAAGAAAAAAGAAAAAAAAAGAAAAAAAAACATACTTAACCTTTAACTCCCCTTAAATTAAGTCATATAAACAAATCTCTACAACAGTTACTATAAAATTTACTCATAAAGTAAATGAAAATTTATAGTCCCATATTTTTTCTGAATATAATCTATCCATCTTCTCCATACAATAATATATCTTTCTTGTGTATGATCCTTCAAATAAGCAGAATTTTTTGCCATTTCTGCAACGTTACAAACTTTAAATATCCATTCTTCTAAAGTAGGCAACGAATCCTTCTTCCAATATGAGCCTACTAGTAACCTTGCTGCAGTTAATAAATTCAACATTAAAATAGTTTCTTTGTCATTTAAATCCACAAAGATACCCAATAGGAATAATTGAGGGGTGAACTTTATCTTCCTTTTAAAAATCTTTTGAATGTTCCACCAAATCATAATCCAAAAAGCCTTTACCTTTTTACAATTCCACCAAACATGAAAATATGTCGCATCCATATTACCACATCTCCAACATTTGGGTTGTAAATTTGGATACATACAAGATAATTTTTTAGGATCTAAATGCCATCTGTAAAACATTTTATAAAAATTTTCCCTGAAATTTTGAGCTTGTGTAAATTTAACATTTCTAATCCAAATTGTCTCCCATAAGTCCAATGGGATCGGTTCCTGGATATTCTGAGCCCATTTAATCATACAGTCTTTAACCAATTCTGTTTCAGAGTCTAATTCTATTAAAGCATTGTAAATTCTTTTTATATGGGCCTGACTCTGATCTTTAATCTGAATAACCAGATTTCCATCTTCTAGTGTTATTCCTTCTTTCTTATCTACCGTCCACCTGTCCACTATTTGTAAATATTGAAACCATGACTGTAGAATATTTTCCTGCCTTAATACATCTAGAGATTTTAAATGCCAATCCGAACATGACCAAGTTAATAATTCTTTATACGAAATTTTATCAAAGTTCATCACCTTAGAAATCCCCTCAATTGCATGTCTAGGAATCCCCCAGATGGGTATTTTATAGTTTAACCTATAATAATACTTTTTCCAAACTCGAAGTAAGGCACTCCTCAAAATATGTGATTTGAAAGCCCGGTCCACTTTCTTATTAAAAATTAAATATGCATGCCAACCATACATTAAATCCCACCCTTCAAGAACAAGAATATCCTTATTTGTTAAATTAAGCCAATCACTTATCCAAGTTAAGGCGGCTGCATCATAGTATAATTTCAAGTTAGATGCTTTAAGTCCTCCTCTTTCTTGGGCATCTTGCAAAATCTTAAACTTAACCCTTGGTTTTTTCCCAGCCCAAATGAATTTATTGATACCCTTCTGCCATTCCTCCAAATTTACATCTTTTTTTAAAATAGGTATCATCTGAAACAAGAAAAGAAACTTTGGTAGAACATTCATTTTTACAGCTGAAATTCTCCCCAACAGTGACAATTGCAGTTTTTTCCAGTCATTTAAATCCTTTTGCACTTTTGCCCATAGTAATTCATAATTATTTTTATACAATTTTCCATTTGAGGCAGTTAAATATACTCCCAGATATTTAACCTTTTTCACCATCTCAAAACCTGTGGCTTTAACCAAACTTTCCTTGTCATTGGCTGACATATTCTTAGATAATATCTTAGTCTTATAGTTATTGACTTTAAAACCAGAAACTTTTCCATACTGTGTTATAAGTTCTAATAGACAATCAACTGCTCTAATCGGTTGTTCCAAAATCAAAACCAAATCATCCGCAAAAGCCCGTAATTTATACTCATTTTTTCTTATCTTTATGCCCTTGATTACCGTTGATTCCCGAATCTGGATCAACAAAATCTCCAATGTCAAAACAAATAACAATGGAGATAATGGACATCCTTGTCTTGTCCCTTTTTCAATATTAAAAGTCTCAGTCAATCCCCCATTAACAACAATTTGAGCAGATTGTTGCTGATATATAGCTTTAAGTGCATGTAAAAAATTATCCCCAAAATTCATTTTCTCTACCAGTGAGAATAAGAATTGTCAATCTAATTGATCAAAGGCTTTTTCAGCATCCAAAAATATAAAAGCCACAGGAATCTGATTGTTCTTATCCAAATACTCAATTAAGTTACTAATTTGTCTAACATTATATTTCATGTATCGCCCTGTTATGAATCCTGATTGATCACTGTGAATCAAATCCTTCATAACCTGCATTAGTCTATTTGCCAAAATTTTTGTAAAAATCTTCTAATCTACATTTAATAATGATATCGGCCTATAATTCTTAGGCTCTGTAAGATCTTGATCCTCCTTCGGAATCAATGATATAAACGCTCTTTTCCAAGAAGGAGGAACTTGTGCTCCCAGCAAGATACTATTAAAAAGCTCCTTTAATGGCTCCAACATTTCTTCATATAAATTTTTATAATATGTCGACGTCAATCCATCTGTTCCTGGAGACTTTCCCACCTTTAACTGCTTAATAGCTAAACCAATTTCCTCCACACTAATTAAACAATTCATCCCATTTTGCTGTTCCTCAGAAAGTTTAGGAAAATGTACTGATTGTAAATATTTATCTATATCCATTCCCTTTATATTATCACTTGAGTATAGTTTTGTGTAAAAATCTAAAAAACTCTTTTTAATCAAATTTTGCTGAAAAACCTCAGTACCTTTATATTTTACTTTCTCTATAATCCTAGCCTTCTGTTTCTTTCGTAACTGATAAGCCAACCACCTCCCCATTTGTCCGGATGTTTAATAAGGTGATGGAGGACCTTACGTTTATCCTTATTCTCCGTAAGGTAAGGATCTAAAGCCTCCCCAAACAGTTTCCCCCCCCCCCCCCGGTAAGGGGCTGCTGACAGGTGCCATTTAGACTTGGCGTCAGCACACCACTGTTTCAGCCAAAGCATACGGCATCCAGTGACATTGGAAGCCATGGCCCTGGATGAAAATCTGGCAGCCTGTAGCATTGTATCGGAAGCATATTCCGTTGCCACCACCATCTTGCTAAGATCCTGGTGAGTGCGGATATCTTCCATCAGAATTATGGCCTGAAGCTGTCTAAGCTAGCAGAGAGCAGACCTATTGAAAAAGGATGCTGAGGTTGATGCCCTAATAGCCCAAGCCGTAGCTTGGTGTGTCTTGTGAAAAGTGAGCTCACTTTTGCGGTCCTCCGCCTTGAGGGCATCAGACACGTCACCAGGAGCGGCAGTGGGAGATACAAGGGGCCCCAAGGGTTCATCCACCGTGGGAACCTCCAGAGCATCTGCCAAGTCCTGGGCAACATTATAAAGTCTTTTTTCACTGCTACTCGGGAGAGGAAGGGTACCCGGGGATTCCCATTGTTTCTTTTTTTTTAATGAAAGTTTTTTATTTTTTCCATATAAACATTATAAAAAAAAGTATATAATACAATTTTAAGATAAAATAAACATTATTACGACCTGCGCACTCCCCCCAGGCCGCGTCCACCCTCTCTTAAAACATTCCCTACTTCCCTCCTCTTTCTCACCTCCCATCCTACTCTCTTCCCCTCCCCTTCTCCTCTCACTACCCTACTTCCTCTCTACACTTGCCCACCTCTCATCCCTATCAAACCCATGAATGCAGCATAAGGGGAGTGCCCAGGCCGCACCCCTATAAGCAACCATTATCTATATTACACTTACACCCCTACATTTCCTCCCTCCCACCCCCAACCCCCCTCCCTTCACTTCCCAGAGCAGAATACAGGGTTAATAATTAAAAGGATTTATAATAATAAGAAAAAAGAAAAGAAAAAGAAAAAAAAAAGAAAAAAGAAAAAAAGAAAAAAAATAATAATAAAAAAAGGAAAAAAAAATATCATACTTAACCTTTAACTCCAATAGCCTATAAGACAATTCTCTGCAATATTTACTATAATATTCATTCATAAAATAAGTGAAACTTTTTAGTTCCATACTTTTTCTGAATATAATCTATCCATCTTCTCCATACAGTAATATATCTTTCTTGTGTATGATCCTTTAAATAGGCAGAAATTTTTGCCATCTCTGCAAAACTAGATACTTTAAATACCCATTCTTCTAAAGTAGGTAAAGAATCTTTCTTCCAATATAAACCTATTAATAACCTTGTGGCAGTTAATAAATTCAACATCAAAATAGTTTCTTTATCATTTAAATCCACAAAGATACCCAATAAAAATAGTTGAGGAGTAAACTTTATCTTCCTTCTAAAAATCTTTTGAATGTTCCACCAAATCATAATCCAAAATGCCTTTACCTTTTTACAATTCCACCAAATATGAAAATATGTCGCATCTTTATTGCCACATCTCCAACATTTGGGCTGTATGTTAGGATACATACAAGATAATTTTTTAGGATCTAAATGCCATCTGTAAAACATTTTATAAAAATTTTCTCTCAAATTTTGAGCTTGTGTAAATTTAACATTTCTAGTCCAAATTGTCTCCCATAAATCCAATGAAATCGGTTCCTGTATATTTTGAGCCCATTTAATCATACAGTCTTTAACCAATTCTGTTTCCGAGTCTAACTCTAATAAAACATTGTAAATTCTTTTTATATGGGCCTGACTCTGATTTTTAATCTGAATAACCAATTGTTTATCTTCTAATGTTATTCCCTCTTTCTTATCTACAGTCCATCTATCCACTATTTGTAAGTATTGAAACCATGACTGTAGAGTATTTTCTTGCCTTAATACATCTAGGGATTTCAAATGCCAATTCGAACCAGACCAAATTAACAATTCTTTATACGAGATTTTATCAAAATTTGTCCCCTTAGAAATTCCCTCAATTGCATGTCTGGGAATCCCCCAGATAGGTATTTTATAATTCAATCTGTAATAATACTTTTTCCAAACACGAAGTAAGGCATTCCTCAAAATATGTAATTTAAAAATCCGATCAACTTTCTTATTGAAAATCAGGTATGCATGCCAACCATATATTAAGTCCCAACCTTCCAAAAACAGAATATCCTTATTTGTTAAGTTGAGCCAATCGCTTAACCAAGTTAAAGCGGCTGCATCATAATATAATTTCAAGTTGGGTGCCTTAAGTCCTCCTCTTTCTCGAGCATCCTGTAAAATCTTAAACTTAACCCTTGGTTTCTTTCCGGCCCATATAAAATTGTTGATACCCCTTTGCCATTCATCCAAATTTGCCTCTTTTTTTAAAATAGGTATCATCTGAAACAAAAAAAGGAACTTTGGTAGAACATTCATTTTTACAGCTGAAATTCTCCCCGACAATGACAATTGCAGTTTTTTCCAGTCTTTTAAGTCCTTTTGTACTTTTCCCCATAATGGTTCATAATTATTCTTATACAATTTTCCATTTGAAGCGGTTAAATATACTCCCAAATATTTAACCTTTTTTACCATCTGAAAACCTGTGGCTTTGACCAAACTTTCCCTATCCTTAACTAACATATTCTTAGATAATATCTTAGTCTTATAATTATTGACTTTAAAACCAGAGACATTCCCATACTGTGTTATTAGTTCTAGTAAACAATCAATCGCTTGATTCGGTTGTTCCAAAATTAAGACCAAATCATCCGCAAAAGCCCGCAATTTATACTCATTCTTCCTTATCTTTACGCCCTTAACTACCTTTGATTCTCGAATCTGAATCAATAAAATTTCCAACGTTAAAACAAATAACAATGGGGATAATGGGCATCCTTGTCTTGTCCCTTTTTCAATATTAAAATTCTCAGTCAATCCCCCATTTACAACGATTTGTGCGGATTGTTGCTGATATATAGCTTTAAGTGCATGTAAAAAATTATCCCCAAAATTCATTTTCTCTACCAATGAAAATAGAAATTTCCAATCTAATTGATCAAAGGCTTTTTCAGCATCCAAAAAGATAAAAGCCACAGGAATCTGATTATTCTTATCCAAGTATTCAATTAAATTTATAATTTGTCTAACATTATATTTCATATATCGCCCTGTTATAAATCCTGCTTGGTCATTATGAATCAAGTCCTTCATAACCTGCATTAATCTGTTTGCCAAAATTTTTGTAAAAATCTTATAATCAACATTTAATAATGAAATTGGCCTATAATTCTTAGGCTCTGTAAGATCCTGATCTTCCTTTGGAATCAGTGATATAAAGGCTCTTTTCCAAGAAGGAGGCACTTGTGTACCCAACATAATACTATTAAAAAGTTCCTTTAGAGGCTCCATCATTTCTTCAGATAAAGTCTTATAATACCTCAAAGTCAATCCATCTGTTCCCGGAGATTTTCCAACCTTTAACTGCTTAATAGCTAAACCAATTTCCTCCACAGTAATTAATCTATTCATCCCATTTTGTTGTTCCTCTGAAAGTTTAGGAAAATGCACAGATTGTAAGTATTTGTCTATATCCACACCCTTTATGTTATCACTTGAATATAATTTTGTATAAAAATCTAAAAAACTCTTTTGGATCAAATTTTGCTGAAAAACCTCAGTACCTTTATATTTTACTTTCTCTATAATCCTAGCTTTCTGTTTCTTTCATAACTGATAAGCCAACCACCTCCCAGGCTTATTCGCGTTACAGAAAGTATTATGTCTCATGTACGACAGATTAGTAGCCACCTGATCTGCCATCAACATATTAAATTGTTCCTTAAGCATCTTTATAGATACCTTTAAATTATTGTCAGTTGGATTAAGAACAAACTCTTGTTCTTTTAATTTAATCTCTTCTTCTATTTCTCTACGTCTTTTTAACCCTTTTTCCCTAAAAACCTTATTCAATTGAATCAAAATTCCCCTCATATATGCCTTACTGGCATCCCAAACCATGGACATCGATGTTCCCTTATTCATGTTTATAGCAAAAAAGTCCTTTAAATGCTCTTTACATTTTTGTACAAACTCTTCCCGAGTAAACAAATTCTCATTCAATCTCCAGGGTCTTCTATTCCCATCTTCCAAATGTAATTCCATCCACACCGGACTGTGATCTGACAAAGTTCTGGGAAAAATTTTCACCTTCCTCACTCTAGAAAGAAGGTCACTAGTAATCAAGAAAAAGTCAATTCTTGAAAATGATAGATGTCTATCCGAATAAAAAGTGAAATCTCTATCACTTGTATTCCTTTCTCGCCAAATATCAATAAGCTCCAATTCTTCTTTCAAATCAAAAAAAGTTTTAGGTAACCTAGTTTGGGTAAAAGTTTTAGAAGAGCTCCTTTTATCTATAGTTGAATCTAGAACCCCATTCCAGTCACCCATCAAGATTACAGATTTTGGAGCTTCCGGTACGAGGCGACGGCGATGGCGGCTACTTTGTAGCCGTCCAGCTGGGAAGGTGTCAGAACCGCAGAGCGCAGCGTGTATCAGCTGGCCCGCGGCTCGGAATTCCCTTCCCGGGCAAAGGGAAGGGACAGAGAACGCAGGAGTAGAGGTAGAACCCCTGTACTCCCTCTGGATTTTTTCCTAGAGGGGGTGAATGGAGTGGTCCCTCGGAGATCCTGCTGATCTCCGCCTCCCAGCTGTTTTTGCTTCCTAGGAAGCAAAAGAAACCGCCGCTTCTATCTCCGTGCCTATAGTGTATTGGTGAGTAGTTTTTATAACGGACAGAGTGGTTTAAAGGATTTTTTTTATATAGTTTAGGTTTTTAATTTCTTTTTATTTAGCTTTGATTATTTCTCCTTTGTTCTTTTTATTAGTTTGGATAAAGGAATTAAGATGGCGCTTTGAAAGTGTCGGAGTTTTTTTTTCCTTGTCTTTTGTTTCATTTTTTTTTCTTTAAGGACTGGATTCTGCTTTTGCTTTTGGTATTGAATTCCTTTTCTTGATTTTTTTTTTTGGTTTTTTCTCTCTGGATTTCTAAGGATTATAGTGCTTTTGCTGTCTCTTTTAAAAGAAGAAAAAAACTTTTTTTCTCTCTCCCCCTCCTTTCTTTTTTCTTGGGGGAAAGGGAAGTGAGAACTGGGTTATCTAAAATGGCTTCAAAGAGACAGCCACCTTCTACAACATCCAAGGTGGTTTCTTCTCCTATAACCTTTACTGCACAACCACAACAACAATCTAAACATGCACCACCGGCTCAGCCACCACCCTCCCCTCCTTTGCCAGGATTTTCAGCACAAGAGGCTAGAGGCATAATGGGAGATGCTGTAGCTCAAATGAGAGAGGAAATGAAGCAATTTGCTATACAGATTAAATCAGACATTAAATCTGACTTTAAAGAAGAGATAAGTGGGATAAAGGATCAAATGGAAGATAATAATAACATTTTGCGACAAGATATACTTGCAGCAGTCTCAGGCCTGGCTACGGTGGTGGTGAAGCTGGATGCAAGACTGGAGGAAGTCGAAGATAAACTTGATTCTTTTGAGCAAGACCCAAGAGTTATGCAACACATGCAGCAATGGCAGATCTCGAAGGTGTCTTCTCCAGGCTGCGGACCAAGAGTGATGGCAAAGTTTCTGACCTGGAATGTTAACGGATTGAATTCTCCTCAGAAAAGGAAAAAAATCTTTTACTATTTGAAGCAACACAACAATGATGTTATTTGCCTACAGGAAACTCATATTTTACTTAAGGATCAGAAATATTTAGTTAATGCTCGTTTGGGATCTCACTTTGTATCTTCTGCTCCTGGGAAAAAGGGGGGAGTTGTTATTTATGTTAAACAAAATTTACCAGCTTGTCTGGTGGAATCAGATCCCCAGGGAAGATATGTGATGATTGAACTTGGTTTATATGGTAAGAAAGTACTTATAGTGGGTCTCTATGCACCAAATCAGCAACAGGAACAATTTTATAAGTTGTTACATCAAAAAATAACATTGCTGGACTATAGATCTGTGGTATTAATGGGTGATTGGAATGGTGTCTTAGATATACAAAGGGATAAGAAAGGTTCTTCTCCTTTTTTTAAACAAGCAAAATTACCCAAAGCCTTTTTTGATATGAAGGAGGACTGGGAATTAAGGGACTATTGGCGGGAACGTAATCAAGAGGAGAGAGATTTTACTTTTTTTTCTGATAGACACCAATCCTTTTCAAGAATTGATTTTTTTTTTATTACAACGGACTTGTACAATAGAGTAAAGAATGTAAAGATTTTTCCTAGATCGTTGACGGATCACAGTCCAGTCTGGTTGGAGTTGACTCAAGAAAAAGAGGAGAGAAGATCTTGGAGAGTGAATGAAAATTTGTTTAGACAAGAGAAGAATGTTCAAAAGTTAAAGGAGTGTTTAAAGGATTATTTTGTTTTGAATATGTATAAGGGGACTTCAATCTCAATGGTATGGGATGCAGGTAAAGCATTTATGCGTGGTGTTTTGATAAAAATGAATAATTGTTATAAGCAAAAGCAGACTCAGAAACGTAAAGAATTGGAAGATGAAATTAAATTAAAAGAAAAGTCCTTGATTTTAAATCCTTCTGATGAAAGTATTAAAGAATCTTTAAAGTTACTAAGGTCACAATTTAATATGTTGTTAGCAGATCAAGCTGCAACTAACTTGTTGTTTATGAAACAAAATACATTTTGTAATGCCAATAAACCAGGGAGATGGTTGGCTTATCAATTAAGAAAGAAACAGAGACAGAGAATAATAGAGAAAATAAACTATAAGGGTAAATTAGTTTCTCAGAAGGATTGGATTAAGAAATCCTTTTTGGACTATTATCAAAAGTTATATAAATCTACTAATGTGCAAATTTTAGATATAAATAAATATTTAAGTGAGGTTAATTTCCCTAGATTGACAGAGGACCAGAAACATGAAATTAATGGGATAATTACTAAGGAGGAAATTGCGTCAGCAATTCAACAACTGAAATCAGGGAAAGCACCGGGTACGGATGGGTTAACAGCTGTTTATTATAAAGCTTTAATGGAGGAGATGATCCAACCATTAGGTGATCTTTTTAATGGTATTTTACAGGGTTCAGAGATCCCTCCTTCATGGCGTAGTGCCTTTATATCACTGATTCCAAAGGAGGATCAAGATCTTACTTTACCAAAGAATTACAGGCCCATATCTCTTTTAAATGTGGATTATAAGATATTTGTTAAAATTTTGGTAAACAGGTTGATGAGGGTTGTGCCTTACCTTGTGCATAAAGATCAATCTGGGTTTATAACTGGAAGGTATATGAAAAATAATGTTAGACAAATCATTAATGTATTAGAATATTTAGATAAGAACAACCAAGTCTCTGCAGGGCTGATATTTTTAGATGCCGAAAAAGCATTCGATCAATTGAATTGGCATTTCATGTTAAGAGTAATGGAAGAGATGAATTTTGGTGAAAAGATATTACAAGCTCTTACGGTAATCTATCAAAAACAAACGGCGCAACTTATTGTTAATGGAGGTTTGTCAGAGGTTTTTACAATAGAGAAAGGTACTAGGCAGGGATGTCCATTATCACCATTGTTGTTTGTTTTAACATTGGAAATATTGTTGATTAAAATTCGAGAGTCGCAGGAAATTAAAGGAATAGAAGTTAACAAAAAAGAATATAAGTTAAGAGCCTTTGCGGATGACTTGGTCGTTACTTTGTTGCAACCTGTTCATTCTGCAGTAAAGTTATTACAGTTGATTCATTATTATGGTTTGGTCTCGGGTTTCAAGATTAATGTTAATAAGACTAAAATTCTACCTAAAAATATGACTAGTCAGGAGAAGCAGACTTTGGCTAACTCGACGGGTTTTGAAATTGTTAATAAGGTAAAGTATTTGGGGGTGATGTTATCTGTTTCTAATGTAAAACTATTTAAAAATAACTATGAAAGGTTGTGGGTTAGGGTACAGAATGATTTGAAGAATTGGGAGAAGTTGCAATTATCCCTCATGGGAAGAATTGCAGTGATAAAAATGAATATTCTACCCAAGTTTCTCTTTTTGTTTCAAATGTTACCGATTTTGAAGAATGAGATTAATCTAAGTGAATGGCAGAAAGGTCTTAATAAATTTATTTGGGCAGGGAAAAAGCCAAGGGTTAAGTTTAAAATTATGCAAGACTTCCGCGAGAGGGGTGGGCTCAAGGTACCGAATTTGAAACTATATTATGATGCGGTGGTTTTAACACTAATTAGTGATTGGGTAAATTTGACAAATCCTGAGATACTTTATCTCGAGGGATGGGATTTACTTTTTGGGTGGCATGCCTATTTAATATTTAACAAAAAGATGGATTGGGTTTTTAAATCTCATATTTTAAGAATTTCTTTACTTAGGACTTGGAGAAAATATTATAAAAGTGATTTTAAAGTACCATTATGGGCTATACCTTGGCATGCGATAGAAGGAATAAAAAGAGGTGCTAAAATGGACATGGTGTCTTATAGACATTTACTTAGATGGGATGGACAAAACTGGCAGTTAAAATCACGGGAAGAGTTAGCACAAGAAAATATTATTTATTCTTGGTTCCAATATAGGCAATTAGCAGATAGATGGAAGGTGGATTGTAAGGTGGGCTTTCTTAGAGAAGATGAAAATTTTATTAAGCAAGTGAAGGATCAAAGACAAGCCCACATTAAGAGAATTTATGGGGTTTTAGTTGAATTGGACTCAGAAACGGAACTAATTAAAGATTGTATGATCAGATGGGCGCAGAATTTTGGTGAGCCAGTTCCATTGGACACCTGGGAAACTATTTGGGTGAGAAATGTCAAATTTACACAAGCACAGAATTTAAGGGAGAATTTCTATAAAATGTTTTATAGATGGCACCTTGATCCACAAAAAATGTCTTTTATGTACCCTGACCTACAACCCAAATGTTGGAGATGTGGCTGTACGGATGCTACTTATTATCATATCTGGTGGTCGTGTAGAGAGATAAAAGCATTTTGGATTAAGATATGGTGGAATATCCAGAGAATGTTTAAAAGGAGGGTAAAATTTACTCCGCAATTATTTTTGTTGGGTATAGTTATTGATTGTGATACAAAGGAGGTTATATTGATGTTAAATTTGATTACAGCCGCGAGGCTGTTAGTTGGACAATATTGGAAGAAGGAATCTTTGCCTACACTGCAGGAATGGTTTCTTAAAGTGTCCTATTTGGCGGAAATGGCAAAGATTTCGGCTTTTTTAAAGCAACAAACGCAAGAGAAATTTCTTGCTGTTTGGGATAAATGGATAAAATTTATACAGTTTAAAATGGATATTAAAAAATATTATATAGCTTTTTCTTAATTTTTATTTTTATATATATACATATATATTTTAAAATATAATTTTTCTAATTGTTTTTTAATTAAGCCTATATTCTGCTCTGGGAAGCTCGGGGGGGGAGAAGGGGGGGTGTTTGGGGGAGGTTGGGGAAGGGAGGGTTTGTTGTGTAATGTTTAGTTTTTTCTTTGTATATGTTTTTTGTCTTTGTATTGTTTTGTTTTTTTCCCTTTTTTTTGTAAAACTTATAAAACTTTTAATAATAATAATAAAAAAAAGAAGATTACAGATTTATAATCCAACTGGGATATCTTCCCATGCAAAAACTTATAAAATTGTTTCTGTTGCTGATTAGGAGCATATAATCCAACAATAAGAACTTTTTTACCTTGTAATGATAATTCCACAAAAAGATATCTTCCTTCAGAGTCAGTCTCAATTAATTTAGATGAAAATTTTTTCTTCACATAAATTACCACTCCCCCTTTTTTCCCTGGAGCTGGAGCAATGAAATGTGAACCCAAACGAGGATTCATCAAAAGTTTGGAGTCCTTTAAAGTTATATGAGTCTCTTGCAGACATATCAAATCATTGTTGTGTTGTTTCAAATAATGGAAAATCTTTCTTCATTTCTGTGGCACATTTAAGCCATTAACATTCCAGGTCAGGAGCCTGGCCATCTCCACCGGCCTGGAGCCTCTGGAGCATGGCCTGCAGATCCACTGTCGAAGATCTTTTGGGTCTTGCCCCTCCCACAGGCTCTGTAATAACCATGCCTTCAACTTTATCTCCACTCTTCTGCTGCTGCTCTTTTTCTTTATGTTTATGGGCAGCTCGTGTCATCCTTTGTTCTTTTATCTCAAAATTCTGTACAGCTTGTTCCATAACCATCATTGATGAGGCTCCTGCCATAACAGGCTCTTCCATTATCCTTGTTTGTGAGGGTGAAGACGATCTTGCCTTTAAAATAGAATGATAAAAATCTCTTGCCTTCAGAACTGTAGTTAATCTATGACGTATCCCCTCATAATTCACTATTATTCCTCTTGGAATCTCCCATCTAAACTGGATTTGACGATGCTTTAACTCATCAGACAGAAAAGCAAAATCTTTTCTGCCTCTTAAAATTTTGGGAGGTATTTCTTTTAAAATTATCACATCTTGATCTGCAATTTGAAACTTTTGTTTGTAAAAAGCCTGTATAATTTCATTACGAGTAAATCTTCCAGAAAAGGAGATGACCACATCTCTTGGTAAGTTTCTCTGTCTAGCAACCCGTGAGTTGACTCTAAAAAAATTTTCTATCTCATTCCCGATTATTTCAGGCCTCCAGCCCAGATTAAGAGCGATATCTTTCACAATAAGCATCTTTAAGTCCTCCTGAGGATTCTCTCTCAGCCCCCTGATACACAATGCATACTCCATCTCTCTATATTGTGACATGATTTTTTCTCTACCTCCTCCATCTTAGATTCCATTCTTGTTGCATTTTCAGTAATCTCCTCGATTCTGTCGTCAATCCTCTCTATGTGCAGAGCAAGGCCCTGAAAGGCAAAAAGTATGTCCTCCCTTATTTGCTTATTTTTAGCCTCCAATAGTTCTTCTGTAACAGCCCTCTCTGCAATTATAAGATCTTTTACTTCCTCCTTAATATCCAAAGCATTCTTTTTTAAAGCTTCTTGTAAATCTTTAAGAGAAATTGCAGGAGGAGGAGAGGGTGGAGGTTATTTTGGTTTCTGGGAAACAGGCTGGGTCATTGGGGAAGAGATAGTAGCTTTAGGAGGAGGAGGCAGACGTTTTGAAGCCATTTTCATTAAGTTCTAAGAAGAAAGATTCTTGTTTAAAAAAAAAAAGGAAAAGAAAAAATCACAGTTCTTTTAAATATTCCTTAAAAAAGAAAAAAGATTACAGAGAAAAAAGAAAGAACAAGAAATAAAAAGACAAATTCTTGCTTCTATATTTAAAGCATTAGTCTGTATCCGGATTTTAACTTTGTAATGCAGATCAAACAAGAAAGACAATCGTCATTTTGCCTTTCACTTTCCCTTTCTTCAAAAGGGAAAGTAAACAAAAAAAGAGGGGGAAGATGCTTGCAGGAGTTAAAGTCACAATAAATCTTAAATCCACTTTCTCCTGGTCTGCTCCGTCTGCATTTGAATACTCACAAGCCTCCCAAAAAAGCAGATGTGGGAGCGGCGCCTTGCTTCATCCCAGAACTTCGGGACAAAGATGTCCTGGAGTGAGGAGTTGGCTCAGGCTCCGAGGGAGCTCTACCCTCCGATCCCTGAAATTATGGGGATCCAGGGGAGCTCTTACCTCTACCTGAGCAGCTCTTCTCTTCCCTTTCTCCCAGGGAAGAGATTCAAGCCACAGAACAGCTGATTGTAAAAGTCCTGCGGCTTTTGCACAACCCAGGAACGGGCTGCTTTATGAAAAGCAGCCATCGTAGCTGCTTGATCCACAGGAAGTCTCGGATTCCCATTGTTTCTTGACCGCATTTAGAAACATGGGCAGATAGGGGATGCGGTGTTGTGTGGTTACTGGTTCAGTGAAGTTCGGATCCGCCTCCGAGTCCGGAGCAGCCGTCAATGTCGATGTGGAGGGTTCGGGACCAGGATGGGCCGTGGAAGTGGCCTTTCGAAGCAGGGAGACAAAATGAGACGGATTAAAGAGACCAGCAAATGATGGCATTTCGGGAGGGTTTTCCTCCTCATCCGACATCGGGATCCCCAAGTCCACATCATACTCACAAGAGGATGAACCCTCAGAGTAAGAGGACTGTGAAGATGAAGAAGGTGCACAAAAAACCTCGGTAGTTGGCTGGTGGGTAGGTAGGGGAGAAACCGAGGTTGACCTAGGTACGTGCGATCTAGCCTGAAGAGCGTGCGCTACCGCCTGTGCAATCGGACGCCTGGGATGCAGCCAAAACCCCCTGGTCATCCAGAGCAAGGATTCAGTCCACAAGGACTCTGGAACTGCAGCCGCAGTCCCAGCAACAAGAAAACACTAAAAAGAACTTTAGGGAAGCCTCCTTGACTCATTGAACTTCCACCACCCCCCCTTCTTTGAAGCGTGCGAATACGCCTTGGAGCTGAAGCTGCAAGCTCCGGCAAGGGAAGGCAATCAAACTAATACAAAGAAAAGGAACTATTGTTGCCTCTGAGGGGTGAGGAAAGGCTCCCCAGAGGAATGAAAACAACACTGATCTCAGTAGGGATCCAGGATTAAGAGGGGCTAGGGAGGTGGAAAACGAAACAGAAAGGCAAGAAAACTCAAGAAAGTGCTTTAGAAAGCCTCACTTTGAAGCTAAGGGAGGGGGGTGGGTTGGAAAGAAACAGTAATCCAAACCCAGCACTGAACCCAGCACTGTTCAGAAAACTGTTAAAAGGCAAAAGATGGAAAATCCACCAATGGAGACTATACCTGCCTAAGAGCCAAACTTGCACTTCTGTCTTGGGCAAGATCAAGTCGAGACTGGAATCCTCTAGCCCAGGAGAGGCATGGCAACTTTGGCTGACTTGATCTGATTGGGCAGGAACACAGTCTAAACCCATTGGTGGATTCTCCATCTCCTGTGCTGGAGGAGCTCAGCTACTTTTCTCCTCTGCACAACCCCTTACTTCACTCACAGATTGCAGCTCCTTCCAGCTGCATCTAAGTAGTTCAAATACAAAGGAGGTCCAACCAGAAGCTCAGCTACTTTTAACCTCTGCACTTCCCCTTCCTTCACTCACAGCATGCAGCTCCTCCCAGCAGGCTCTAGGCAGTCCAAATGCAATGGACGTTCAACTAATAGCTCAGCTATTTTTCTCCACTGCGCTCCCCCTTTCTTCACTCACATCTTGCAGCTCCTCCCAGCAGCCTATAGGCAGCTCAAATGCAACGGAGGTCCAACCAGCAGCTCACCTACTTTTCACCGCTGCACTCCCCTTTCACTCACAGCTTGCAGTTACTCGCAGCAGCCTCTAGGTAGTTAAAATGAAACGGAGGTACAACCAGAGGCTCATCTACTTTTCTCCTCTGCACTCCCCTTTCACTCACAGCTTGCAGCTCCTCCCAGCCGCCTCTAGGCAGCTCAAATGCAACAGAGGTCCAAACAGCAGCTCAGCTTATTTTCTCTTCTGCACTCCCATTTCACTCACAGCTTGCAGCTCCTCCATGCAGACCCCAAAGCGTTCAAATGTAATGTAGGTCCAATCAGAAGATCAGCTACTTTTCTCCTCTGCATTACCCCTTCCTTCACTCACAGATTGCAGCTCCTCCCAGAAGCCTCTAGGCAGTTCAAATGGAACAAAGGTGCATCCAGAAGCTCAGCTACTTTTCTCCTCTGCACAACCCCTTCCTTCACTCACAGCTTACAGCTCCTCCAAGCAGCCTCTAGAAAGTAAAAATGCAATGGAGGCCCAACCAGAAGCTCAGCTACTTTTCTCCTCTGCGCAACCCCTTCATTCACACAGAGCTTGCAGCTCCTCCCAGCAGCCTTTAGGAAGTTCAAATGCAACGGAGGTCCAAGCAGAAGCTCAGCTACTGTTCTTCACTGCACTACACCTTTACTCACAGTTTGCAACTCCTCCAAGAAGCCTCTAGGCGGTAAAAATGCATTGGAGGTCAAACCAGAAGCTCAGCAACTTTCTCCTCTGCACTCCCCTTTCACTCACAGCTTGCAGCTCCTCCCAGCCGCCTCTAGGCAGCTCAAATGCAATGGAGGTCCAAAAAGAAACTCAGCTACTTTTCTCCTCTGCACTCATCCTTTCTTGACTCACAGGTTGCAGCTACTCACAGCAGCCTCTAAGAAGTTAAAATGGAAGAGAGGTGCATCCAGAAGCTCAGCTACGTCTCTCCTCTGCACTATCCCTTCCTTCACTCCCAGCCTGAAGGAACTCCCAGCAGCCTCTAGACAGTTCAAATACAATGGAGGTCCAACCAGAAGCTGAGCTACTTTTCTACTCTGCGCTACCCCATCCTTCACTCACAGCTTGCAGCTCCTCCCAGCAGCCTCTAGACCAGTGGTTCTCAACCTGTGGGTCGGGACCCCATTTGGGGTCGAACGACCAATTCACGGGGGTCGCCAAACAACGCAGTCTGCCATTTCCACCCCCCCTTTTCCTTAGCTGTGCTACTTCCTTTTATTCTATTGGCTTTCAAAACCCAATAGGAATTGTCCAGGCTGTCTCTGCCCTGCTGAGCCCGCCAAAAGTCCCATTCTGCAAACGGTGCTGCACCAGTTGAGTAGTCCTCGACTTACGACCGGTTGACTAGTCCTCGACTTATGACCGGTTGGGGGTCGCGGCATTAAAAAGGTTGAGAACCACTGCTCTAGACAGTTCAAATAAAACGAAGGTCCAACAAGAAGCTCAGCTACTTTTCTCCTCTGCACTATCTCTTCCTTCACTCATAGCTTGCAGCTTGGAACTCCTCCAAGCAGTCCCTAGGCAGTTCAAACGCAATGGAGGCTGAACCAGAAGCTCAGCTGCTTTTCTCTTCTGCACTCCCCTTTCACTCACAGCTTGCAGCTCCTCCCACCTGCATCTAGGCAGTTCAAATACAATGGAGGTCGAACCAGAAGCTCAGCTACTTTTCTCCTCTGCACTCCCCTTTCACTCACAGATTGCAGCTCCTCCAAGCAGCCTCTAGGCAGTAAAAATGAAATGGAAGCCCATCAAGAAGCTACCTTTCTCCTCTGCAGTACCCGTTCCTTCACTCACAGCTTGTAGCTCTTCCCAGCAGCCTCTAGACAGTTCAATTACAACCTAGGTCCAACAAGAAGCTCAGCTACTTTTCTTCTCAGTACTATCCCTTCCTTCACTCACAGCTTGCAGCTCCTCCAACCAGTCCCTAGGAAGTTCAAATGCAAGAGAGGCCAAACCAGAAGCTCAGCTACTTTTCTCCTCTGCACTCCCCTTTCACTCACAGCTTGCAGCTCCTCCCAGCAGCCTCTAGACAGTTCAAATACAATGGAGGTCCAACAAGAAGCTGAGCTACTTTTCTACTCTGCGCCACCCCATCCTTCACTCACAGCTTGCAGCTCCCCCCAGCAGCCTCTAGACAGTTCAAATAAAACAAAGGTCCAACAAGAAGCTCAGCTACTTTTCTCCTCAGCACTATCCCTTCCTTCACTCACAGCTTGCAGCTCCTCCAAGCAGCCTATAGGCAGTTCAAATGCAATGGATGCCCAACCAGAAGCTCTGCTACTGTTCTCCTCTGCACTCCCCTTTCACTCATAGCTTGCAGATCCTCCCAGCAGCCTCTTGGCAGTTAAAATGCAACTGAAGTTAAGAAAGAAGCTCAGCTACGTTTCTCCTCGGAACTATCCCTTCCTTCACTCATAGCTTGCAGCTTGGAGCTCCTCCAAGCAGTCCCTAGGCAGCTCAAATGCAATGGAGGCTGAACCAGAAGCTCAGCTACTTTTCTCTTCTGCACTCCCCTTTCACTCACAGCTTGCAGCTCCTCCCACCTGCATCTAGGCAGTTCAAATACAATGGAGGTCCAACCAGAACCTCTGCTACTTTTCTCCTCTGCCAGTCCCTAGGCAGTTCAAATGGAATGGAGGCTGAACCAGAAGCTCTATGTCGGCGGCATTCAAGGAAAACCAGTTGAAAATGTTTTATAGATGGCATCTTCCACCTGCAAAGCTTGCCAAGATGTTCCAGAATAACTCGCCAACATGCTGGAAATGTTAAAAAGTACATGGAACATATTATCATCTATGGTGGACATGCCCAGTTGCAAAAAAATACTGCTCTACAATAAGAAAATGGATCCAAAAAATAATAGACCAACCTGTAGACTGGAAACCAGAGATCTTTTTGTTGGGTATTTTAAATAGAAAATATAGTAAAGAAATATGGTACTTAATTTTACATATAATAACGGCGGCAAGAATAGCATATGCACAGTGCTGGAAAAATGAGAATATACCATCAGAGGAAGAAGTAATAAGAAAAATCCTGGACTGTGCTGAGATGGACAAATTAACAAAAGAGATAAAAGAAAAGGAAGACACAGAGTATTATATAGTATGGAACAAGGTGTATGTCTGGTTGGAGACTAGAAATAATAGAGGAGAATAAATATGGAAAGGTCAAAAGTGAAAATAGGTGTACACATGAAGGAAGAAAAATGTAAATAAGAAATAATGGGGCTATAAGGACAAATATTTAAAGAAGAATAAGGGGGAAATGTAAATATTAGATTACCGTTATGTAATTGCTGTAAAAAAAGAGGAGGTATATATTGTGTGTGTATGTGTGTTATGTGTTGCTTTGTTCTGTTTTGTCTTGTTGGTTAAAAATAAAAATTTAAAAAAAAGAAAAAAAAGAAATGGAGGTCCAACAAGAAGCTCAGCTACTTTTCTCCTCAGCACTATCTCTTCCTTCACTCACAGCGTGCAGCTCCTCCCAGCTGCATTTAGGCATTTCAAATACTACAGAGGTCCAACCAGAAGCTCAGCTACTTTTCTCCTTTGCACTCCCCCTTTCTTCGCTCTCAGCCTGAAGCTCCTCCCAGCAGCCTCTAGACAGTTCAAATACAATGGAGGTCCAACCAGAAGCTCAGCTACTTTTCTCCTCTGCGCCACCCCCTCCTTCACTCACAGCTTGCAGCTCCTTCCAGCAGCCTCTAGGCAGTTCAAATGAAACGGAGGTCCAACAAGAAGCTCAGCTACTTTTCTCCTCAGCACTATCTCTTCCTTCACTCACAGCTTGCAGCTCCTCCCAGCTGCATTTAGGCAGTTCAAATACTACAGTGGCCCAACCAGAAGCTCAGCTACTTTTTTCCTCTGTGCCACCACCTCCTTCACTCACAGCTTGCAGCTCCTCCCAGCAGCCTCTTGGCAGTTAAAATGCAGCTGAGGTTAAAAAAGAAGCTCAGCTACATTACTCCTCTGCCCTATCTCTTCCTTCACTCACAGCGTGGAGCTCCTCCAAGCAGTCCCTAGGTAGTTCAAATGCAATGGAAGCCAAACCAGAAGCTCAGCTACTTTGCTCCTCTGCACCACCCATTCCTTCACTGACAGCTTGCAGCTTTTCTAAGCAGCCTCTAGGCAGTTCAAATGGAATGGAGGTCCGGGGGGACGGGGCCAGCTGTCAGGAAGAATGGGTGTGTTGGACGATTCTCTGAAGCATCTAACCCCGTTCCCGACTGTTTGACAGATCCTTTGGGGTCCCTAGTTCCCTGGAGGGGGACTGGGAACAACAAGGCGCCCTGGGGAGTGGTTTCAGGTGGCAGCCAGGAGCCACGAACCCAGGAGAAGCTTTGACAAGTCAAGCAGAGAAGGGGAAACGGCTGACAATGGCGGCAGTGAAGGAATGACAGCAGTAAGCTGGCCGAAGTTTAGCGGTGGAAAAGCTGGACGGTGACATGACAGTTCCAGTCAAATTCATCCGAGCAGAGACTCTGGCTAGAAGGGATCCGGTGTAAGACCGTACTGGAGGATTTCGCTTGAAACCTACTGACTTTAGTAGCCTACAAGAGGGGAGGAGGGATTTCCCTCGTTCCTAGAAAAGCGGCGAAAAGGAAGGTTTGGCTAAAAAGGTTTGCCTGCTTACTTGCTACATTGGCTGGATTTGTGGAGAAGAGAAAGGGGGCCTCTTCTTTCTTCCCTTACTCCAGAGACTGAAATTTAGCCCTGGAAGGCTAACTACTCTAAGGCACAAGGGAGATCGTTTGGAAGAAGAAGATGGAGGTAGACATTTTGGAATGAACAGACAAATTTAATACCAGAGACAATATTAGAGTGACACCTGCTGGTTAAATCGAGAATTGCTGTAAGAGTGGGAAGGGAAAAACTACTAGGGAAAGAGACTGTGTAGCAAATTTGCCCTTGCCTTGTAATGTTAAGAACTTCTTGATTCTTAGTAACAATTTTGATACTCTGGAAAACATTTTAACAATTGTAAATAGGTGGGGAGGTTGGTTTGGAAAATTGAAAAAAATGTCTAGTACTCCAAATCTTACAATGGCTGGAATAGGGAGAAAGCAGACACTTCAAACTACATTGCTGGAACCAGGTTCTGCTAGGCAAAGATCATTAGAAGAAATGGCTCAAAAAGATAGGGCAAACCCACTTAAAGATTTGCAACAAATGCTGCAATCAATGCAAGAGTTAATGTGTAAAAACCATGAAGATCTGAAAAAAGAAATAGGTGAAATAAGGAATGATACAGGTGAACTTAAAGATAAAATTAAATCTATGGATGGGAAATTTGAATCCTTCCACCACCAACTTATGAAAAATGAACAAAAACTAGTAGAAATGGAGGAAAGGATGGATAAAGAAGAGCAGAGAGTGGATGAAATGAATGAAAGGCTAATTCAAGCTAACAAAGAATTAGAAACCACAGTTATTTCTTTGGAACTTGAGAAGGCTGCTCATTATCTACGGTTTCAAAATGTAGGAGAGATGAAAGGTGAATACCTCCCAGTAATAATGTCAGATATTCTAGCAGGAGCGTTGGGGTCTACCAGAGAGGAGATGGCCAACGAGATAGATGAGACCTATAGAATACATACAAATTATGCAAGACGACACAATCTTCCCAGAGAAGTGCACATTAGATTTATTAAGAAATCAGTTAGGGATGAAGTTCTTTTCAGGTTCAGAGATGATACATTGGAATATCGAGGTAAACAGCTGATTGTACTTAAACAAGTACCCAAAAGAGTGAGAGACCTGAGAAGGCCTTACCAATACATAACTTCCAAACTGATAAGGAAAAATATCAATTTTAGATGGCTAACTCCGGAAGGGATTCTGGTAACATGGCAGGAGAAAAAGGTTCGCCTAGACTCAACAGAAAAAGCAGAGGAATTCTACAGGGAAAACTTTGGTAGCAAGGAAGATTTAGTTGAAAGAGGAGCAAGAGAGGAAGGAGAGACACTGGTGCAAGCCATTGAAGCTAGAGGTAAAAGAGTTGAGCCTCGAGAGGACATTGATGAAGGGAAAAATGAAGGAAAGCAGGAGGAGAGTAGGTTTAAGGAAATTAAAGAGGCTAGACCGATAAGATCAACAGTGGAAAGAGGGAAGGATTTACAAACCCAAGAGTCTAGACCAGCAATAGTAACTAGATCTAAACATAGATAAGGAGGGGAAAAAATGTGTTGAATCTATATCTATCAACGTCAATGGCCTCAACTCTCCAACAAAAAGGAAGAAGTTTTTCAATAGGCTTAATAAGATGAATTTAGATATAATAATGTTACAAGAAGTCCACATTAAAAAACAACATCAATATTTATTAAATTGTCCTAAACTGGGGAATATGTTCGCAGCACTTTCGCAATATAAGAAAGGAGGTGTGGTAGTATATATTAAACAAGAAATTGTGGCTAAGCAAATTTATAAGGACGAAGATGGCAGAATTTTAATTGTGGAAGTAACTTTGAATAAAACCAAAATTCTTCTGGTTGGAATTTATGCCCCGAATGAGGGGCAAAAACGCTTCTATAAGAAACTCTACAACATTATTAGCCAGTTGGAACATGATAGCATTTGCATAATGGGTGACTATAATGCAATTGTGGATAATAATCTAGATTGTAAATGTGGAAAGAGTAGAAAAAGAATTAGAGGAACAATATCTGATATTTTCTTAAAAATGGCAGATGAGTTTAATATACAGGATACTTGGAGAGAAAGGAATCCTGGGAAAAAACAGTTTACCTTCTATTCTGGACGTCATCAATCTTGGTCCAGAATTGATATGGTGTGGATGTCAGCTGACTTAAATTTAGAAGTAGAGGAGATTGTAATTGATACAAACACCTGGGCTGATCACAATCCGATTAGAATTAGATGGAAGGGGCAAAAAAACACGAGGAGATGGACTCTAAAAAGGGCAATCTTAAATCATAAAGAATTCAAATCAAAATTAGAAGAACAATTGGATCTGTTTTTTAAGTCAAACAAGAAGGAGGATACAAATTGCCAAAATCTATGGGATACAACCAAAGCCTACATGAGAGGCGTTGTAATTTCTTATATGGCTAGGCAACATAAAATCAAAACACAACGCCAAAGACAACTAGAAGAAGAACTACGTAAAGTTGAGGATAACCTGCAAAATGAACCACAAAGATGTGATTTGAAACAACAGATTGATTTAATTAAACATAAGATGGATATTATTATGAAGGAAGATCTAGGACAGCAGATAAAACGTACTAAACAAAATTTCTTTGAAAACGCCAATAAACCAGGGAGATGGTTGGCTTATAAAATCAAAAAACATAACAATAAGCAGAGGGTTACTAAACTTTATAACGCCAAAGGTGATATGGTATGCCAGAACGAAGGAAAAAAGCTAGTGGCATATGAGTTTTATAAGAATTTATACAAGGACGACGAAAAGAGAAATAACTATGACATAGTACAGTATTTACAATTAGTCGATTTACCCAAGGTGCCAGAAGAATTTAAAACTCTTCTAACTAAAGAGATAACACATTTAGAGCTCTCGGTTGCAATTAAGAAACAGAAGAATAATAAAGCACCTGGGCCAGATGGTATACCTGCAGAAATGTATAAAATTGCACAAGAATCTTTAAGCCCAATGCTGTTGGACTTATTCAATGAGGTTTTAACCCAAGCTAAAATACCAGCTACATGGGAAGAAGCCTTCCTCACTTTGATTCCTAAAGAAAACACAGACCTGACGCAAATTAAGAACTATAGACCCATTTCTCTTTTGAATTCGGATTACAAGATTTTCATGGCAATAATGGCACAAAGATTTGAAAGATTTTTAGTGGATTTTATACATACTGATCAAAACGGCTTTCTATCTAAAAGATATATAAGAAACAATATTAGGACTGTTTTGGACATATTGGAATATTATGAAGTACATAATGAAAAGCAAATGTGTTTAATTTTTCTTGATGCACAAAAAGCATTCGACAATGTAAAATGGGATTTTATGTTTAACCAATTATTGTATATGGACTTTGGGGAAAATTTTTTAAATATGTTTAAATCAGTTTATTCTAAGCAGGTGGCCAAAGTAATAATCAATGGAGAATTGACCGAGAGTTTCCAAATTCAAAAAGGCACGAGGCAAGGTTGCCCACTATCACCATTGTTATTTATATTATCTCTTGAGGTATTAACTAGAGCAATCCGGCAAGATGAACAGATCCAAGGTTTAGAAATCAAGAAAGAGACATTTAAAATACAAGCCTTTGCAGATGATTTAGTTTTTATAATTGAAGAACCACTACAATCAGGGACTAGACTGATGGAAACATTGAATAGATACGGGGAAATAGCAGGTTTAAAGATAAATAAAGAAAAAACTAAAATGCTCGTCAAAAATATGACTAAAATACAGAAAAATGAATTGGTTGACAGAATTGGTGTTCAAATCACAAATAAAATTAGATATTTAGGGATACAACTGACTGCCAAATGCGCTACGCTTAAAAGGGATAACTACGATAAGTTAATAGAACAGATTCAAAAAGATTTTGATATTTGGACTAACCTACAGCTCTCTTTTATGGGTAGAATTGCGGTGATCAAAATGAATGTGTTGCCAAAAATCTTATTTTTGTTCCAATGTATACCTATAAAAGTAGACAAGAAATTTTTTCAAAATTTGAATAAAATGATGTGTAAATTCATTTGGCAAGGAAAAAGAGCAAGGATTAAATTAAAATTACTGCAGGACTCAAAGGAAAGGGGGGGATTTGGTCTTCCAGACTTGGAGAAATATTACCAGGCCGCAGCATTAGTATGGGTAAGAGATTGGATATTACTAAAGAACAGGAGACTATTATGTCTGGAGGGCCATGACCTACAAATAGGATGGCATGCCATATTATGGGATCATAAATATAAAGTACATAAATATTTTCGAAGTCACTATATTAGGCAAGCTCTTATTGATGTATGGATACAAATTTGGCAACCAAATTATACCCAAGTACCCAGTTGGATCTCACCGTTAGAAATATATGTACACCCAAAATTTACTCAATTAGACAAGACCATAACATATAAAAACATCATAGATGAAAGAGGGGAATTGAAATCCAGGAAAACCATCCACGATGAAGGGATAGAATTAGAATGGTGGGCATACCTGCAACTGCAGGCGAGATATCGGAAAGACAAAAAAGAGTTAGGCATTAAATTAGAACCAATAGAATTGGATAAAATAATTTTGGGGTCGGAGGATAAAATGATTAAAAAATTATACTACTATTTGCTAGATCAGGCAATGTACGAGGAACAAGTAAAAGTGACTATGTTGAATTGGAGCAAGGACTTTGGTCTTAATTTTGATCTGCACATATGGCAAGAACTATGGGCAAGAAACAAGAAGCTTACTTTGGCCACCTCTTACAAAGAGAACCTTTACAAAATGTTTTATAGATGGCATCTCCCACCCACAAGATTGTCTAAAATGTATACCAATGTTTCCCCTAAATGTTGGAAATGTAATTTGAAAAGCGGAACTTACTATCATATGTGGTGGGAATGCACGCGAGCTTGTGATTTTGGGAATAGGATTAAAATATGGCTGGAAGAAATATTAGAGCAAGCGGTAGAACTAAAACCAGAACTCTTTCTATTAGGTTTAACTACGCAAAAGCACGACAAAGGCGTACTTTATTTAATGCTACACATTTTAACGGCTTCCAGGCTGGTTTTTGCTCAAAATTGGAGGAATAAGGGAACTCCAACGGAAGAAGAGATCCTGCATAAAATTCTATCATGTGCTGAGATGGACAGGCTTACAATGATTATGAAAGACAAAACAGAACACGAATACTTCGAAATCTGGGGCAAATTTTACCGTTGGTATGAATTAAGAACTGCTCGGACTTCAAGTTAATGGTAGATTTAAAAGATATAAATAACTGTACATATAATTGTATATATAATTGCATTGTATAGAAGATGAGGCTCATATAGAGGTTAAGAACAATGTATTAAACTTTTGTACTATGATAGGAACTGATAGGAAAATTCACTCTGGAATGTCATGTTTGTCCATTGTTGTTTTAATTGTATTATGAATAAAAATTAAAAAAAAAATGGAATGGACGTCCAACCAGAGGTTCAGCTTCTTTTCTCCTCAGCACTATCCCTTCCTTCACTCACACCTTGTAGCTCCTCCAAGCAGCCTATAGGCAGTTCAAATACAATGGAGGCCCAACCAGAAGCTCAGCTACTTTTCTCCTCTGCGCCACCGCCTCCTTCACTCACAGCTTGCAGCTCCTTCCAGCAGCCTCTAGAAAGTTCAAATGAAACAGAGGTCCAACAAGAAGCTCACCTACTTTTCTCCTCAGCACTATCTCTTCCTTCGCTCAAAGCTTGCAGCTCCTCCCAGCTGCATTTAGGCAGTTCAAATACTACAGAGGTCCAACCAGAAGCTCAGCTACTTTTCTACTTTGCACTCCCCCTTTCTTCGCTCTCAGCCTGAAGCTCCTCCCAGCAGCCTCTAGACAGTTCAAATACAATGGAGGTCCAACCAGAAGCTCAGCTACTTTTCTCCTCTGCGCCACCCCCTCCTTCACTCACAGCTTGCAGCTCCTTCCAGCAGCCTCTAGGCAGTTCAAATGAAATGGAGGTCCAACAAGAAGCTCACCTACTTTTCTCCTCAGCACTATCTCTTCCTTCACTCACAGCTTGCAGCTCCTCCAAGCAGCCTATAGGCAGTTCAAATACAATGGAGGCCCAACCACAAGCTCAGCTACTTTTATCCTCTGCACCACCCTCTCCTTCACTCACAGCTTGCAGCTCCTTCCAGCAGCCTCTGGGCAGTTCAAATGAAACGTAGGTCCAACAAGAAGCTCAGCTACTTTTCTCCTCAGCACTATCTATTCCTTCACTCACAGCTTGCAGCTCCTCCCAGCTGCATTTAGGCAGTTGAAATACTAAAGAGGTCCAACCAGAATCTCAGCTACTTTTCTCCTTTGCACTCCCCCTTTCTTCACTCTCAGCCTGAAGCTGTTCCCAGCAGCCACTAGACAGTTCAAATACAATGGAGGTCCAACCAAAAACTCAGCTACTTTTCTCCTCTGTGCCACCACCTCCTTCACTCACAGCTTGCAGCTCCTCCCAGCAGCCTCTTGGCAGTTAAAATGCAACTGAGGTTAAAAAAGAAGCTCAGCTACATTACTCCACTGCCCTATCCCTTCCTTCATTCACACCTTGCAGCTCCTCCAAGCAGCCTATAGGCAGTTCAAATACAATGGAGGCCCAACCAGAAGCTCAGCTACTTTTCTCCTCTGCACCACCCGATTCCTTCACTCACAGCTTGCAGCTCCTCCCAGCTGCATTTAGGCAGTTCAAATACTACAGAGGTCCAACCAGAAGCTCGGCTACTTTTCTCCTCAGCACTATCCCTTCCTTCACTCACAGATTGCAGCTCCTCCAAGCAGCCTATAGGCAGTTCAAATACAAGGGAGGCCCAACCAGAAGCTCAGCTACTTTTCTCCTCTGCACCACCCTCTCCTTCACTCACAGCTTGCAGCTCCTTCCAGCAGCCTCTGGGCAGTTCAAATGAAACGGAGGTCCAAGAAGAAGCTCAGCTACTTTTCTCCTCAGCACTATCTCTTCCTTCACTCACAGCTTGCAGCTCCTCCCAGCAGTATTTAGGCAGTTGAAATACTACAGAGGTCCAACCAGAAGCTCAGCTACTTTTCCCCTTTGCACTGCCCATTTCTTCGCTCTCAGCCTGAAGCTCCTCCCAGCAGCCTCTAGACAGTTCAAATGAAACGGAGGTCCAACAAGAAGCTCAGCTACTTTTCTCCTCAGCACTATCTCTTCCTTCACTCACACCTTGCAGCTCCTCCCAGCAGTATTTAGGCAGTTGAAATACTACAGAGGTCCAACCAGAAGCTCAGCTACTTTTCTCCTTTGCACTCCCCATTTCTTCGCTCTCAGCCTGAAGCTCCTCCCAGCAGCCTCTAGACAGTTCAAATGTAATGGAGGCCCAACCAGAAGCTCTGCTACTTTTCTCCTCTACACTCCCCCTTTCTTCACTCTCAGCCTGAAGCTCCTCCCAGCAGCCTCTAGACAGTTCAAATAAAATGGAGGTCCAACCAAAAACTGAGCTACTTTTTTCCTCTGTGCCACCACCTCCTTCACTCATAGCTTGCAGCTCCTCCCAGTAGCGTCTTGGCAGTTAAAATGCAACTGAGGTTAAAAAAGAAGCTCAGCTACGTTTCTCCTCTGCCCTATCTCTTCCTTCACTCACAGCTTGCAGCTCCTCCAAGCAGTCCCTAGGCAGTTCAAATGCAATGGAAGCCAAACCAGAAGCTCAGCTACTTTGCTCCTCTGCACCACCCATTCCTTCACTGACAGCTTGCAGATTTTCTAAGCAGCCTCTAGGTAGTTCAAATGGAATGGAGGTCCAACCAGAGGTTCAGCTTCTTTTCTCCTCAGCACTATCCCTTCCTTCACTCACACATTGCAGCTCCTCCAAGCGGGCCTATAGGCAGTTCAAATACAATGGAGGCCCAACCAGAAGCTCAGCTACTTTTCTCCTCTGTGCCACCCCCTCCTTCACTCACAGCTTGCAGCTCCTTCCAGCAGCCTCTAGGCAGTTCAAATGAAACGGAGGTCCAACAAGAAGCTCAGCTACTTTTCTCCTCAGCACTATCTCTTCCTTAACTCACAGCTTGCAGCTCCTACCAGCTGCATTTAGGCAGATCAAATACTACAGAGCTCCAACCAGAAGCTCAGCTCCTTTTCTCCTTTGCACTCCCCCTTTCTTCGCTCTCAGCCTGAAGCTCCTCCCACCAGCCTCTGGACAGTTCAAATACAATCGAGGTCCAACCAGAAGCTCAGCTACTTTTCTCCGCTGCGCCACCCCCTCCTTCACTCACAGCTTGCAGCTCCTTCCAGCAGCCTCTAGGCAGTTCAAATGAAATGGAGGTCCAACAAGAAGCTCACCTACTTCTCTCCTCAGCACTATCTCTTCCTTCACTCACAGCTTGCAGCTCCTCCCAGCTGTATTTAGGCAGTTCAAATACTACAGAGCTCCAACCAGAAGCTCAGCTCCTTTTCTCCTTTGCACTCCCCCTTTCTTCGCTCTCAGCCTGAAGCTCCTCCCACCAGCCTCTGGACAGTTCAAATACAATCGAGGTCCAACCAGAAGCTCAGCTACTTTTCTCCTCTGCGCCACCCCCTCCTTCACTCACAGCTTGCAGCTCCTTCCAGCAGCCTCTAGGCAGTTCAAATGAAATGGAGGTCCAACAAGAAGCTCACCTACTTCTCTCCTCAGCACTATCTCTTCCTTCACTCACAGCTTGCAGCTCCTCCCAGCTGTATTTAGGCAGTTCAAATACTACAGAGGCCCAACCAGAAGCTCAGCTACTTTTCTCCTTTGCACTCCCCCTATCTTCGCTCTCAGCCTGAAGCTCCTCCTAGCAGACTCTAGACAGTTCAAATACAATGGACGTCCAACCAGAAGCTCAGCTACTTTTCTCCTCAGCACTATCCCTTCCTTCACTCACACATTGCAGCTCCTCCAAGAAGCCTATAGGCAGTTCAAATACAATGGAGGCCCAACCAGAAGCTCAGCTACTTTTATCCTCTGCACCACCCTCTCCTTCACTCACAGCTTGCAGCTCCTTCCAGCAGCCTCTGGGCAGTTCAAATGAAACGGAGGTCCAACAAGAAGCTCAGCTACTTTTCTCCTCAGCATTATCTCTTCCTTCACTCACAGCTTGCAGCTCCTCCCAGCAGCCTCTAGACAGTTCAAATACAATGGAGGTCCAACCAGAAGCTCGGCTACTTTTCTCCTCAGCACTATCCCTTCCTTCACTCACAGATTGCAGCTCCTCCAAGCAGCCTATAGGCAGTTCAAATACAATGGAGGCCCAACCAGAAGCTCAGCTACTTTTCTCCTCTGCACTCCCCCTTTCTTCACTCTCAGCCTGAAGCTCCTACCAGCAGCCTCTAGACAGTTCAAATACAATGGAGGTCCAACCAAAAAGTCAGCTACTTTTCTCCTCTGTGCCACCACCTCCTTCACTCACAGCTTGCAGCTCCTCCCAGCAGCCTCTTGGCAGTTAAAATGCAACTGAGGTTAAAAAAGAAGCTCAGCTACATTACTCCTCTGCCCTATCCCTTCCTTCACTCACACCTTGCAGCTCCTCCAAGCAGCCTATAGGCAGTTCAAATGTAAAGGAGGTCCAACCAGAAGCTCACCTACTTTTCTCCTCTGCACTCCCCCTTTCTTCACTCTCAGCCTGAAGCTCCTCCCAGCAGCCTCTAGACAGTTCAAATACAATGGAGGTCCAACCAAAAACTCAGCTACTTTTCTCCTCTGTGCCACCACCTCCTTCACTCACAGCTTGCAGCTCCTCCCAGCAGCCACTTGGCAGTTAAAATGCAACTGAGGTTAAAAAAGAAGCACAGCTACATTACTCCTCTGCCCTATCCCTTCCTTCACTCACACCTTGCAGCTCCTCCAAGCAGCCTATAGGCAGTTCAAATACAATGGAGGCCCAACCAGAAGCTCAGCTACTTTTCTCCTCTCCACCACCCTCTCCTTCACTCACAGCTTTCAGCTCCTTCCAGCAGCCTCTGGGCAGTTCAAATGAAATGGAGGTCCAACAAGAAGCTCAGCTACTTTTCTCCTCAGCACTATCTCTTCCTTCACTCACAGCTTGCAGCTCCTCCCAGCTGCATTTAGGCAGTTCAAATACTACAGAGGTCCAACCAGAAGCTCAGCTACTTTTCTCCTTTGCACTCCCTCTTTCTTCACTCTTAGCCTGAAGCTCCTCCCAGCTGCCTCTAGACAGTTCAAATACAATGGAGGTCCAACCAGAAGCTCGGCTACTTTTCTCCTTTGCACTCCCCCTTTCTTCGCTCTCAGCCTGAAGCTCCTCCCACCAGCTTCTCGACAGTTCAAATACAATGGAGGTCCAACCCGAAGCTCAGCTACTTTTCTCCTCTGCGCCACCCCCTCCTTCACTCACAGCTTGCAGCTCCTTCCAGCAGCCTCTAGGCAGTTCAAATGAAATGGAGGTCCAACAAGAAGCTCAGCTACTTTTCTCCTAAGCACTATCTCTTCCTTCACTCACAGCTTGCAGCTCCTCCCAGCTGTATTTAGGCAGTTCAAATACAACAGAGGTCCAACCAGAAGCTCAGCAACTTTTCTCCTTTGCACTCCCCCTTTCTTCGCTCTCAGCCTGAAGCTCCTCCAAGCAGCCTCTAGACAGTTCAAATACAATGGAGGTCCAACCAGAAGCTCAGATACTTTTCTCCTCAGCACTATCCCTTCCTTCACTCACACCTTGCAGCTCCTCCAAGCAGCCTATAGGCAGTTCAAATACAATGGAGGCCCAACTAGAAGCTCAGCTACTTTTCTCCTCTGCACCACCCTCTCCTTCACTCACAGCTTGCAGCTCCTTCCAGCAGCCTCTAGGCAGTTCAAATGAAATGGAGGTCCAACAAGAAGCTCAGCTACTTTTCTCCTCAGCACAATCTCTTCCTTCACTCACAGCTTGCAGCTCCTCCCAGCTGTATTTAGGCAGTTCAAATACTACAGAGGTCCAACAAGAAGCTCAGCTACTTTTCTCCTGTGCACCACCCTCTCCTTCACTCACAGCTTGCAGCTCCTTCCAGCAGCCTCTGGGCAGTTCAAATGAAACAGAGGTCCAACAAGAAGCTCTGCTACTTTTCTCCTCTGCACTCGCCCTTTCTTCACTCTCAGCCTGAAGCTCCTCCCAGCAACCTCTAGACAGTTCAAATACAATGGAGGTCCAACCAAAAACTCAGCTACTTTTTTCCTCTGTGCCACCACCTCCTTCACTCACAGCTTGCAGCTCCTCCCAGCAGCCTCTTGGCAGTTAAAATGCAACTGAGGTTAAAAAAGAAGCTCAGCTACGTTTCTCCTCTGCCCTATCCCTTCCTTCACTCACACCTTGCAGCTCCTCCAAGCAGCCTATAGGCAGTTCAAATACAATGGAGGTCCAACCAAAAACTCAGCTACTTTTCTCCTCTGTGCCACAAGCTCCTTCACTCACAGCTTGCAGCTCCTCCCAGCAGGCTATTGGCAGTTAAAATGAAGCTGAGGTTAAAAAAGAAGCTCAGCTACATTACTCCTCTGCCCTATCTCTTCCTTCACTCACACCTTGCAGCTCCTCCAAGCAGCCTATAGGCAGTTCAAATACAATGGAGGCCCAACCAGAAGCTCAGCTACTTTTCTCCTCTGCACCACCCTCTCCTTCACTCACAGCTTGCAGCTCCTTCCAGCAGCCTCTGGGCAGTTCAAATACAATGGATGTCCAACCAGAAGCTCAGATACTTTTCTCCTCAGCACTATCCCTTCCTTCACTCACACCTTGCAGCTCCTCCAAGCAGCGTATAGGCAGTTCAAATACAATGGAGGCCCAACCAGAAGCTCAGCTACTTTTCTCCTCTGCACCACCCTCTCCTTCACTCACAGCTTGCAGCTCCTTCCAGCAGGCTCTGGGCAGTTCAAATGAAACGGAGGTCCAACAAGAAGCTCAGCTACTTTTCTCCTCAGTCCTATCTCTTCCTTCACTCACAGCTTGCAGCTCCTCCCAGCTGCATTTAGGCAGTTGAAATACTACAGAGGTCCAACCAGAATCTTAGCTACTTTTCTCCATTGCACTCCCCCTTTCTTCGCTCTCAGCCTGAAGCTCCTCCCAGCAGCCTCTACACAGTTCAAATACAATGGAGGTCCAACCAGAAGCTCAGCTACTTTTCTCCTCAGCACTATCCCTTCCTTAACTCACACCTTGCAGCTCCTCCAAGTAGCCTATAGGCAGTTCAAATACAATGGAGGCCCAACCAGAAGCTCAGCTACTTTTCTCCTGTGCACAACCCTCTCCTTCACTCACAGCTTGCAGCTCCCTCCAGCAGCCTCTGGGCAGTTAAAATGAAACGGAGGTCCAACAAGAAGCTCTGCTACTTTTCTCCTCTGCACTCGCCCTTTCTTCACTCTTAGCCTGAAGCTCCTCCCAGCAGCCTCTAGACAGTTCAAATACAATGGAGGTCCAACCAGAAGCTCGGCTACTTTTCTCCTCAGCACTATCCCTTCCTTCACTCACAGCTTGCAGCTCCTCCCAGCTGCATTTAGGCAGTGCAAATACTACAGAGGTCCAACCAGAAGCTCAGCTACTTTTCTCCTTTGCACTCCCCCTTTCTTCGGTCTCAGCCTGAAGCTCCTCCCAGCAGCCTCTAGACAGTTCAAATGAAACGGAGGTCCAACAAGAAGCTCAGCTACTTTTCTCCTCTGCACCACCCTCTCCTTCACTCATAGCTTGCAGCTCCTTCCAGCAGCCTCTAGACAGTTCAAATATAATGGAGGTCCAACCAAAAACTCAGCTACTTTTCTCCTCAGCACTATCCCTTCCTTCACTCACACCTTGCAGCTCCTCCCAGCTGCATTTAGGCAGTTGAAATACTACAGAGGTCCAACCAGAATCTCAGCTACTTTTCTCCTTTGCACTCCCCGTTTCTTCGCTCTCAGCCTGAAGCTCCTCCCAGCAGCCTGTAGACAGTTCAAATACAATGGAGGTCCAACCAAAAACTCAGCTACTTTTCTCCTCAGCACTATCCCTTCCTTCACTCACACCTTGCAGCTCCTCCAAGCAGCCTATAGGCAGTTCAAATACAATGGAGGCCCAACCAGAAGCTCAGCTACTTTTCTCCTCTGCACCACCCTCTCCTTCACTCACAGCTTGCAGCTCCTTCCAGCAGCCTCTGGGCAGTTCAAATGAAACGGAGGTCCAACAAGAAACTCAGCTACTTTTCTCCTCAGCACTCCCCCTTTCTTCACTCTCAGCCTGAAGCTCCTCCCAGCAGCCTCTATACAGTTCAAATACAATGGAGGTCCAACCAAAAAGTCAGCCTCTTTTTTCCTCTGTGCCACCACCTCCTTCACTCACAGCTTGCAGCTCCTCCCAGCAGCCTCTTGGCAGTTAAAATGCAACTGAGGTTAAAAAAGAAGCTGAGCTACGTTTCTCCTCTGCCCTATCTCTTCCTTCACTCACAGCGTTGAGCTCCTCCAAGCAGTCCCTAGGCAGTTCAAATGCAATGGAAGCCAAACCAGAAGCTCAGCTACTTTGCTCCTCTGCACCAACCATTCCTTCACTCACAGCTTATAGCTCCTTCCAGCAGCCTCTGGGCAGTTCAAATGAAACGGAGGTCCAACAAGAAGCTCTGCTACTTTTCTCCTCTGCACTCCCCCTTTCTTCACTCTCAGCCTGAAGCTCCTCCCAGCAGCCTCTATACAGTTCAAATACAATGGAGGTCCAACCAAAAACTCAGCTACTTTTTTCCTCTGTGCCACCACCTCCTTCAGTCACAGCTTGCAGCTCCTCCCAGCAGCCTCTTGGCAGTTAAAATGCAACTGAGGTTAAAAAAGAAGCTCAGCTACATTACTCCTCTGCCCTATCTCTTCCTTCACTCACAGCGTGGAGCTCCTCCAAGCAGTCCCTAGGCAGTTCAAATGCAATGTAAGCCAAACCAGAAGCTCAGCTACTTTGCTCCTCTGCACCAATCATTCCTTCACTGCCAGCTTGCAGCCTATAGGCAGTTCAAATACAATGGAGGTCCAACCCAAAACTCAGCTTCTTTTCTCCTCTGTGCCACAACCTCCTTCACTCACAGCTTGCAGCTCCTCCCAGCAGCCTCTTGGTAGTTAAATTGCAGCTGAGGTTAAAAAAGAAGCTCAGCTACATTACTCCTCTGCCCTATCCCTTCCTTCACTCACACCTTGCAGCTCCTCCAAGCAGTCCCTAGGCAGTTCAAATGCAATGGAAGCCAAACCAGAAGCTCAGCTACTTTGCTCCTCTGCACCACCCATTCCTTCGCTGACAGCTTGCAGCCTATAGGCAGTTCAAATACAATGGAGGTCCAACCAAAAACTCAGCTACTTTTCTCCTAGGTCCCACAACCTCCTTCACTCACAGCTTGCAGCTCCTCCCAGCAGCCTCTGGGCAGTTAAAATGCAGCTGAGGTTAAAAAAGAAGCTCAGCTACTTTGCTCCTCAGCACTATCTCTTCCTTCACTCACAGCTTGCAGCTCGTCCCAGCTGCATTTAGGCAGTTCAAATACTACAGAGGTCCAACCAGGAGCTCAGCTACTTTTCTCCTTTGCACTCCCCCTTTCTTCACTCTCAGCCTGAAGCTCCTCCCAGCAGCCTCTATACAGTTCAAATACAATGGAGGTCCAACCAAAAAGTCAGCTACTTTTTTCCTCTGTGCCACCACCTCCTTCACTCACAGCTTGCAGATCCTCCCAGCAGCCTCTTGGCAGTTAAAATGCAACTGAGGTTAAAAAAGAAGCTCAGCTACGTTTCTCCTCTGCCCTATCTCTTCCTTCACTCACAGCGTGGAGCTCCTCCAAGCAGTCCCTAGGCAGTTCAAATGCAATGGAAGCCAAACCAGAAGGTCAGCTACTTTGCTCCTCTGCACGAACCATTCCTTCACTCACAGCTTGCAGCTCCTTTCAGCAGCCTCTGGGCAGTTCAAATGAAACGGAGGTCCAACAAGAAGCTCTGCTACTTTTCTCCTCTGCACTATCCCTTCCTTCACTCACACCTTGCAGGTCCTCCAAGCAGCCTATACGCAGTTCAAATACAATGGAGGCCCAACCAGAAGCTCAGCTTCTTTTCTCCTCTGCACCACCCTCTCCTTCAGTCACAGCTTGCAGCTCCTTCCAGTAGCCTCTGGGCAGTTCAAATGAAACGGAGGTCCAACAAGAAGCTCAGCTACTTTTCTCCTCAGCACTATCTCTTCCTTCACTCACAGCTTGGAGCTCCTCCCAGCTGCATTTACGCAGTTCAAATACTACAGAGGTCCAACCAGAAGCTCAGCTACTTTTCTCATTTGCACTCCCCCTTTCTTCGCTTTCAGCCTGAAGCTCCTCCCAGCAGCCTCTAGACAGTTCAAATACAATGGAGGTCCAACCAGAAGCTCAGCTACTTTTCTCCTCAGCACTATCCCTTCCTTCACTCACACCTTGCAGCTCCTCCAAGAAGCCTATAAGCAGTTCAAATGTAATGGAGGCCCAACCAGAAGCTCTGCTACTTTTCTCCTCTGCACTCTGCCTTTCTTCACTCTTAGCCTGAAGCTCCTCCCAGCAGCGTCTAGACAGTTCAAATACAGTGGAGGTCCAACCAGAAGCTCAGCTACTTTTCTCCTCATCACGATCCCTTCCTTCACTCACACCTTGCAGCTCCTCCAAGCAGCGTATAGGCAGTTCAAATACAATGGAGGCCCAACCAGAAGCTCAGCTACTTTTCTCCTCTGCACCACCCTCTCCTTCACTCACAGCTTGCAGCTCCTTCCAGCAGCCTCTGGGCAGTTCAAATGAAACAGAGGTCCAACAAGAAGCTCAGCTACTTTTCTCCTCAGCACTATCTCTTCCTTCACTCACAGCTTGCAGCTCCTCCCAGCTGCATTTAGGCAGTTGAAATACTACAGAGGTCCAACCATAATCTCAGCTACTTTTCTCCTTTGCACTTCCTGTTTCTTCGCTCTCAGCCTGAAGCTCCTCCCAGCAGCCTCTAGACAGTTCAAATAAAATGGAGGTCCAACCAAAAACTCAGCTACTTTTCTCCTCAGCACTATCCCTTCCTTCACTCACACCTTGCAGCTTCTCCAAGAAGCCTATAAGCAGTTCAAATGTAATGGAGGTCCAACCAGAAGCTCTGCTACTTTTCTCCTCTGCACTCCCCCTTTCTTCACTCTCAGCCTGAAGCTCCTCCCAGCAACCTCTAGACAGTTCAAATACAATGGAGGTCCAACCAAAAACTCAGCTACTTTTCTCCTCCTTCACTCACAGCTTGCAGCTCCTCCGAGCAGCCTATTGGCAGTTAAAATGCAACTGAGGTTAAAAAAGAAGCTCAGCTACATTACTCCTCTGCCCTATCCCTTCCTTCACTCACAGCGTGGAGCTCCTCCAAGGAGTCCCTAGGCAGTTCAAATGCAATGGAAGCCAGACAAGAAGCTCAGCTACTTTGCTCCTCCGCACCACCCATTCCTTCACTGACAGCTTGCAGATTTTCTAAGCAGCCTATAGGCAGTTCCAATGGAATGGAGGTCCAACCAGAGGTTCAGCTTCTTTTCTCCTCAGCACTATCCCTTCCTTCACTCACACCTTGTAGGTCCTCCAAGCAGCCTATAGGCAGTTCAAATACAATGGAGGCCCAACTAGAAGCTCAGCTACTTTTCTCCTCTGCACCACCCTCTCCTTCACTCACAGCTTGCAGCTCCTTCCAGCAGCCTCTGGGCGGTTCAAATGAAACAGAGGTCCAACAAGAAGCTCAGCTACTTTGCTCCTCAGCACTATCTCTTCCTTCACTCACAGCTTGCAGCTCGTCCCAGCTGCATTTAGGCAGTTCAAATACTACAGAGGTCCAACCAAAAGCTCAGCTACTTTTCTCCTTTGCACTCCCCCTTTCTTCACTCTCAGCCTGAAGCTCCTCCCAGCAGCCTCTATACAGTTGAAATACAATGGAGGTCCAACCAAAAAGTCAGCTACTTTTTTCCTCTGTGCCACCACCTCCTTCACTCACAGCTTGCAGCTCCTCCCAGCAGCCTCTTGGCAGTTAAAATGCAACTGAGGTTAAAAAAGAAGCTGAGCTACGTTTCTCCTCTGCCCTATCTCTTCCTTCACTCACAGCGTGGAGCTCCTCCAAGCAGTCCCTAGGCAGTTCAAATGCAATGGAAGCCAAACCAGAAGCTCAGCTACTTTGCTCCTCTGCACCAACCATTCCTTCACTCACAGCTTATAGCTCCTCCCAGCAGCCTCTTGGCAGTTAAAATGCAACTGAGGTTAAAAAAGAAGCTCAGCTACATTACTCCTCTGCCCTATCCCTTCCTTCACTCACAGCGTGGAGCTCCTCCAAGGAGTCCCTAGGCAGTTCAAATGCAATGAAAGCTCTGCTACTTTTCTCCTCTGCACTCCCCCTTTCTTCGCTCTCAGCCTGAAGCTCCTCCCAGCAGCCTCTAGACAGTTCAAATACAGTGGAGGTCCAACCAGAAGCTCAGCTACTTTTCTCCTCAGCACGATCCCTTCCTTCACTCACACCTTGCAGCTCCTCCAAGCAGCCTATAGGCAGTTCAAATACAATGGAGGCCCAACCAGAAGTTCAGCTACTTTTCTCCTCTGCACCACCCTCTCCTTCACTCACAGCTTGCAGCTCCTTCCAGCAGCCTCTGGGCAGTTCAAATGAAACGGAGGTCCAACAAGAAGCTCTGCTACTTTTCTCCTCTGCATTCCCCCTTTCTTCACTCTCAGCCTGAAGCTCCTCCCAGCCTCTTGGCAGTTAAAATGCAGCTGAGGTTAAAAAAGAAGCTCAGCTACATTACTCCTCTGCCCTATCCCTTCCTTCACTCACACCTTGCAGCTCCTCCAAGCAGCCTATAGGCAGTTCAAATACAATGGAGGCCCAACCAGAAGCTCAGCTACTTTTCTCCTCTGCACCTCCCTCTCCTTCACTCACAGCTTGCAGCTCCTTCCAGCAGCCTCTGGGCAGTTCAAATACAATGGAGGTCCAACCAGAAGCTCAGCTACTTTTCTCCTCAGCACTATCCCTTCCTTCACTCACACCTTGCAGCTCCTCCAAGCAGCCTATAGGCAGTTCAAATACAATGGAGGCCCAACCAGAAGCTCAGCTACATTTCTCCTCTGCACCACCTTCTCCTTCACTCACAGCTTGCAGCTCCTTCCAGCAGCCTCTGGGCAGTTCAAATGAAATGGAGGTCCAACAAGAAGCTCTGCTACTTTTCTCCTCTGCACTCGCCCTTTCTTCACTCTTAGCCTGAAGATCCTCCCAGCAGCCTCTAGACAGTTCAAATACAATGGAGGTCCAACCAGAAGCTCGGCTACTTTTCTCCTCAGCACTATCCCTTCCTTCACTCACACCTTGCAGCTCCTCCAAGCAGCCTATAAGCAGTTCAAATACAATGGAGGCCCAACCAGAAGCTCAGCTACATTTCTCCTCTGCACCACCCTCTCCTTCACTCACAGCTTGCATCTCCTCCCAGCTGCATTTAGGCAGTTCAAATACTACAGAGGTCCAACCAGAAGCTCAGCTACTTTTCTCCTTTGCACTCCACCTTTCTTCGGTCTCAGCCTGAAGCTCCTCCCAGCAGCCTCTAGATCATTCAAATGAAACGGAGGTCCAACAAGAAGCTCAGCTACTTTTCTCGTCAGCACTATCTCTTCCTTCACTCACAGCTTGCAGCTCCTCCCAGCAGTATTTAGGCAGTTGAAATACTACAGAGGTCCAACCAGAAGCTCAGCTACTTTTCTCCTTTGCACTCCCCATTTCTTCGCTCTCAGCCTGAAGCTCCTCCCAGCAGCCTCTAGACAGTTCAAATGTAATGGAGGCCCAAACAGAAGCTCTGCTACTTTTCTCCTCTACACTCCCCCTTTCTTCACTCTCAGCCTGAAGCTCCTCCCAGCAGCCTCTAGACAGTTCAAATACAATGGAGGTCCAACCAAAAACTCAGCTACTTTTTTCCTCTGTGCCAACACCTCCTTCACTCACAGCTTGCAGCTCCTCCCAGCAGCCTCTTGGCAGTTAAAATGCAACTTTGGTTAAAAAAGAAGCTCAGCTACGTTTCTCCTCTGCCCTACATCTTCCTTCACTCACAGCGTGGAGCTCCTCCATACAGTCCCTAGGCAGTTCAAATGCAATGGAAGCCAAACCAGAAGCTCAGCTACTTTGCTCCTCTGCACCACCCATTCCTTCACTGACAGCTTTCAGATTTTCTAAGCAGCCTCTAGGCAGTTCAAATGGAATGGAGGTCCAACTAGAGGTTCAGCTTCTTTTCTCCTCAGCACTATCCCTTCCTTCACTCAAACCTTGCAGCTCCTCCAAGCAGCCTATAGGCAGTTGAAATACAATGGAGGCCCAACCAGAAGCTCAGCTACTTTTCTCCTCTGCACCACCCTCTCCTTCACTTATAGCTTGCAGCTCCTTCCAGCAGTCTCTAGACAGTTCAAATACAATGGAGGTCCAACCAAAAACTCAGCTACTTTTTTCCTCTGTGCCAACACCTCCTTCACTCACAGCTTGCAGCTCCTCCCAGCAGCCTCTTGGCAGTTAAAATGCAACTGAGGTTAAAAAAGAAGCTCAGCTACGTTTCTCCTCTGCCCTACATCTTCCTTCACTCACAGCGTGGAGCTCCTCCATAGAGTCCCTAGGCAGTTCAAATGCAATGGAAGCCAAACCAGAAGCTCAGCTACTTTGCTCCTCTGCACCACCCATTCCTTCACTGAAAGCTTGCAGATTTTCTAAGCAGCCTCTAGGCAGTTCAAATGGAATGGAGGTCCAACTAGAGGTTCAGCTTCTTTTCTCCTCAGCACTATCCCTTCCTTCACTCAAACCTTGCAGCTCCTCCAAGCAGCCTATAGGCAGTTCAAATACAATGGAGGCCCAACCAGAAGCTCAGCTACTTTTCTCCTCTGCACCACCCTCTCCTTCACTCATAGCTTGCAGCTCCTTCCAGCAGTCTCTAGACAGTTCAAATACAATGGAGGTCCAACCAAAAACTCAGCTACTTTTCTCCTCAGCACTATCCCTTCCTTCACTCACACCTTGCAGCTCCTCCCAGCTGCATTTAGGCAGTTGAAATACTACAGAGGTCCAACCAGAATCTCAGCTACTTTTCTCCTTTGCACTCCCCGTTTCTTCGCTCTCAGCCTGAAGCTCCTCCCAGCAGCCTCTAGACAGTTCAAATACAATGGAGGTCCAACCAAAAACTCAGCTACTTTTCTCCTCAGCACTATCCCTTCCTTCACTCACACCTTGCAGCTCCTCCAAGAAGCCTATAAGCAGTTCAAATGTAATGGAGGTCCAACCAGAAGCTCACCTACTTTTCTCCTCAGCACCACCGTCTCCTTCCCTCACAGCTTGCAGCTCCTTCCAGCAGCCTCTGGGCAGTTCAAATGAAGCGGAGGTCCAACAAGAAGCTCAGCTACTTTTCTCCTCAGCACTATCTCTTCCTTCACTCACAGCTTGCAGCTCCTCCCAGCTGTATTTAGGCAGTTGAAATACTAGAGATGTCCAACCAGAATCTCAGCTACTTTTCTCCTTTGCACTCCCCGTTTCTTCGCTCTCAGCCTGAAGCTCCTCCCAGCAGCCTCTAGACAGTTCAAATACAATGGATGTCCAAAAAAAAACTCAGCTACTTTTCTCCTCAGCAGTCTCCCTTCCTTCACTCACACCTTGCAGCTCCTCCAAGAAGCCTATAAGCAGTTCAAATGTAATGGAGGTCCAACCAGAAGCTCACCTACTTTTCTCCTCAGCAGTATCTCTTCCTTCACTCACAGCTTGCAGCTCCTCCCAGCTGTATTTAGGCAGTTCAGATACTACAGAGGTCCAACCAGAAGCTCAGCTACTTTTCTCCTTTGCACTCCCCCTTTCTTCGCTCTCAGCCTGAAGCTCCTCCCAGCAGCCTCTACACAGTTCAAATACAATGGAGGTCCAACCAGAAGCTCAGCTACTTTTTTCCTCTGTGCCACCACCTCCTTCACTCACAGCTTGCAGCTCCTCCCAGCAGACTCTTGGCAGTTAAAATGCAACTGAGGTTAAAAAAGAAGCTCAGCTACGTTTCTCCTCTGCCCTATCCCTTCCTTCACTCACACCTTGCAGCTCCTCCAAGCAGCCTATAGTCAGTTCAAATACAATGGAGGTCCAACCAAAAACTCAGCTACTTTTCTCCTCTGTGCCACAACCTCCTTCACTCACAGCTTGCAGCTCCTCCCAGCAGCCTCTTGGCAGTTAAAATGCAGCTGAGGTTAAAAAAGAAGCTCAGCTACATTACTCCTCTGCCCTATCCCTTTCTTCACTCACACCTTGCAGCTCCTCCAAGCAGCCTATAGGCAGTTCAAATACAATGGAGGCCCAACCAGAAGCTCAGCTACTTTTCTCCTCTGCACCACCCGGTCCTTCAGTCACAGCTTGCAGCTCCTCCCAGCAGCCTCTGGGCAGTTCAAATGAAACGGAGGTCCAACAAGAAGCTCAGCTACTTTTCTCCTCAGCACTATCTCTTCCTTCATTCACAGCTTGCAGCTCCTACCAGCTGCATTTACGCAGTTCAAATACTACAGAGGTCCAACCAGAAGCTCAGCTACTTTTCTCATTTGCACTCCCCCTTTCTTCGCTCTCAGCCTGAAGCTCCTCCCAGCAGCCTCTAGACAGTTCAAATACAGTGGAGGTCCAACCAGAAGCTCAGCTACTTTTCTCCTCAGCACTATCCCTTCCTTCACTCACACCATGCAGCTCTTCCAAGAAGCCTATAAGCAGTTCAAATGTAATGGAGGCCTAACCAGAAGCTCTGCTACTTTTCTCCTCTGCACCCCCCTTTCTTCACTCTTAGCCTGAAGCTCCTCCCAGCAGCCTCTAGACAGTTCAAATACAGTGGAGGTCCAACCAGAAGCTCAGCTACTTTTCTCCTCATCACGATCCCTTCCTTCACTCACACCTTGCAGCTCCTCCAAGCAGCCTATAGGCAGTTCAAATACAATGGAGGCCCAACCAGAAGCTCAGCTACTTTTCTCCTCTGCACCACCCTCTCCTTCACTCACAGCTTGCAGCTCCTTCCAGCAGCCTCTGGGCAGTTCAAATACAATGGAGGTCCAACCAGAAGCTCAGCTACTTTTCTCCTCAGCACTATCCCTTCCTTCACTCACACCTTGCAGCTCCTCCAAGGAGCCTATAGGCAGTTCAAATACAATGGAGGCCCAACCAGAAGCTCAGCTACTTTTCTCCTCTGCACCACCCTCTCCTTCACTCACAGCTTGCAGCTCCTTCCAGCAGCCTCTGGGCAGTTCAAATGAAACGGAGGTCCAACAAGAATCTCTGCTACTTTTCTCCTCTGCACTCGCCCTTTCTTCACTCTTAGCCAGAAGCTCCTCCCAGCAGCCTCTACACAGTTCAAATACAATGGAGGTCCAACCAGAAGCTCGGCTACTTTTCTCCTCAGCACTATCCCTTCCTTCACTCACACCATGCAGCTCTTCCAAGAAGCCTATAAGCAGTTCAAATGTAATGGAGGCCTAACCAGAAGCTCTGCTACTTTTCTCCTCTGCACCCCCCTTTCTTCACTCTTAGCCTGAAGCTCCTCCCAGCAGCCTCTAGACAGTTCAAATACAGTGGAGGTCCAACCAGAAGCTCAGCTACTTTTCTCCTCATCACGATCCCTTCCTTCACTCACACCTTGCAGCTCCTCCAAGCAGCCTATAGGCAGTTCAAATACAATGGAGGCCCAACCAGAAGCTCAGCTACTTTTCTCCTCTGCACCACCCTCTCCTTCACTCACAGCTTGCAGCTCCTTCCAGCAGCCTCTGGGCAGTTCAAATACAATGGAGGTCCAACCAGAAGCTCAGCTACTTTTCTCCTCAGCACTATCCCTTCCTTCACTCACACCTTGCAGCTCCTCCAAGGAGCCTATAGGCAGTTCAAATACAATGGAGGCCCAACCAGAAGCTCAGCTACTTTTCTCCTCTGCACCACCCTCTCCTTCACTCACAGCTTGCAGCTCCTTCCAGCAGCCTCTGGGCAGTTCAAATGAAACGGAGGTCCAACAAGAATCTCTGCTACTTTTCTCCTCTGCACTCGCCCTTTCTTCACTCTTAGCCAGAAGCTCCTCCCAGCAGCCTCTAGACAGTTCAAATGTAATGGAGGTCCAACCAAAAACTGATCTACTTTTTTCCTCTGTGCCACCACCTCCTTCACTCACAGCTTGCAGCTCCTCCCAGCAGCCTCTTGGCAGTTAAAATGCAACTGAGGTTAAAAAAGAAGCTCAGCTACGTTTCTCCTCTGCCCTATCTCTTCCTTCACTCACAGCGTGGAGCTCCTCCAAGCAGTCCCTAGGCAGTTCAAATGCAATGGAAGCCAAACCAGAAGCTCAGCTACTTTGCTCCTCTGCACCACCCATTCCTTCACTGACAGCTTGCAGATTTTCTAAGCAGCCTCTAGGCAGTTCAAATGGAATGGAGGTCCAACTAGAGGTTCAGCTTCTTTTCTCCTCAGCACTATCCCTTCCTTCACTCAAACCTTGCAGCTCCTCCAAGCAGCCTATAGGCAGTTCAAATACAATGGAGGCCCAACCAGAAGCTCAGCTACTTTTCTCCTCTGCACCACCCTCTCCTTCACTCATAGCTTGCAGCTCCTTCCAGCAGCCTCTAGACAGTTCAAATACAATGGAGGTCCAACCAAAAACTCAGCTACTTTTCTCCTCAGCACTATCCCTTCCTTCACTCACACCTTGCAGCTCCTCCCAGCTGCATTTAGGCAGTTGAAATACTACAGAGGTCCAACCAGAATCTCAGCTACTTTTCTCCTTTGCACTCCCCGTTTCTTCTCTCTCAGCCTGAAGCTCCTCCCAGCAGCCTCTAGACAGTTCAAATACAATGGAGGTCCAACCAAAAACTCAGCTACTTTTCTCCTCAGCACTATCCCTTCCTTCACTCACACCTTGCAGCTCCTCCAAGAAGCCTATAAGCAGTTCAAATGTAATGGAGGCCCAACCAGAAGCTCAGCTACTTTTCTCCTCTGCACCACCCTCTCCTTCACTCACAGCTTGCAGCTCCTTCCAGCAGCCTCTGGGCAGTTCAAATGAAACGGAGGTCCAACAAGAAGCTCTGCTACTTTTCTCCTCTGCACTCGCCCTTTCTTCACTCTTAGCCTGAAGCTCCTCCCAGCAGCATATAGACAGTTCAAATACAATGGAGGTCCAACCAGAAGCTCGGCTACTTTTCTCCTCAGCACTATCCCTTCCTTCACTCACACCTTGCAGCTCCTCCAAGCAGCCTATAGGCAGTTCAAATACAATGGAGGCCCAACCAGAAGCTCAGCTACATTTCTCCTCTGCACCACCCTCTCCTTCACTCACAGCTTGCAGCTCCTCCCTGCTGCATTTAGGCAGTTCAAATACTACAGAGGTCCAACCAGAAGCTCAGCTACTTTTCTCCTTTGCACTCCCCGTTTCTTCGCTCTCAGCCTGAAGCTCCTCCCAGCAGCCTCTAGACAGTTCAAATGTAATGGAGGCCCAAACAGAAGCTCTGCTACTTTTCTCCTCTACACTCCCCCTTTCTTCACTCTCAGCCTGAAGCTCCTCCCAGCAGCCTCTAGACAGTTCAAATACAATGGAGGTCCAACCAAAAACTGATCTACTTTTTTCCTCTGTGCCACCACCTCCTTCACTCACAGCTTGCAGCTCCTCCCAGCAGCCTCTTGGCAGTTAAAATGCAACTGAGGTTAAAAAAGAAGCTCAGCTACGTTTCTCCTCTGCCCTATCTCTTCCTTCACTCACACCTTGCAGCTCCTCCAAGCAGCCTATAGGCAGTTCAAATACAATGGAGGCCCAACCAGAAGCTCAGCTACATTTCTCCTCTGCACCACCCTCTCCTTCACTCACAGCTTGCAGCTCCTCCCAGCAGCCTCTTGGCAGTTAAAATGCAACTGAGGTTAAAAAAGAAGCTCAGGTACGTTTCTCCTCTGCCCTATCTCTTCCTTCACTCACAGCGTGGAGCTCCTCCAAGCAGTCCCTAGGCAGTTCAAATGCAATGGAAGCCAAACCAGAAGCTCAGCTACTTTGCTCCTCTGCACCACCCATTCCTTCACTGACAGCTTGCAGATTTTCTAAGCAGCCTCTAGGCAGTTCAAATGGAATGGAGGTCCAACTAGAGGTTCAGCTTCTTTTCTCCTCAGCACTATCCCTTCCTTCACTCAAACCTTGCAGCTCCTCCAAGCAGCCTATAGGCAGTTCAAATACAATGGAGGCCCAACCAGAAGCTCAGCTACTTTTCTCCTCTGCACCACCCTCTCCTTCACTCATAGCTTGCAGCTCCTTCCAGCAGCCTCTAGACAGTTCAAATACAATGGAGGTCCAACCAAAAACTCAGCTACTTTTCTCCTCAGCACTATCCCTTCCTTCACTCACACCTTGCAGCTCTTCCCAGCTGCATTTAGGCAGTTGAAATACTACAGAGGTCCAACCAGAATCTCAGCTACTTTTCTCCTTTGCACTCCCCGTTTCTTCGCTCTCAGCCTGAAGCTCCTCCCAGCAGCCTCTAGACAGTTCAAATACAATGGAGGTCCAACCAAAAACTCAGCTACTTTTCTCCTCAGCACTATCCCTTCCTTCACTCACACCTTGCAGCTCCTCCAAGAAGCCTATAAGCAGTTCAAATGTAATGGAGGTCCAACCAGAAGCTCACCTACTTTTCTCCTCAGCACCACCGTCTCCTTCCTTCACAGCTTGCAGCTCCTTCCAGCAGCCTCTGGGCAGTTCAAATGAAGCGGAGGTCCAACAAGAAGCTCAGCTACTTTTCTCCTCAGCACTATCTCTTCCTTCACTCACAGCTTGCAGCTCCTCCCAGCTGTATTTAGGCAGCTGATATACTAGAGAGGTCCAACCAGAAGCTCAGCTACTTTTCTCCTTTGCACTCCCCCTTTCTTCGCTCTCAGCCTGAAGCTCCTCCCAGCAGCCTCTAGACAGTTCAAATACAATGGAGGTCCAACCAGAAGCTCAGCTACTTTTCTCCTCAGCACTATCCCTTCCTTCACTCACACCTTGCAGCTCCTCCAAGCAGCCTATAGGCAGTTCAAATGCAATGGAAGCCAAACCAGAAGCTCAGCTACTTTGCTCCTCTGCACCAACCATTCCTTCACTCACAGCTTATAGCTCCTTCCAGCAGCCTCTGGGCAGTTCAAATGAAACGGAGGTCCAACAAGAAGCTCTGCTACTTTTCTCCTCTGCACTCCCCCTTTCTTCACTCTCAGCCTGAAGCTCCTCCCAGCAGCCTCTATACAGTGCAAATACAATGGAGGTCCAACCAAAAACTCAGCTCCTTTTTTCCTCTGTGCCACCACCTCCTTCACTCACAGCTTGCAGCACCTCCCAGCAGCCTCTGGGCAGTTAAAATGCAACTGAGGTTAAAAAAGAAGCTCAGCTACGTTTCTCCTCTGCCCTATCTCTTCCTTCACTCACAGCGTGGAGCTCCTCCAAGCAGTCCCTAGGCAGTTCAAATGCAATGGAAGCCAAACCAGAAGCTCAGCTACTTTGCTCCTCTGCACCACCCATTCCTTCACTGCCAGCTTGCAGGCTATAGGCAGTTCAAATACAATGGAGGTCCAACCCAAAACTCAGCTTCTTTTCTCCTCTGTGCCACAACCTCCTTCACTCACAGCTTGCAGCTCCTCCCAGCAGCCTCTTGGTAGTTAAAATGCAGCTGAGGTTAAAAAAGAAGCTCAGCTACATTACTCCTCTGCCCTATCCCTTCCTTCACTCACACCTTGCAGCTCCTCCAAGCAGTCCCTAGGCAGTTCAAATGCAATGGAAGCCAAACCAGAAGCTCAGCTACTTTGCTCCTCTGCACCAACCATTCCTTCACTCACAGCTTATAGCTCCTTCCAGCAGCCTCTGGGCAGTTCAAATGAAACGGAGGTCCAACAAGAAGCTCTGCTACTTTTCTCCTCTGCACTCCCCCTTTCTTCACTCTCAGCCTGAAGCTCCTCCCAGCAGCCTCTATACAGTTCAAATACAATGGAGGTCCAACCAAAAACTCAGCTCCTTTTTTCCTCTGTGCCACCACCTCCTTCACTCACAGCTTGCAGCACCTCCCAGCAGCCTCTGGGCAGTTAAAATGCAACTGAGGTTAAAAAAGAAGCTCAGCTACGTTTCTCCTCTGCCCTATCTCTTCCTTCACTCACAGCGTGGAGCTCCTCCAAGCAGTCCCTAGGCAGTTCAAATGCAATGGAAGCCAAACCAGAAGCTCAGCTACTTTGCTCCTCTGCACCACCCATTCCTTCACTGCCAGCTTGCAGGCTATAGGCAGTTCAAATACAATGGAGGTCCAACCCAAAACTCAGCTTCTTTTCTCCTCTGTGCCACAACCTCCTTCACTCACAGCTTGCAGCTCCTCCCAGCAGCCTCTTGGTAGTTAAAATGCAGCTGAGGTTAAAAAAGAAGCTCAGCTACATTACTCCTCTGCCCTATCCCTTCCTTCACTCACACCTTGCAGCTCCTCCAAGCAGTCCCTAGGCAGTTCAAATGCAATGGAAGCCAAACCAGAAGCTCAGCTACTTTGCTCCTCTGCACCACCCATTCCTTCACTGACAGCTTGCAGCCTATAGGCAGTTCAAATACAATTGAGGTCAAACCAAAAACTCAGCTACTTTTCTCCTCTGTCCCACAACCTCCTTCACTCACAGCTTGCAGCTCCTCCCAGCAGCCTCTGGGCAGTTAAAATGCAACTGAGGTTAAAAAAGAAGCTCAGCTACATTACTCCTCTGCCCTATCCCTTCCTTCACTCACAGCGTGGAGCTTGTTATGTCCCGAGCCTTGCAAACGGCTCGGGCGTTTGCAGGCAGTCCCGGGCAGGTGCAAAGCTGCCCGGGACCAGACAGGCTGTCGTCAGCGCCGTGCGCATGCGCGGGTGCTGGCGCGGGAAAAGTATCGCATTTACCCGGGAAATGTCTATATAAGAAGCTGGGAGGTTTTGGGAGCTGCTGAAGCCATCTACTTGTAAGCTGAACGCAGAATAAAGAAAACTGAGAACTTCAACTGCTTCTCGTGTCTGCTTTCCGCCAAGGACTCAACACTGGCGACGAGGATGGGATTGCCTTACACCGCCTGGAAAGGAAGAAGTGTAAGCTTACCCAAGTGAGTCCTGAGCGGCGGAACGGCGTCGACTCGGCAGCTACCCGCCAATCCAGTGCGCATTCGGGGGTAGGCTGGCTGATAGACCCGTCTCCTGAAGCTGGCAAAAATCGGAAGGCTTTCGGAATTCGACGTCTCACATCCAGAGCGGTGGGAGTCATACGTAGCCAGGGTGGAGAACTACTTCAAGGCAAACCAAGTGAGGGAAGAGAGCTTGAAGGCTGCCACCCTGCTTTGTGTTTGCGGCCAAGACGCCTTCGACATCGCAGAAAACCTTGCAGCACCTGTTCCAGTAGAGTCTGTAAGCTACGCAGATCTGAAGAAGCTACTGAAGGAGCACTTCCACCCCAAGATGTCCGTCATCGCATGGCGCCACACCTTCGAGCAGAGGGATCAATGGCCCGGTGAGTCAGCCAGAGAATTCATCGCCGCATTACGGAAGGCCGCCAAGCACTGCGAGTTCAAAGACCTCGAAGAACGACTGAGGGACCGATTCGTGTGCGGGTTAAGGCATCGAGATCTACAACAGAGACTTTTCGCTAAAGAAGAATTGTCCTACCAAGATGCCTTAAGGGAAGTCACCGCAGAAGAAGCAGCAGGCGGCGCTGTCAAGAACATGCGGCCGATCAGAAACAGTCCAGAGGTTGCATCCGTGCACCAGGAAGACGCCCAAGGAAACTCCGAGGAGGATCCGGACGAGGAAGTCGACCGTCTCCACCCCACGAAGGAAGAAAAACAGAAGGGAAGCTCTTCAGCTCCGCTCAAGTGCATCGGCTGTGGAGGTTGCCACAGGAGAACCGACTGCAAGTTTCGCTCCGCTACCTGCCGGGCATGCGGCAAACAAGGACACATTGCAGCTGTGTGTCTGGGCCAACGAAAGGTACAACCTTAGGAAGAACTGCGCCTGAAAGGTACCAGATTCCCCAGCCAGAATAGGGTAGGGTTTTGCGCTTCGCGAAGAAGCATCCTTAGGACAGGCACACACAAGCCCATTAAGAAAAAGCTGTCACTCAAGGTGAAGCTACAAGGGGTTCCATTATCTATGGAACTAGACACAGGGTCTGCCTTTTCAATTATCTCCTTGCATACATTTAGGAAGATTTGTTCCGGTAGTGGAACTCAGGCCAAGTTAAGGCCTTCTGACATTGTGTTAACAGATTTTCAAAATTCAAGAGTGTGTGTTAAGGGGGAGGCCACCCTTAACGTGCAATACAAGAGTTTTGAAGGTCCACTAGACTTATTAGTAGTAGGGGGTGAACGAACGAGTCTCATAGGACTCGATTGGTTTGAGGCCCTGGGGATACACGTCACAGGACTCAACAGTTTACAAACACTCGACCTACAGGAAGTCTGCAAAGAATTTGCAGATGTTTTCAGCCCACAGCTGGGCACATTCAAAGGACCCCCTGTGTCCTTAAAGCTAGACCCCAATGTCACTCCCATTAGAATTAAAGCAAGAAGGGTCCCTTTTGCTTTAAAGAGTAAAATTGACACTGAGTTAGACAAACTGATTCAACAGGGAATCCTAGAACCTGTTGATTCCAGTCCTTGGGAGACCCCCATTGTCACGCCTCTAAAGGCAAATGGGGACATTCGCATTTGTGCTGACTACAAATGCACTCTGAATAAGGCATTGCAGCAACATGCCTATCCTGTTCCTGTGGTCAGTCATATTCTGGCCTCCCTCAAGGGGGGGCGCGTTTTTGCAAAGCTTGACCTAGCTCAAGCGTATCAACAGCTGCCTGTTGATGATGATGCTGCTATAGCTCAGACTATTGTGACCCACAGGGGAGCCTTTAAGGTAAAAAGGCTGCAGTTTGGAGTGAATGTCGCTCCTGGGATTTTCCAAAGCGTAATGGAAAACACACTGCGGGGCATACCGGGGGTTTGCCCCTACTTTGATGATGTCTTAATTGCAGGAGACTCCACACACATTCTAGCTGAAAGGCTAAGGGCTGTTCTGTTAAGGTTCAGGAAATCAGGCCTCAAGCTCAAAAAAGACAAATGCAAGATTGGGGTGCCTTCTACTGAATTTCTGGGGTTCAAAATTGATGCTGCTGGGATTCACCCTGCTGAATCCAAACTAACTGCTATTTTAGAAGCACCTAGGCCAAGGTCCAAGGCTGAACTTCAGGCCTTCCTGGGCCTCCTGAATTTCTACAATTCTTTTCTTCCACAAAAAGCTAGTGTAGCTGAGCCTCTTCACAGGCTACTAGACAAGCAAGCAGTGTGGCAGTGGTCACAAACGCATGAGGGTTGTTTTAACAAAGTCAAGGCTTTGCTCACTTCTAACAGTGTACTTGCACATGTCAACGAGTCCCTTCCTATGTGCATCGCTTGTGATGCGTCCCCTTACGGGGTTGGAGCTGTCCTGAGCCACCTCAGGTCTGATGGAACTCAGGTTCCTGTTGCATATTACTCCAGAACATTGTCTTCTGCTGAGCGCAACTACGCTCAGATAGACAGGGAGGCTCTGGCTGTTGTTGCTGGAATTAAAAAATTCCATGACTTTCTATATGGCAGGCACTTCACGGTCTTCACTGACCATAAGCCTCTGCTGGGACTGTTTACCACACGTAAGCAGACTCCCCAAATCATTTCCCCTAGAATGCTTAGGTGGTCTATTTTTTTGTCTGCATATGATTTTTCTTTACTCCACAAGCCTGGAAAAGAAATGGGCCATGCTGATGGCCTCAGTAGATTGCCTCTGCCAGTAGTGGAAGCTGACCCTGCGCCAGCTGTCAACATTCTATCAATCCAAGCCTTGCCCGAGCTCCCTCTTAGTGCCAGGGATGTTGCCGCTGAAACAGGTACAGATCACACACTTTCACGTGTCCGTTCCTGGGTTTTGTCTGGTTGGCCTGAGCACTGCCCTAGTCCTGAGTTTCAGAGTTTCTGGTCCAAAAGGAACGAGCTGTCCCTTTCTCAGGGTTGTCTGCTTTGGGGAAACAGAGTTGTCATTCCCACCTCAATGAGGACTAGGGTCTTAGAATCCCTCCACGAGGGTCATCCTGGCATTGTTCGTATGAAGGCTCTTGCGCGCAGCCACTTGTGGTGGCCTGGTTTAGATAAAGATATTGAGGCTAAGGTGCATGCATGCCACCTGTGCCAACGATCTCGCCCAGAGATGCCCCAAGCTCCCGTGCATAGATGGGAGGAAACACAGTCCCCATGGTCTAGGGTGCACATTGACTACGCTGGACCCTTTCAGGGCCAGTTCTTCTTGGTCCTTGTTGACAGCCATTCGAAATGGCTTGAGGTTGTACCTGTCTCATCCACCACCACTGCAAAGACTATTCAGGTACTGAGGGGAATTTTTGCTGCACACGGGCTGCCAGATGTCATTGTGTCCGACAACGGCCCTCAATTCACTTCCTCCGAATTCCAAGCTTTCTTACAGGCAAACATGATTCGTCATGCCACGTCTGCACCCTTCCACCCGTCCACCAACGGTATGGCTGAACGTATGGTGCGCATCACAAAGGACGCATTGAAAAGACTCACCTACGGGGACTGGCATCACAGGTTGGCTGACTTTCTCCTTTCTTATCGCACCACACCGTCCACTTCTACAGGGAGAAGCCCAGCTGAACTTCGTTGGGGGCGTCAACTTACTACTAAACTTGACCGGTTGCATCCGGACAGACTGCCTTCATCTACCTCACATCCTAGGGCGCCTAGACAACTACTTGTGGGTGCCCCGGTTTGGGCTCGCAATTACGGGCCTGGTCATACATGGGTCCTCGCTTCTATTTCCAGGGTCACAGGTCCTCTCTCCTACGAGGTAGCCCTGGACAACGGTCGTGTCCTGCGTCGGCACATCGACCAACTCCGCCCTAGGCGGGCCCTTTCAGATGAGACTCCTGGGTCTTTTCCAGGGGGGGAGGGGGACCCTTTGGAGCAAAGGGAAGGGCACGAGCTGCTGCCCATCTCCACTGATGGAGCCACAAACGGCCCATCCCAGGGTTTCGCGAGAGCTCCGAACAAGAATTCTATGAGCCTACCTAACTACCAGGCATCCACGCCTACTCCAGTCACGGAGGATACCCGGGGGCATCCCAACAAATCATTCCCCGCAAGAGAGCTGGCACACAATCCCCAAGGTTGGCCTGACCTTACCCCAAATCCTACAGGGGGTCAAACATACAGGGAGGTGGTCGAGGAACCAAGTCCCGACTACAACACCTCTAGCCCAAATCAGGGAGTAACTGAGTTTTGGGAAAGTACAGAAACCCACACAAGCCCGGACACTGAACGGGGTTCAGGGAATGGACAACCTCCTGACAGGTCTTGGACGGACCTAGGAGGTTCAACAGAGACGCCCAGCAGTGGCTATCACTTCAAGGGGCCCGAGGGTCTACAGCTAGGCAGGTCAACCAGGTCACAAAGTGACAGAAGCCCTGGCCTGACGAGCCCGGTGGGCGAGCAAGCAGGCCAGGCATCGGGGCACAGTCCTCGGAAGGCACCAAGGCAAAATAAGGAGAACAGGCTCACATCTCCCTCCAGTCAGGGAACTCATGCTAGTAACCCAGAGCTGAGAAGGTCACAGAGAGCAAAGAAGTCTCCTAAATACTTAGAGGATTACATAACATTGCTGGCTAAACAAAAGCCAGGTAACGATAGGAGCACTGAGAAGCAGAACACTGCATAAAATAAATGATTATATGTTGGTAGTAGTTTTAGCCCGGGGGAAAGGGGTGTTATGTCCCGAGCCTTGCAAACGGCTCGGGCGTTTGCAGGCAGTCCCGGGCAGGTGCAAAGCTGCCTGGGACCAGACAGGCTGTCGCCAGCGCCGTGCGCATGCGCGGGTGCTGGCGCGGGAAAAGTATCGCATTTACCCGGGAAATGTCTATATAAGAAGCTAGGAGGTTTTGGGAGGTGCTGAAGCCATCTACATGTAAGCTGAACGCAGAATAAAGAAAACTGAGAACTTCAACTGCTTCTCGTGTCTGCTTTCCGCCAAGGACTCAACAGAGCTCCTCCAAGGAGTCCCTAGGCAGTTCAAATGCAATGAAAGCCAAACCAGAAGGTCAGCTACTTTGCTCCTCTGCACCACCCATTCCTTCACTGACAGCTTGCAGCTTTTCTAAGCAGCCTCTAGGCAGTTCCAATGGAATGGAGGTCCAACCAGAGGTTCAGCTTCTTTTCTCCTCAGCACTATCCCTTCCTTCACTCACACCTTGCAGGTCCTCCAAGCAGCCTATACGCAGTTCAAATACAATGGAGGCCCAACCAGAAGCTCAGCTACTTTTCTCCTCTGCACCACCCTCTCCTTCAGTCACAGCTTGCAGCTCCTTCCAGTAGCCTCTGGGCAGTTCAAATGAAACGGAGGTCCAACAAGAAGCTCAGCTACATTTCTCCTCAGCACTATCTCTTCCTTCACTCACAGCTTGCAGCTCCTCCCAGCTGCATTTACGCAGTTCAAATACTACAGAGGTCCAACCAGAAGCTCAGCTACTTTTCTCATTTGCACTCCCCCTTTCTTCGCTCTCAGCCTGAAGCTCCTCCCAGCAGCCTCTAGACAGTTCAAATACAGTGGAGGTCCAACCAGAAGCTCAGCTACTTTTCTCCTCAGCACTATCCCTTCCTTAACTCACACCTTGCAGCTCCTCCAAGAAGCCTATAAGCAGTTCAAATCTAATGGAGGCCCAACCAGAAGCTCTGCTACTTTTCTCCTCTGCACTCCCCCTTTCTTCACTCTTAGCCTGAAGCTCCTCCCAGCAGCCTCTAGACAGTTCAAATACAGTGGAGGTCCAACCAGAAGCTCAGCTACTTTTCTCCTCAGCACGATCCCTTCCTTCACTCACACCTTGCAGCTCCTCCAAGCAGCCTATAGGCAGTTCAAATACAATGGAGGCCCAACCAGAAGCTCAGCTACTTTTCTCCTCTGCACCACCTTCTCCTTCACTCACAGCTTGCAGCTCCTTCCAGCATCCTCTGGGCAGTTCAAATGAAACGGAGGTCCAACAAGAAGATGTGCTACTTTTCTCCTCTGCACTCCCCCTTTCTTCACTCTCAGCCTGAAGCTGCTCCCAGCAACCTCTAGACAGTTCAAATACAATGGAGGTCCAACCAAAAACTCAGCTACTTTTCTCCTCTGTGCCACCACCTCCTTCACTCACAGCTTGCAGCTCCTCCCAGCAGCCTCTTGGTAGTTAAAATGCAACTGAGGTTAAAAAAGAAGCTCAGCTACATTACTCCTCTGCCCTATCCCTTCCTTCACTCACAGCGTGGAGCTCCTCCAAGGAGTCCCTAGGCAGCTCAAAGGCAATGGAAGCCAGACAAGAAGCTCAGCTACTTTGCTCCTCTGCACCACCCATTCCTTCACTGACAGCTTGCAGATTTTCTAAGCAGCCTCTAGGCAGTTCCAATGGAATGGAGGTCCAACCAGAGGTTCAGCTTCTTTTCTCCTCAGCACTATCCCTTCCTTCACTCACACCTTGCAGGTCATCCAAGCAGCCTATAGGCAGTTCAAATACAATGGAGGCCCAACCAGAAACTCAGCTACTTTTCTCCTCTGCACTACCCATTCTTTCACTGACAGCTTGCAGCCTATAGGCAGTTCAAATACAATGGAGGTCCAACCAAAAACTCAGCTACTTTTCTCCTCTGTGCCACAACCTCCTTCACTCACAGCTTGCAGCTCCTCCCAGCAGCCTCTTGGCAGTTAAAATGCAACTGAGGTTAAAAAAGAAGCTCAGCTACATTACTCCTCTGCCCTATCCCTTCCTTCACTCACAGCGTGGACCTCCTCCAAGGAGTCCCTAGGCAGTTCAAATGCAATGGAAGCCAAACCAGAAGGTCAGCTACTTTGCCCCTCTGCACCACCCATTCCTTCACTGACAGCTTGCAGCTTTTCTAAGCAGCCTCCAGGCAGTTCAAATGGAATGGAGGTCCAACCAGAGGTTCAGCTTCTTTTCTCCTCAGCACTATCCCTTCCTTCACTCACAACTTGCAGCTCCTCCCAGAAGCCTATAAGCAGTTCAAATGTAATGGAGGCCCAACCAGAAGCTCTGCTACTTTTCTCCTCTGCACCACCCTCTCCTTCACTCACAGCTTGCAGCTCCTTCCAGCAGCCTCTGGGCAGTTCAAATGAAACGGAGGTCCAACCAGAAGCTCTGCTACTTTTCTCCTCTGCACTCCCCCTTTCTTCACTCTCAGCCTGAAGCTCCTCCCAGCAACCTCTAGACAGTTCAAATACAATGGAGGTCCAACCAGAAGCTCGGCTACTTTTCTCCTTTGCACTCCCCCTTTCTTCGCTCTCAGCCTGAAGCTCCTCCCAGCAGCTTCTCGACAGTTCAAATACAATGGAGGTCCAACCAGAAGCTCAGCTACTTTTCTCCTCTGCGCCACCCCCTCCTTCACTCACAGCTTGCAGCTCCTTCCAGCAGCCTCTAGGCAGTTCAAATGAAATGGAGGTCCAACCAGAAGCTGAGCTACTTTTCTCCTCAGCACTATCCCTTCCTTCACTCACACCTTGCAGCTCCTCCAAGAAGCCTATAAGCAGTTCAAATGTAATGGAGGTCCAACCAAAAACTCAGCTACTTTTCTCCTCTGTGCCACCACCTCCTTCACTCACAGCTTGCAGCTCCTCCCAGCAGCCTCTTGGCAGTTAAAATGCAACTGAGGTTAAAAAAGAAGCTCAGCTACGTTTCTCCTCTGCCCTATCTCCTCCTTCACTCACAGCGTGGAGCTCCTCCAAGCAGTCCCTAGACAGTTCAAATACAATGGAGGCCCAACCAGAAGCTCAGCTACTTTGCTCCTCTGCACCAATCATTCCTTCACTCACAGCTTGCAGCTCCTTCCAGCAGCCTCTGGGCAGTTCAAATGAAACGGAGGTCCAACAAGAAGCTCTGCTACTTTTCTCCTCTGCACTCCCCCTTTCTTCACTCTCAGCCTGAAGCTCCTCCCAGCAGCCTCTATACAGTTCAAATACAATGGAGGTCCAACCAAAAACTCAGCTACTTTTTTCCTCTGTGCCACCACCTCCTTCACTCACAGCTTGCAGCTCCTCCCAGCAGCCCCTCGGCAGTTAAAATGCAACTGAGGTTAAAAAAGAAGCTCAGCTACGTTTCTCCTCTGCCCTATCTCTTCCTTCACTCACAGCGTGGAGCTCCTCCAAGCAGTCCCTAGGCAGTTCAAATACAATGGAGGCCCAACCAGAAACTCAGCTACTTTTCTCCTCTGTGCCACAACCTCCTTCACTCACAGCTTGCAGCTCCTCCCAGCAGCCTCTTGGCAGTTAAAATGCAGCTGAGGTTAAAAAAGAAGCTCAGCTACATTACTCCTCTGCCCTATCCCTTCCTTCACTCACACCTTGCAGCTCCTCCAAGCAGCCTATAGGCAGTTCAAATACAATGGAGGCCCAACCAGAAACTCAGCTACTTTTCTCCTCTGCACTACCCATTCCTTCACTGACAGCTTGCAGCCTATAGGCAGTTCAAATACAATGGATGTCCAACCAAAAACTCAGCTACTTTTCTTCTCTGTGCCACAACCTCCTTCACTCACAGCTTGCAGCTCCTCCCAGCAGCCTCTTGGCAGTTAAAATGCAACTGAGGTTAAAAAAGAAGCTCAGCTACATTACTCCTCTGCCCTATCCCTTCCTTCACTCACAGCGTGGACCTCCTCCAAGGAGTCCCTAGGCAGTTCAAATGCAATGGAAGCCAAACCAGAAGGTCAGCTACTTTGCCCCTCTGCACCACCCATTCCTTCACTGACAGCTTGCAGCTTTTCTAAGCAGCCTCCAGGCAGTTCAAATGGAATGGAGGTCCAACCAAAGGTTCAGCTTCTTTTCTCCTCAGCACTATCCCTTCCTTCACTCACACCTTCCAGGTCCTCCAAGCAGCCTATACGCAGTTCAATTACAATGGAGGCCCAACCAGAAGCTCAGCTACTTTTCTCCTCTGCGCCACCCCCTCCTTCACTCACAGCTTGCAGCTCCTTCCAGCAGCCTCTAGGCAGTTCAAATGAAATGGAGGTCCAACCAGAAGCTGAGCCACTTTTCTCCTCAGCACTATCCCTTCCTTCACTCACACCTTGCAGCTCCTCCAAGCAGCCTATAGGCAGTTCAAATACAATGGAGGCCCAACCAGAAGCTCAGCTACTTTTCTCCTCTGCACCACCCTCTCCTTCACTCACAGCTTGCAGCTCCCTCCAGCAGCCTCTGGGCAGTTCAAATGAAACGGAGGTCCAACAAGAAGCTCAGCTACTTTTCTCCTCAGCACTATCTCTTCCTTCACTCACAGCTTGCAGCTCCTCCCAGCTGCATTTAGGCAGTTGAAATACTACAGAGGTCCAACCAGAAGCTCAGCTACTTTTCTCCTTTGCACTCCCCATTTCTTCGCTCTCAGCCTGAAGCTCCTCCCAGCAGCCTCTAGACAGTTCAAATGTAATGGAGGCCCAACCAGAAGCTCTGCTACTTTTCTCCTCTACACTCCCCCTTTCTTCACTCTCAGCCTGAAGCTCCTCCCAGCAGCCTCTAGACAGTTCAAATACAATGGAGGTCCAAACAAAAACTGAGCTAATTTTTTCCTCTGTGCCACCACCTCCTTCACTCACACCTTGCAGCTCCTCCCAGCAGCCTCTTGGCAGTTAAAATGCAACTGAGGTTAAAAAAGAAGCTCAGCTATGTTTCTCCTCTGCCTTATCTCTTCCTTCACTCACAGCGTAGAGCTCCTCCAAGCAGTCCCTAGGCAGTTCAAATGCAATGGAAGCCAAACCAGAAGCTCAGCTACTTTGCTCCTCTGCACCACCCATTCCTTCACTGACAGCTTGCATATTTTCTAAGCAGCCTCTAGGCAGTTCAAATGGAATGGAGGTCCAACCAGAGGTTCAGCTTCTTTTCTCCTCAGCATTATCCCTTCGTTCACTCACACCTTGCAGCTCCTCCAAGCAGCCTATAGGCAGTTCAAATACAATGGAGGCCCAACCAGAAGCTCAGCTACTTTTCTCCTTTGCACTCCCCCTTTCTTCGCTCTCAGCCTGAAGCTCCTCCCACCAGCCTCTAGACAGTTCAAATACAGTGGAGGTCCAACCAGAAGCTCAGCTAATTTTCTCCTCAGCACTATCCCTTCCTTCACTCACACCTTGCAGCTCCTCCAAGAAGCCTATGAGCAGTTCAAATGTAATGGAGGCCCAACCAGAAGCTCTGCTACTTTTCTCCTCTGCACTCGCCCTTTCTTCACTCTTAGGCTGAAGCTCCTGCCAGCAGCCTCTAGGCAGTTCAAATACAGTGGAGGTCCAACCAGACGCTCAGCTACTTTTCTCCTCAGCACGATCCCTTCCTTCACTCACACCTTGCAGCTCCTCCAAGCAGCCTATAGGCAGTTCAAATACAATGGAGGCCCAACCAGAAGTTCAGCTACTTTTCTCCTCTGCACCACCCTCTCCTTCACTCAAAGCTTGCAGCTCCTTCCAGCAGCCTCTGGGCAGTTCAAATGAAACGGAGGTCCAACAAGAAGCTCTGCTACTTTTCTCCTCTGCACTCCCCCTTTCTTCACTCTCAGCCTGAAGCTCCTCCCAGCAACCTATAGACAGTTCAAATACAATGGAGGTCCAACCAGAAGCTCGGCTACTTTTCTCCTTTGCACTCCCCCTTTCTTCGCTCTCAGCCTGAAGCTCCTCCCACCAGCTTCTCGACAGTTCAAATACAATGGAGGTCCAACCAGAAGCTCAGCTACTTTTCTCCTCTGCGCCACCCCCTCCTTCACTCACAGCTTGCAGCTCCTTCCAGCAGCCTCTAGGCAGTTCAAATGAAATGGAGGTCCAACAAGAAGCTCAGCTACTTTTCTCCTCACCACTATCTCTTCTTTCACTCACAGCTTGCAGCTCCTCCCAGCTGTATTTAGGCAGTTCAAATACTACAGAGTTCCAACCAGAAGCTCAGCTACTTTTCTCCTGTGCACCACCCTCTCCTTCACTCACAACTTGCAGCTCCTTCCAGCAGCCTCTGGGCAGTTCAAATGAAACAGAGGTCCAACAAGAAGCTCTGCTACTTTTCTCCTCTGCACTCGCCCTTTCTTCACTCTCAGTCTGAAGCTCCTCCCAGCAACCTCTAGACAGTTCAAATACAATGGAGGTCCAACCAAAAACTCAGCTACTTTTTTCCTCTGTGCCACCACCTCCTTCACTCACAGCTTGCAGCTCCTCCCAGCAGCCTCTTGGCAGTTAAAATGCAACTGAGGTTAAAAAAGAAGCTCAGCTACGTTTCTCCTCTGCCCAATCCCTTCCTTCACTCACACCTTGCAGCTCCTCCAAGCAGCCTATAGGCAGTTCAAATACAATGGAGGTCCAACCAAAAACTCAGCTACTTTTCTCCTCTGTGCCACAACCTCCTTCACTCACAGCTTGCAGCTCCTCCCAGCAGCCTCTTGGCAGTTAAAATGCAGCTGAGGTTAAAAAAGAAGCTCAGCTACATTACTCCTCTGCCCTATCCCTTCCTTCACTCACAACTTGCAGCTCCTCCCAGCTGCATTTAGGCAGTTGAAATACTACAGAGGTCCAACCAGAATCTTAGCTACTTTTCTCCATTGCACTCCCCCTTTCTTCGCTCTCAGCCTGAAGCTCCTCCCAGCAGCCTCTACACAGTTCAAATACAATGGAGGTCCAACCAGAAGCTCAGCTACTTTTCTCCTCAGCACTATCCCTTCCTTAACTCACACCTTGCAGCTCCTCCAAGCAGCCTATAGGCAGTTCAAACACAATGGAGGCCCAACCAGAAGCTCAGCTACTTTTCTCCTGTGCACAACCCTCTCCTTCACTCACAGCTTGCAGCTCCCTCCAGCAGCCTCTGGGCAGTTCAAATGAAACGGAGGTCCAACAAGAAGCTCTGCTACTTTTCTCCTCTGCACTCGCCCTTTCTTCACTCTTAGGCTGAAGCTCCTCCCAGCAGCCTCTAGACAGTTCAAATACAATGGAGGTCCAACCAGAAGCTCGGCTACTTTTCTCCTCAGCACTATCCCTTCCTTCACTCACACTTTGTACCTCCTCCAAGCAGCCTATAGGCAGTTCAAATACAATGGAGGCCCAACCAGAAGCTCACCTACTTTTCTCCTCAGCACCACCGTCTCCTTCCCTCACAGCTTGCAGCTCCTTCCAGCAGCCTCTGGGCAGTTCAAATGAAGCGGAGGTCCAACAAGAAGCTCAGCTACTTTTCTCCTCAGCACTATCTCTTCCTTTACTCACAGCTTGCAGCTCCTCCCAGCTGCATTTAGGCAGTTCAAATACTACAGAGGTCCAACCAGAAGCTCAGCTACTTTTCTCCTTTGCACTCCCCGTTTCTTCGCTCTCAGCCTGAAGCTCCTCCCATCAGCCTCTAGACAGTTCAAATACAATGGATGTCCCCAAAAAAACCTCAGCTACTTTTCTCCTCAGCACTATCCCTTCCTTCACTCACACCTTGCAGCTCCTCCAAGAAGCCTATAAGCAGTTCAAATGTAATGGAGGTCCAACCAGAAGCTCACCTACTTTTCTCCTCAGCAGTATCTCTTCCTTCACTCACAGCTTGCAGCTCCTCCCAGCTGTATTTAGGCAGTTCAGATACTACAGAGGTCCAACCAGAAGCTCAGCTACTTTTCTCCTTTGCACTCCCACTTTCTTCGCTCTCAGCCTGAAGCTCCTCCCAGCAGCCTCTACACAGTTCAAATACAATGGAGGTCCAACCAGAAGCTCAGCTACTTTTTTCCTCTGCCCTATCCCTTCCTTCACTCACACCTTGCAGCTCCTCCAAGCAGCCTGTAGGCAGTTCAAATACAATGGAGGCCCAACCAGAAACTCAGCTACTTTTCTCCTCTGCACCACCCTCTCCTTCACTCACAGCTTGCAGCTCCGTCCAGCAGCCTCTGGGCAGTTCAAATGAAACGGAGGTCCAACAAGAAGCTCAGCTACTTTTCTCCTCAGCACTATCTCTTCCTTCACTCACAGCTTGCAGCTCCTCCCAGCTGCATTTAGGCAGTTCAAATACTACAGAGGTCCAACCAGAAGCTCAGCTACTTTTCTCCTTTGCACTCCCCCTTTCTTCGCTCTCAGCCTGAAGCTCCTCCCAGCAGCCTCTAGACAGTTCAAATACAATGGAGGTCCAACCAAAAACTCAGCTACTTTTCTCCTCAGCACTATCCCTTCCTTCACTCACACCTTGCAGCTCCTCCAAGAAGCCTATAAGCAGTTCAAATGTAATGGAGGTCCAACCAGAAGCTCAGCTACTTTTCTCCTTTGCACTCCCCCTTTCTTCACTCTCAGCCTGAAGCTCCTCCCAGCAACCTATAGACAGTTCAAATACAATGGAGGTCCAACCAGAAGCTCGGCTACTTTTCTCCTTTGCACTCCCCCTTTCTTCGCTCTCAGCCTGAAGCTCCTCCCACCAGCTTCTCGACAGTTCAAATACAATGGAGGTCCAACCAGAAGCTCAGCTACTTTTCTCCTCTGCGCCACCCCCTCCTTCACTCACAGCTTGCAGCTCCTTCCAGCAGCCTCTAGGCAGTTCAAATGAAATGGAGGTCCAACAAGAAGCTCAGCTACTTTTCTCCTCACCACTATCTCTTCTTTCACTCACAGCTTGCAGCTCCTCCCAGCTGTATTTAGGCAGTTCAAATACTACAGAGTTCCAACCAGAAGCTCAGCTACTTTTCTCCTGTGCACCACCCTCTCCTTCACTCACAACTTGCAGCTCCTTCCAGCAGCCTCTGGGCAGTTCAAATGAAACAGAGGTCCAACAAGAAGCTCTGCTACTTTTCTCCTCTGCACTCGCCCTTTCTTCACTCTCAGTCTGAAGCTCCTCCCAGCAACCTCTAGACAGTTCAAATACAATGGAGGTCCAACCAAAAACTCAGCTACTTTTTTCCTCTGTGCCACCACCTCCTTCACTCACAGCTTGCAGCTCCTCCCAGCAGCCTCTTGGCAGTTAAAATGCAACTGAGGTTAAAAAAGAAGCTCAGCTACGTTTCTCCTCTGCCCAATCCCTTCCTTCACTCACACCTTGCAGCTCCTCCAAGCAGCCTATAGGCAGTTCAAATACAATGGAGGTCCAACCAAAAACTCAGCTACTTTTCTCCTCTGTGCCACAACCTCCTTCACTCACAGCTTGCAGCTCCTCCCAGCAGCCTCTTGGCAGTTAAAATGCAGCTGAGGTTAAAAAAGAAGCTCAGCTACATTACTCCTCTGCCCTATCCCTTCCTTCACTCACAACTTGCAGCTCCTCCCAGCTGCATTTAGGCAGTTGAAATACTACAGAGGTCCAACCAGAATCTTAGCTACTTTTCTCCATTGCACTCCCCCTTTCTTCGCTCTCAGCCTGAAGCTCCTCCCAGCAGCCTCTACACAGTTCAAATACAATGGAGGTCCAACCAGAAGCTCAGCTACTTTTCTCCTCAGCACTATCCCTTCCTTAACTCACACCTTGCAGCTCCTCCAAGCAGCCTATAGGCAGTTCAAACACAATGGAGGCCCAACCAGAAGCTCAGCTACTTTTCTCCTGTGCACAACCCTCTCCTTCACTCACAGCTTGCAGCTCCCTCCAGCAGCCTCTGGGCAGTTCAAATGAAACGGAGGTCCAACAAGAAGCTCTGCTACTTTTCTCCTCTGCACTCGCCCTTTCTTCACTCTTAGGCTGAAGCTCCTCCCAGCAGCCTCTAGACAGTTCAAATACAATGGAGGTCCAACCAGAAGCTCGGCTACTTTTCTCCTCAGCACTATCCCTTCCTTCACTCACACTTTGTACCTCCTCCAAGCAGCCTATAGGCAGTTCAAATACAATGGAGGCCCAACCAGAAGCTCACCTACTTTTCTCCTCAGCACCACCGTCTCCTTCCCTCACAGCTTGCAGCTCCTTCCAGCAGCCTCTGGGCAGTTCAAATGAAGCGGAGGTCCAACAAGAAGCTCAGCTACTTTTCTCCTCAGCACTATCTCTTCCTTTACTCACAGCTTGCAGCTCCTCCCAGCTGCATTTAGGCAGTTCAAATACTACAGAGGTCCAACCAGAAGCTCAGCTACTTTTCTCCTTTGCACTCCCCGTTTCTTCGCTCTCAGCCTGAAGCTCCTCCCATCAGCCTCTAGACAGTTCAAATACAATGGATGTCCCCAAAAAAACCTCAGCTACTTTTCTCCTCAGCACTATCCCTTCCTTCACTCACACCTTGCAGCTCCTCCAAGAAGCCTATAAGCAGTTCAAATGTAATGGAGGTCCAACCAGAAGCTCACCTACTTTTCTCCTCAGCAGTATCTCTTCCTTCACTCACAGCTTGCAGCTCCTCCCAGCTGTATTTAGGCAGTTCAGATACTACAGAGGTCCAACCAGAAGCTCAGCTACTTTTCTCCTTTGCACTCCCACTTTCTTCGCTCTCAGCCTGAAGCTCCTCCCAGCAGCCTCTACACAGTTCAAATACAATGGAGGTCCAACCAGAAGCTCAGCTACTTTTTTCCTCTGCCCTATCCCTTCCTTCACTCACACCTTGCAGCTCCTCCAAGCAGCCTGTAGGCAGTTCAAATACAATGGAGGCCCAACCAGAAACTCAGCTACTTTTCTCCTCTGCACCACCCTCTCCTTCACTCACAGCTTGCAGCTCCGTCCAGCAGCCTCTGGGCAGTTCAAATGAAACGGAGGTCCAACAAGAAGCTCAGCTACTTTTCTCCTCAGCACTATCTCTTCCTTCACTCACAGCTTGCAGCTCCTCCCAGCTGCATTTAGGCAGTTCAAATACTACAGAGGTCCAACCAGAAGCTCAGCTACTTTTCTCCTTTGCACTCCCCCTTTCTTCGCTCTCAGCCTGAAGCTCCTCCCAGCAGCCTCTAGACAGTTCAAATACAATGGAGGTCCAACCAAAAACTCAGCTACTTTTCTCCTCAGCACTATCCCTTCCTTCACTCACACCTTGCAGCTCCTCCAAGAAGCCTATAAGCAGTTCAAATGTAATGGAGGTCCAACCAGAAGCTCAGCTACTTTTCTCCTTTGCACTCCCCCTTTCTTCGCTCTCAGCCTGAAGCTCCTCCCAGCAGCCTCTAGACAGTTCAAATACAATGGAGGTCCAACCAGAAGCTCAGCTACTTTTCTCCTCAGCACTATCCCTTCCTTCACTCACACCTTGCAGCTCCTCCAAGCAGCCTATAGGCAGTTCAAATACAATGGAGGCCCAACCAGAAGCTCAGCTACTTTTCTCCTCTGCGCCACCCCCTCCTTCACTCACAGCTTGCAGCTCCTTCCAGCAGCCTCTAGGCAGTTCAAATGAAATGGAGGTCCAACAAGAAGCTCAGCTACTTTTCTCCTCAGCACTATCTCTTCCTTCACTCACAGCTTGCAGCTCCTCCCAGCTGCATTTACGCAGTTCAGATACTACAGAGGTCCAACCAGAAGCTCAGCTACTTTTCTCCTTTGCACTCCCCCTTTCTTCGCTCTCAGCCTGAAGCTCCTCCCAGCAGCCTCTAGACAGTTCAAATACAGTGGAGGTCCAACCAGAAGCTCAGCTACTTTTCTCCTCAGCACTATCCCTTCCTTCACTCACACCTTGCAGCTCCTCCAAGAAGCCTATAAGCAGTTCAAATGTAATGGAGGCCCAACCAGAAGCTCTGCTACTTTTCTCCTCTGCACTCCCCCTTTCTTCACTCTTAGCCTGAAGCTCCTGCCAGCAGCCTCTAGACAGTTCAAATACAGTGGAGGTCCAACCAGAAGCTCAGCTACTTTTCTCCTCAGCACGATCCCTTCCTTCACTCACACCTTGTAGCTCCTCCAAGCAGCCTATAGGCAGTTCAAATACAATGGAGGCCCAACCAGAAGTTCAGCTACTTTTCTCCTCTGCACCACCCTCTCCTTCACTCAAAGCTTGCAGCTCCTTCCAGCAGCCTCTGGGCAGTTCAAATGAAACGGAGGTCCAACAAGAAGCTCTGCTACTTTTCTCCTCTGCCCTACCCCTTTCTTCACTCTCAGCCTGAAGCTCCTCCCAGCAACATATAGACAGTTCAAATACAATGGAGGTCCAACCAGAAGCTCGGCTACTTTTCTCCTTTGCACTCCCCCTTTCTTCGCTCTCAGCCTGAAGCTCCTCCCACCAGCTTCTCGACAGTTCAAATACAATGGAGGTCCAACCAGAAGCTCAGCTACTTTTCTCCTCTGCGCCACCCCCTCCTTCACTCACAGCTTGCAGCTCCTTCCAGCAGCCTCTAGGCAGTTCAAATGAAATGGAGGTCCAACAAGAAGCTCAGCTACTTTTCTCCTCACCACTATCTCTTCTTTCACTCACAGCTTGCAGCTCCTCCCAGCTGTATTTAGGCAGTTCAAATACTACAGAGTTCCAACCAGAAGCTCAGCTACTTTTCTCCTGTGCACCACCCTCTCCTTCACTCACAACTTGCAGCTCCTTCCAGCAGCCTCTGGGCAGTTCAAATGAAACAGAGGTCCAACAAGAAGCTCTGCTACTTTTCTCCTCTGCACTCGCCCTTTCTTCACTCTCAGTCTGAAGCTCCTCCCAGCAACCTCTAGACAGTTCAAATACAATGGAGGTCCAACCAAAAACTCAGCTACTTTTTTCCTCTGTGCCACCACCTCCTTCACTCACAGCTTGCAGCTCCTCCCAGCAGCCTCTTGGCAGTTAAAATGCAACTGAGGTTAAAAAAGAAGCTCAGCTACGTTTCTCCTCTGCCCAATCCCTTCCTTCACTCACACCTTGCAGCTCCTCCAAGCAGCCTATAGGCAGTTCAAATACAATGGAGGTCCAACCAAAAACTCAGCTACTTTTCTCCTCTGTGCCACAACCTCCTTCACTCACAGCTTGCAGCTCCTCCCAGCAGCCTCTTGGCAGTTAAAATGCAGCTGAGGTTAAAAAAGAAGCTCAGCTACATTACTCCTCTGCCCTATCCCTTCCTTCACTCACAACTTGCAGCTCCTCCCAGCTGCATTTAGGCAGTTGAAATACTACAGAGGTCCAACCAGAATCTTAGCTACTTTTCTCCTCAGCACCACCGTCTCCTTCCCTCACAGCTTGCAGCTCCTTCCAGCAGCCTCTGGGCAGTTCAAATGAAGCGGAGGTCCAACAAGAAGCTCAGCTACTTTTCTCCTCAGCACTATCTCTTCCTTCACTCACAGCTTGCATCTCCTCCCAGCTGTATTTAGGCAGTTCAAATACTACAGAGGTCCAACCAGAAGCTCAGCTACTTTTCTCCTTTGCACTCCCCCTTTCTTCGCTCTCAGCCTGAAGCTCCTCCCAGCAGCCTCTAGACAGTTCAAATACAATGGAGGTCCAACCAGAAGCTCAGCTACTTTTCTCCTCAGCACTATCCCTTCCTTCACTCATACCTTGCAGCTCCTCCAAGCAGCCTATAGGCAGTTCAAATACAATGGAGGCCCAACCAGAAGCTCAGCTACTTTTCTCCTCTGCACCAACCTCTCCTTCACTCACAGCTTGCAGCTCCTACCAGCAGCCTCTGGGCAGTTCAAATGAAACGGAGGTCCAACAAGAAACTCAGCTACTTTTCTCCTCAGCACTATCTCTTCCTTTACTCACAGCTTGCAGCTCCTCCCAGCTGCATTTAGGCAGTTCAAATACTACAGAGGTCCAACCAGAAGCTCAGCTACTTTTCTCCTTTGCACTCCCCGTTTCTTCGCTCTCAGCCTGAAGCTCCTCCCAGCAGCCTCTAGACAGTTCAAATACAATGGATGTCCAAAAAAAAACCTCAGCTACTTTTCTCCTCAGCACTATCCCTTCCTTCACTCACACCTTGCAGCTCCTCCAAGAAGCCTATAAGCAGTTCAAATGTAATGGAGGTCCAACCAGAAGCTCACCTACTTTTCTCCTCAGCACTATCTCTTCCTTCACTCACAGCTTGCAGCTCCTCCCAGCTGCATTTAGGCAGTTCAAATACTACAGAGGTCCAACCAGAAGCTCAGCTACTTTTCTCCTTTGCACTCCCCCTTTCTTCGCTCTCAGCCTGAAGCTCCTCCCAGCAGCCTCTAGACAGTTCAAATACAATGGAGGTCCAACCAAAAACTCAGCTACTTTTCTCCTCAGCACTATCCCTTCCTTCACTCACACCTTGCAGCTCCTCCAAGAAGCCTATAAGCAGTTCAAATGTAATGGAGGTCCAACCAGAAGCTCAGCTACTTTTCTCCTTTGCACTCCCCCTTTCTTCGCTCTCAGCCTGAAGCTCCTCCCAGCAGCCTCTAGACAGTTCAAATACAATGGAGGTCCAACCAGAAGCTCAGCTACTTTTCTCCTCAGCACTATCTCTTCCTTCACTCACAGCTTGCAGCTCCTCCAAGCAGCCTATAGGCAGTTCAAGTACAATGGAGGCCCAACCAGAAGCTCAGCTACTTTTCTCCTCTGCACCACCCTCTCCTTCACTCACAGCTTGCAGCTCCTTCCAGCAGCCTCTGGGCAGTTCAAATGAAACGGAGGTCCAACAAGAAGCTCTGCTACTTTTCTCCTCTGCACTCGCCCTTTCTTCACTCTTAGCCTGAAGCTCCTCCCAGCAGCCTCTAGACAGTTCAAATACAATGGAGGTCCAACCAGAAGCTCGGCTACTTTTCTCCTCAGCACTATCCCTTCCTTCACTCACACCTTGCAGCTCCTCCAAGCAGCCTATAGGCAGTTCAAATACAATGGAGGCCCAACCAGAAGCTCAGCTACATTTCTCCTCTGCACCACCCTCTCCTTCACTCACAGCTTGCAGCTCCTCCCAGCTGCATTTAGGCAGTTCAAATACTACAGAGGTCCAACCAGAAGCTCAGCTACTTTTCTCCTTTGCCCTCCCCGTTTCTTCGCTCTCAGCCTGAAGCTCCTCCCAGCAGCCTCTAGACAGTTCAAATGTAATGGAGGCCCAAAAAGAAGCTCTGCTACTTTTCTTCTCTACACTTCCCCTTTCTTCACTCTCAGCCTGAAGCTCCTCCCAGCAGCCTCTAGACAGTTCAAATAAAATGGAGGTCCAACCAAAAACTGATCTACTTTTTTCCTCTGTGCCACCACCTCCTTCACTCACAGCTTGCAGCTCCTCCCAGCAGCCTCTTGGCAGTTAAAATGCAACTGAGGTTAAAAAAGAAGCTCAGCTACGTTTCTCCTCTGCCCTATCTCTTCCTTCACTCACAGCGTGGAGCTCCTCCAAGCAGTCCCTAGGCAGTTGAAATGCAATGGAAGCCAAACCAGAAGCTCAGCTACTTTGCTCCTCTGCACCACCCATTCCTTCACTGACAGCTTGCAGATTTTCTAAGCAGCCTCTAGGCAGTTCAAATGGAATGGAGGTCCAACTAGAGGTTCAGCTTCTTTTCTCCTCAGCACTATCCCTTCCTTCACTCAAACCTTGCAACTCCTCCAAGCAGCCTATAGGCAGTTCAATTACAATGGAGGCCCAACCAGAAGCTCAGCTACTTTTCTCCTCTGCACCACCCTCTCCTTCACTCATAGCTTGCAGCTCCTTCCAGCTGCATTTAGGCAGTTGAAATACTACAGAGGTCCAACCAGAAGCTCAGCTACTTTTCTCCTCTGCACCACCCTCTCCTTCACTCACAGCTTGCAGCTCCTTCCAGCAGCCTCTGGGCAGTTCAAATGAAACGGAGGTCCAACAAGAAGCTCTGCTACTTTTCTCCTCTGCACTCGCCCTTTCTTCACTCTTAGCCTGAAGCTCCTCCCAGCAGCCTCTAGACAGTTCAAATACAATGGAGGTCCAACCAGAAGCTCGGCTACTTTTCTCCTCAGCACTATCCCTTCCTTCACTCACACCTTGCAGCTCCTCCAAGCAGCCTATAGGCAGTTCAAATACAATGGAGGCCCAACCAGAAGCTCAGCTACATTTCTCCTCTGCACCACCCTCTCCTTCACTCACAGCTTGCAGCTCCTCCCAGCTGCATTTAGGCAGTTCAAATACTACAGAGGTCCAACCAGAAGCTCAGCTACTTTTCTCCTTTGCACTCCCCGTTTCTTCGCTCTCAGCCTGAAGCTCCTCCCAGCAGCATCTAGACAGTTCAAATGTAATGGAGGCCCAAACAGAAGCTCTGCTACTTTTCTCCTCTACACTCCCCCTTTCTTCACTCTCAGCCTGAAGCTCCTCCCAGCAGCCTCTAGACAGTTCAAATACAATGGAGGTCCAACCAAAAACTGATCTACTTTTTTCCTCTGTGCCACCACCTCCTTCACTCACAGCTTGCAGCTCCTCCCAGCAGCCTCTTGGCAGTTAAAATGCAGCTGAGGTTAAAAAAGAAGTTCAGCTACGTTTCTCCTCTGCCCTATCTCTTCCTTCACTCACAGCGTGGAGCTCCTCCAAGCAGTCCCTAGGCAGTTGAAATGCAATGGAAGCCAAACCAGAAGCTCAGCTACTTTGCTCCTCTGCACCACCCATTCCTTCACTGACAGCTTGCAGATTTTCTAAGCAGCCTCTAGGCAGTTCAAATGGAATGGAGGTCCAACTAGAGGTTCAGCTTCTTTTCTCCTCAGCACTATCCCTTCCTTCACTCAAACCTTGCAGCTCCTCCAAGCAGCCTATAGGCAGTTCAAATACAATGGAGGCCCAACCAGAAGCTCAGCTTCTTTTCTCCTCAGCACTATCCCTTCCTTCACTCAAACCTTGCAGCTCCTCCCAGCAGCCTCTAGACAGTTCAAATGTAATGGAGGCCCAAACAGAAGCTCTGCTACTTTTCTCCTTTGCACTCCCCCTTTCTTCGCTCTCAGCCTGAAGCTCCTCCCAGCAGCCTCTACACAGTTCAAATACAATGGAGGTCCAACCAGAAGCTCAGCTACTTTTTTCCTCTGTGCCACCACCTCCTTCACTCACAGCTTGCAGCTCCTCCCAGCAGCCTCTTGGCAGTTAAAATGCAACTGAGGTTAAAAAAGAAGCTCAGCTACGTTTCTCCTCTGCCCTATCCCTTCCTTCACTCACACCTTGCAGCTCCTCCAAGCAGCCTATAGGCAGTTCAAATACAATGGAGGTCCAACCAAAAACTCAGCTACTTTTCTCCTCTGTGCCACAAGCTCCTTCACTCACAGCTTGCAGCTCCTACCAGCTGCATTTAGGCAGTTGAAATACTACAGAGGTCCAACCAGAAGCTCAGCTACTTTTCTCCTTTGCACTCCCCCTTTCTTCGCTCTCAGCCTGAAGCTCCTCCCAGCATCCTCTAGACAGTTCAAATACAATGGTGGTCCAACCAGAAGCTCAGCTACTTTTCTCCTCAGCACTATCCCTTCCTTCACTCACACCTTGCAGCTCCTCCAAGCAGCCTATAGGCAGTTCAAATACAATGGAGGCCCAACCAGAAGCTCAGCTACTTTTCTCCTCTGCACCACCCTCTCCTTCACTCACAGCTTGCAGCTCCTTCCAGCAGCCTCTGGGCAGTTCAAATGAAACAGAGGTCCAACAAGAAGCTCAGCTACTTTTCTCCACAGCACTATCTCTTCCTTCACTCACAGCTTGCAGCTCCTCCCAGCTGCATTTAGGCAGTTCAAATACTACAGAGGTCCAACCAGAATCTCAGCTACTTTTCTCCTTTGCACTCCCTGTTTCTTCGCTCTCAGCCTGAAGCTCCTCCCAGCAGCCTCTAGACAGTTCAAATACAATGGAGGTCCAACCAAAAACTGAGCTACTTTTCTCCTCAGCACTATCCCTTCCTTCACTCACACCTTGCAGCTCCTCCAAGAAGCCTATAAGCAGTTCAAATGTAATGGAGGTCCAACATGAAGCTCAGCTACTTTTCTCCTTTGCACTCCCCCTTTCTTCGCTCTCACCCTGAAGCTCCTCCCAGCAGCCTCTAGACAGTTCAAATACAATGGAGGTCCAACCAGAAGCTCAGCTACTTTTCTCCTCCTCTCATTCACTCACAGCTTGCAGCTCCTTCCAGCAGCCTCTGGGCAGTTCAAATGAAACAGAGGTCCAACAAGAAGCTCAGCTACTTTTCTCCTCAGCACTATCTCTTCCTTCACTCACAGCTTGCAGCTCCTCCCACCTGGATTTAGGCAGTTCAAATACTACAGAGGTCCAACCAGAATCTCAGCTACTTTTCTCCTTTGCACTCCCTGTTTCTTCGCTCTCAGCCTGAAGCTCCTCCCAGCAGCCTCTAGACAGTTCAAATACAATGGAGGTCCAACCAAAAACTCAGCTACTTTTCTCCTCAGCACTTTCCCTTCCTTCACTCACACCTTGCAGCTCCTCCAAGAAGCCTATAAGCAGTTCAAATGTAATGGAGGTCCAACCAGAAGCTCAGCTACTTTTCTCCTTTGCACTCCCCCTTTCTTCGCTCTCAGCCTGAAGCTCCTCCCAGCAGCCTCTAGACAGTTCAAATACAATGGTGGTCCAACCAGAAGCTCAGCTACTTTTCTCCTCAGCACTATCCCTTCCTTCACTCACACCTTGCAGCTCCTCCAAGCAGCCTATAGGCAGTTCAAATACAATGGAGGCCCAACCAGAAACTCAGCTACTTTTCTCCTCTGCACCACCCTCTCCTTCACTCACAGCTTGCAGCTCCGTCCAGCAGCCTCTGGGCAGTTCAAATGAAACGGAGGTCCAACAAGAAGCTCAGCTACTTTTCTCCTCAGCACTATCTCTTCCTTCACTCACAGCTTGCAGGTCCTCCCAGCTGCATTTAGGCAGTTCAAATACTACAGAGGTCCAACCAGAATCTCAGCTACTTTTCTCCTTTGCACTCCCTGTTTCTTCGCTCTCAGCGTGAAGCTCCTCCCAGCAGCCTCTAGACAGTTCAAATACAATGGAGGTCCAACCAAAAACTGAGCTACTTTTCTCCTCTGCACTATCCCTTCCTTCACTCACACCTTGCAGCTCCTCCAAGAAGCCTATAAGCAGTTCAAATGTAATGGAGGTCCAACAAGAAGCTCAGCTACTTTTCTCCTTTGCACTCCCCCTTTCTTCGCTCTCAGCCTGAAGCTCCTCCCAGCAGCCTCTAGACAGTTCAAATACAATGGAGGTCCAACCAGAAGCTCAGCTACTTTTCTCCTCCTCTCCTTCACTCACAGCTTGCAGCTCCTTCCAGCAGCCTCTGGGCAGTTCAAATGAAACAGAGGTCCAACAAGAAGCTCAGCTACTTTTCTCCTCAGCACTATCTCTTCCTTCACTCACAGCTTGCAGCTCCTCCCAGCTGCATTTAGGCAGTTCAAATACTACAGAGGTCCAACCAGAATCTCAGCTACTTTTCTCCTTTGCACTCCCTGTTTCTTCGCTCTCAGCCTGAAGCTCCTCCCAGCAGCCTCTAGACAGTTCAAATACAATGGAGGTCCAACCAAAAACTCAGCTACTTTTCTCCTCAGCACTATCCCTTCCTTCACTCACACCTTGCAGCTCCTCCAAGAAGCCTATAAGCACTTCAAATGTAATGGACGTCCAACAAGAAGCTCTGCTACTTTCCTCCTCTGCACTCCCCCTTTCTTCACTCTCAGCCTGAAGCTCCTCCCAGCAACCTCTAGACAGTTCAAATACAATGGAGGTCCAACCAAAAACTCAGCTACTTTTCTCCTCTGTGCCACCACCTCCTTCACTCACAGCTTGCAGCTCCTCCCAGCAGCCTATTGGCAGTTAAAATGCAACTGGGGTTAAAAAAGAAGCTCAGCTACATTACTCCTCTGCCCTATCCCTTCCTTCACTCACAGCGTGGAGCTCCTCCAAGGAGTCCCTAGGCAGTTCAAATGCAATGGAAGCCAGATAAGAAGCTCAGCTACTTTGCTCCTCCGCACCACCCATTCCTTCACTGACAGCTTGCAGATTTTCTAAGAAGCCTCTAGGCAGTTCCAATGGAATGGAGGTCCAACCAGAGGTTCAGCATCTTTTCTCCTCAGCACTATCCCTTCCTTCACTCACACCTTGCAGGTCCTCCAAGCAGCCTATAGGCAGTTCAAATACAATGGAGGCCCAACTAGAAGCTCAGCTACTTTTCTCCTCTGCACCACCCTCTCCTTCACTCACAGCTTGCAGCTCCTTCCAGCAGCCTCTGGGCGGTTCAAATGAAACGGAGGTCCAACAAGAAGCTCAGCTACTTTGCTCCTCAGCACTATCTCTTCCTTCACTCACAGCTTGCAGCTCGTCCCAGCTGAATTTAGGCAGTTCAAATACTACAGAGGTCCAACCAGAAGCTCAGCTACTTTTCTCCTTTGCACTCCCCCTTCATTCACTCTCAGCCTGAAGCTCCTCCCAGCAGCCTCTATACAGTTCAAATACAATGGAGGTCCAACCAAAAAGTCAGCCTCTTTTTTCCTCTGTGCCACCACCTCCTTCACCCACAGCTTGCAGCTCCTCCCAGCAGCCTCTTGGCAGTTAAAATGCAACTGAGGTTAAAAAAGAAGCTGAGCTACGTTTCTCCTCTGCCCTATCTCTTCCTTCACTCACAGCGTTGAGCTCCTCCAAGCAGTCCCTAGGCAGTTCAAATGCAATGGAAGCCAAACCAGAAGCTCAGCTACTTTGCTCCTCTGCACCAACCATTCCTTCACTCACAGCTTATAGCTCCTTCCAGCAGCCTCTGGGCAGTTCAAATGAAACGGAGGTCCAACAAGAAGCTCTGCTACTTTTCTCCTCTGCACTCCCCCTTTCTTCACTCTCAGCCTGAAGCTCCTCCCAGCAGCCTCTATAAAGTTCAAATACAATGGAGGTCCAACCAAAAAGTCAGCCTCTTTTTTCCTCTGTGCCACCACCTCCTTCACTCACAGCTTGCAGCTCCTCCCAGCAGCCTCTTGGCAGTTAAAATGCAACTGAGGTTAAAAAAGAAGCTGAGCTACGTTTCTCCTCTGCCCTATCTCTTCCTTCACTCACAGCGTTGAGCTCCTCCAAGCAGTCCCTAGGCAGTTCAAATGCAATGGAAGCCAAACCAGAAGCTCAGCTCCTTTGCTCCTCTGCAACAACCATTCCTTCACTCACAGCTTATAGCTCCTTCCAGCAGCCTCTGGGCAGTTCAAATGAAACGGAGGTCCAACAAGAAGTTCTGCTACTTTTCTCCTCTGCACTCCCCCTTTCTTCACTCTCAGCCTGAAGCTCCTCCCAGCAGCCTCTATACAGTTCAAATACAATGGAGGTCCAACCAAAAACTCAGCTACTTTTTTCCTCTGTGCCACCACCTCCTTCACTCACAGCTTGCAGCTCCTCCCAGCAGCCTCTTGGCAGTTAAAATGCAACTGAGGTTAAAAAAGAAGCTCAGCTACATTTCTCCTCTGCCCTATCTCTTCCTCACTCACAGCGTGGAGCTCCTCCAAGCAGTCCCTAGGCAGTTCAAATGCAATGGAAGCCAAACCAGAAGCTCAGCTACTTTGCTCCTCTGCACCAATCATTCCTTCACTGCCAGCTTGCAGCCTATAGGCAGTTCAAATACAATGGAGGTCCAACCCAAAACTCAGCTTCTTTTCTCCTCTGTGCCACAACCTCCTTCACTCACAGCTTGCAGCTCCTCCCAGCAGCCTCTTGGTAGTTAAAATGCAGCTGAGGTTAAAAAAGAAGCTCAGCTACATTACTCCTCTGCCCTATCCCTTCCTTCACTCACACCTTGCAGCTCCTCCAAGCAGTCCCTAGGCAGTTCAAATGCAATGGAAGCCAAACCAGAAGCTCAGCTACTTTGCTCCTCTGCACCACCCATTCCTTCGCTGACAGCTTGCAGCCTATAGGCAGTTCAAATACAATGGAGGTCCAACCAAAAACTCAGCTACTTTTCTCCTCTGTCCCACAACCTCCTTCACTCACAGCTTGCAGCTCCTCCCAGCAGCCTCTGGGCAGTTAAAATGCAGCTGAGGTTAAAAAAGAAGCTCAGCTACTTTGCTCCTCAGCACTATCTCTTCCTTCACTCACAGCTTGCAGCTCGTCCCAGCTGCATTTAGGCAGTTCAAATACTACAGAGGTCCAACCAGGAGCTCAGCTACTTTTCTCCTTTGCACTCCCCCTTTCTTCACTCTCAGCCTGAAGCTCCTCCCAGCAGCCTCTATACAGTTCAAATACAATGGAGGTCCAACCAAAAAGTCAGCTACTTTTTTCCTCTGTGCCACCACCTCCTTCACTCACAGCTTGCAGATCCTCCCAGCAGCCTCTTGGCAGTTAAAATGCAACTGAGGTTAAAAAAGAAGCTCAGCTACGTTTCTCCTCTGCCCTATCTCTTCCTTCACTCACAGCGTGGAGCTCGTCCAAGCAGTCCCTAGGCAGTTCAAATGCAATGGAAGCCAAACCAGAAGGTCAGCTACTTTGCTCCTCTGCACCAACCATTCCTTCACTCACAGCTTGCAGCTCCTTTCAGCAGCCTCTGGGCAGTTCAAATGAAACGGAGGTCCAACAAGAAGCTCTGCTACTTTTCTCCTCTGCACTCCCCCTTTCATCACTCTCAGCCTGAAGCTCCTCCCAGCAGCCTCTATACAGTTCAAATACAATGGAGGTCCAACCAAAAACTCAGCTACTTTTTTCCTCTGTGCCACCACCTCCTTCACTTACAGCTTGCAGCTCCTCCCAGCAGCCTCTTGGCAGTTAAAATGCAACTGAGGTTAAAAAAGAAGCTCAGCTACGTTTCTCCTCTGCCCTATCTCTTCCTTCACTCACAGCGTGGAGCTCCTCCAAGCAGTCCCTAGGCAGTTCAAATGCAATGGAAGCCGAACCAGAAGCTCAGCTACTTTGCTCCTCTGCACAACCCATTCCTTCACTGACAGCTTGCAGCCTATAAGCAGTTCAAATACAATGGAGGTCCAACCAAAAACTCAGCTTCTTTTCTCCTCTGTGCCACAACCTCCTTCACTCACAGCTTGCAGCTCCTCCCAGCAGCCTCTTGGCAGTTAAAATGCAGCTGAGGTTAAAAAAGAAGCTCAGCTACATTACTCCTCTGCCCTATCCCTTCCTTCACTCACACCTTGCAGCTCCTCCAAGCAGCCTATAGGCAGTTCAAATACAATGGAGGCCCAACCAGAAACTCAGCTACTTTTCTCCTCTGCACTACCCATTCCTTCACTGACAGCTTGCAGCCTATAGGCAGTTCAAATACAATGGAGGTCCAACCAAAAACTCAGCTACTTTTCTCCTCTGTGCCACAACCTCCTTCACTCACAGCTTGCAGCTCCTCCCAGCAGCCTCTTGGCAGTTAAAATGCAACTGAGGTTAAAAAAAAAGCTCAGCTACATTACTCCTCTGCCCTATCCCTTCCTTCACTCACAGCGTGGAGCTCCTCCAAGGAGTCCCTAGGCAGTTCAAATGCAATGAAAGCTCTGCTACTTTTCTCCTCTGCACTCCCCCTTTCTTCGCTCTCAGCCTGAAGCTCCTCCCAGCAGCCTCTAGACAGTTCATATACAGTGGAGGTCCAACCAGAAGCTCAGCTACTTTTCTCCTCAGCACGATCCCTTCCTTCACTCACACCTTGCAGCTCCTCCAAGCAGCCTATAGGCAGTTCAAATACAATGGAGGCCCAACCAGAAGTTCAGCTACTTTTCTCCTCTGCACCACCCTCTCCTTCACTCACAGCTTGCAGCTCCTTCCAGCAGCCTCTGGGCAGTTCAAATGAAACGGAGGTCCAACAAGAAGCTCTGCTACTTTTCTCCTCTGCATTCCCCCTTTCTTCACTCTCAGCCTGAAGCTCCTCCCAGCCTCTTGGCAGTTAAAATGCAGCTGAGGTTAAAAAAGAAGCTCAGCTACATTACTCCTCTGCCCTATCCCTTCCTTCACATACACCTTGCAGCTCCTCCAAGCAGCCTATAGGCAGTTCAAATACAATGGAGGCCCAACCAGAAGCTCAGCTACTTTTCTCCTCTGCACCTCCCTCTCCTTCACTCACAGCTTGCAGCTCCTTCCAGCAGCCTCTGGGCAGTTCAAATACAATGGAGGTCCAACCAGAAGCTCAGCTACTTTTCTCCTTTGCACTATCCCTTCCTTCACTCACACCTTGCAGCTCCTGAAAGCAGCCTATAGGCAGTTCAAATACAATGGAGGCCCAACCAGAAGCTCAGCTACATTTCTCCTCTGCACCACCTTCTCCTTCACTCACAGCTTGCATCTCCTCCCAGCTGCATTTAGGCAGTTCAAATACTACAGAGGTCCAACCAGAAGCTCAGCTACTTTTCTCCTTTGCACTCCACCTTTCTTCGGTCTCAGCCTGAAGCTCCTCCCAGCAGCCTCTAGACCATTCAAATGAAACGGAGGTCCAACAAGAAGCTCAGCTACTTTTCTCGTCAGCACTATCTCTTCCTTCACTCACAGCTTGCAGCTCCTCCCAGCAGTATTTAGGCAGTTGAAATACTACAGAGGTCCAACCAGAAGCTCAGCTACTTTTCTCCTTTGCACTCCCCATTTCTTCGCTCTCAGCCTGAAGCTCCTCCCAGCAGCCTCTAGACAGTTCAAATGTAATGGAGGCGCAAACAGAAGCTCTGCTACTTTTCTCCTCTACACTCCCCCTTTCTTCACTCTCAGCCTGAAGCTCCTCCCAGCAGCCTCTAGACAGTTCAAATACAATGGAGGTCCAACCAAAAACTCAGCTACTTTTTTCCTCTGTGCCAACACCTCCTTCACTCACAGCTTGCAGCTCCTCCCAGCAGCCTCTTGGCAGTTAAAATGCAACTTTGGTTAAAAAAGAAGCTCAGCTACGTTTCTCCTCTGCCCTACATCTTCCTTCACTCACAGCGTGGAGCTCCTCCATACAGTCCCTAGGCAGTTCAAATGCAATGGAAGCCAAACCAGAAGCTCAGCTACTTTGCTCCTCTGCACCACCCATTCCTTCACTGACAGCTTGCAGATTTTCTAAGCAGCCTCTAGGCAGTTCAAATGGAACGGAGGTCCAACTAGAGGTTCAGCTTCTTTTCTCCTCAGCACTATCCCATCCTTCACTCAAACCTTGCAGCTCCTCCAAGCAGCCTATAGGCAGTTGAAATACAATGGAGGCCCAACCAGAAGCTCAGCTACTTTTCTCCTCTGCACCACCCTCTCCTTCACTCATAGCTTGCAGCTCCTTCCAGCAGTCTCTAGACAGTTCAAATACAATGGAGGTCCAACCAAAAACTCAGCTACTTTTCTCCTCAGCACTATCCCTTCCTTCACTCACACCTTGCAGCTCCTCCCAGCTGCATTTAGGCAGTTGAAATACTACAGAGGTCCAACCAGAATCTCAGCTACTTTTCTCCTTTGCACTCCCCGTTTCTTCGCTCTCAGCCTGAAGCTCCTCCCAGCAGCCTCTAGACAGTTCAAATACAATGGAGGTCCAACCAAAAACTCAGCTACTTTTCTCCTCAGCACTATCCCTTCCTTCACTCACACCTTGCAGCTCCTCCAAGAAGCCTATAAGCAGTTCAAATGTAATGGAGGTCCAACTAGAAGCTCACCTACTTTTCTCCTCAGCATCACCGTCTCCTTCCCTCACAGCTTGCAGCTCCTTCCAGCAGCCTCTGGGCAGTTCAAATGAAGCGGAGGTCCAACAAGAAGCTCACCTACTTTTCTCCTCAGCAGTATCTCTTCCTTCACTCACAGCTTGCAGCTCCTCCCAGCTGTATTTAGGCAGTTCAGATACTACAGAGGTCCAACCAGAAGCTCAGCTACTTTTCTCCTTTGCACTCCCCCTTTCTTCGCTCTCAGCCTGAAGCTCCTCCCAGCAGCCTCTACACAGTTCAAATACAATGGAGGTCCAACCAGAAGCTCAGCTACTTTTTTCCTCTGTGCCACCACCTCCTTCACTCACAGCTTGCAGCTCCTCCCAGCAGACTCTTGGCAGTTAAAATGCAACTGAGGTTAAAAAAGAAGCTCAGCTACGTTTCTCCTCTGCCCTATCCCTTCCTTCACTCACACCTTGCAGCTCCTCCAAGCAGCCTATAGTCAGTTCAAATACAATGGAGGTCCAACCAAAAACTCAGCTACTTTTCTCCTCTGTGCCACAACCTCCTTCACTCACAGCTTGCAGCTCCTCCCAGCAGCCTCTTGGCAGTTAAAATGCAGCTGAGGTTAAAAAAGAAGCTCAGCTACATTACTCCTCTGCCCTATCCCTTTCTTCACTCACACCTTGCAGCTCCTCCAAGCAGGCTATAGGCAGTTCAAATACAATGGTGGTCCAACCAAAAACTCAGCTACTTTTCTCCTCTGCACCACCCTCTCCTTCACTCACAGCTTGCAGCTCCTCCTAGCAGCCTCTGGGCAGTTAAAATGCAGCTGAGGTTAAAAAAGAAGCTCAGCTACTTTTCTTCCTTCACTGACAGCTTGCAGATTTTCTAAGCAGCCTCTAAGCATTCAAATGGAATGGAGTTCCAACCAGAGGTTCAGCTTCTTTTCTCCTCAGCACTATCCCTTCATTCACTCACACCTTGCAGGTCCTCCAAGCAGCCTATACGCAGTTCAAATACAATGTAGGCCCAACCAGAAGCTCAGCTACTTTTCTCCTCTGCACCACCCTCTCCTTCAGTCAAAGCTTGCAGCTCCTTCCAGCAGCCTCTGGGCAGTTCAAATGAAACGGAGGTCCAACAAGAAGCTCAGCTACTTTTCTCCTCAGCACTATCTCTTCCTTCATTCACAGCTTGCAGCTCCTACCAGCTGCATTTACGCAGTTCAAATACTACAGAGGTCCAACCAGAAGCTCAGCTACTTTTCTCATTTGCACTCCCCCTTTCTTCGCTCTCAGCCTGAAGCTCCTCCCAGCAGCCTCTAGACAGTTCAAATACAGTGGAGGTCCAACCAGAAGCTCAGCTACTTTTCTCCTCAGCACTATCCCTTCCTTCACTCACACCTTGCAGCTCCTCCAAGAAGCCTATAAGCAGTTCAAATGTAATGGAGGCCCAACCAGAAGCTCTGCTACTTTTCTCCTCTGCACTCCCCCTTTCTTCACTCTTAGCCTGAAGCTCCTCCCAGCAGCCTCTAGACAGTTCAAATACAGTGGAGGTCCAACCAGAAGCTCAGCTACTTTTCTCCTCATCACGATCCCTTCCTTCACTCACACCTTGCAGCTCCTCCAAGCAGCCTATAGGCAGTTCAAATACAATGGAGGCCCAACCAGAAGCTGAGCTACTTTTCTCCTCTGCACCACCCTCTCCTTCACTCACAGCTTGCAGCTCCTTCCAGCAGCCTCTGGGCAGTTCAAATACAATGGAGGTCCAACCAGAAGCTCAGCTACTTTTCTCCTCAGCACTATCCCTTCCTTCACTCACACCTTGCAGCTCCTCCAAGGAGCCTATAGGCAGTTCAAATACAATGGAGGCCCAACAAGAAGCTCAGCTACTTTTCTCCTCTGCACCACCCTCTCCTTCACTCACAGCTTGCAGCTCCTTCCAGCAGCCTCTGGGCAGTTCAAATGAAACGGAGGTCCAACAAGAATCTCTGCTACTTTTCTCCTCTGCACTCGCCCTTTCTTCACTCTTAGCCAGAAGCTCCTCCCAGCAGCCTCTACACAGTTCAAATACAATGGAGGTCCAACCAGAAGCTCGGCTACTTTTCTCCTCAGCACTATCCCTTCCTTCACTCACACCTTGCAGCTCCTCCAAGCAGCCTATAGGCAGTTCAAATACAATGGAGGCCCAACCAGAAGCTCAGCTACATTTCTCCTCTGCACCACCCTCTCCTTCACTCACAGCTTGCAGCTCCTCCCAGCTGCATTTAGGCAGTTCAAATACTACAGAGGTCCAACCAGAAGCTCAGCTACTTTTCTCCTTTGCACTCCCCGTTTCTTCGCTCTCAGCCTGAAGCTCCTCCCAGCAGCCTCTAGACAGTTCAAATGTAATGGAGGCCCCAACAGAAGCTCTGCTACTTTTCTCCTCTACACTCCCCCTTTCTTCACTCTCAGCCTGAAGCTCCTCCCAGCAGCCTCTAGACAGTTCAAATACAATTGAGGTCCAACCAAAAACTGATCTACTTTTTTCCTCTGTGCCACCACCTCCTTCACTTACAGCTTGCAGCTCCTCCCAGCAGCCTCTTGGCAGTTAAAATGCAACTGAGGTTAAAAAAGAAGCTCAGCTACGTTTCTCCTCTGCCCTATCTCTTCCTTCACTCACAGCGTGGAGCTCCTCCAAGCAGTCCCTAGGCAGTTCAAATGCAATGGAAGCCAAACCAGAAGCTCAGCTACTTTGCTCCTCTGCACCACCCATTCCTTCACTGACAGCTTGCAGATTTTCTAAGCAGCCTCTAGGCAGTTCAAATGGAATGGAGGTCCAACTAGAGGTTCAGCTTCTTTTCTCCTCAGCACTATCCCTTCCTTCACTCAAACCTTGCAGCTCCTCCAAGCAGCCTATAGGCAGTTCAAATACAATGGAGGCCCAACAAGAAGCTCAGCTACTTTTCTCCTCTGCACCACCCTCTCCTTCACTCACAGCTTGCAGCTCCTCCCAGCAGCCTCTGGGCAGTTCAAATGAAACGGAGGTCCAACAAGAATCTCTGCTACTTTTCTCCTCTGCACTCGCCCTTTCTTCACTCTTAGCCAGAAGCTCCTCCCAGCAGCCTCTACACAGTTCAAATACAATGGAGGTCCAACCAGAAGCTCGGCTACTTTTCTCCTCAGCACTATCCCTTCCTTCACTCACACCTTGCAGCTCCTCCAAGCAGCCTATAGGCAGTTCAAATACAATGGAGGGCCAACCAGAAGCTCAGCTACATTTCTCCTCTGCACCACCGTCTCCTTCACTCACAGCTTGCAGCTCCTCCCAGCTGCATTTAGGCAGTTCAAATACTACAGAGGTCCAACCAGAAGCTCAGCTACTTTTCTCCTTTGCACTCCCCGTTTCTTCGCTCTCAGCCTGAAGCTCCTCCCAGCAGCCTCTAGACAGTTCAAATGTAATGGAGGCCCCAACAGAAGCTCTGCTACTTTTCTCCTCTACACTCCCCCTTTCTTCACTCTCAGCCTGAAGCTCCTCCCAGCAGCCTCTAGACAGTTCAAATACAATTGAGGTCCAACCAAAAACTGATCTACTTTTTTCCTCTGTGCCACCACCTCCTTCACTCACAGCTTGCAGCTCCTCCCAGCAGCCTCTTGGCAGTTAAAATGCAACTGAGGTTAAAAAAGAAGCTCAGCTACGTTTCTCCTCTGCCCTATCTCTTCCTTCACTCACAGCGTGGAGCTCCTCCAAGCAGTCCCTAGGCAGTTCAAATGCAATGGAAGCCAAACCAGAAGCTCAGCTACTTTGCTCCTCTGCACCACCCATTCCTTCACTGACAGCTTGCAGATTTTCTAAGCAGCCTCTAGGCAGTTCAAATGGAATGGAGGTCCAACTAGAGGTTCAGCTTCTTTTCTCCTCAGCACTATCCCTTCCTTCACTCACACCTTGCAGCTCCTCCCAGCTGCATTTAGGCAGTTGAAATACTACAGAGGTCCAACCAGAATCTCAGCTACTTTTCTCCTTTGCACTCCCCGTTTCTTCGCTCTCAGCCTGAAGCTCCTCCCAGCAGCCTCTAGACAGTTCAAATACAATGGAGGTCCAACCAAAAACTCAGCTACTTTTCTCCTCAGCACTATCCCTTCCTTCACTCACACCTTGCAGCTCCTCCAAGAAGCCTATAAGCAGTTCAAATGTAATGGAGGCCCAACCAGAAGCTCAGCTACTTTTCTCCTCTGCACCACCCTCTCCTTCACTCACAGCTTGCAGCTCCTTCCAGCAGCCTCTGGGCAGTTCAAATGAAACGGAGGTCCAACAAGAAGCTCTGCTACTTTTCTCCTCTGCACTCGCCCTTTCTTCACTCTTAGCCAGAAGCTCCTCCCAGCAGCCTCTAGACAGTTCAAATACAATGGAGGTCCAACCAGAAGCTCGGCTACTTTTCTCCTCAGCACTATCCCTTCCTTCACTCACACCTTGCAGCTCCTCCAAGCAGCCTATAGGCAGTTCAAATACAATGGAGGCCCAACCAGAAGCTCAGCTACATTTCTCCTCTGCACCACCCTCTCCTTCACTCACAGCTTGCAGCTCCTTCCAGCAGCCTCTGGGCAGTTCAAATGAAGCGGAGGTCCAACAAGAAGCTCAGCTCCTTTTCTCCTCAGCACTATCTCTTCCTTCACTCACAGCTTGCAGCTCCTCCCAGCTGTATTTAGGCAGCTGATATACTAGAGAGGTCCAACCAGAAGCTCAGCTACTTTTCTCCTATGCACTCCCCCTTTCTTCGCTCTCAGCCTGAAGCTCCTCCCAGCAGCCTCTAGACAGTTCAAGTACAATGGAGGTCCAACCAGAAGCTCAGCTACTTTTCTCCTCAGCACTATCCCTTCCTTCACTCACACCTTGCAGCTCCTCCAAGCAGCCTATAGGCAGTTCAAATGCAATGGAAGCCAAACCAGAAGCTCAGCTACTTTGCTCCTCTGCACCAACCATTCCTTCACTCACAGCTTATAGCTCCTTCCAGCAGCCTCTGGGCAGTTCAAATGAAACGGAGGTCCAACAAGAAGCTCTGCTACTTTTCTCCTCTGCACTCCCCCTTTCTTCACTCTCAGCCTGAAGCTCCTCCCAGCAGCCTCTATACAGTTCAAATACAATGGAGGTCCAACCAAAAACTCAGCTCCTTTTTTCCTCTGTGCCACCACCTCCTTCACTCACAGCTTGCAGCTCCTCCCAGCAGCCTCTGGGCAGTTAAAATGCAATTGAGGTTAAAAAAGAAGCTCAGCTACGTTTCTCCTCTGCCCTATCTCTTCCTTCACTCACAGCGTGGAGCTCCTCCAAGCAGTCCCTAGGCAGTTCAAATGCAATGGAAGCCAAACCAGAAGCTCAGCTACTTTGCTCCTCTGCACCACCCATTCCTTCACTGCCAGCTTGCAGCCTATAGGCAGTTCAAATACAATGGAGGTCCAACCCAAAACTCAGCTTCTTTTCTCCTCTGTGCCACAACCTCCTTCACTCACAGCTTGCAGCTCCTCCCAGCAGCCTCTTGGTAGTTAAAATGCAGCTGAGGTTAAAAAAGAAGCTCAGCTACATTACTCCTCTGCCCTATCCCTTCCTTCACTCACACCTTGCAGCTCCTCCAAGCAGTCCCTAGGCAGTTCAAATGCAATGGAAGCCAAACCAGAAGCTCAGCTACTTTGCTCCTCTGCACCACCCATTCCTTCACTGACAGCTTGCAGCCTATAGGCAGTTCAAATACAATGGAGGTCAAACCAAAAACTCAGCTACTTTTCTCCTCTGTCCCACAACCTCCTTCACTCACAGCTTGCAGCTCCTCCCAGCAGCCTCTGGGCAGTTAAAATGCAACTGAGGTTAAAAAAGAAGCTCAGCTACATTACTCCTCTGCCCTATCCCTTCCTTCACTCACAGCATGGAGCTTGTTATGTCCCGAGCCTTGCAAACGGCTCGGGCGTTTGCAGGCAGTCCCGGGCAGGTGCAAAGCTGCCCGGGACCAGACAGGCTGTCGCCAGCGCCGTGCGCATGCGCGGGTGCTGGCGCGGGAAAAGTATCGCATTTACCCGGGAAATGTCTATATAAGAAGCTGGGAGGTTTTGGGAGCTGCTGAAGCCATCTACTTGTAAGCTGAACGCAGAATAAAGAAAACTGAGAACTTCAACTGCTTCTCGTGTCTGCTTTCCGCCAAGGACTCAACACTGGCGACGAGGATGGGATTGCCTTACACCGCCTGGAAAGGAAGAAGTGTAAGCTTACCCAAGTGAGTCCTGAGCGGCGGAACGGCGTCGACTCGGCAGCTACCCGCCAATCCAGTGCGCATTCGGGGGTAGGCTGGCTGATAGACCCGTCTCCTGAAGCTGGCGAAAATCGGAAGGCTTTCGGAATTCGACGTCTCACATCCAGAGCGGTGGGAGTCATACGTAGCCAGGGTGGAGAACTACTTCAAGGCAAACCAAGTGAGGGAAGAGAGCTTGAAGGCTGCCACCCTGCTTTGTGTTTGCGGCCAAGACGCCTTCGACATCGCAGAAAACCTTGCAGCACCTGTTCCAGTAGAGTCTATAAGCTACGCAGATCTGAAGAAGCTACTGAAGGAGCACTTCCACCCCAAGATGTCCGTCATCGCATGGCGCCACACCTTCGAGCAGAGGGATCAATGGCCCGGTGAGTCGGCCAGAGAATTCATCGCCGCATTACGGAAGGCCGCCAAGCACTGCGAGTTCAAAGACCTCGAAGAACGACTGAGGGACCGATTCGTGTGCGGGTTAAGGCATCGAGATCTACAACAGAGACTTTTCGCTAAAGAAGAATTGTCCTACCAAGATGCCTTAAGGGAAGTCACCGCAGAAGAAGCAGCAGGCGGCGCTGTCAAGAACATGCGGCCGATCAGAAACAGTCCAGAGGTTGCATCCGTGCACCAGGAAGACGCCCAAGGAAACTCCGAGGAGGATCCGGACGAGGAAGTCGACCGTCTCCACCCCACGAAGGAAGAAAAACAGAAGGGAAGCTCTTCAGCTCCGCTCAAGTGCATCAGCTGTGGAGGTCGCCACAGGAGAACCGACTGCAAGTTTCGCTCCGCTACCTGCCGGGCATGCGGCAAACAAGGACACATTGCAGCTGTGTGTCTGGGCCAACGAAAGGTACAACCTTAGGAAGAACTGCGCCTGAAAGGTACCAGATTCCCCAGCCAGAATAGGGTAGGGTTTTGCGCTTCGCGAAGAAGCATCCTTAGGACAGGCACACACAAGCCCATTAAGAAAAAGCTGTCACTCAAGGTGAAGCTACAAGGGGTTCCATTATCTATGGAACTAGACACAGGGTCTGCCTTTTCAATTATCTCCTTGCATACATTTAGGAAGATTTGTTCCGGTAGTGGAACTCAGGCCAAGTTAAGGCCTTCTGACATTGTGTTAACAGATTTTCAAAATTCAAGAGTGTGTGTTAAGGGGGAGGCCACCCTTAACGTGCAATACAAGAGTTTTGAAGGTCCACTAGACTTATTAGTAGTAGGGGGTGAACGAACGAGTCTCATAGGACTCGATTGGTTTGAGGCCCTGGGGATACACGTCACAGGACTCAACAGTTTACAAACACTCGACCTACAGGAAGTCTGCAAAGAATTTGCAGATGTTTTCAGCCCACAGCTGGGCACATTCAAAGGACCCCCTGTGTCCTTAAAGCTAGACCCCAATGTCACTCCCATTAGAATTAAAGCAAGAAGGGTCCCTTTTGCTTTAAAGAGTAAAATTGACACTGAGTTAGACAAACTGATTCAACAGGGAATCCTAGAACCTGTTGATTCCAGTCCTTGGGAGACCCCCATTGTCACGCCTCTAAAGGCAAATGGGGACATTCGCATTTGTGCTGACTACAAATGCACTCTGAATAAGGCATTGCAGCAACATGCCTATCCTGTTCCTGTGGTCAGTCATATTCTGGCCTCCCTCAAGGGGGGGCGCGTTTTTGCAAAGCTTGACCTAGCTCAAGCGTATCAACAGCTGCCTGTTGATGATGATGCTGCTATAGCTCAGACTATTGTGACCCACAGGGGAGCCTTTAAGGTAAAAAGGCTGCAGTTTGGAGTGAATGTCGCTCCTGGGATTTTCCAAAGCGTAATGGAAAACACACTGCGGGGCATACCGGGGGTTTGCCCCTACTTTGATGATGTCTTAATTGCAGGAGACTCCACACACATTCTAGCTGAAAGGCTAAGGGCTGTTCTGTTAAGGTTCAGGAAATCAGGCCTCAAGCTCAAAAAAGACAAATGCAAGATTGGGGTGCCTTCTACTGAATTTCTGGGGTTCAAAATTGATGCTGCTGGGATTCACCCTGCTGAATCCAAACTAACTGCTATTTTAGAAGCACCTAGGCCAAGGTCCAAGGCTGAACTTCAGGCCTTCCTGGGCCTCCTGAATTTCTACAATTCTTTTCTTCCACAAAAAGCTAGTGTAGCTGAGCCTCTTCACAGGCTACTAGACAAGCAAGCAGTGTGGCAGTGGTCACAAACGCATGAGGGTTGTTTTAACAAAGTCAAGGCTTTGCTCACTTCTAACAGTGTACTTGCACATGTCAACGAGTCCCTTCCTATGTGCATCGCTTGTGATGCGTCCCCTTACGGGGTTGGAGCTGTCCTGAGCCACCTCAGGTCTGATGGAACTCAGGTTCCTGTTGCATATTACTCCAGAACATTGTCTTCTGCTGAGCGCAACTACGCTCAGATAGACAGGGAGGCTCTGGCTGTTGTTGCTGGAATTAAAAAATTCCATGACTTTCTATATGGCAGGCACTTCACGGTCTTCACTGACCATAAGCCTCTGCTGGGACTGTTTACCACACGTAAGCAGACTCCCCAAATCATTTCCCCTAGAATGCTTAGGTGGTCTATTTTTTTGTCTGCATATGATTTTTCTTTACTCCACAAGCCTGGAAAAGAAATGGGCCATGCTGATGGCCTCAGTAGATTGCCTCTGCCAGTAGTGGAAGCTGACCCTGCGCCAGCTGTCAACATTCTATCAATCCAAGCCTTGCCCGAGCTCCCTCTTAGTGCCAGGGATGTTGCCGCTGAAACAGGTACAGATCACACACTTTCACGTGTCCGTTCCTGGGTTTTGTCTGGTTGGCCTGAGCACTGCCCTAGTCCTGAGTTTCAGAGTTTCTGGTCCAAAAGGAACGAGCTGTCCCTTTCTCAGGGTTGTCTGCTTTGGGGAAACAGAGTTGTCATTCCCACCTCAATGAGGACTAGGGTCTTAGAATCCCTCCACGAGGGTCATCCTGGCATTGTTCGTATGAAGGCTCTTGCGCGCAGCCACTTGTGGTGGCCTGGTTTAGATAAAGATATTGAGGCTAAGGTGCATGCATGCCACCTGTGCCAACGATCTCGCCCAGAGATGCCCCAAGCTCCCGTGCATAGATGGGAGGAAACACAGTCCCCATGGTCTAGGGTGCACATTGACTACGCTGGACCCTTTCAGGGCCAGTTCTTCTTGGTCCTTGTTGACAGCCATTCGAAATGGCTTGAGGTTGTACCTGTCTCATCCACCACCACTGCAAAGACTATTCAGGTACTGAGGGGAATTTTTGCTGCACACGGGCTGCCAGATGTCATTGTGTCCGACAACGGCCCTCAATTCACTTCCTCCGAATTCCAAGCTTTCTTACAGGCAAACATGATTCGTCATGCCACGTCTGCACCCTTCCACCCGTCCACCAACGGTATGGCTGAACGTATGGTGCGCATCACAAAGGACGCATTGAAAAGACTCACCTACGGGGACTGGCATCACAGGTTGGCTGACTTTCTCCTTTCTTATCGCACCACACCATCCACTTCTACAGGGAGAAGCCCAGCTGAACTTCGTTGGGGGCGTCAACTTACTACTAAACTTGACCGGTTGCATCCGGACAGACTGCCTTCATCTACCTCACATCCTAGGGCGCCTAGACAACTACTTGTGGGTGCCCCGGTTTGGGCTCGCAATTACGGGCCTGGTCATACATGGGTCCTCGCTTCTATTTCCAGGGTCACAGGTCCTCTCTCCTACGAGGTAGCCCTGGACAACGGTCGTGTCCTGCGTCGGCACATCGACCAACTCCGCCCTAGGCGGGCCCTTTCAGATGAGACTCCTGGGTCTTTTCCAGGGGGGGAGGGGGACCCTTTGGAGCAAAGGGAAGGGCACGAGCTGCTGCCCATCTCCACTGATGGAGCCACAAACGGCCCATCCCAGGGTTTCGCGAGAGCTCCGAACAAGAATTCTATGAGCCTACCTAACTACCAGGCATCCACGCCTACTCCAGTCACGGAGGATACCCGGGGGCATCCCAACAAATCATTCCCCGCAAGAGAGCTGGCACACAATCCCCAAGGTTGGCCTGACCTTACCCCAAATCCTACAGGGGGTCAAACATACAGGGAGGTGGTCGAGGAACCAAGTCCCGACTACAACACCTCTAGCCCAAATCAGGGAGTAACTGAGTTTTGGGAAAGTACAGAAACCCACACAAGCCCGGACACTGAACGGGGTTCAGGGAATGGACAACCTCCTGACAGGTCTTGGACGGACCTAGGAGGTTCAACAGAGACGCCCAGCAGTGGCTATCACTTCAAGGGGCCCGAGGGTCTACAGCTAGGCAGGTCAACCAGGTCACAAAGTGACAGAAGCCCTGGCCTGACGAGCCCGGTGGGCGAGCAAGCAGGCCAGGCATCGGGGCACAGTCCTCGGAAGGCACCAAGGCAAAATAAGGAGAACAGGCTCACATCTCCCTCCAGTCAGGGAACTCATGCTAGTAACCCAGAGCTGAGAAGGTCACAGAGAGCAAAGAAGTCTCCTAAATATTTAGAGGATTACATAACATTGCTGGCTAAAAAAAAGCCAGGTAACGATAGGAGCACTGAGAAGCAGAACACTGCATAAAATAAATGATTATATGTTGGTAGTAGTTTTAGCCCGGGGGAAAGGGGTGTTATGTCCCGAGCCTTGCAAACGGCTCGGGCGTTTGCAGGCAGTCCCGGGCAGGTGCAAAGCTGCCCGGGACCAGACAGGCTGTCGCCAGCGCCGTGCGCATGCGCGGGTGCTGGCGCGTGAAAAGTATCGCATTTACCCGTGAAATGTCTATATAAGAAGCTGGGAGGTTTTGGGAGGTGCTGAAGCCATCTACATGTAAGCTGAACGCAGAATAAAGAAAACTGAGAACTTCAACTGCTTCTCGTGTCTGCTTTCTGCCAAGGACTCAACAGAGCTCCTCCAAGGAGTCCCTAGGCAGTTCAAATGCAATGAAAGCCAAACCAGAAGGTCAGCTACTTTGCTCCTCTGCACCACCCATTCCTTCACTGACAGCTTGCAGCTTTTCTAAGCAGCCTCTAGGCAGTTCCAATGGAATGGAGGTCCAACCAGAGGTTCAGCTTCTTTTCTCCTCAGCACTATCCCTTCCTTCACTCACACCTTGCAGGTCCTCCAAGCAGCCTATACGCAGTTCAAATACAATGGAGGCCCAACCAGAAGCTCAGCTACTTTTCTCCTCTGCACCACCCTCTCCTTCAGTCACAGCTTGCAGCTCCTTCCAGTAGCCTCTGGGCAGTTCAAATGAAACGGAGGTCCAACAAGAAGCTCAGCTACTTTTCTCCTCAGCACTATCTCTTCCTTCACTCACAGCTTGCAGCTCCTCCCAGCTGCATTTACGCAGTTCAAATACTACAGAGGTCCAACCAGAAGCTCAGCTACTTTTCTCATTTGCACTCCCCCTTTCTTCGCTCTCAGCCTGAAGCTCCTCCCAGCAGCCTCTAGACAGTTCAAATACAGTGGAGGTCCAACCAGAAGCTCAGCTACTTTTCTCCTCAGCACTATCCCTTCCTTAACTCACACCTTGCAGCTCCTCCAAGAAGCCTATAAGCAGTTCAAATCTAATGGAGGCCCAACCAGAAGCTCTGCTACTTTTCTCCTCTGCACTCCCCCTTTCTTCACTCTTAGCCTGAAGCTCCTCCCAGCAGCCTCTAGACAGTTCAAATACAGTGGAGGTCCAACCAGAAGCTCAGCTACTTTTCTCCTCAGCACGATCCCTTCCTTCACTCACACCTTGCAGCTCCTCCAAGCAGCCTATAGGCAGTTCAAATACAATGGAGGCCCAACCAGAAGCTCAGCTACTTTTCTCCTCTGCACCACCCTCTCCTTCACTCACAGCTTGCAGCTCCTTCCAGCATCCTCTGGGCAGTTCAAATGAAACGGAGGTCCAACAAGAAGATGTGCTACTTTTCTCCTCTGCACTCCCCCTTTCTTCACTCTCAGCCTGAAGCTCCTCCCAGCAACCTCTAGACAGTTCAAATACAATGGAGGTCCAACCAAAAACTCAGCTACTTTTCTCCTCTGTGCCACCACCTCCTTCACTCACAGCTTGCAGCTCCTCCCAGCAGCCTCTTGGTAGTTAAAATGCAACTGAGGTTAAAAAAGAAGCTCAGCTACATTACTCCTCTGCCCTATCCCTTCCTTCACTCACAGCGTGGAGCTCCTCCAAGGAGTCCCTAGGCAGCTCAAAGGCAATGGAAGCCAGACAAGAAGCTCAGCTACTTTGCTCCTCTGCACCACCCATTCCTTCACTGACAGCTTTCAGATTTTCTAAGCAGCCTCTAGGCAGTTCCAATGGAATGGAGGTCCAACCAGAGGTTCAGCTTCTTTTCTCCTCAGCACTATCCCTTCCTTCACTCACACCTTGCAGGTCCTCCAAGCAGCCTATAGGCAGTTCAAATAAAATGGAGGCCCAACTAGAAGCTCAGCTACTTTTCTCCTCTGCACCACCCTCTCCTTCACTCACAGCTTGCAGCTCCTTCCAGCAGCCTCTGGGCGGTTCAAATGAAACGGAGGTCCAACAAGAAGCTCAGCTACTTTGCTCCTCAGCACTATCTCTTCCTTCACTCACAGCTTGCAGCTCCTCCCAGCTGCATTTAGGCAGTTCAAATACTACAGAGGTCCAACCAGAAGCTCTGCTACTTTTCTCCTCTGCACTCCCCCTTTCTTCACTCTCAGCCTGAAGCTCTTCCCAGCAGCCTCTAGACAGTTCAAATACAATGGAGGTCCAACCAGAAGCTCAGCTACTTTTCTCCTCAGCACTATCCCTTCCTTCACTCACACCTTGCAGCTCCTCCAAGAAGCCTATAAGCAGTTGAAATGTAATGGAGGTCCAACCAAAAACTCAGCTACTTTTCTCCTCTGTGCCACCACCTCCTTCACTCACAGCTTGCAGCTCCTCCCAGCAGCCTCTTGGCAGTTAAAATGCAACTGAGGTTAAAAAAGAAGCTCAGCTACGTTTCTCCTCTACCCTATCTCTTCCTTCACTCACAGCGTGGAGCTCCTCCAAGCAGTCCCTAGGCAGTTCAAATACAATGGAGGCCCAACCAGAAGCTCAGCTACTTTGCTCCTCTGCACCAATTATTCCTTCACTCACAGCTTGCAGCTCCTTCCAGCAGCCTCTGGGCAGTTCAAATGAAACGGAGGTCCAACAAGAAGCTCTGCTACTTTTCTCCTCTGCACTCCCCCTTTCTTCACTCTCAGCCTGAAGCTCCTCCCAGCAGCCTCTATACAGTTCAAATACAATGGAGGTCCAACCAAAAACTCAGCTACTTTTTTCCTCTGTGCCACCACCTCCTTCACTCACAGCTTGCAGCTCCTCCCAGCAGCCCCTTGGCAGTTAAAATGCAACTGAGGTTAAAAAAGAAGCTCAGCTACGTTTCTCCTCTGCCCTATCTCTTCCTTCACTCACAGCGTGGAGCTCCTCCAAGCAGTCCCTAGGCAGTTCAAATACAATGGAGGCCCAACCAGAAACTCAGCTACTTTTCTCCTCTGTGCCACAACCTCCTTCACTCACAGCTTGCAGCTCCTCCCAGCAGCCTCTTGGCAGTTAAAATGCAGCTGAGGTTAAAAAAGAAGCTCAGCTACATTACTCCTCTGCCCTATCCCTTCCTTCACTCACAGCGTGGACCTCCTCCAAGGAGTCCCTAGGCAGTTCAAATGCAATGGAAGCCAAACCAGAAGGTCAGCTACTTTGCCCCTCTGCACCACCCATTCCTTCACTGACAGCTTGCAGCTTTTCTAAGCAGCCTCCAGGCAGTTCAAATGGAATGGAGGTCCAACCAGAGGTTCAGCTTCTTTTCTCCTCAGCACTATCCCTTCCTTCACTCACACCTTCCAGGTCCTCCAAGCAGCCTATACGCAGTTCAATTACAATGGAGGCCCAACCAGAAGCTCAGCAACTTTTCTCCTTTGCACTCCCCCTTTCTTCGCTCTCAGCCTGAAGCTCCTCCAAGCAGCCTCTAGACAGTTCAAATACAATGGAGGTCCAACCAGAAGCTGAGCTACTTTTCTCCTCAGCACTATCCCTTCCTTCACTCACACCTTGCAGCTCCTCCAAGCAGCCTATAGGCAGTTCAAATACAATGGAGGCCCAACCAGAAGCTCAGCTACTTTTCTCCTCTGCACCACCCTCTCCTTCACTCACAGCTTGCAGCTCCCTCCAGCAGCTTCTGGGCAGTTCAAATGAAACGGAGGTCCAACAAGAAGCTCAGCTACTTTTCTCCTCAGCACTATCTCTTCCTTCACTCACAGCTTGCAGCTCCTCCCAGCTGCATTTAGGCAGTTGAAATACTACAGAGGTCCAACCAGAAGCTCAGCTACTTTTCTCCTTTGCACTCCCCATTTCTTCGCTCTCAGCCTGAAGCTCCTCCCAGCAGCCTCTAGACAGTTCAAATGTAATGGAGGCCCAACCAGAAGCTCTGCTACTTTTCTCCTCTACACTCCCCCTTTCTTCACTCTCAGCCTGAAGCTCCTCCCAGCAGCCTCTAGACAGTTCAAATACAATGGAGGTCCAAACAAAAACTGAGCTAATTTTTTCCTCTGTGCCACCACCTCCTTCACTCACACCTTGCAGCTCCTCCCAGCAGCCTCTTGGCAGTTAAAATGCAACTGAGGTTAAAAAAGAAGCTCAGCTATGTTTCTCCTCTGCCTTATCTCTTCCTTCACTCACAGTGTAGAGCTCCTCCAAGCAGTCCCTAGGCAGTTCAAATACAATGGAAGCCAAACCAGAAGCTCAGCTACTTTGCTCCTCTGCACCACCCATTCCTTCACTGACAGCTTGCATATTTTCTAAGCAGCCTCTAGGCAGTTCAAATGGAATGGAGGTCCAACCAGAGGTTCAGCTTCTTTTCTCCTCAGCATTATCCCTTCGTTCACTCACACCTTGCAGCTCCTCCAAGCAGCCTATAGGCAGTTCAAATACAATGGAGGCCCAACCAGAAGCTCAGCTACTTTTCTCCTTTGCACTCCCCCTTTCTTCGCTCTCAGCCTGAAGCTCCTCCCACCAGCCTCTAGACAGTTCAAATACAGTGGAGGTCCAACAAGAAGCTCAGCTAATTTTCTCCTCAGCACTATCCCTTCCTTCACTCACACCTTGCAGCTCCTCCAAGAAGCCTATAAGCAGTTCAAATGTAATGGAGGCCCAACCAGAAGCTCTGCTACTTTTCTCCTCTGCACTCCCCCTTTCTTCACTCTTAGCCTGAAGCTCCTGCCAGCAGCCTCTAGACAGTTCAAATACAGTGGAGGTCCAACCAGAAGCTCAGCTACTTTTCTCCTCAGCACGATCCCTTCCTTCACTCACACCTTGCAGCTCCTCCAAGCAGCCTATAGGCAGTTCAAATACAATGGAGGCCCAACCAGAAGTTCAGCTACTTTTCTCCTCTGCACCACCCTCTCCTTCACTCAAAGCTTGCAGCTCCTTCCAGCAGCCTCTGGGCAGTTCAAATGAAACGGAGGTCCAACAAGAAGCTCTGCTACTTTTCTCCTCTGCACTCCCCCTTTCTTCACTCTCAGCCTGAAGCTCCTCCCAGCAACCTGCAGACAGTTCAAATACAATGGAGGTCCAACCAGAAGCTCGGCTACTTTTCTCCTTTGCACTCCCCCTTTCTTCGCTCTCAGCCTGAAGCTCCTCCCACCAGCTTCTCGACAGTTCAAATACAATGGAGGTCCAACCAGAAGCTCAGCTACTTTTCTCCTCTGCGCCACCCCCTCCTTCACTCACAGCTTGCAGCTCCTTCCAGCAGCCTCTGGGCAGTTCAAATGAAACGGAGGTCCAACAAGAAACTCAGCTATTTTTCTCCTCTGCACTCGCCCTTTCTTCACTCTCAGTCTGAAGCTCCTCCCAGCAGCCTCTAGACAGTTCAAATACAGTGGAAGTCCAACCAGAAGCTCAGCTACTTTTCTCCTCAGCACGATCCCTTCCTTCACTCACAGCTTGCAGCTCCTCCCAGCTGTATTTAGGCAGTTCAAATACTACAGAGTTCCAACCAGAAGCTCAGCTACTTTTCTCCTGTGCACCACCCTCTCCTTCACTCACAACTTGCAGCTCCTTCCAGCAGCCTCTGGGCAGTTCAAATGAAACAGAGGTCCAACAAGAAGCTCTGCTACTTTTCTCCTCTGCACTCGCCCTTTCTTCACTCTCAGTCTGAAGCTCCTCCCAGCAACCTCTAGACAGTTCAAATACAATGGAGGTCCAACCAAAAACTCAGCTACTTTTTTCCTCTGTGCCACCACCTCCTTCACTCACAGCTTGCAGCTCCTCCCAGCAGCCTCTTGGCAGTTAAAATGCAACTGAGGTTAAAAAAGAAGCTCAGCTACGTTTCTCCTCTGCCCAATCCCTTCCTTCACTCACACCTTGCAGCTCCTCCAAGCAGCCTATAGGCAGTTCAAATACAATGGAGGTCCAACCAAAAACTCAGCTACTTTTCTCCTCTGTGCCACAACCTCCTTCACTCACAGCTTGCAGCTCCTCCCAGCAGCCTCTTGGCAGTTAAAATGCAGCTGAGGTTAAAAAAGAAGCTCAGCTACATTACTCCTCTGCCCTATCCCTTCCTTCACTCACAACTTGCAGCTCCTCCCAGCTGCATTTAGGCAGTTGAAATACTACAGAGGTCCAACCAGAATCTTAGCTACTTTTCTCCATTGCACTCCCCCTTTCTTCGCTCTCAGCCTGAAGCTCCTCCCAGCAGCCTCTACACAGTTCAAATACAATGGAGGTCCAACCAGAAGCTCAGCTACTTTTCTCCTCAGCACTATCCCTTCCTTAACTCACACCTTGCAGCTCCTCCAAGCAGCCTATAGGCAGTTCAAACACAATGGAGGCCCAACCAGAAGCTCAGCTACTTTTCTCCTGTGCACAACCCTCTCCTTCACTCACAGCTTGCAGCTCCCTCCAGCAGCCTCTGGGCAGTTCAAATGAAACGGAGGTCCAACAAGAAGCTCTGCTACTTTTCTCCTCTGCACTCGCCCTTTCTTCACTCTTAGGCTGAAGCTCCTCCCAGCAGCCTCTAGACAGTTCAAATACAATGGAGGTCCAACCAGAAGCTCGGCTACTTTTCTCCTCAGCACTATCCCTTCCTTCACTCACACTTTGTACCTCCTCCAAGCAGCCTATAGGCAGTTCAAATACAATGGAGGCCCAACCAGAAGCTCACCTACTTTTCTCCTCAGCACCACCGTCTCCTTCCCTCACAGCTTGCAGCTCCTTCCAGCAGCCTCTGGGCAGTTCAAATGAAGCGGAGGTCCAACAAGAAGCTCAGCTACTTTTCTCCTCAGCACTATCTCTTCCTTCACTCACAGCTTGCATCTCCTCCCAGCTGTATTTAGGCAGTTCAAATACTACAGAGGTCCAACCAGAAGCTCAGCTACTTTTCTCCTTTGCACTCCCCCTTTCTTCGCTCTCAGCCTGAAGCTCCTCCCAGCAGCCTCTAGACAGTTCAAATACAATGGAGGTCCAACCAGAAGCTCAGCTACTTTTCTCCTCAGCACTATCCCTTCCTTCACTCATACCTTGCAGCTCCTCCAAGCAGCCTATAAGCAGTTCAAATGTAATGGAGGTCCAACCAGAAGCTCACCTACTTTTCTCCTCAGCAGTATCTCTTCCTTCACTCACAGCTTGCAGCTCCTCCCAGCTGTATTTAGGCAGTTCAGATACTACAGAGGTCCAACCAGAAGCTCAGCTACTTTTCTCCTTTGCACTCCCACTTTCTTCGCTCTCAGCCTGAAGCTCCTCCCAGCAGCCTCTACACAGTTCAAATACAATGGATGTCCAAAAAAAAACCTCAGCTACTTTTCTCCTCAGCACTATCCCTTCCTTCACTCACACCTTGCAGCTCCTCCAAGAAGCCTATAAGCAGTTCAAATGTAATGGAGGTCCAAACAGAAGCTCACCTACTTTTCTCCTCAGCAGTATCTCTTCCTTCACTCACAGCTTGCAGCTCCTCCCAGCTGTATTTAGGCAGTTCAGATACTACAGAGGTCCAACCAGAAGCTCAGCTACTTTTCTCCTTTGCACTCCCCCTTTCTTCGCTCTCAGCCTGAAGCTCCTCCCAGTAGCCTCTACACAGTTCAAATACAATGGAGGTCCAACCAGAAGCTCAGCTACTTTTTTCCTCTGCCCTATCCCTTCCTTCACTCACACCTTGCAGCTCCTCCAAGCAGCCTGTAGGCAGTTCAAATACAATGGAGGCCCAACCAGAAACTCAGCTACTTTTCTCCTCTGCACCACCCTCTCCTTCACTCACAGCTTGCAGCTCCTTCCAGCAGCCTCTGGGCAGTTCAAATGAAACGGAGGTCCAACAAGAAGCTCAGCTACTTTTCTCCTCAGCACTATCTCTTCCTTCACTCACAGCTTGCAGCTCCTCCCAGCTGCATTTAGGCAGTTCAAATACTACAGAGGTCCAACCAGAAGCTCAGCTACTTTTCTCCTCTGCACTCCCCCTTTCTTCACTCTCAGCCTGAAGCTCCTACCAGCAGCCTCTAGACAGTTCAAATACAATGGAGGTCCAACCAAAAAGTCAGCTACTTTTCTCCTCTGTGCCACCACCTCCTTCACTCACAGCTTGCAGCTCCTCCCAGCAGCCTCTTGGCAGTTAAAATGCAACTGAGGTTAAAAAAGAAGCTCAGCTACATTACTCCTCTGCCCTATCCCTTCCTTCACTCACACCTTGCAGCTCCTCCAAGCAGCCTATAGGCAGTTCAAATGTAAAGGAGGTCCAACCAGAAGCTCACCTACTTTTCTCCTCTGCACTCCCCCTTTCTTCACTCTCAGCCTGAAGCTCCTCCCAGCAGCCTCTAGACAGTTCAAATACAATGGAGGTCCAACCAAAAACTCAGCTACTTTTCTCCTCTGTGCCACCACCTCCTTCACTCACAGCTTGCAGCTCCTCCCAGCAGCCACTTGGCAGTTAAAATGCAACTGAGGTTAAAAAAGAAGCACAGCTACATTACTCCTCTGCCCTATCCCTTCCTTCACTCACACCTTGCAGCTCCTCCAAGCAGCCTATAGGCAGTTCAAATACAATGGAGGCCCAACCAGAAGCTCAGCTACTTTTCTCCTCTGCACCACCCTCTCCTTCACTCACAGCTTTCAGCTCCTTCCAGCAGCCTCTGGGCAGTTCAAATGAAATGGAGGTCCAACAAGAAGCTCAGCTACTTTTCTCCTCAGCACTATCTCTTCCTTCACTCACAGCTTACAGCTCCTCCCAGCTGCATTTAGGCAGTTCAAATACTACAGAGGTCCAACCAGAAGCTCAGCTACTTTTCTCCTTTGCACTCCCCCTTTTTTCGCTCTCAGCCTGAAGCTCCTCCCAGCAGCCTCTAGACAGTTCAAATACAGTGGAGGTCCAACCAGAAGCTCAGCTACTTTTCTCCTCTGCCCTATCCCTTCCTTCACTCACACCTTGCAGCTCCTCCAAGCAGCCTATAGGCAGTTCAAATACAATGGAGGCCCAACCAGAAGCTCAGCTACTTTTCTCCTCTGCACCACCCTCTCCTTCACTCACAGCTTTCAGCTCCTTCCAGCAGCCTCTGGGCAGTTCAAATGAAATGGAGGTCCAACAAGAAGCTCAGCTACTTTTCTCCTCAGCACTATCTCTTCCTTCACTCACAGCTTGCAGCTCCTCCCAGCTGCATTTAGGCAGTTCAAATACTACAGAGGTCCAACCAGAAGCTCAGCTACTTTTCTCCTTTGCACTCCCTCTTTCTTCACTCTTAGCCTGAAGCTCCTCCCAGCTGCCTCTAGACAGTTCAAATACAATGGAGGTCCAACCAGAAGCTCGGCTACTTTTCTCCTTTGCACTCCCCCTTTCTTCGCTCTCAGCCTGAAGCTCCTCCCACCAGCTTCTCGACAGTTCAAATACAATGGAGGTCCAACCCGAAGCTCAGCTACTTTTCTCCTCTGCGCCACCCCCTCCTTCACTCACAGCTTGCAGCTCCTTCCAGCAGCCTCTAGGCAGTTCAAATGAAATGGAGGTCCAACAAGAAGCTCAGCTACTTTTCTCCTAAGCACTATCTCTTCCTTCACTCACAGCTTGCAGCTCCTCCCAGCTGAATTTAGGCAGTTCAAATACAACAGAGGTCCAACCAGAAGCTCAGCAACTTTTCTCCTTTGCACTCCCCCTTTCTTCGCTCTCAGCCTGAAGCTCCTCCAAGCAGCCTCTAGACAGTTCAAATACAATGGAGGTCCAACCAGAAGCTCAGATACTTTTCTCCTCAGCACTATCCCTTCCTTCACTCACACCTTGCAGCTCCTCCAAGCAGCCTATAGGCAGTTCAAATACAATGGAGGCCCAACTAGAAGCTCAGCTACTTTTCTCCTCTGCACCACCCTCTCCTTCACTCACAGCTTGCAGCTCCTTCCAGCAGCCTCTAGGCAGTTCAAATGAAATGGAGGTCCAACAAGAAGCTCAGCTACTTTTCTCCTCAGCACAATCTCTTCCTTCACTCACAGCTTGCAGCTCCTCCCAGCTGTATTTAGGCAGTTCAAATACTACAGAGGTCCAACAAGAAGCTCAGCTACTTTTCTCCTGTGCACCACCCTCTCCTTCACTCACAGCTTGCAGCTCCTTCCAGCAGCCTCTGGGCAGTTCAAATGAAACAGAGGTCCAACAAGAAGCTCTGCTACTTTTCTCCTCTGCACTCGCCCTTTCTTCACTCTCAGCCTGAAGCTCCTCCCAGCAACCTCTAGACAGTTCAAATACAATGGAGGTCCAACCAAAAACTCAGCTACTTTTTTCCTCTGTGCCACCACCTCCTTCACTCACAGCTTGCAGCTCCTCCCAGCAGCCTCTTGGCAGTTAAAATGCAACTGAGGTTAAAAAAGAAGCTCAGCTACGTTTCTCCTCTGCCCTATCCCTTCCTTCACTCACACCTTGCAGCTCCTCCAAGCAGCCTATAGGCAGTTCAAATACAATGGAGGTCCAACCAAAAACTCAGCTACTTTTCTCCTCTGTGCCACAAGCTCCTTCACTCACAGCTTGCAGCTCCTCCCAGCAGGCTATTGGCAGTTAAAATGAAGCTGAGGTTAAAAAAGAAGCTCAGCTACATTACTCCTCTGCCCTATCTCTTCCTTCACTCACACCTTGCAGCTCCTCCAAGCAGCCTATAGGCAGTTCAAATACAATGGAGGCCCAACCAGAAGCTCAGCTACTTTTCTCCTCTGCACCACCCTCTCCTTCACTCACAGCTTGCAGCTCCTTCCAGCAGCCTCTGGGCAGTTCAAATACAATGGATGTCCAACCAGAAGCTCAGATACTTTTCTCCTCAGCACTATCCCTTCCTTCACTCACACCTTGCAGCTCCTCCAAGCAGCGTATAGGCAGTTCAAATACAATGGAGGCCCAACCAGAAGCTCAGCTACTTTTCTCCTCTGCACCACCCTCTCCTTCACTCACAGCTTGCAGCTCCTTCCAGCAGGCTCTGGGCAGTTCAAATGAAACGGAGGTCCAACAAGAAGCTCAGCTACTTTTCTCCTCAGTCCTATCTCTTCCTTCACTCACAGCTTGCAGCTCCTCCCAGCTGCATTTAGGCAGTTGAAATACTACAGAGGTCCAACCAGAATCTTAGCTACTTTTCTCCATTGCACTCCCCCTTTCTTCGCTCTCAGCCTGAAGCTCCTCCCAGCAGCCTCTACACAGTTCAAATACAATGGAGGTCCAACCAGAAGCTCAGCTACTTTTCTCCTCAGCACTATCCCTTCCTTAACTCACACCTTGCAGCTCCTCCAAGTAGCCTATAGGCAGTTCAAATACAATGGAGGCCCAACCAGAAGCTCAGCTACTTTTCTCCTGTGCACAACCCTCTCCTTCACTCACAGCTTGCAGCTCCCTCCAGCAGCCTCTGGGCAGTTAAAATGAAACGGAGGTCCAACAAGAAGCTCTGCTACTTTTCTCCTCTGCACTCGCCCTTTCTTCACTCTTAGCCTGAAGCTCCTCCCAGCAGCCTCTAGACAGTTCAAATACAATGGAGGTCCAACCAGAAGCTCGGCTACTTTTCTCCTCAGCACTATCCCTTCCTTCACTCACAGCTTGCAGCTCCTCCCAGCTGCATTTAGGCAGTGCAAATACTACAGAGGTCCAACCAGAAGCTCAGCTACTTTTCTCCTTTGCACTCCCCCTTTCTTCGGTCTCAGCCTGAAGCTCCTCCCAGCAGCCTCTAGACAGTTCAAATGAAACGGAGGTCCAACAAGAAGCTCAGCTACTTTTCTCCTCTGCACCACCCTCTCCTTCACTCATAGCTTGCAGCTCCTTCCAGCAGCCTCTAGACAGTTCAAATATAATGGAGGTCCAACCAAAAACTCAGCTACTTTTCTCCTCAGCACTATCCCTTCCTTCACTCACACCTTGCAGCTCCTCCCAGCTGCATTTAGGCAGTTGAAATACTACAGAGGTCCAACCAGAATCTCAGCTACTTTTCTCCTTTGCACTCCCCGTTTCTTCGCTCTCAGCCTGAAGCTCCTCCCAGCAGCCTGTAGACAGTTCAAATACAATGGAGGTCCAACCAAAAACTCAGCTACTTTTCTCCTCAGCACTATCCCTTCCTTCACTCACACCTTGCAGCTCCTCCAAGCAGCCTATAGGCAGTTCAAATACAATGGAGGCCCAACCAGAAGCTCAGCTACTTTTCTCCTCTGCACCACCCTCTCCTTCACTCACAGCTTGCAGCTCCTTCCAGCAGCCTCTGGGCAGTTCAAATGAAACGGAGGTCCAACAAGAAACTCAGCTACTTTTCTCCTCAGCACTCCCCCTTTCTTCACTCTCAGCCTGAAGCTCCTCCCAGCAGCCTCTATACAGTTCAAATACAATGGAGGTCCAACCAAAAAGTCAGCCTCTTTTTTCCTCTGTGCCACCACCTCCTTCACTCACAGCTTGCAGCTCCTCCCAGCAGCCTCTTGGCAGTTAAAATGCAACTGAGGTTAAAAAAGAAGCTGAGCTACGTTTCTCCTCTGCCCTATCTCTTCCTTCACTCACAGCGTTGAGCTCCTCCAAGCAGTCCCTAGGCAGTTCAAATGCAATGGAAGCCAAACCAGAAGCTCAGCTACTTTGCTCCTCTGCACCAACCATTCCTTCACTCACAGCTTATAGCTCCTTCCAGCAGCCTCTGGGCAGTTCAAATGAAACGGAGGTCCAACAAGAAGCTCTGCTACTTTTCTCCTCTGCACTCCCCCTTTCTTCACTCTCAGCCTGAAGCTCCTCCCAGCAGCCTCTATACAGTTCAAATACAATGGAGGTCCAACCAAAAACTCAGCTACTTTTTTCCTCTGTGCCACCACCTCCTTCAGTCACAGCTTGCAGCTCCTCCCAGCAGCCTCTTGGCAGTTAAAATGCAACTGAGGTTAAAAAAGAAGCTCAGCTACATTACTCCTCTGCCCTATCTCTTCCTTCACTCACAGCGTGGAGCTCCTCCAAGCAGTCCCTAGGCAGTTCAAATGCAATGTAAGCCAAACCAGAAGCTCAGCTACTTTGCTCCTCTGCACCAATCATTCCTTCACTGCCAGCTTGCAGCCTATAGGCAGTTCAAATACAATGGAGGTCCAACCCAAAACTCAGCTTCTTTTCTCCTCTGTGCCACAACCTCCTTCACTCACAGCTTGCAGCTCCTCCCAGCAGCCTCTTGGTAGTTAAATTGCAGCTGAGGTTAAAAAAGAAGCTCAGCTACATTACTCCTCTGCCCTATCCCTTCCTTCACTCACACCTTGCAGCTCCTCCAAGCAGTCCCTAGGCAGTTCAAATGCAATGGAAGCCAAACCAGAAGCTCAGCTACTTTGCTCCTCTGCACCACCCATTCCTTCGCTGACAGCTTGCAGCCTATAGGCAGTTCAAATACAATGGAGGTCCAACCAAAAACTCAGCTACTTTTCTCCTAGGTCCCACAACCTCCTTCACTCACAGCTTGCAGCTCCTCCCAGCAGCCTCTGGGCAGTTAAAATGCAGCTGAGGTTAAAAAAGAAGCTCAGCTACTTTGCTCCTCAGCACTATCTCTTCCTTCACTCACAGCTTGCAGCTCGTCCCAGCTGCATTTAGGCAGTTCAAATACTACAGAGGTCCAACCAGGAGCTCAGCTACTTTTCTCCTTTGCACTCCCCCTTTCTTCACTCTCAGCCTGAAGCTCCTCCCAGCAGCCTCTATACAGTTCAAATACAATGGAGGTCCAACCAAAAAGTCAGCTACTTTTTTCCTCTGTGCCACCACCTCCTTCACTCACAGCTTGCAGATCCTCCCAGCAGCCTCTTGGCAGTTAAAATGCAACTGAGGTTAAAAAAGAAGCTCAGCTACGTTTCTCCTCTGCCCTATCTCTTCCTTCACTCACAGCGTGGAGCTCCTCCAAGCAGTCCCTAGGCAGTTCAAATGCAATGGAAGCCAAACCAGAAGGTCAGCTACTTTGCTCCTCTGCACGAACCATTCCTTCACTCACAGCTTGCAGCTCCTTTCAGCAGCCTCTGGGCAGTTCAAATGAAACGGAGGTCCAACAAGAAGCTCTGCTACTTTTCTCCTCTGCACTATCCCTTCCTTCACTCACACCTTGCAGGTCCTCCAAGCAGCCTATACGCAGTTCAAATACAATGGAGGCCCAACCAGAAGCTCAGCTTCTTTTCTCCTCTGCACCACCCTCTCCTTCAGTCACAGCTTGCAGCTCCTTCCAGTAGCCTCTGGGCAGTTCAAATGAAACGGAGGTCCAACAAGAAGCTCAGCTACTTTTCTCCTCAGCACTATCTCTTCCTTCACTCACAGCTTGGAGCTCCTCCCAGCTGCATTTACGCAGTTCAAATACTACAGAGGTCCAACCAGAAGCTCAGCTACTTTTCTCATTTGCACTCCCCCTTTCTTCGCTTTCAGCCTGAAGCTCCTCCCAGCAGCCTCTAGACAGTTCAAATACAATGGAGGTCCATCCAGAAGCTCAGCTACTTTTCTCCTCAGCACTATCCCTTCCTTCACTCACACCTTGCAGCTCCTCCAAGAAGCCTATAAGCAGTTCAAATGTAATGGAGGCCCAACCAGAAGCTCTGCTACTTTTCTCCTCTGCACTCTGCCTTTCTTCACTCTTAGCCTGAAGCTCCTCCCAGCAGCGTCTAGACAGTTCAAATACAGTGGAGGTCCAACCAGAAGCTCAGCTACTTTTCTCCTCATCACGATCCCTTCCTTCACTCACACCTTGCAGCTCCTCCAAGCAGCGTATAGGCAGTTCAAATACAATGGAGGCCCAACCAGAAGCTCAGCTACTTTTCTCCTCTGCACCACCCTCTCCTTCACTCACAGCTTGCAGCTCCTTCCAGCAGCCTCTGGGCAGTTCAAATGAAACAGAGGTCCAACAAGAAGCTCAGCTACTTTTCTCCTCAGCACTATCTCTTCCTTCACTCACAGCTTGCAGCTCCTCCCAGCTGCATTTAGGCAGTTGAAATACTACAGAGGTCCAACCATAATCTCAGCTACTTTTCTCCTTTGCACTTCCTGTTTCTTCGCTCTCAGCCTGAAGCTCCTCCCAGCAGCCTCTAGACAGTTCAAATAAAATGGAGGTCCAACCAAAAACTCAGCTACTTTTCTCCTCAGCACTATCCCTTCCTTCACTCACACCTTGCAGCTTCTCCAAGAAGCCTATAAGCAGTTCAAATGTAATGGAGGTCCAACCAGAAGCTCTGCTACTTTTCTCCTCTGCACTCCCCCTTTCTTCACTCTCAGCCTGAAGCTCCTCCCAGCAACCTCTAGACAGTTCAAATACAATGGAGGTCCAACCAAAAACTCAGCTACTTTTCTCCTCCTTCACTCACAGCTTGCAGCTCCTCCGAGCAGCCTATTGGCAGTTAAAATGCAACTGAGGTTAAAAAAGAAGCTCAGCTACATTACTCCTCTGCCCTATCCCTTCCTTCACTCACAGCGTGGAGCTCCTCCAAGGAGTCCCTAGGCAGTTCAAATGCAATGGAAGCCAGACAAGAAGCTCAGCTACTTTGCTCCTCCGCACCACCCATTCCTTCACTGACAGCTTGCAGATTTTCTAAGCAGCCTATAGGCAGTTCCAATGGAATGGAGGTCCAACCAGAGGTTCAGCTTCTTTTCTCCTCAGCACTATCCCTTCCTTCACTCACACCTTGTAGGTCCTCCAAGCAGCCTATAGGCAGTTCAAATACAATGGAGGCCCAACTAGAAGCTCAGCTACTTTTCTCCTCTGCACCACCCTCTCCTTCACTCACAGCTTGCAGCTCCTTCCAGCAGCCTCTGGGCGGTTCAAATGAAACAGAGGTCCAACAAGAAGCTCAGCTACTTTGCTCCTCAGCACTATCTCTTCCTTCACTCACAGCTTGCAGCTCGTCCCAGCTGCATTTAGGCAGTTCAAATACTACAGAGGTCCAACCAAAAGCTCAGCTACTTTTCTCCTTTGCACTCCCCCTTTCTTCACTCTCAGCCTGAAGCTCCTCCCAGCAGCCTCTATACAGTTGAAATACAATGGAGGTCCAACCAAAAAGTCAGCTACTTTTTTCCTCTGTGCCACCACCTCCTTCACTCACAGCTTGCAGCTCCTCCCAGCAGCCTCTTGGCAGTTAAAATGCAACTGAGGTTAAAAAAGAAGCTGAGCTACGTTTCTCCTCTGCCCTATCTCTTCCTTCACTCACAGCGTGGAGCTCCTCCAAGCAGTCCCTAGGCAGTTCAAATGCAATGGAAGCCAAACCAGAAGCTCAGCTACTTTGCTCCTCTGCACCAACCATTCCTTCACTCACAGCTTATAGCTCCTCCCAGCAGCCTCTTGGCAGTTAAAATGCAACTGAGGTTAAAAAAGAAGCTCAGCTACATTACTCCTCTGCCCTATCCCTTCCTTCACTCACAGCGTGGAGCTCCTCCAAGGAGTCCCTAGGCAGTTCAAATGCAATGAAAGCTCTGCTACTTTTCTCCTCTGCACTCCCCCTTTCTTCGCTCTCAGCCTGAAGCTCCTCCCAGCAGCCTCTAGACAGTTCAAATACAGTGGAGGTCCAACCAGAAGCTCAGCTACTTTTCTCCTCAGCACGATCCCTTCCTTCACTCACACCTTGCAGCTCCTCCAAGCAGCCTATAGGCAGTTCAAATACAATGGAGGCCCAACCAGAAGTTCAGCTACTTTTCTCCTCTGCACCACCCTCTCCTTCACTCACAGCTTGCAGCTCCTTCCAGCAGCCTCTGGGCAGTTCAAATGAAACGGAGGTCCAACAAGAAGCTCTGCTACTTTTCTCCTCTGCATTCCCCCTTTCTTCACTCTCAGCCTGAAGCTCCTCCCAGCCTCTTGGCAGTTAAAATGCAGCTGAGGTTAAAAAAGAAGCTCAGCTACATTACTCCTCTGCCCTATCCCTTCCTTCACTCACACCTTGCAGCTCCTCCAAGCAGCCTATAGGCAGTTCAAATACAATGGAGGCCCAACCAGAAGCTCAGCTACTTTTCTCCTCTGCACCTCCCTCTCCTTCACTCACAGCTTGCAGCTCCTTCCAGCAGCCTCTGGGCAGTTCAAATACAATGGAGGTCCAACCAGAAGCTCAGCTACTTTTCTCCTCAGCACTATCCCTTCCTTCACTCACACCTTGCAGCTCCTCCAAGCAGCCTATAGGCAGTTCAAATACAATGGAGGCCCAACCAGAAGCTCAGCTACATTTCTCCTCTGCACCACCTTCTCCTTCACTCACAGCTTGCAGCTCCTTCCAGCAGCCTCTGGGCAGTTCAAATGAAATGGAGGTCCAACAAGAAGCTCTGCTACTTTTCTCCTCTGCACTCGCCCTTTCTTCACTCTTAGCCTGAAGATCCTCCCAGCAGCCTCTAGACAGTTCAAATACAATGGAGGTCCAACCAGAAGCTCGGCTACTTTTCTCCTCAGCACTATCCCTTCCTTCACTCACACCTTGCAGCTCCTCCAAGCAGCCTATAAGCAGTTCAAATACAATGGAGGCCCAACCAGAAGCTCAGCTACATTTCTCCTCTGCACCACCCTCTCCTTCACTCACAGCTTGCATCTCCTCCCAGCTGCATTTAGGCAGTTCAAATACTACAGAGGTCCAACCAGAAGCTCAGCTACTTTTCTCCTTTGCACTCCACCTTTCTTCGGTCTCAGCCTGAAGCTCCTCCCAGCAGCCTCTAGATCATTCAAATGAAACGGAGGTCCAACAAGAAGCTCAGCTACTTTTCTCGTCAGCACTATCTCTTCCTTCACTCACAGCTTGCAGCTCCTCCCAGCAGTATTTAGGCAGTTGAAATACTACAGAGGTCCAACCAGAAGCTCAGCTACTTTTCTCCTTTGCACTCCCCATTTCTTCGCTCTCAGCCTGAAGCTCCTCCCAGCAGCCTCTAGACAGTTCAAATGTAATGGAGGCCCAAACAGAAGCTCTGCTACTTTTCTCCTCTACACTCCCCCTTTCTTCACTCTCAGCCTGAAGCTCCTCCCAGCAGCCTCTAGACAGTTCAAATACAATGGAGGTCCAACCAAAAACTCAGCTACTTTTTTCCTCTGTGCCAACACCTCCTTCACTCACAGCTTGCAGCTCCTCCCAGCAGCCTCTTGGCAGTTAAAATGCAACTTTGGTTAAAAAAGAAGCTCAGCTACGTTTCTCCTCTGCCCTACATCTTCCTTCACTCACAGCGTGGAGCTCCTCCATACAGTCCCTAGGCAGTTCAAATGCAATGGAAGCCAAACCAGAAGCTCAGCTACTTTGCTCCTCTGCACCACCCATTCCTTCACTGACAGCTTTCAGATTTTCTAAGCAGCCTCTAGGCAGTTCAAATGGAATGGAGGTCCAACTAGAGGTTCAGCTTCTTTTCTCCTCAGCACTATCCCTTCCTTCACTCAAACCTTGCAGCTCCTCCAAGCAGCCTATAGGCAGTTGAAATACAATGGAGGCCCAACCAGAAGCTCAGCTACTTTTCTCCTCTGCACCACCCTCTCCTTCACTTATAGCTTGCAGCTCCTTCCAGCAGTCTCTAGACAGTTCAAATACAATGGAGGTCCAACCAAAAACTCAGCTACTTTTTTCCTCTGTGCCAACACCTCCTTCACTCACAGCTTGCAGCTCCTCCCAGCAGCCTCTTGGCAGTTAAAATGCAACTGAGGTTAAAAAAGAAGCTCAGCTACGTTTCTCCTCTGCCCTACATCTTCCTTCACTCACAGCGTGGAGCTCCTCCATAGAGTCCCTAGGCAGTTCAAATGCAATGGAAGCCAAACCAGAAGCTCAGCTACTTTGCTCCTCTGCACCACCCATTCCTTCACTGAAAGCTTGCAGATTTTCTAAGCAGCCTCTAGGCAGTTCAAATGGAATGGAGGTCCAACTAGAGGTTCAGCTTCTTTTCTCCTCAGCACTATCCCTTCCTTCACTCAAACCTTGCAGCTCCTCCAAGCAGCCTATAGGCAGTTCAAATACAATGGAGGCCCAACCAGAAGCTCAGCTACTTTTCTCCTCTGCACCACCCTCTCCTTCACTCATAGCTTGCAGCTCCTTCCAGCAGTCTCTAGACAGTTCAAATACAATGGAGGTCCAACCAAAAACTCAGCTACTTTTCTCCTCAGCACTATCCCTTCCTTCACTCACACCTTGCAGCTCCTCCCAGCTGCATTTAGGCAGTTGAAATACTACAGAGGTCCAACCAGAATCTCAGCTACTTTTCTCCTTTGCACTCCCCGTTTCTTCGCTCTCAGCCTGAAGCTCCTCCCAGCAGCCTCTAGACAGTTCAAATACAATGGAGGTCCAACCAAAAACTCAGCTACTTTTCTCCTCAGCACTATCCCTTCCTTCACTCACACCTTGCAGCTCCTCCAAGAAGCCTATAAGCAGTTCAAATGTAATGGAGGTCCAACCAGAAGCTCACCTACTTTTCTCCTCAGCACCACCGTCTCCTTCCCTCACAGCTTGCAGCTCCTTCCAGCAGCCTCTGGGCAGTTCAAATGAAGCGGAGGTCCAACAAGAAGCTCAGCTACTTTTCTCCTCAGCACTATCTCTTCCTTCACTCACAGCTTGCAGCTCCTCCCAGCTGTATTTAGGCAGTTGAAATACTAGAGATGTCCAACCAGAATCTCAGCTACTTTTCTCCTTTGCACTCCCCGTTTCTTCGCTCTCAGCCTGAAGCTCCTCCCAGCAGCCTCTAGACAGTTCAAATACAATGGATGTCCAAAAAAAAACTCAGCTACTTTTCTCCTCAGCAGTCTCCCTTCCTTCACTCACACCTTGCAGCTCCTCCAAGAAGCCTATAAGCAGTTCAAATGTAATGGAGGTCCAACCAGAAGCTCACCTACTTTTCTCCTCAGCAGTATCTCTTCCTTCACTCACAGCTTGCAGCTCCTCCCAGCTGTATTTAGGCAGTTCAGATACTACAGAGGTCCAACCAGAAGCTCAGCTACTTTTCTCCTTTGCACTCCCCCTTTCTTCGCTCTCAGCCTGAAGCTCCTCCCAGCAGCCTCTACACAGTTCAAATACAATGGAGGTCCAACCAGAAGCTCAGCTACTTTTTTCCTCTGTGCCACCACCTCCTTCACTCACAGCTTGCAGCTCCTCCCAGCAGACTCTTGGCAGTTAAAATGCAACTGAGGTTAAAAAAGAAGCTCAGCTACGTTTCTCCTCTGCCCTATCCCTTCCTTCACTCACACCTTGCAGCTCCTCCAAGCAGCCTATAGTCAGTTCAAATACAATGGAGGTCCAACCAAAAACTCAGCTACTTTTCTCCTCTGTGCCACAACCTCCTTCACTCACAGCTTGCAGCTCCTCCCAGCAGCCTCTTGGCAGTTAAAATGCAGCTGAGGTTAAAAAAGAAGCTCAGCTACATTACTCCTCTGCCCTATCCCTTTCTTCACTCACACCTTGCAGCTCCTCCAAGCAGCCTATAGGCAGTTCAAATACAATGGAGGCCCAACCAGAAGCTCAGCTACTTTTCTCCTCTGCACCACCCGGTCCTTCAGTCACAGCTTGCAGCTCCTCCCAGCAGCCTCTGGGCAGTTCAAATGAAACGGAGGTCCAACAAGAAGCTCAGCTACTTTTCTCCTCAGCACTATCTCTTCCTTCATTCACAGCTTGCAGCTCCTACCAGCTGCATTTACGCAGTTCAAATACTACAGAGGTCCAACCAGAAGCTCAGCTACTTTTCTCATTTGCACTCCCCCTTTCTTCGCTCTCAGCCTGAAGCTCCTCCCAGCAGCCTCTAGACAGTTCAAATACAGTGGAGGTCCAACCAGAAGCTCAGCTACTTTTCTCCTCAGCACTATCCCTTCCTTCACTCACACCATGCAGCTCTTCCAAGAAGCCTATAAGCAGTTCAAATGTAATGGAGGCCTAACCAGAAGCTCTGCTACTTTTCTCCTCTGCACCCCCCTTTCTTCACTCTTAGCCTGAAGCTCCTCCCAGCAGCCTCTAGACAGTTCAAATACAGTGGAGGTCCAACCAGAAGCTCAGCTACTTTTCTCCTCATCACGATCCCTTCCTTCACTCACACCTTGCAGCTCCTCCAAGCAGCCTATAGGCAGTTCAAATACAATGGAGGCCCAACCAGAAGCTCAGCTACTTTTCTCCTCTGCACCACCCTCTCCTTCACTCACAGCTTGCAGCTCCTTCCAGCAGCCTCTGGGCAGTTCAAATACAATGGAGGTCCAACCAGAAGCTCAGCTACTTTTCTCCTCAGCACTATCCCTTCCTTCACTCACACCTTGCAGCTCCTCCAAGGAGCCTATAGGCAGTTCAAATACAATGGAGGCCCAACCAGAAGCTCAGCTACTTTTCTCCTCTGCACCACCCTCTCCTTCACTCACAGCTTGCAGCTCCTTCCAGCAGCCTCTGGGCAGTTCAAATGAAACGGAGGTCCAACAAGAATCTCTGCTACTTTTCTCCTCTGCACTCGCCCTTTCTTCACTCTTAGCCAGAAGCTCCTCCCAGCAGCCTCTACACAGTTCAAATACAATGGAGGTCCAACCAGAAGCTCGGCTACTTTTCTCCTCAGCACTATCCCTTCCTTCACTCACACCATGCAGCTCTTCCAAGAAGCCTATAAGCAGTTCAAATGTAATGGAGGCCTAACCAGAAGCTCTGCTACTTTTCTCCTCTGCACCCCCCTTTCTTCACTCTTAGCCTGAAGCTCCTCCCAGCAGCCTCTAGACAGTTCAAATACAGTGGAGGTCCAACCAGAAGCTCAGCTACTTTTCTCCTCATCACGATCCCTTCCTTCACTCACACCTTGCAGCTCCTCCAAGCAGCCTATAGGCAGTTCAAATACAATGGAGGCCCAACCAGAAGCTCAGCTACTTTTCTCCTCTGCACCACCCTCTCCTTCACTCACAGCTTGCAGCTCCTTCCAGCAGCCTCTGGGCAGTTCAAATACAATGGAGGTCCAACCAGAAGCTCAGCTACTTTTCTCCTCAGCACTATCCCTTCCTTCACTCACACCTTGCAGCTCCTCCAAGGAGCCTATAGGCAGTTCAAATACAATGGAGGCCCAACCAGAAGCTCAGCTACTTTTCTCCTCTGCACCACCCTCTCCTTCACTCACAGCTTGCAGCTCCTTCCAGCAGCCTCTGGGCAGTTCAAATGAAACGGAGGTCCAACAAGAATCTCTGCTACTTTTCTCCTCTGCACTCGCCCTTTCTTCACTCTTAGCCAGAAGCTCCTCCCAGCAGCCTCTAGACAGTTCAAATGTAATGGAGGTCCAACCAAAAACTGATCTACTTTTTTCCTCTGTGCCACCACCTCCTTCACTCACAGCTTGCAGCTCCTCCCAGCAGCCTCTTGGCAGTTAAAATGCAACTGAGGTTAAAAAAGAAGCTCAGCTACGTTTCTCCTCTGCCCTATCTCTTCCTTCACTCACAGCGTGGAGCTCCTCCAAGCAGTCCCTAGGCAGTTCAAATGCAATGGAAGCCAAACCAGAAGCTCAGCTACTTTGCTCCTCTGCACCACCCATTCCTTCACTGACAGCTTGCAGATTTTCTAAGCAGCCTCTAGGCAGTTCAAATGGAATGGAGGTCCAACTAGAGGTTCAGCTTCTTTTCTCCTCAGCACTATCCCTTCCTTCACTCAAACCTTGCAGCTCCTCCAAGCAGCCTATAGGCAGTTCAAATACAATGGAGGCCCAACCAGAAGCTCAGCTACTTTTCTCCTCTGCACCACCCTCTCCTTCACTCATAGCTTGCAGCTCCTTCCAGCAGCCTCTAGACAGTTCAAATACAATGGAGGTCCAACCAAAAACTCAGCTACTTTTCTCCTCAGCACTATCCCTTCCTTCACTCACACCTTGCAGCTCCTCCCAGCTGCATTTAGGCAGTTGAAATACTACAGAGGTCCAACCAGAATCTCAGCTACTTTTCTCCTTTGCACTCCCCGTTTCTTCTCTCTCAGCCTGAAGCTCCTCCCAGCAGCCTCTAGACAGTTCAAATACAATGGAGGTCCAACCAAAAACTCAGCTACTTTTCTCCTCAGCACTATCCCTTCCTTCACTCACACCTTGCAGCTCCTCCAAGAAGCCTATAAGCAGTTCAAATGTAATGGAGGCCCAACCAGAAGCTCAGCTACTTTTCTCCTCTGCACCACCCTCTCCTTCACTCACAGCTTGCAGCTCCTTCCAGCAGCCTCTGGGCAGTTCAAATGAAACGGAGGTCCAACAAGAAGCTCTGCTACTTTTCTCCTCTGCACTCGCCCTTTCTTCACTCTTAGCCTGAAGCTCCTCCCAGCAGCATATAGACAGTTCAAATACAATGGAGGTCCAACCAGAAGCTCGGCTACTTTTCTCCTCAGCACTATCCCTTCCTTCACTCACACCTTGCAGCTCCTCCAAGCAGCCTATAGGCAGTTCAAATACAATGGAGGCCCAACCAGAAGCTCAGCTACATTTCTCCTCTGCACCACCCTCTCCTTCACTCACAGCTTGCAGCTCCTCCCTGCTGCATTTAGGCAGTTCAAATACTACAGAGGTCCAACCAGAAGCTCAGCTACTTTTCTCCTTTGCACTCCCCGTTTCTTCGCTCTCAGCCTGAAGCTCCTCCCAGCAGCCTCTAGACAGTTCAAATGTAATGGAGGCCCAAACAGAAGCTCTGCTACTTTTCTCCTCTACACTCCCCCTTTCTTCACTCTCAGCCTGAAGCTCCTCCCAGCAGCCTCTAGACAGTTCAAATACAATGGAGGTCCAACCAAAAACTGATCTACTTTTTTCCTCTGTGCCACCACCTCCTTCACTCACAGCTTGCAGCTCCTCCCAGCAGCCTCTTGGCAGTTAAAATGCAACTGAGGTTAAAAAAGAAGCTCAGCTACGTTTCTCCTCTGCCCTATCTCTTCCTTCACTCACACCTTGCAGCTCCTCCAAGCAGCCTATAGGCAGTTCAAATACAATGGAGGCCCAACCAGAAGCTCAGCTACATTTCTCCTCTGCACCACCCTCTCCTTCACTCACAGCTTGCAGCTCCTCCCAGCAGCCTCTTGGCAGTTAAAATGCAACTGAGGTTAAAAAAGAAGCTCAGGTACGTTTCTCCTCTGCCCTATCTCTTCCTTCACTCACAGCGTGGAGCTCCTCCAAGCAGTCCCTAGGCAGTTCAAATGCAATGGAAGCCAAACCAGAAGCTCAGCTACTTTGCTCCTCTGCACCACCCATTCCTTCACTGACAGCTTGCAGATTTTCTAAGCAGCCTCTAGGCAGTTCAAATGGAATGGAGGTCCAACTAGAGGTTCAGCTTCTTTTCTCCTCAGCACTATCCCTTCCTTCACTCAAACCTTGCAGCTCCTCCAAGCAGCCTATAGGCAGTTCAAATACAATGGAGGCCCAACCAGAAGCTCAGCTACTTTTCTCCTCTGCACCACCCTCTCCTTCACTCATAGCTTGCAGCTCCTTCCAGCAGCCTCTAGACAGTTCAAATACAATGGAGGTCCAACCAAAAACTCAGCTACTTTTCTCCTCAGCACTATCCCTTCCTTCACTCACACCTTGCAGCTCTTCCCAGCTGCATTTAGGCAGTTGAAATACTACAGAGGTCCAACCAGAATCTCAGCTACTTTTCTCCTTTGCACTCCCCGTTTCTTCGCTCTCAGCCTGAAGCTCCTCCCAGCAGCCTCTAGACAGTTCAAATACAATGGAGGTCCAACCAAAAACTCAGCTACTTTTCTCCTCAGCACTATCCCTTCCTTCACTCACACCTTGCAGCTCCTCCAAGAAGCCTATAAGCAGTTCAAATGTAATGGAGGTCCAACCAGAAGCTCACCTACTTTTCTCCTCAGCACCACCGTCTCCTTCCTTCACAGCTTGCAGCTCCTTCCAGCAGCCTCTGGGCAGTTCAAATGAAGCGGAGGTCCAACAAGAAGCTCAGCTACTTTTCTCCTCAGCACTATCTCTTCCTTCACTCACAGCTTGCAGCTCCTCCCAGCTGTATTTAGGCAGCTGATATACTAGAGAGGTCCAACCAGAAGCTCAGCTACTTTTCTCCTTTGCACTCCCCCTTTCTTCGCTCTCAGCCTGAAGCTCCTCCCAGCAGCCTCTAGACAGTTCAAATACAATGGAGGTCCAACCAGAAGCTCAGCTACTTTTCTCCTCAGCACTATCCCTTCCTTCACTCACACCTTGCAGCTCCTCCAAGCAGCCTATAGGCAGTTCAAATGCAATGGAAGCCAAACCAGAAGCTCAGCTACTTTGCTCCTCTGCACCAACCATTCCTTCACTCACAGCTTATAGCTCCTTCCAGCAGCCTCTGGGCAGTTCAAATGAAACGGAGGTCCAACAAGAAGCTCTGCTACTTTTCTCCTCTGCACTCCCCCTTTCTTCACTCTCAGCCTGAAGCTCCTCCCAGCAGCCTCTATACAGTTCAAATACAATGGAGGTCCAACCAAAAACTCAGCTCCTTTTTTCCTCTGTGCCACCACCTCCTTCACTCACAGCTTGCAGCACCTCCCAGCAGCCTCTGGGCAGTTAAAATGCAACTGAGGTTAAAAAAGAAGCTCAGCTACGTTTCTCCTCTGCCCTATCTCTTCCTTCACTCACAGCGTGGAGCTCCTCCAAGCAGTCCCTAGGCAGTTCAAATGCAATGGAAGCCAAACCAGAAGCTCAGCTACTTTGCTCCTCTGCACCACCCATTCCTTCACTGCCAGCTTGCAGCCTATAGGCAGTTCAAATACAATGGAGGTCCAACCCAAAACTCAGCTTCTTTTCTCCTCTGTGCCACAACCTCCTTCACTCACAGCTTGCAGCTCCTCCCAGCAGCCTCTTGGTAGTTAAAATGCAGCTGAGGTTAAAAAAGAAGCTCAGCTACATTACTCCTCTGCCCTATCCCTTCCTTCACTCACACCTTGCAGCTCCTCCAAGCAGTCCCTAGGCAGTTCAAATGCAATGGAAGCCAAACCAGAAGCTCAGCTACTTTGCTCCTCTGCACCAACCATTCCTTCACTCACAGCTTATAGCTCCTTCCAGCAGCCTCTGGGCAGTTCAAATGAAACGGAGGTCCAACAAGAAGCTCTGCTACTTTTCTCCTCTGCACTCCCCCTTTCTTCACTCTCAGCCTGAAGCTCCTCCCAGCAGCCTCTATACAGTTCAAATACAATGGAGGTCCAACCAAAAACTCAGCTCCTTTTTTCCTCTGTGCCACCACCTCCTTCACTCACAGCTTGCAGCACCTCCCAGCAGCCTCTGGGCAGTTAAAATGCAACTGAGGTTAAAAAAGAAGCTCAGCTACGTTTCTCCTCTGCCCTATCTCTTCCTTCACTCACAGCGTGGAGCTCCTCCAAGCAGTCCCTAGGCAGTTCAAATGCAATGGAAGCCAAACCAGAAGCTCAGCTACTTTGCTCCTCTGCACCACCCATTCCTTCACTGCCAGCTTGCAGCCTATAGGCAGTTCAAATACAATGGAGGTCCAACCCAAAACTCAGCTTCTTTTCTCCTCTGTGCCACAACCTCCTTCACTCACAGCTTGCAGCTCCTCCCAGCAGCCTCTTGGTAGTTAAAATGCAGCTGAGGTTAAAAAAGAAGCTCAGCTACATTACTCCTCTGCCCTATCCCTTCCTTCACTCACACCTTGCAGCTCCTCCAAGCAGTCCCTAGGCAGTTCAAATGCAATGGAAGCCAAACCAGAAGCTCAGCTACTTTGCTCCTCTGCACCACCCATTCCTTCACTGACAGCTTGCAGCCTATAGGCAGTTCAAATACAATTGAGGTCAAACCAAAAACTCAGCTACTTTTCTCCTCTGTCCCACAACCTCCTTCACTCACAGCTTGCAGCTCCTCCCAGCAGCCTCTGGGCAGTTAAAATGCAACTGAGGTTAAAAAAGAAGCTCAGCTACATTACTCCTCTGCCCTATCCCTTCCTTCACTCACAGCGTGGAGCTTGTTATGTCCCGAGCCTTGCAAACGGCTCGGGCGTTTGCAGGCAGTCCCGGGCAGGTGCAAAGCTGCCCGGGACCAGACAGGCTGTCGTCAGCGCCGTGCGCATGCGCGGGTGCTGGCGCGGGAAAAGTATCGCATTTACCCGGGAAATGTCTATATAAGAAGCTGGGAGGTTTTGGGAGCTGCTGAAGCCATCTACTTGTAAGCTGAACGCAGAATAAAGAAAACTGAGAACTTCAACTGCTTCTCGTGTCTGCTTTCCGCCAAGGACTCAACACTGGCGACGAGGATGGGATTGCCTTACACCGCCTGGAAAGGAAGAAGTGTAAGCTTACCCAAGTGAGTCCTGAGCGGCGGAACGGCGTCGACTCGGCAGCTACCCGCCAATCCAGTGCGCATTCGGGGGTAGGCTGGCTGATAGACCCGTCTCCTGAAGCTGGCAAAAATCGGAAGGCTTTCGGAATTCGACGTCTCACATCCAGAGCGGTGGGAGTCATACGTAGCCAGGGTGGAGAACTACTTCAAGGCAAACCAAGTGAGGGAAGAGAGCTTGAAGGCTGCCACCCTGCTTTGTGTTTGCGGCCAAGACGCCTTCGACATCGCAGAAAACCTTGCAGCACCTGTTCCAGTAGAGTCTGTAAGCTACGCAGATCTGAAGAAGCTACTGAAGGAGCACTTCCACCCCAAGATGTCCGTCATCGCATGGCGCCACACCTTCGAGCAGAGGGATCAATGGCCCGGTGAGTCAGCCAGAGAATTCATCGCCGCATTACGGAAGGCCGCCAAGCACTGCGAGTTCAAAGACCTCGAAGAACGACTGAGGGACCGATTCGTGTGCGGGTTAAGGCATCGAGATCTACAACAGAGACTTTTCGCTAAAGAAGAATTGTCCTACCAAGATGCCTTAAGGGAAGTCACCGCAGAAGAAGCAGCAGGCGGCGCTGTCAAGAACATGCGGCCGATCAGAAACAGTCCAGAGGTTGCATCCGTGCACCAGGAAGACGCCCAAGGAAACTCCGAGGAGGATCCGGACGAGGAAGTCGACCGTCTCCACCCCACGAAGGAAGAAAAACAGAAGGGAAGCTCTTCAGCTCCGCTCAAGTGCATCGGCTGTGGAGGTTGCCACAGGAGAACCGACTGCAAGTTTCGCTCCGCTACCTGCCGGGCATGCGGCAAACAAGGACACATTGCAGCTGTGTGTCTGGGCCAACGAAAGGTACAACCTTAGGAAGAACTGCGCCTGAAAGGTACCAGATTCCCCAGCCAGAATAGGGTAGGGTTTTGCGCTTCGCGAAGAAGCATCCTTAGGACAGGCACACACAAGCCCATTAAGAAAAAGCTGTCACTCAAGGTGAAGCTACAAGGGGTTCCATTATCTATGGAACTAGACACAGGGTCTGCCTTTTCAATTATCTCCTTGCATACATTTAGGAAGATTTGTTCCGGTAGTGGAACTCAGGCCAAGTTAAGGCCTTCTGACATTGTGTTAACAGATTTTCAAAATTCAAGAGTGTGTGTTAAGGGGGAGGCCACCCTTAACGTGCAATACAAGAGTTTTGAAGGTCCACTAGACTTATTAGTAGTAGGGGGTGAACGAACGAGTCTCATAGGACTCGATTGGTTTGAGGCCCTGGGGATACACGTCACAGGACTCAACAGTTTACAAACACTCGACCTACAGGAAGTCTGCAAAGAATTTGCAGATGTTTTCAGCCCACAGCTGGGCACATTCAAAGGACCCCCTGTGTCCTTAAAGCTAGACCCCAATGTCACTCCCATTAGAATTAAAGCAAGAAGGGTCCCTTTTGCTTTAAAGAGTAAAATTGACACTGAGTTAGACAAACTGATTCAACAGGGAATCCTAGAACCTGTTGATTCCAGTCCTTGGGAGACCCCCATTGTCACGCCTCTAAAGGCAAATGGGGACATTCGCATTTGTGCTGACTACAAATGCACTCTGAATAAGGCATTGCAGCAACATGCCTATCCTGTTCCTGTGGTCAGTCATATTCTGGCCTCCCTCAAGGGGGGGCGCGTTTTTGCAAAGCTTGACCTAGCTCAAGCGTATCAACAGCTGCCTGTTGATGATGATGCTGCTATAGCTCAGACTATTGTGACCCACAGGGGAGCCTTTAAGGTAAAAAGGCTGCAGTTTGGAGTGAATGTCGCTCCTGGGATTTTCCAAAGCGTAATGGAAAACACACTGCGGGGCATACCGGGGGTTTGCCCCTACTTTGATGATGTCTTAATTGCAGGAGACTCCACACACATTCTAGCTGAAAGGCTAAGGGCTGTTCTGTTAAGGTTCAGGAAATCAGGCCTCAAGCTCAAAAAAGACAAATGCAAGATTGGGGTGCCTTCTACTGAATTTCTGGGGTTCAAAATTGATGCTGCTGGGATTCACCCTGCTGAATCCAAACTAACTGCTATTTTAGAAGCACCTAGGCCAAGGTCCAAGGCTGAACTTCAGGCCTTCCTGGGCCTCCTGAATTTCTACAATTCTTTTCTTCCACAAAAAGCTAGTGTAGCTGAGCCTCTTCACAGGCTACTAGACAAGCAAGCAGTGTGGCAGTGGTCACAAACGCATGAGGGTTGTTTTAACAAAGTCAAGGCTTTGCTCACTTCTAACAGTGTACTTGCACATGTCAACGAGTCCCTTCCTATGTGCATCGCTTGTGATGCGTCCCCTTACGGGGTTGGAGCTGTCCTGAGCCACCTCAGGTCTGATGGAACTCAGGTTCCTGTTGCATATTACTCCAGAACATTGTCTTCTGCTGAGCGCAACTACGCTCAGATAGACAGGGATGCTCTGGCTGTTGTTGCTGGAATTAAAAAATTCCATGACTTTCTATATGGCAGGCACTTCACGGTCTTCACTGACCATAAGCCTCTGCTGGGACTGTTTACCACACGTAAGCAGACTCCCCAAATCATTTCCCCTAGAATGCTTAGGTGGTCTATTTTTTTGTCTGCATATGATTTTTCTTTACTCCACAAGCCTGGAAAAGAAATGGGCCATGCTGATGGCCTCAGTAGATTGCCTCTGCCAGTAGTGGAAGCTGACCCTGCGCCAGCTGTCAACCTTCTATCAATCCAAGCCTTGCCCGAGCTCCCTCTTAGTGCCAGGGATGTTGCCGCTGAAACAGGTACAGATCACACACTTTCACGTGTCCGTTCCTGGGTTTTGTCTGGTTGGCCTGAGCACTGCCCTAGTCCTGAGTTTCAGAGTTTCTGGTCCAAAAGGAACGAGCTGTCCCTTTCTCAGGGTTGTCTGCTTTGGGGAAACAGAGTTGTCATTCCCACCTCAATGAGGACTAGGGTCTTAGAATCCCTCCACGAGGGTCATCCTGGCATTGTTCGTATGAAGGCTCTTGCGCGCAGCCACTTGTGGTGGCCTGGTTTAGATAAAGATATTGAGGCTAAGGTGCATGCATGCCACCTGTGCCAACGATCTCGCCCAGAGATGCCCCAAGCTCCCGTGCATAGATGGGAGGAAACACAGTCCCCATGGTCTAGGGTGCACATTGACTACGCTGGACCCTTTCAGGGCCAGTTCTTCTTGGTCCTTGTTGACAGCCATTCGAAATGGCTTGAGGTTGTACCTGTCTCATCCACCACCACTGCAAAGACTATTCAGGTACTGAGGGGAATTTTTGCTGCACACGGGCTGCCAGATGTCATTGTGTCCGACAACGGCCCTCAATTCACTTCCTCCGAATTCCAAGCTTTCTTACAGGCAAACATGATTCGTCATGCCACGTCTGCACCCTTCCACCCGTCCACCAACGGTATGGCTGAACGTATGGTGCGCATCACAAAGGACGCATTGAAAAGACTCACCTACGGGGACTGGCATCACAGGTTGGCTGACTTTCTCCTTTCTTATCGCACCACACCGTCCACTTCTACAGGGAGAAGCCCAGCTGAACTTCGTTGGGGGCGTCAACTTACTACTAAACTTGACCGGTTGCATCCGGACAGACTGCCTTCATCTACCTCACATCCTAGGGCGCCTAGACAACTACTTGTGGGTGCCCCGGTTTGGGCTCGCAATTACGGGCCTGGTCATACATGGGTCCTCGCTTCTATTTCCAGGGTCACAGGTCCTCTCTCCTACGAGGTAGCCCTGGACAACGGTCGTGTCCTGCGTCGGCACATCGACCAACTCCGCCCTAGGCGGGCCCTTTCAGATGAGACTCCTGGGTCTTTTCCAGGGGGGGAGGGGGACCCTTTGGAGCAAAGGGAAGGGCACGAGCTGCTGCCCATCTCCACTGATGGAGCCACAAACGGCCCATCCCAGGGTTTCGCGAGAGCTCCGAACAAGAATTCTATGAGCCTACCTAACTACCAGGCATCCACGCCTACTCCAGTCACGGAGGATACCCGGGGGCATCCCAACAAATCATTCCCCGCAAGAGAGCTGGCACACAATCCCCAAGGTTGGCCTGACCTTACCCCAAATCCTACAGGGGGTCAAACATACAGGGAGGTGGTCGAGGAACCAAGTCCCGACTACAACACCTCTAGCCCAAATCAGGGAGTAACTGAGTTTTGGGAAAGTACAGAAACCCACACAAGCCCGGACACTGAACGGGGTTCAGGGAATGGACAACCTCCTGACAGGTCTTGGACGGACCTAGGAGGTTCAACAGAGACGCCCAGCAGTGGCTATCACTTCAAGGGGCCCGAGGATCTACAGCTAGGCAGGTCAACCAGGTCACAAAGTGACAGAAGCCCTGGCCTGACGAGCCCGGTGGGCGAGCAAGCAGGCCAGGCATCGGGGCACAGTCCTCGGAAGGCACCAAGGCAAAATAAGGAGAACAGGCTCACATCTCCCTCCAGTCAGGGAACTCATGCTAGTAACCCAGAGCTGAGAAGGTCACAGAGAGCAAAGAAGTCTCCTAAATACTTAGAGGATTACATAACATTGCTGGCTAAACAAAAGCCAGGTAACGATAGGAGCACTGAGAAGCAGAACACTGCATAAAATAAATGATTATATGTTGGTAGTAGTTTTAGCCCGGGGGAAAGGGGTGTTATGTCCCGAGCCTTGCAAACGGCTCGGGCGTTTGCAGGCAGTCCCGGGCAGGTGCAAAGCTGCCTGGGACCAGACAGGCTGTCGCCAGCGCCGTGCGCATGCGCGGGTGCTGGCGCGGGAAAAGTATCGCATTTACCCGGGAAATGTCTATATAAGAAGCTAGGAGGTTTTGGGAGGTGCTGAAGCCATCTACATGTAAGCTGAACGCAGAATAAAGAAAACTGAGAACTTCAACTGCTTCTCGTGTCTGCTTTCCGCCAAGGACTCAACAGAGCTCCTCCAAGGAGTCCCTAGGCAGTTCAAATGCAATGAAAGCCAAACCAGAAGGTCAGCTACTTTGCTCCTCTGCACCACCCATTCCTTCACTGACAGCTTGCAGCTTTTCTAAGCAGCCTCTAGGCAGTTCCAATGGAATGGAGGTCCAACCAGAGGTTCAGCTTCTTTTCTCCTCAGCACTATCCCTTCCTTCACTCACACCTTGCAGGTCCTCCAAGCAGCCTATACGCAGTTCAAATACAATGGAGGCCCAACCAGAAGCTCAGCTACTTTTCTCCTCTGCACCACCCTCTCCTTCAGTCACAGCTTGCAGCTCCTTCCAGTAGCCTCTGGGCAGTTCAAATGAAACGGAGGTCCAACAAGAAGCTCAGCTACTTTTCTCCTCAGCACTATCTCTTCCTTCACTCACAGCTTGCAGCTCCTCCCAGCTGCATTTACGCAGTTCAAATACTACAGAGGTCCAACCAGAAGCTCAGCTACTTTTCTCATTTGCACTCCCCCTTTCTTCGCTCTCAGCCTGAAGCTCCTCCCAGCAGCCTCTAGACAGTTCAAATACAGTGGAGGTCCAACCAGAAGCTCAGCTACTTTTCTCCTCAGCACTATCCCTTCCTTAACTCACACCTTGCAGCTCCTCCAAGAAGCCTATAAGCAGTTCAAATCTAATGGAGGCCCAACCAGAAGCTCTGCTACTTTTCTCCTCTGCACTCCCCCTTTCTTCACTCTTAGCCTGAAGCTCCTCCCAGCAGCCTCTAGACAGTTCAAATACAGTGGAGGTCCAACCAGAAGCTCAGCTACTTTTCTCCTCAGCACGATCCCTTCCTTCACTCACACCTTGCAGCTCCTCCAAGCAGCCTATAGGCAGTTCAAATACAATGGAGGCCCAACCAGAAGCTCAGCTACTTTTCTCCTCTGCACCACCTTCTCCTTCACTCACAGCTTGCAGCTCCTTCCAGCATCCTCTGGGCAGTTCAAATGAAACGGAGGTCCAACAAGAAGATGTGCTACTTTTCTCCTCTGCACTCCCCCTTTCTTCACTCTCAGCCTGAAGCTGCTCCCAGCAACCTCTAGACAGTTCAAATACAATGGAGGTCCAACCAAAAACTCAGCTACTTTTCTCCTCTGTGCCACCACCTCCTTCACTCACAGCTTGCAGCTCCTCCCAGCAGCCTCTTGGTAGTTAAAATGCAACTGAGGTTAAAAAAGAAGCTCAGCTACATTACTCCTCTGCCCTATCCCTTCCTTCACTCACAGCGTGGAGCTCCTCCAAGGAGTCCCTAGGCAGCTCAAAGGCAATGGAAGCCAGACAAGAAGCTCAGCTACTTTGCTCCTCTGCACCACCCATTCCTTCACTGACAGCTTGCAGATTTTCTAAGCAGCCTCTAGGCAGTTCCAATGGAATGGAGGTCCAACCAGAGGTTCAGCTTCTTTTCTCCTCAGCACTATCCCTTCCTTCACTCACACCTTGCAGGTCCTCCAAGCAGCCTATAGGCAGTTCAAATACAATGGAGGCCCAACCAGAAACTCAGCTACTTTTCTCCTCTGCACTACCCATTCTTTCACTGACAGCTTGCAGCCTATAGGCAGTTCAAATACAATGGAGGTCCAACCAAAAACTCAGCTACTTTTCTCCTCTGTGCCACAACCTCCTTCACTCACAGCTTGCAGCTCCTCCCAGCAGCCTCTTGGCAGTTAAAATGCAACTGAGGTTAAAAAAGAAGCTCAGCTACATTACTCCTCTGCCCTATCCCTTCCTTCACTCACAGCGTGGACCTCCTCCAAGGAGTCCCTAGGCAGTTCAAATGCAATGGAAGCCAAACCAGAAGGTCAGCTACTTTGCCCCTCTGCACCACCCATTCCTTCACTGACAGCTTGCAGCTTTTCTAAGCAGCCTCCAGGCAGTTCAAATGGAATGGAGGTCCAACCAGAGGTTCAGCTTCTTTTCTCCTCAGCACTATCCCTTCCTTCACTCACAACTTGCAGCTCCTCCCAGAAGCCTATAAGCAGTTCAAATGTAATGGAGGCCCAACCAGAAGCTCTGCTACTTTTCTCCTCTGCACCACCCTCTCCTTCACTCACAGCTTGCAGCTCCTTCCAGCAGCCTCTGGGCAGTTCAAATGAAACGGAGGTCCAACCAGAAGCTCTGCTACTTTTCTCCTCTGCACTCCCCCTTTCTTCACTCTCAGCCTGAAGCTCCTCCCAGCAACCTCTAGACAGTTCAAATACAATGGAGGTCCAACCAGAAGCTCGGCTACTTTTCTCCTTTGCACTCCCCCTTTCTTCGCTCTCAGCCTGAAGCTCCTCCCAGCAGCTTCTCGACAGTTCAAATACAATGGAGGTCCAACCAGAAGCTCAGCTACTTTTCTCCTCTGCGCCACCCCCTCCTTCACTCACAGCTTGCAGCTCCTTCCAGCAGCCTCTAGGCAGTTCAAATGAAATGGAGGTCCAACCAGAAGCTGAGCTACTTTTCTCCTCAGCACTATCCCTTCCTTCACTCACACCTTGCAGCTCCTCCAAGAAGCCTATAAGCAGTTCAAATGTAATGGAGGTCCAACCAAAAACTCAGCTACTTTTCTCCTCTGTGCCACCACCTCCTTCACTCACAGCTTGCAGCTCCTCCCAGCAGCCTCTTGGCAGTTAAAATGCAACTGAGGTTAAAAAAGAAGCTCAGCTACGTTTCTCCTCTGCCCTATCTCCTCCTTCACTCACAGCGTGGAGCTCCTCCAAGCAGTCCCTAGACAGTTCAAATACAATGGAGGCCCAACCAGAAGCTCAGCTACTTTGCTCCTCTGCACCAATCATTCCTTCACTCACAGCTTGCAGCTCCTTCCAGCAGCCTCTGGGCAGTTCAAATGAAACGGAGGTCCAACAAGAAGCTCTGCTACTTTTCTCCTCTGCACTCCCCCTTTCTTCACTCTCAGCCTGAAGCTCCTCCCAGCAGCCTCTATACAGTTCAAATACAATGGAGGTCCAACCAAAAACTCAGCTACTTTTTTCCTCTGTGCCACCACCTCCTTCACTCACAGCTTGCAGCTCCTCCCAGCAGCCCCTCGGCAGTTAAAATGCAACTGAGGTTAAAAAAGAAGCTCAGCTACGTTTCTCCTCTGCCCTATCTCTTCCTTCACTCACAGCGTGGAGCTCCTCCAAGCAGTCCCTAGGCAGTTCAAATACAATGGAGGCCCAACCAGAAACTCAGCTACTTTTCTCCTCTGTGCCACAACCTCCTTCACTCACAGCTTGCAGCTCCTCCCAGCAGCCTCTTGGCAGTTAAAATGCAGCTGAGGTTAAAAAAGAAGCTCAGCTACATTACTCCTCTGCCCTATCCCTTCCTTCACTCACACCTTGCAGCTCCTCCAAGCAGCCTATAGGCAGTTCAAATACAATGGAGGCCCAACCAGAAACTCAGCTACTTTTCTCCTCTGCACTACCCATTCCTTCACTGACAGCTTGCAGCCTATAGGCAGTTCAAATACAATGGATGTCCAACCAAAAACTCAGCTACTTTTCTTCTCTGTGCCACAACCTCCTTCACTCACAGCTTGCAGCTCCTCCCAGCAGCCTCTTGGCAGTTAAAATGCAACTGAGGTTAAAAAAGAAGCTCAGCTACATTACTCCTCTGCCCTATCCCTTCCTTCACTCACAGCGTGGACCTCCTCCAAGGAGTCCCTAGGCAGTTCAAATGCAATGGAAGCCAAACCAGAAGGTCAGCTACTTTGCCCCTCTGCACCACCCATTCCTTCACTGACAGCTTGCAGCTTTTCTAAGCAGCCTCCAGGCAGTTCAAATGGAATGGAGGTCCAACCAAAGGTTCAGCTTCTTTTCTCCTCAGCACTATCCCTTCCTTCACTCACACCTTCCAGGTCCTCCAAGCAGCCTATACGCAGTTCAATTACAATGGAGGCCCAACCAGAAGCTCAGCTACTTTTCTCCTCTGCGCCACCCCCTCCTTCACTCACAGCTTGCAGCTCCTTCCAGCAGCCTCTAGGCAGTTCAAATGAAATGGAGGTCCAACCAGAAGCTGAGCCACTTTTCTCCTCAGCACTATCCCTTCCTTCACTCACACCTTGCAGCTCCTCCAAGCAGCCTATAGGCAGTTCAAATACAATGGAGGCCCAACCAGAAGCTCAGCTACTTTTCTCCTCTGCACCACCCTCTCCTTCACTCACAGCTTGCAGCTCCCTCCAGCAGCCTCTGGGCAGTTCAAATGAAACGGAGGTCCAACAAGAAGCTCAGCTACTTTTCTCCTCAGCACTATCTCTTCCTTCACTCACAGCTTGCAGCTCCTCCCAGCTGCATTTAGGCAGTTGAAATACTACAGAGGTCCAACCAGAAGCTCAGCTACTTTTCTCCTTTGCACTCCCCATTTCTTCGCTCTCAGCCTGAAGCTCCTCCCAGCAGCCTCTAGACAGTTCAAATGTAATGGAGGCCCAACCAGAAGCTCTGCTACTTTTCTCCTCTACACTCCCCCTTTCTTCACTCTCAGCCTGAAGCTCCTCCCAGCAGCCTCTAGACAGTTCAAATACAATGGAGGTCCAAACAAAAACTGAGCTAATTTTTTCCTCTGTGCCACCACCTCCTTCACTCACACCTTGCAGCTCCTCCCAGCAGCCTCTTGGCAGTTAAAATGCAACTGAGGTTAAAAAAGAAGCTCAGCTATGTTTCTCCTCTGCCTTATCTCTTCCTTCACTCACAGCGTAGAGCTCCTCCAAGCAGTCCCTAGGCAGTTCAAATGCAATGGAAGCCAAACCAGAAGCTCAGCTACTTTGCTCCTCTGCACCACCCATTCCTTCACTGACAGCTTGCATATTTTCTAAGCAGCCTCTAGGCAGTTCAAATGGAATGGAGGTCCAACCAGAGGTTCAGCTTCTTTTCTCCTCAGCATTATCCCTTCGTTCACTCACACCTTGCAGCTCCTCCAAGCAGCCTATAGGCAGTTCAAATACAATGGAGGCCCAACCAGAAGCTCAGCTACTTTTCTCCTTTGCACTCCCCCTTTCTTCGCTCTCAGCCTGAAGCTCCTCCCACCAGCCTCTAGACAGTTCAAATACAGTGGAGGTCCAACCAGAAGCTCAGCTAATTTTCTCCTCAGCACTATCCCTTCCTTCACTCACACCTTGCAGCTCCTCCAAGAAGCCTATGAGCAGTTCAAATGTAATGGAGGCCCAACCAGAAGCTCTGCTACTTTTCTCCTCTGCACTCGCCCTTTCTTCACTCTTAGGCTGAAGCTCCTGCCAGCAGCCTCTAGGCAGTTCAAATACAGTGGAGGTCCAACCAGACGCTCAGCTACTTTTCTCCTCAGCACGATCCCTTCCTTCACTCACACCTTGCAGCTCCTCCAAGCAGCCTATAGGCAGTTCAAATACAATGGAGGCCCAACCAGAAGTTCAGCTACTTTTCTCCTCTGCACCACCCTCTCCTTCACTCAAAGCTTGCAGCTCCTTCCAGCAGCCTCTGGGCAGTTCAAATGAAACGGAGGTCCAACAAGAAGCTCTGCTACTTTTCTCCTCTGCACTCCCCCTTTCTTCACTCTCAGCCTGAAGCTCCTCCCAGCAACCTATAGACAGTTCAAATACAATGGAGGTCCAACCAGAAGCTCGGCTACTTTTCTCCTTTGCACTCCCCCTTTCTTCGCTCTCAGCCTGAAGCTCCTCCCACCAGCTTCTCGACAGTTCAAATACAATGGAGGTCCAACCAGAAGCTCAGCTACTTTTCTCCTCTGCGCCACCCCCTCCTTCACTCACAGCTTGCAGCTCCTTCCAGCAGCCTCTAGGCAGTTCAAATGAAATGGAGGTCCAACAAGAAGCTCAGCTACTTTTCTCCTCACCACTATCTCTTCTTTCACTCACAGCTTGCAGCTCCTCCCAGCTGTATTTAGGCAGTTCAAATACTACAGAGTTCCAACCAGAAGCTCAGCTACTTTTCTCCTGTGCACCACCCTCTCCTTCACTCACAACTTGCAGCTCCTTCCAGCAGCCTCTGGGCAGTTCAAATGAAACAGAGGTCCAACAAGAAGCTCTGCTACTTTTCTCCTCTGCACTCGCCCTTTCTTCACTCTCAGTCTGAAGCTCCTCCCAGCAACCTCTAGACAGTTCAAATACAATGGAGGTCCAACCAAAAACTCAGCTACTTTTTTCCTCTGTGCCACCACCTCCTTCACTCACAGCTTGCAGCTCCTCCCAGCAGCCTCTTGGCAGTTAAAATGCAACTGAGGTTAAAAAAGAAGCTCAGCTACGTTTCTCCTCTGCCCAATCCCTTCCTTCACTCACACCTTGCAGCTCCTCCAAGCAGCCTATAGGCAGTTCAAATACAATGGAGGTCCAACCAAAAACTCAGCTACTTTTCTCCTCTGTGCCACAACCTCCTTCACTCACAGCTTGCAGCTCCTCCCAGCAGCCTCTTGGCAGTTAAAATGCAGCTGAGGTTAAAAAAGAAGCTCAGCTACATTACTCCTCTGCCCTATCCCTTCCTTCACTCACAACTTGCAGCTCCTCCCAGCTGCATTTAGGCAGTTGAAATACTACAGAGGTCCAACCAGAATCTTAGCTACTTTTCTCCATTGCACTCCCCCTTTCTTCGCTCTCAGCCTGAAGCTCCTCCCAGCAGCCTCTACACAGTTCAAATACAATGGAGGTCCAACCAGAAGCTCAGCTACTTTTCTCCTCAGCACTATCCCTTCCTTAACTCACACCTTGCAGCTCCTCCAAGCAGCCTATAGGCAGTTCAAACACAATGGAGGCCCAACCAGAAGCTCAGCTACTTTTCTCCTGTGCACAACCCTCTCCTTCACTCACAGCTTGCAGCTCCCTCCAGCAGCCTCTGGGCAGTTCAAATGAAACGGAGGTCCAACAAGAAGCTCTGCTACTTTTCTCCTCTGCACTCGCCCTTTCTTCACTCTTAGGCTGAAGCTCCTCCCAGCAGCCTCTAGACAGTTCAAATACAATGGAGGTCCAACCAGAAGCTCGGCTACTTTTCTCCTCAGCACTATCCCTTCCTTCACTCACACTTTGTACCTCCTCCAAGCAGCCTATAGGCAGTTCAAATACAATGGAGGCCCAACCAGAAGCTCACCTACTTTTCTCCTCAGCACCACCGTCTCCTTCCCTCACAGCTTGCAGCTCCTTCCAGCAGCCTCTGGGCAGTTCAAATGAAGCGGAGGTCCAACAAGAAGCTCAGCTACTTTTCTCCTCAGCACTATCTCTTCCTTTACTCACAGCTTGCAGCTCCTCCCAGCTGCATTTAGGCAGTTCAAATACTACAGAGGTCCAACCAGAAGCTCAGCTACTTTTCTCCTTTGCACTCCCCGTTTCTTCGCTCTCAGCCTGAAGCTCCTCCCATCAGCCTCTAGACAGTTCAAATACAATGGATGTCCCCAAAAAAACCTCAGCTACTTTTCTCCTCAGCACTATCCCTTCCTTCACTCACACCTTGCAGCTCCTCCAAGAAGCCTATAAGCAGTTCAAATGTAATGGAGGTCCAACCAGAAGCTCACCTACTTTTCTCCTCAGCAGTATCTCTTCCTTCACTCACAGCTTGCAGCTCCTCCCAGCTGTATTTAGGCAGTTCAGATACTACAGAGGTCCAACCAGAAGCTCAGCTACTTTTCTCCTTTGCACTCCCACTTTCTTCGCTCTCAGCCTGAAGCTCCTCCCAGCAGCCTCTACACAGTTCAAATACAATGGAGGTCCAACCAGAAGCTCAGCTACTTTTTTCCTCTGCCCTATCCCTTCCTTCACTCACACCTTGCAGCTCCTCCAAGCAGCCTGTAGGCAGTTCAAATACAATGGAGGCCCAACCAGAAACTCAGCTACTTTTCTCCTCTGCACCACCCTCTCCTTCACTCACAGCTTGCAGCTCCGTCCAGCAGCCTCTGGGCAGTTCAAATGAAACGGAGGTCCAACAAGAAGCTCAGCTACTTTTCTCCTCAGCACTATCTCTTCCTTCACTCACAGCTTGCAGCTCCTCCCAGCTGCATTTAGGCAGTTCAAATACTACAGAGGTCCAACCAGAAGCTCAGCTACTTTTCTCCTTTGCACTCCCCCTTTCTTCGCTCTCAGCCTGAAGCTCCTCCCAGCAGCCTCTAGACAGTTCAAATACAATGGAGGTCCAACCAAAAACTCAGCTACTTTTCTCCTCAGCACTATCCCTTCCTTCACTCACACCTTGCAGCTCCTCCAAGAAGCCTATAAGCAGTTCAAATGTAATGGAGGTCCAACCAGAAGCTCAGCTACTTTTCTCCTTTGCACTCCCCCTTTCTTCACTCTCAGCCTGAAGCTCCTCCCAGCAACCTATAGACAGTTCAAATACAATGGAGGTCCAACCAGAAGCTCGGCTACTTTTCTCCTTTGCACTCCCCCTTTCTTCGCTCTCAGCCTGAAGCTCCTCCCACCAGCTTCTCGACAGTTCAAATACAATGGAGGTCCAACCAGAAGCTCAGCTACTTTTCTCCTCTGCGCCACCCCCTCCTTCACTCACAGCTTGCAGCTCCTTCCAGCAGCCTCTAGGCAGTTCAAATGAAATGGAGGTCCAACAAGAAGCTCAGCTACTTTTCTCCTCACCACTATCTCTTCTTTCACTCACAGCTTGCAGCTCCTCCCAGCTGTATTTAGGCAGTTCAAATACTACAGAGTTCCAACCAGAAGCTCAGCTACTTTTCTCCTGTGCACCACCCTCTCCTTCACTCACAACTTGCAGCTCCTTCCAGCAGCCTCTGGGCAGTTCAAATGAAACAGAGGTCCAACAAGAAGCTCTGCTACTTTTCTCCTCTGCACTCGCCCTTTCTTCACTCTCAGTCTGAAGCTCCTCCCAGCAACCTCTAGACAGTTCAAATACAATGGAGGTCCAACCAAAAACTCAGCTACTTTTTTCCTCTGTGCCACCACCTCCTTCACTCACAGCTTGCAGCTCCTCCCAGCAGCCTCTTGGCAGTTAAAATGCAACTGAGGTTAAAAAAGAAGCTCAGCTACGTTTCTCCTCTGCCCAATCCCTTCCTTCACTCACACCTTGCAGCTCCTCCAAGCAGCCTATAGGCAGTTCAAATACAATGGAGGTCCAACCAAAAACTCAGCTACTTTTCTCCTCTGTGCCACAACCTCCTTCACTCACAGCTTGCAGCTCCTCCCAGCAGCCTCTTGGCAGTTAAAATGCAGCTGAGGTTAAAAAAGAAGCTCAGCTACATTACTCCTCTGCCCTATCCCTTCCTTCACTCACAACTTGCAGCTCCTCCCAGCTGCATTTAGGCAGTTGAAATACTACAGAGGTCCAACCAGAATCTTAGCTACTTTTCTCCATTGCACTCCCCCTTTCTTCGCTCTCAGCCTGAAGCTCCTCCCAGCAGCCTCTACACAGTTCAAATACAATGGAGGTCCAACCAGAAGCTCAGCTACTTTTCTCCTCAGCACTATCCCTTCCTTAACTCACACCTTGCAGCTCCTCCAAGCAGCCTATAGGCAGTTCAAACACAATGGAGGCCCAACCAGAAGCTCAGCTACTTTTCTCCTGTGCACAACCCTCTCCTTCACTCACAGCTTGCAGCTCCCTCCAGCAGCCTCTGGGCAGTTCAAATGAAACGGAGGTCCAACAAGAAGCTCTGCTACTTTTCTCCTCTGCACTCGCCCTTTCTTCACTCTTAGGCTGAAGCTCCTCCCAGCAGCCTCTAGACAGTTCAAATACAATGGAGGTCCAACCAGAAGCTCGGCTACTTTTCTCCTCAGCACTATCCCTTCCTTCACTCACACTTTGTACCTCCTCCAAGCAGCCTATAGGCAGTTCAAATACAATGGAGGCCCAACCAGAAGCTCACCTACTTTTCTCCTCAGCACCACCGTCTCCTTCCCTCACAGCTTGCAGCTCCTTCCAGCAGCCTCTGGGCAGTTCAAATGAAGTGGAGGTCCAACAAGAAGCTCAGCTACTTTTCTCCTCAGCACTATCTCTTCCTTTACTCACAGCTTGCAGCTCCTCCCAGCTGCATTTAGGCAGTTCAAATACTACAGAGGTCCAACCAGAAGCTCAGCTACTTTTCTCCTTTGCACTCCCCGTTTCTTCGCTCTCAGCCTGAAGCTCCTCCCATCAGCCTCTAGACAGTTCAAATACAATGGATGTCCCCAAAAAAACCTCAGCTACTTTTCTCCTCAGCACTATCCCTTCCTTCACTCACACCTTGCAGCTCCTCCAAGAAGCCTATAAGCAGTTCAAATGTAATGGAGGTCCAACCAGAAGCTCACCTACTTTTCTCCTCAGCAGTATCTCTTCCTTCACTCACAGCTTGCAGCTCCTCCCAGCTGTATTTAGGCAGTTCAGATACTACAGAGGTCCAACCAGAAGCTCAGCTACTTTTCTCCTTTGCACTCCCACTTTCTTCGCTCTCAGCCTGAAGCTCCTCCCAGCAGCCTCTACACAGTTCAAATACAATGGAGGTCCAACCAGAAGCTCAGCTACTTTTTTCCTCTGCCCTATCCCTTCCTTCACTCACACCTTGCAGCTCCTCCAAGCAGCCTGTAGGCAGTTCAAATACAATGGAGGCCCAACCAGAAACTCAGCTACTTTTCTCCTCTGCACCACCCTCTCCTTCACTCACAGCTTGCAGCTCCGTCCAGCAGCCTCTGGGCAGTTCAAATGAAACGGAGGTCCAACAAGAAGCTCAGCTACTTTTCTCCTCAGCACTATCTCTTCCTTCACTCACAGCTTGCAGCTCCTCCCAGCTGCATTTAGGCAGTTCAAATACTACAGAGGTCCAACCAGAAGCTCAGCTACTTTTCTCCTTTGCACTCCCCCTTTCTTCGCTCTCAGCCTGAAGCTCCTCCCAGCAGCCTCTAGACAGTTCAAATACAATGGAGGTCCAACCAAAAACTCAGCTACTTTTCTCCTCAGCACTATCCCTTCCTTCACTCACACCTTGCAGCTCCTCCAAGAAGCCTATAAGCAGTTCAAATGTAATGGAGGTCCAACCAGAAGCTCAGCTACTTTTCTCCTTTGCACTCCCCCTTTCTTCGCTCTCAGCCTGAAGCTCCTCCCAGCAGCCTCTAGACAGTTCAAATACAATGGAGGTCCAACCAGAAGCTCAGCTACTTTTCTCCTCAGCACTATCCCTTCCTTCACTCACACCTTGCAGCTCCTCCAAGCAGCCTATAGGCAGTTCAAATACAATGGAGGCCCAACCAGAAGCTCAGCTACTTTTCTCCTCTGCGCCACCCCCTCCTTCACTCACAGCTTGCAGCTCCTTCCAGCAGCCTCTAGGCAGTTCAAATGAAATGGAGGTCCAACAAGAAGCTCAGCTACTTTTCTCCTCAGCACTATCTCTTCCTTCACTCACAGCTTGCAGCTCCTCCCAGCTGCATTTACGCAGTTCAGATACTACAGAGGTCCAACCAGAAGCTCAGCTACTTTTCTCCTTTGCACTCCCCCTTTCTTCGCTCTCAGCCTGAAGCTCCTCCCAGCAGCCTCTAGACAGTTCAAATACAGTGGAGGTCCAACCAGAAGCTCAGCTACTTTTCTCCTCAGCACTATCCCTTCCTTCACTCACACCTTGCAGCTCCTCCAAGAAGCCTATAAGCAGTTCAAATGTAATGGAGGCCCAACCAGAAGCTCTGCTACTTTTCTCCTCTGCACTCCCCCTTTCTTCACTCTTAGCCTGAAGCTCCTGCCAGCAGCCTCTAGACAGTTCAAATACAGTGGAGGTCCAACCAGAAGCTCAGCTACTTTTCTCCTCAGCACGATCCCTTCCTTCACTCACACCTTGCAGCTCCTCCAAGCAGCCTATAGGCAGTTCAAATACAATGGAGGCCCAACCAGAAGTTCAGCTACTTTTCTCCTCTGCACCACCCTCTCCTTCACTCAAAGCTTGCAGCTCCTTCCAGCAGCCTCTGGGCAGTTCAAATGAAACGGAGGTCCAACAAGAAGCTCTGCTACTTTTCTCCTCTGCCCTACCCCTTTCTTCACTCTCAGCCTGAAGCTCCTCCCAGCAACATATAGACAGTTCAAATACAATGGAGGTCCAACCAGAAGCTCGGCTACTTTTCTCCTTTGCACTCCCCCTTTCTTCGCTCTCAGCCTGAAGCTCCTCCCACCAGCTTCTCGACAGTTCAAATACAATGGAGGTCCAACCAGAAGCTCAGCTACTTTTCTCCTCTGCGCCACCCCCTCCTTCACTCACAGCTTGCAGCTCCTTCCAGCAGCCTCTAGGCAGTTCAAATGAAATGGAGGTCCAACAAGAAGCTCAGCTACTTTTCTCCTCACCACTATCTCTTCTTTCACTCACAGCTTGCAGCTCCTCCCAGCTGTATTTAGGCAGTTCAAATACTACAGAGTTCCAACCAGAAGCTCAGCTACTTTTCTCCTGTGCACCACCCTCTCCTTCACTCACAACTTGCAGCTCCTTCCAGCAGCCTCTGGGCAGTTCAAATGAAACAGAGGTCCAACAAGAAGCTCTGCTACTTTTCTCCTCTGCACTCGCCCTTTCTTCACTCTCAGTCTGAAGCTCCTCCCAGCAACCTCTAGACAGTTCAAATACAATGGAGGTCCAACCAAAAACTCAGCTACTTTTTTCCTCTGTGCCACCACCTCCTTCACTCACAGCTTGCAGCTCCTCCCAGCAGCCTCTTGGCAGTTAAAATGCAACTGAGGTTAAAAAAGAAGCTCAGCTACGTTTCTCCTCTGCCCAATCCCTTCCTTCACTCACACCTTGCAGCTCCTCCAAGCAGCCTATAGGCAGTTCAAATACAATGGAGGTCCAACCAAAAACTCAGCTACTTTTCTCCTCTGTGCCACAACCTCCTTCACTCACAGCTTGCAGCTCCTCCCAGCAGCCTCTTGGCAGTTAAAATGCAGCTGAGGTTAAAAAAGAAGCTCAGCTACATTACTCCTCTGCCCTATCCCTTCCTTCACTCACAACTTGCAGCTCCTCCCAGCTGCATTTAGGCAGTTGAAATACTACAGAGGTCCAACCAGAATCTTAGCTACTTTTCTCCTCAGCACCACCGTCTCCTTCCCTCACAGCTTGCAGCTCCTTCCAGCAGCCTCTGGGCAGTTCAAATGAAGCGGAGGTCCAACAAGAAGCTCAGCTACTTTTCTCCTCAGCACTATCTCTTCCTTCACTCACAGCTTGCATCTCCTCCCAGCTGTATTTAGGCAGTTCAAATACTACAGAGGTCCAACCAGAAGCTCAGCTACTTTTCTCCTTTGCACTCCCCCTTTCTTCGCTCTCAGCCTGAAGCTCCTCCCAGCAGCCTCTAGACAGTTCAAATACAATGGAGGTCCAACCAGAAGCTCAGCTACTTTTCTCCTCAGCACTATCCCTTCCTTCACTCATACCTTGCAGCTCCTCCAAGCAGCCTATAGGCAGTTCAAATACAATGGAGGCCCAACCAGAAGCTCAGCTACTTTTCTCCTCTGCACCAACCTCTCCTTCACTCACAGCTTGCAGCTCCTACCAGCAGCCTCTGGGCAGTTCAAATGAAACGGAGGTCCAACAAGAAACTCAGCTACTTTTCTCCTCAGCACTATCTCTTCCTTTACTCACAGCTTGCAGCTCCTCCCAGCTGCATTTAGGCAGTTCAAATACTACAGAGGTCCAACCAGAAGCTCAGCTACTTTTCTCCTTTGCACTCCCCGTTTCTTCGCTCTCAGCCTGAAGCTCCTCCCAGCAGCCTCTAGACAGTTCAAATACAATGGATGTCCAAAAAAAAACCTCAGCTACTTTTCTCCTCAGCACTATCCCTTCCTTCACTCACACCTTGCAGCTCCTCCAAGAAGCCTATAAGCAGTTCAAATGTAATGGAGGTCCAACCAGAAGCTCACCTACTTTTCTCCTCAGCACTATCTCTTCCTTCACTCACAGCTTGCAGCTCCTCCCAGCTGCATTTAGGCAGTTCAAATACTACAGAGGTCCAACCAGAAGCTCAGCTACTTTTCTCCTTTGCACTCCCCCTTTCTTCGCTCTCAGCCTGAAGCTCCTCCCAGCAGCCTCTAGACAGTTCAAATACAATGGAGGTCCAACCAAAAACTCAGCTACTTTTCTCCTCAGCACTATCCCTTCCTTCACTCACACCTTGCAGCTCCTCCAAGAAGCCTATAAGCAGTTCAAATGTAATGGAGGTCCAACCAGAAGCTCAGCTACTTTTCTCCTTTGCACTCCCCCTTTCTTCGCTCTCAGCCTGAAGCTCCTCCCAGCAGCCTCTAGACAGTTCAAATACAATGGAGGTCCAACCAGAAGCTCAGCTACTTTTCTCCTCAGCACTATCTCTTCCTTCACTCACAGCTTGCAGCTCCTCCAAGCAGCCTATAGGCAGTTCAAGTACAATGGAGGCCCAACCAGAAGCTCAGCTACTTTTCTCCTCTGCACCACCCTCTCCTTCACTCACAGCTTGCAGCTCCTTCCAGCAGCCTCTGGGCAGTTCAAATGAAACGGAGGTCCAACAAGAAGCTCTGCTACTTTTCTCCTCTGCACTCGCCCTTTCTTCACTCTTAGCCTGAAGCTCCTCCCAGCAGCCTCTAGACAGTTCAAATACAATGGAGGTCCAACCAGAAGCTCGGCTACTTTTCTCCTCAGCACTATCCCTTCCTTCACTCACACCTTGCAGCTCCTCCAAGCAGCCTATAGGCAGTTCAAATACAATGGAGGCCCAACCAGAAGCTCAGCTACATTTCTCCTCTGCACCACCCTCTCCTTCACTCACAGCTTGCAGCTCCTCCCAGCTGCATTTAGGCAGTTCAAATACTACAGAGGTCCAACCAGAAGCTCAGCTACTTTTCTCCTTTGCCCTCCCCGTTTCTTCGCTCTCAGCCTGAAGCTCCTCCCAGCAGCCTCTAGACAGTTCAAATGTAATGGAGGCCCAAAAAGAAGCTCTGCTACTTTTCTTCTCTACACTTCCCCTTTCTTCACTCTCAGCCTGAAGCTCCTCCCAGCAGCCTCTAGACAGTTCAAATAAAATGGAGGTCCAACCAAAAACTGATCTACTTTTTTCCTCTGTGCCACCACCTCCTTCACTCACAGCTTGCAGCTCCTCCCAGCAGCCTCTTGGCAGTTAAAATGCAACTGAGGTTAAAAAAGAAGCTCAGCTACGTTTCTCCTCTGCCCTATCTCTTCCTTCACTCACAGCGTGGAGCTCCTCCAAGCAGTCCCTAGGCAGTTCAAATGCAATGGAAGCCAAACCAGAAGCTCAGCTACTTTGCTCCTCTGCACCACCCATTCCTTCACTGACAGCTTGCAGATTTTCTAAGCAGCCTCTAGGCAGTTCAAATGGAATGGAGGTCCAACTAGAGGTTCAGCTTCTTTTCTCCTCAGCACTATCCCTTCCTTCACTCAAACCTTGCAACTCCTCCAAGCAGCCTATAGGCAGTTCAATTACAATGGAGGCCCAACCAGAAGCTCAGCTACTTTTCTCCTCTGCACCACCCTCTCCTTCACTCATAGCTTGCAGCTCCTTCCAGCTGCATTTAGGCAGTTGAAATACTACAGAGGTCCAACCAGAATCTCAGCTACTTTTCTCCTTTGCACTCCCCGTTTCTTCGCTCTCAGCCTGAAGCTCCTCCCAGCAGCCTCTAGACAGTTCAAATACAATGGAGGTCCAACCAAAAACTCAGCTACTTTTCTCCTCAGCACTATCCCTTCCTTCACTCACACCTTGCAGCTCCTCCAAGAAGCCTATAAGCAGTTCAAATGTAATGGAGGCCCAACCAGAAGCTCAGCTACTTTTCTCCTCTGCACCACCCTCTCCTTCACTCACAGCTTGCAGCTCCTTCCAGCAGCCTCTGGGCAGTTCAAATGAAACGGAGGTCCAACAAGAAGCTCTGCTACTTTTCTCCTCTGCACTCGCCCTTTCTTCACTCTTAGCCTGAAGCTCCTCCCAGCAGCCTCTAGACAGTTCAAATACAATGGAGGTCCAACCAGAAGCTCGGCTACTTTTCTCCTCAGCACTATCCCTTCCTTCACTCACACCTTGCAGCTCCTCCAAGCAGCCTATAGGCAGTTCAAATACAATGGAGGCCCAACCAGAAGCTCAGCTACATTTCTCCTCTGCACCACCCTCTCCTTCACTCACAGCTTGCAGCTCCTCCCAGCTGCATTTAGGCAGTTCAAATACTACAGAGGTCCAACCAGAAGCTCAGCTACTTTTCTCCTTTGCACTCCCCGTTTCTTCGCTCTCAGCCTGAAGCTCCTCCCAGCAGCATCTAGACAGTTCAAATGTAATGGAGGCCCAAACAGAAGCTCTGCTACTTTTCTCCTCTACACTCCCCCTTTCTTCACTCTCAGCCTGAAGCTCCTCCCAGCAGCCTCTAGACAGTTCAAATACAATGGAGGTCCAACCAAAAACTGATCTACTTTTTTCCTCTGTGCCACCACCTCCTTCACTCACAGCTTGCAGCTCCTCCCAGCAGCCTCTTGGCAGTTAAAATGCAGCTGAGGTTAAAAAAGAAGTTCAGCTACGTTTCTCCTCTGCCCTATCTCTTCCTTCACTCACAGCGTGGAGCTCCTCCAAGCAGTCCCTAGGCAGTTGAAATGCAATGGAAGCCAAACCAGAAGCTCAGCTACTTTGCTCCTCTGCACCACCCATTCCTTCACTGACAGCTTGCAGATTTTCTAAGCAGCCTCTAGGCAGTTCAAATGGAATGGAGGTCCAACTAGAGGTTCAGCTTCTTTTCTCCTCAGCACTATCCCTTCCTTCACTCAAACCTTGCAGCTCCTCCAAGCAGCCTATAGGCAGTTCAAATACAATGGAGGCCCAACCAGAAGCTCAGCTTCTTTTCTCCTCAGCACTATCCCTTCCTTCACTCAAACCTTGCAGCTCCTCCCAGCAGCCTCTAGACAGTTCAAATGTAATGGAGGCCCAAACAGAAGCTCTGCTACTTTTCTCCTTTGCACTCCCCCTTTCTTCGCTCTCAGCCTGAAGCTCCTCCCAGCAGCCTCTACACAGTTCAAATACAATGGAGGTCCAACCAGAAGCTCAGCTACTTTTTTCCTCTGTGCCACCACCTCCTTCACTCACAGCTTGCAGCTCCTCCCAGCAGCCTCTTGGCAGTTAAAATGCAACTGAGGTTAAAAAAGAAGCTCAGCTACGTTTCTCCTCTGCCCTATCCCTTCCTTCACTCACACCTTGCAGCTCCTCCAAGCAGCCTATAGGCAGTTCAAATACAATGGAGGTCCAACCAAAAACTCAGCTACTTTTCTCCTCTGTGCCACAAGCTCCTTCACTCACAGCTTGCAGCTCCTACCAGCTGCATTTAGGCAGTTGAAATACTACAGAGGTCCAACCAGAAGCTCAGCTACTTTTCTCCTTTGCACTCCCCCTTTCTTCGCTCTCAGCCTGAAGCTCCTCCCAGCATCCTCTAGACAGTTCAAATACAATGGTGGTCCAACCAGAAGCTCAGCTACTTTTCTCCTCAGCACTATCCCTTCCTTCACTCACACCTTGCAGCTCCTCCAAGCAGCCTATAGGCAGTTCAAATACAATGGAGGCCCAACCAGAAGCTCAGCTACTTTTCTCCTCTGCACCACCCTCTCCTTCACTCACAGCTTGCAGCTCCTTCCAGCAGCCTCTGGGCAGTTCAAATGAAACAGAGGTCCAACAAGAAGCTCAGCTACTTTTCTCCACAGCACTATCTCTTCCTTCACTCACAGCTTGCAGCTCCTCCCAGCTGCATTTAGGCAGTTCAAATACTACAGAGGTCCAACCAGAATCTCAGCTACTTTTCTCCTTTGCACTCCCTGTTTCTTCGCTCTCAGCCTGAAGCTCCTCCCAGCAGCCTCTAGACAGTTCAAATACAATGGAGGTCCAACCAAAAACTGAGCTACTTTTCTCCTCAGCACTATCCCTTCCTTCACTCACACCTTGCAGCTCCTCCAAGAAGCCTATAAGCAGTTCAAATGTAATGGAGGTCCAACATGAAGCTCAGCTACTTTTCTCCTTTGCACTCCCCCTTTCTTCGCTCTCACCCTGAAGCTCCTCCCAGCAGCCTCTAGACAGTTCAAATACAATGGAGGTCCAACCAGAAGCTCAGCTACTTTTCTCCTCCTCTCATTCACTCACAGCTTGCAGCTCCTTCCAGCAGCCTCTGGGCAGTTCAAATGAAACAGAGGTCCAACAAGAAGCTCAGCTACTTTTCTCCTCAGCACTATCTCTTCCTTCACTCACAGCTTGCAGCTCCTCCCACCTGGATTTAGGCAGTTCAAATACTACAGAGGTCCAACCAGAATCTCAGCTACTTTTCTCCTTTGCACTCCCTGTTTCTTCGCTCTCAGCCTGAAGCTCCTCCCAGCAGCCTCTAGACAGTTCAAATACAATGGAGGTCCAACCAAAAACTCAGCTACTTTTCTCCTCAGCACTTTCCCTTCCTTCACTCACACCTTGCAGCTCCTCCAAGAAGCCTATAAGCAGTTCAAATGTAATGGAGGTCCAACCAGAAGCTCAGCTACTTTTCTCCTTTGCACTCCCCCTTTCTTCGCTCTCAGCCTGAAGCTCCTCCCAGCAGCCTCTAGACAGTTCAAATACAATGGTGGTCCAACCAGAAGCTCGGCTACTTTTCTCCTCAGCACTATCCCTTCCTTCACTCACACCTTGCAGCTCCTCCAAGCAGCCTATAGGCAGTTCAAATACAATGGAGGCCCAACCAGAAACTCAGCTACTTTTCTCCTCTGCACCACCCTCTCCTTCACTCACAGCTTGCAGCTCCGTCCAGCAGCCTCTGGGCAGTTCAAATGAAACGGAGGTCCAACAAGAAGCTCAGCTACTTTTCTCCTCAGCACTATCTCTTCCTTCACTCACAGCTTGCAGGTCCTCCCAGCTGCATTTAGGCAGTTCAAATACTACAGAGGTCCAACCAGAATCTCAGCTACTTTTCTCCTTTGCACTCCCTGTTTCTTCGCTCTCAGCGTGAAGCTCCTCCCAGCAGCCTCTAGACAGTTCAAATACAATGGAGGTCCAACCAAAAACTGAGCTACTTTTCTCCTCTGCACTATCCCTTCCTTCACTCACACCTTGCAGCTCCTCCAAGAAGCCTATAAGCAGTTCAAATGTAATGGAGGTCCAACAAGAAGCTCAGCTACTTTTCTCCTTTGCACTCCCCCTTTCTTCGCTCTCAGCCTGAAGCTCCTCCCAGCAGCCTCTAGACAGTTCAAATACAATGGAGGTCCAACCAGAAGCTCAGCTACTTTTCTCCTCCTCTCCTTCACTCACAGCTTGCAGCTCCTTCCAGCAGCCTCTGGGCAGTTCAAATGAAACAGAGGTCCAACAAGAAGCTCAGCTACTTTTCTCCTCAGCACTATCTCTTCCTTCACTCACAGCTTGCAGCTCCTCCCAGCTGCATTTAGGCAGTTCAAATACTACAGAGGTCCAACCAGAATCTCAGCTACTTTTCTCCTTTGCACTCCCTGTTTCTTCGCTCTCAGCCTGAAGCTCCTCCCAGCAGCCTCTAGACAGTTCAAATACAATGGAGGTCCAACCAAAAACTCAGCTACTTTTCTCCTCAGCACTATCCCTTCCTTCACTCACACCTTGCAGCTCCTCCAAGAAGCCTATAAGCACTTCAAATGTAATGGACGTCCAACAAGAAGCTCTGCTACTTTCCTCCTCTGCACTCCCCCTTTCTTCACTCTCAGCCTGAAGCTCCTCCCAGCAACCTCTAGACAGTTCAAATACAATGGAGGTCCAACCAAAAACTCAGCTACTTTTCTCCTCTGTGCCACCACCTCCTTCACTCACAGCTTGCAGCTCCTCCCAGCAGCCTATTGGCAGTTAAAATGCAACTGGGGTTAAAAAAGAAGCTCAGCTACATTACTCCTCTGCCCTATCCCTTCCTTCACTCACAGCGTGGAGCTCCTCCAAGGAGTCCCTAGGCAGTTCAAATGCAATGGAAGCCAGATAAGAAGCTCAGCTACTTTGCTCCTCCGCACCACCCATTCCTTCACTGACAGCTTGCAGATTTTCTAAGAAGCCTCTAGGCAGTTCCAATGGAATGGAGGTCCAACCAGAGGTTCAGCATCTTTTCTCCTCAGCACTATCCCTTCCTTCACTCACACCTTGCAGGTCCTCCAAGCAGCCTATAGGCAGTTCAAATACAATGGAGGCCCAACTAGAAGCTCAGCTACTTTTCTCCTCTGCACCACCCTCTCCTTCACTCACAGCTTGCAGCTCCTTCCAGCAGCCTCTGGGCGGTTCAAATGAAACGGAGGTCCAACAAGAAGCTCAGCTACTTTGCTCCTCAGCACTATCTCTTCCTTCACTCACAGCTTGCAGCTCGTCCCAGCTGAATTTAGGCAGTTCAAATACTACAGAGGTCCAACCAGAAGCTCAGCTACTTTTCTCCTTTGCACTCCCCCTTCATTCACTCTCAGCCTGAAGCTCCTCCCAGCAGCCTCTATACAGTTCAAATACAATGGAGGTCCAACCAAAAAGTCAGCCTCTTTTTTCCTCTGTGCCACCACCTCCTTCACCCACAGCTTGCAGCTCCTCCCAGCAGCCTCTTGGCAGTTAAAATGCAACTGAGGTTAAAAAAGAAGCTGAGCTACGTTTCTCCTCTGCCCTATCTCTTCCTTCACTCACAGCGTTGAGCTCCTCCAAGCAGTCCCTAGGCAGTTCAAATGCAATGGAAGCCAAACCAGAAGCTCAGCTACTTTGCTCCTCTGCACCAACCATTCCTTCACTCACAGCTTATAGCTCCTTCCAGCAGCCTCTGGGCAGTTCAAATGAAACGGAGGTCCAACAAGAAGCTCTGCTACTTTTCTCCTCTGCACTCCCCCTTTCTTCACTCTCAGCCTGAAGCTCCTCCCAGCAGCCTCTATAAAGTTCAAATACAATGGAGGTCCAACCAAAAAGTCAGCCTCTTTTTTCCTCTGTGCCACCACCTCCTTCACTCACAGCTTGCAGCTCCTCCCAGCAGCCTCTTGGCAGTTAAAATGCAACTGAGGTTAAAAAAGAAGCTGAGCTACGTTTCTCCTCTGCCCTATCTCTTCCTTCACTCACAGCGTTGAGCTCCTCCAAGCAGTCCCTAGGCAGTTCAAATGCAATGGAAGCCAAACCAGAAGCTCAGCTACTTTGCTCCTCTGCAACAACCATTCCTTCACTCACAGCTTATAGCTCCTTCCAGCAGCCTCTGGGCAGTTCAAATGAAACGGAGGTCCAACAAGAAGTTCTGCTACTTTTCTCCTCTGCACTCCCCCTTTCTTCACTCTCAGCCTGAAGCTCCTCCCAGCAGCCTCTATACAGTTCAAATACAATGGAGGTCCAACCAAAAACTCAGCTACTTTTTTCCTCTGTGCCACCACCTCCTTCACTCACAGCTTGCAGCTCCTCCCAGCAGCCTCTTGGCAGTTAAAATGCAACTGAGGTTAAAAAAGAAGCTCAGCTACATTTCTCCTCTGCCCTATCTCTTCCTCACTCACAGCGTGGAGCTCCTCCAAGCAGTCCCTAGGCAGTTCAAATGCAATGGAAGCCAAACCAGAAGCTCAGCTACTTTGCTCCTCTGCACCAATCATTCCTTCACTGCCAGCTTGCAGCCTATAGGCAGTTCAAATACAATGGAGGTCCAACCCAAAACTCAGCTTCTTTTCTCCTCTGTGCCACAACCTCCTTCACTCACAGCTTGCAGCTCCTCCCAGCAGCCTCTTGGTAGTTAAAATGCAGCTGAGGTTAAAAAAGAAGCTCAGCTACATTACTCCTCTGCCCTATCCCTTCCTTCACTCACACCTTGCAGCTCCTCCAAGCAGTCCCTAGGCAGTTCAAATGCAATGGAAGCCAAACCAGAAGCTCAGCTACTTTGCTCCTCTGCACCACCCATTCCTTCGCTGACAGCTTGCAGCCTATAGGCAGTTCAAATACAATGGAGGTCCAACCAAAAACTCAGCTACTTTTCTCCTCTGTCCCACAACCTCCTTCACTCACAGCTTGCAGCTCCTCCCAGCAGCCTCTGGGCAGTTAAAATGCAGCTGAGGTTAAAAAAGAAGCTCAGCTACTTTGCTCCTCAGCACTATCTCTTCCTTCACTCACAGCTTGCAGCTCGTCCCAGCTGCATTTAGGCAGTTCAAATACTACAGAGGTCCAACCAGGAGCTCAGCTACTTTTCTCCTTTGCACTCCCCCTTTCTTCACTCTCAGCCTGAAGCTCCTCCCAGCAGCCTCTATACAGTTCAAATACAATGGAGGTCCAACCAAAAAGTCAGCTACTTTTTTCCTCTGTGCCACCACCTCCTTCACTCACAGCTTGCAGATCCTCCCAGCAGCCTCTTGGCAGTTAAAATGCAACTGAGGTTAAAAAAGAAGCTCAGCTACGTTTCTCCTCTGCCCTATCTCTTCCTTCACTCACAGCGTGGAGCTCGTCCAAGCAGTCCCTAGGCAGTTCAAATGCAATGGAAGCCAAACCAGAAGGTCAGCTACTTTGCTCCTCTGCACCAACCATTCCTTCACTCACAGCTTGCAGCTCCTTTCAGCAGCCTCTGGGCAGTTCAAATGAAACGGAGGTCCAACAAGAAGCTCTGCTACTTTTCTCCTCTGCACTCCCCCTTTCATCACTCTCAGCCTGAAGCTCCTCCCAGCAGCCTCTATACAGTTCAAATACAATGGAGGTCCAACCAAAAACTCAGCTACTTTTTTCCTCTGTGCCACCACCTCCTTCACTTACAGCTTGCAGCTCCTCCCAGCAGCCTCTTGGCAGTTAAAATGCAACTGAGGTTAAAAAAGAAGCTCAGCTACGTTTCTCCTCTGCCCTATCTCTTCCTTCACTCACAGCGTGGAGCTCCTCCAAGCAGTCCCTAGGCAGTTCAAATGCAATGGAAGCCGAACCAGAAGCTCAGCTACTTTGCTCCTCTGCACAACCCATTCCTTCACTGACAGCTTGCAGCCTATAAGCAGTTCAAATACAATGGAGGTCCAACCAAAAACTCAGCTTCTTTTCTCCTCTGTGCCACAACCTCCTTCACTCACAGCTTGCAGCTCCTCCCAGCAGCCTCTTGGCAGTTAAAATGCAGCTGAGGTTAAAAAAGAAGCTCAGCTACATTACTCCTCTGCCCTATCCCTTCCTTCACTCACACCTTGCAGCTCCTCCAAGCAGCCTATAGGCAGTTCAAATACAATGGAGGCCCAACCAGAAACTCAGCTACTTTTCTCCTCTGCACTACCCATTCCTTCACTGACAGCTTGCAGCCTATAGGCAGTTCAAATACAATGGAGGTCCAACCAAAAACTCAGCTACTTTTCTCCTCTGTGCCACAACCTCCTTCACTCACAGCTTGCAGCTCCTCCCAGCAGCCTCTTGGCAGTTAAAATGCAACTGAGGTTAAAAAAAAAGCTCAGCTACATTACTCCTCTGCCCTATCCCTTCCTTCACTCACAGCGTGGAGCTCCTCCAAGGAGTCCCTAGGCAGTTCAAATGCAATGAAAGCTCTGCTACTTTTCTCCTCTGCACTCCCCCTTTCTTCGCTCTCAGCCTGAAGCTCCTCCCAGCAGCCTCTAGACAGTTCATATACAGTGGAGGTCCAACCAGAAGCTCAGCTACTTTTCTCCTCAGCACGATCCCTTCCTTCACTCACACCTTGCAGCTCCTCCAAGCAGCCTATAGGCAGTTCAAATACAATGGAGGCCCAACCAGAAGTTCAGCTACTTTTCTCCTCTGCACCACCCTCTCCTTCACTCACAGCTTGCAGCTCCTTCCAGCAGCCTCTGGGCAGTTCAAATGAAACGGAGGTCCAACAAGAAGCTCTGCTACTTTTCTCCTCTGCATTCCCCCTTTCTTCACTCTCAGCCTGAAGCTCCTCCCAGCCTCTTGGCAGTTAAAATGCAGCTGAGGTTAAAAAAGAAGCTCAGCTACATTACTCCTCTGCCCTATCCCTTCCTTCACATACACCTTGCAGCTCCTCCAAGCAGCCTATAGGCAGTTCAAATACAATGGAGGCCCAACCAGAAGCTCAGCTACTTTTCTCCTCTGCACCTCCCTCTCCTTCACTCACAGCTTGCAGCTCCTTCCAGCAGCCTCTGGGCAGTTCAAATACAATGGAGGTCCAACCAGAAGCTCAGCTACTTTTCTCCTTTGCACTATCCCTTCCTTCACTCACACCTTGCAGCTCCTGAAAGCAGCCTATAGGCAGTTCAAATACAATGGAGGCCCAACCAGAAGCTCAGCTACATTTCTCCTCTGCACCACCTTCTCCTTCACTCACAGCTTGCATCTCCTCCCAGCTGCATTTAGGCAGTTCAAATACTACAGAGGTCCAACCAGAAGCTCAGCTACTTTTCTCCTTTGCACTCCACCTTTCTTCGGTCTCAGCCTGAAGCTCCTCCCAGCAGCCTCTAGACCATTCAAATGAAACGGAGGTCCAACAAGAAGCTCAGCTACTTTTCTCGTCAGCACTATCTCTTCCTTCACTCACAGCTTGCAGCTCCTCCCAGCAGTATTTAGGCAGTTGAAATACTACAGAGGTCCAACCAGAAGCTCAGCTACTTTTCTCCTTTGCACTCCCCATTTCTTCGCTCTCAGCCTGAAGCTCCTCCCAGCAGCCTCTAGACAGTTCAAATGTAATGGAGGCGCAAACAGAAGCTCTGCTACTTTTCTCCTCTACACTCCCCCTTTCTTCACTCTCAGCCTGAAGCTCCTCCCAGCAGCCTCTAGACAGTTCAAATACAATGGAGGTCCAACCAAAAACTCAGCTACTTTTTTCCTCTGTGCCAACACCTCCTTCACTCACAGCTTGCAGCTCCTCCCAGCAGCCTCTTGGCAGTTAAAATGCAACTTTGGTTAAAAAAGAAGCTCAGCTACGTTTCTCCTCTGCCCTACATCTTCCTTCACTCACAGCGTGGAGCTCCTCCATACAGTCCCTAGGCAGTTCAAATGCAATGGAAGCCAAACCAGAAGCTCAGCTACTTTGCTCCTCTGCACCACCCATTCCTTCACTGACAGCTTGCAGATTTTCTAAGCAGCCTCTAGGCAGTTCAAATGGAACGGAGGTCCAACTAGAGGTTCAGCTTCTTTTCTCCTCAGCACTATCCCATCCTTCACTCAAACCTTGCAGCTCCTCCAAGCAGCCTATAGGCAGTTGAAATACAATGGAGGCCCAACCAGAAGCTCAGCTACTTTTCTCCTCTGCACCACCCTCTCCTTCACTCATAGCTTGCAGCTCCTTCCAGCAGTCTCTAGACAGTTCAAATACAATGGAGGTCCAACCAAAAACTCAGCTACTTTTCTCCTCAGCACTATCCCTTCCTTCACTCACACCTTGCAGCTCCTCCCAGCTGCATTTAGGCAGTTGAAATACTACAGAGGTCCAACCAGAATCTCAGCTACTTTTCTCCTTTGCACTCCCCGTTTCTTCGCTCTCAGCCTGAAGCTCCTCCCAGCAGCCTCTAGACAGTTCAAATACAATGGAGGTCCAACCAAAAACTCAGCTACTTTTCTCCTCAGCACTATCCCTTCCTTCACTCACACCTTGCAGCTCCTCCAAGAAGCCTATAAGCAGTTCAAATGTAATGGAGGTCCAACTAGAAGCTCACCTACTTTTCTCCTCAGCATCACCGTCTCCTTCCCTCACAGCTTGCAGCTCCTTCCAGCAGCCTCTGGGCAGTTCAAATGAAGCGGAGGTCCAACAAGAAGCTCACCTACTTTTCTCCTCAGCAGTATCTCTTCCTTCACTCACAGCTTGCAGCTCCTCCCAGCTGTATTTAGGCAGTTCAGATACTACAGAGGTCCAACCAGAAGCTCAGCTACTTTTCTCCTTTGCACTCCCCCTTTCTTCGCTCTCAGCCTGAAGCTCCACCCAGCAGCCTCTACACAGTTCAAATACAATGGAGGTCCAACCAGAAGCTCAGCTACTTTTTTCCTCTGTGCCACCACCTCCTTCACTCACAGCTTGCAGCTCCTCCCAGCAGACTCTTGGCAGTTAAAATGCAACTGAGGTTAAAAAAGAAGCTCAGCTACGTTTCTCCTCTGCCCTATCCCTTCCTTCACTCACACCTTGCAGCTCCTCCAAGCAGCCTATAGTCAGTTCAAATACAATGGAGGTCCAACCAAAAACTCAGCTACTTTTCTCCTCTGTGCCACAACCTCCTTCACTCACAGCTTGCAGCTCCTCCCAGCAGCCTCTTGGCAGTTAAAATGCAGCTGAGGTTAAAAAAGAAGCTCAGCTACATTACTCCTCTGCCCTATCCCTTTCTTCACTCACACCTTGCAGCTCCTCCAAGCAGGCTATAGGCAGTTCAAATACAATGGTGGTCCAACCAAAAACTCAGCTACTTTTCTCCTCTGCACCACCCTCTCCTTCACTCACAGCTTGCAGCTCCTCCTAGCAGCCTCTGGGCAGTTAAAATGCAGCTGAGGTTAAAAAAGAAGCTCAGCTACTTTTCTTCCTTCACTGACAGCTTGCAGATTTTCTAAGCAGCCTCTAAGCATTCAAATGGAATGGAGTTCCAACCAGAGGTTCAGCTTCTTTTCTCCTCAGCACTATCCCTTCATTCACTCACACCTTGCAGGTCCTCCAAGCAGCCTATACGCAGTTCAAATACAATGTAGGCCCAACCAGAAGCTCAGCTACTTTTCTCCTCTGCACCACCCTCTCCTTCAGTCAAAGCTTGCAGCTCCTTCCAGCAGCCTCTGGGCAGTTCAAATGAAACGGAGGTCCAACAAGAAGCTCAGCTACTTTTCTCCTCAGCACTATCTCTTCCTTCATTCACAGCTTGCAGCTCCTACCAGCTGCATTTACGCAGTTCAAATACTACAGAGGTCCAACCAGAAGCTCAGCTACTTTTCTCATTTGCACTCCCCCTTTCTTCGCTCTCAGCCTGAAGCTCCTCCCAGCAGCCTCTAGACAGTTCAAATACAGTGGAGGTCCAACCAGAAGCTCAGCTACTTTTCTCCTCAGCACTATCCCTTCCTTCACTCACACCTTGCAGCTCCTCCAAGAAGCCTATAAGCAGTTCAAATGTAATGGAGGCCCAACCAGAAGCTCTGCTACTTTTCTCCTCTGCACTCCCCCTTTCTTCACTCTTAGCCTGAAGCTCCTCCCAGCAGCCTCTAGACAGTTCAAATACAGTGGAGGTCCAACCAGAAGCTCAGCTACTTTTCTCCTCATCACGATCCCTTCCTTCACTCACACCTTGCAGCTCCTCCAAGCAGCCTATAGGCAGTTCAAATACAATGGAGGCCCAACCAGAAGCTCAGCTACTTTTCTCCTCTGCACCACCCTCTCCTTCACTCACAGCTTGCAGCTCCTTCCAGCAGCCTCTGGGCAGTTCAAATACAATGGAGGTCCAACCAGAAGCTCAGCTACTTTTCTCCTCAGCACTATCCCTTCCTTCACTCACACCTTGCAGCTCCTCCAAGGAGCCTATAGGCAGTTCAAATACAATGGAGGCCCAACAAGAAGCTCAGCTACTTTTCTCCTCTGCACCACCCTCTCCTTCACTCACAGCTTGCAGCTCCTTCCAGCAGCCTCTGGGCAGTTCAAATGAAACGGAGGTCCAACAAGAATCTCTGCTACTTTTCTCCTCTGCACTCGCCCTTTCTTCACTCTTAGCCAGAAGCTCCTCCCAGCAGCCTCTACACAGTTCAAATACAATGGAGGTCCAACCAGAAGCTCGGCTACTTTTCTCCTCAGCACTATCCCTTCCTTCACTCACACCTTGCAGCTCCTCCAAGCAGCCTATAGGCAGTTCAAATACAATGGAGGCCCAACCAGAAGCTCAGCTACATTTCTCCTCTGCACCACCCTCTCCTTCACTCACAGCTTGCAGCTCCTCCCAGCTGCATTTAGGCAGTTCAAATACTACAGAGGTCCAACCAGAAGCTCAGCTACTTTTCTCCTTTGCACTCCCCGTTTCTTCGCTCTCAGCCTGAAGCTCCTCCCAGCAGCCTCTAGACAGTTCAAATGTAATGGAGGCCCCAACAGAAGCTCTGCTACTTTTCTCCTCTACACTCCCCCTTTCTTCACTCTCAGCCTGAAGCTCCTCCCAGCAGCCTCTAGACAGTTCAAATACAATTGAGGTCCAACCAAAAACTGATCTACTTTTTTCCTCTGTGCCACCACCTCCTTCACTTACAGCTTGCAGCTCCTCCCAGCAGCCTCTTGGCAGTTAAAATGCAACTGAGGTTAAAAAAGAAGCTCAGCTACGTTTCTCCTCTGCCCTATCTCTTCCTTCACTCACAGCGTGGAGCTCCTCCAAGCAGTCCCTAGGCAGTTCAAATGCAATGGAAGCCAAACCAGAAGCTCAGCTACTTTGCTCCTCTGCACCACCCATTCCTTCACTGACAGCTTGCAGATTTTCTAAGCAGCCTCTAGGCAGTTCAAATGGAATGGAGGTCCAACTAGAGGTTCAGCTTCTTTTCTCCTCAGCACTATCCCTTCCTTCACTCAAACCTTGCAGCTCCTCCAAGCAGCCTATAGGCAGTTCAAATACAATGGAGGCCCAACAAGAAGCTCAGCTACTTTTCTCCTCTGCACCACCCTCTCCTTCACTCACAGCTTGCAGCTCCTCCCAGCAGCCTCTGGGCAGTTCAAATGAAACGGAGGTCCAACAAGAATCTCTGCTACTTTTCTCCTCTGCACTCGCCCTTTCTTCACTCTTAGCCAGAAGCTCCTCCCAGCAGCCTCTACACAGTTCAAATACAATGGAGGTCCAACCAGAAGCTCGGCTACTTTTCTCCTCAGCACTATCCCTTCCTTCACTCACACCTTGCAGCTCCTCCAAGCAGCCTATAGGCAGTTCAAATACAATGGAGGGCCAACCAGAAGCTCAGCTACATTTCTCCTCTGCACCACCGTCTCCTTCACTCACAGCTTGCAGCTCCTCCCAGCTGCATTTAGGCAGTTCAAATACTACAGAGGTCCAACCAGAAGCTCAGCTACTTTTCTCCTTTGCACTCCCCGTTTCTTCGCTCTCAGCCTGAAGCTCCTCCCAGCAGCCTCTAGACAGTTCAAATGTAATGGAGGCCCCAACAGAAGCTCTGCTACTTTTCTCCTCTACACTCCCCCTTTCTTCACTCTCAGCCTGAAGCTCCTCCCAGCAGCCTCTAGACAGTTCAAATACAATTGAGGTCCAACCAAAAACTGATCTACTTTTTTCCTCTGTGCCACCACCTCCTTCACTCACAGCTTGCAGCTCCTCCCAGCAGCCTCTTGGCAGTTAAAATGCAACTGAGGTTAAAAAAGAAGCTCAGCTACGTTTCTCCTCTGCCCTATCTCTTCCTTCACTCACAGCGTGGAGCTCCTCCAAGCAGTCCCTAGGCAGTTCAAATGCAATGGAAGCCAAACCAGAAGCTCAGCTACTTTGCTCCTCTGCACCACCCATTCCTTCACTGACAGCTTGCAGATTTTCTAAGCAGCCTCTAGGCAGTTCAAATGGAATGGAGGTCCAACTAGAGGTTCAGCTTCTTTTCTCCTCAGCACTATCCCTTCCTTCACTCACACCTTGCAGCTCCTCCCAGCTGCATTTAGGCAGTTGAAATACTACAGAGGTCCAACCAGAATCTCAGCTACTTTTCTCCTTTGCACTCCCCGTTTCTTCGCTCTCAGCCTGAAGCTCCTCCCAGCAGCCTCTAGACAGTTCAAATACAATGGAGGTCCAACCAAAAACTCAGCTACTTTTCTCCTCAGCACTATCCCTTCCTTCACTCACACCTTGCAGCTCCTCCAAGAAGCCTATAAGCAGTTCAAATGTAATGGAGGCCCAACCAGAAGCTCAGCTACTTTTCTCCTCTGCACCACCCTCTCCTTCACTCACAGCTTGCAGCTCCTTCCAGCAGCCTCTGGGCAGTTCAAATGAAACGGAGGTCCAACAAGAAGCTCTGCTACTTTTCTCCTCTGCACTCGCCCTTTCTTCACTCTTAGCCAGAAGCTCCTCCCAGCAGCCTCTAGACAGTTCAAATACAATGGAGGTCCAACCAGAAGCTCGGCTACTTTTCTCCTCAGCACTATCCCTTCCTTCACTCACACCTTGCAGCTCCTCCAAGCAGCCTATAGGCAGTTCAAATACAATGGAGGCCCAACCAGAAGCTCAGCTACATTTCTCCTCTGCACCACCCTCTCCTTCACTCACAGCTTGCAGCTCCTTCCAGCAGCCTCTGGGCAGTTCAAATGAAGCGGAGGTCCAACAAGAAGCTCAGCTCCTTTTCTCCTCAGCACTATCTCTTCCTTCACTCACAGCTTGCAGCTCCTCCCAGCTGTATTTAGGCAGCTGATATACTAGAGAGGTCCAACCAGAAGCTCAGCTACTTTTCTCCTATGCACTCCCCCTTTCTTCGCTCTCAGCCTGAAGCTCCTCCCAGCAGCCTCTAGACAGTTCAAGTACAATGGAGGTCCAACCAGAAGCTCAGCTACTTTTCTCCTCAGCACTATCCCTTCCTTCACTCACACCTTGCAGCTCCTCCAAGCAGCCTATAGGCAGTTCAAATGCAATGGAAGCCAAACCAGAAGCTCAGCTACTTTGCTCCTCTGCACCAACCATTCCTTCACTCACAGCTTATAGCTCCTTCCAGCAGCCTCTGGGCAGTTCAAATGAAACGGAGGTCCAACAAGAAGCTCTGCTACTTTTCTCCTCTGCACTCCCCCTTTCTTCACTCTCAGCCTGAAGCTCCTCCCAGCAGCCTCTATACAGTTCAAATACAATGGAGGTCCAACCAAAAACTCAGCTCCTTTTTTCCTCTGTGCCACCACCTCCTTCACTCACAGCTTGCAGCTCCTCCCAGCAGCCTCTGGGCAGTTAAAATGCAATTGAGGTTAAAAAAGAAGCTCAGCTACGTTTCTCCTCTGCCCTATCTCTTCCTTCACTCACAGCGTGGAGCTCCTCCAAGCAGTCCCTAGGCAGTTCAAATGCAATGGAAGCCAAACCAGAAGCTCAGCTACTTTGCTCCTCTGCACCACCCATTCCTTCACTGCCAGCTTGCAGCCTATAGGCAGTTCAAATACAATGGAGGTCCAACCCAAAACTCAGCTTCTTTTCTCCTCTGTGCCACAACCTCCTTCACTCACAGCTTGCAGCTCCTCCCAGCAGCCTCTTGGTAGTTAAAATGCAGCTGAGGTTAAAAAAGAAGCTCAGCTACATTACTCCTCTGCCCTATCCCTTCCTTCACTCACACCTTGCAGCTCCTCCAAGCAGTCCCTAGGCAGTTCAAATGCAATGGAAGCCAAACCAGAAGCTCAGCTACTTTGCTCCTCTGCACCACCCATTCCTTCACTGACAGCTTGCAGCCTATAGGCAGTTCAAATACAATGGAGGTCAAACCAAAAACTCAGCTACTTTTCTCCTCTGTCCCACAACCTCCTTCACTCACAGCTTGCAGCTCCTCCCAGCAGCCTCTGGGCAGTTAAAATGCAACTGAGGTTAAAAAAGAAGCTCAGCTACATTACTCCTCTGCCCTATCCCTTCCTTCACTCACAGCATGGAGCTTGTTATGTCCCGAGCCTTGCAAACGGCTCGGGCGTTTGCAGGCAGTCCCGGGCAGGTGCAAAGCTGCCCGGGACCAGACAGGCTGTCGCCAGCGCCGTGCGCATGCGCGGGTGCTGGCGCGGGAAAAGTATCGCATTTACCCGGGAAATGTCTATATAAGAAGCTGGGAGGTTTTGGGAGCTGCTGAAGCCATCTACTTGTAAGCTGAACGCAGAATAAAGAAAACTGAGAACTTCAACTGCTTCTCGTGTCTGCTTTCCGCCAAGGACTCAACACTGGCGACGAGGATGGGATTGCCTTACACCGCCTGGAAAGGAAGAAGTGTAAGCTTACCCAAGTGAGTCCTGAGCGGCGGAACGGCGTCGACTCGGCAGCTACCCGCCAATCCAGTGCGCATTCGGGGGTAGGCTGGCTGATAGACCCGTCTCCTGAAGCTGGCGAAAATCGGAAGGCTTTCGGAATTCGACGTCTCACATCCAGAGCGGTGGGAGTCATACGTAGCCAGGGTGGAGAACTACTTCAAGGCAAACCAAGTGAGGGAAGAGAGCTTGAAGGCTGCCACCCTGCTTTGTGTTTGCGGCCAAGACGCCTTCGACATCGCAGAAAACCTTGCAGCACCTGTTCCAGTAGAGTCTATAAGCTACGCAGATCTGAAGAAGCTACTGAAGGAGCACTTCCACCCCAAGATGTCCGTCATCGCATGGCGCCACACCTTCGAGCAGAGGGATCAATGGCCCGGTGAGTCGGCCAGAGAATTCATCGCCGCATTACGGAAGGCCGCCAAGCACTGCGAGTTCAAAGACCTCGAAGAACGACTGAGGGACCGATTCGTGTGCGGGTTAAGGCATCGAGATCTACAACAGAGACTTTTCGCTAAAGAAGAATTGTCCTACCAAGATGCCTTAAGGGAAGTCACCGCAGAAGAAGCAGCAGGCGGCGCTGTCAAGAACATGCGGCCGATCAGAAACAGTCCAGAGGTTGCATCCGTGCACCAGGAAGACGCCCAAGGAAACTCCGAGGAGGATCCGGACGAGGAAGTCGACCGTCTCCACCCCACGAAGGAAGAAAAACAGAAGGGAAGCTCTTCAGCTCCGCTCAAGTGCATCAGCTGTGGAGGTCGCCACAGGAGAACCGACTGCAAGTTTCGCTCCGCTACCTGCCGGGCATGCGGCAAACAAGGACACATTGCAGCTGTGTGTCTGGGCCAACGAAAGGTACAACCTTAGGAAGAACTGCGCCTGAAAGGTACCAGATTCCCCAGCCAGAATAGGGTAGGGTTTTGCGCTTCGCGAAGAAGCATCCTTAGGACAGGCACACACAAGCCCATTAAGAAAAAGCTGTCACTCAAGGTGAAGCTACAAGGGGTTCCATTATCTATGGAACTAGACACAGGGTCTGCCTTTTCAATTATCTCCTTGCATACATTTAGGAAGATTTGTTCCGGTAGTGGAACTCAGGCCAAGTTAAGGCCTTCTGACATTGTGTTAACAGATTTTCAAAATTCAAGAGTGTGTGTTAAGGGGGAGGCCACCCTTAACGTGCAATACAAGAGTTTTGAAGGTCCACTAGACTTATTAGTAGTAGGGGGTGAACGAACGAGTCTCATAGGACTCGATTGGTTTGAGGCCCTGGGGATACACGTCACAGGACTCAACAGTTTACAAACACTCGACCTACAGGAAGTCTGCAAAGAATTTGCAGATGTTTTCAGCCCACAGCTGGGCACATTCAAAGGACCCCCTGTGTCCTTAAAGCTAGACCCCAATGTCACTCCCATTAGAATTAAAGCAAGAAGGGTCCCTTTTGCTTTAAAGAGTAAAATTGACACTGAGTTAGACAAACTGATTCAACAGGGAATCCTAGAACCTGTTGATTCCAGTCCTTGGGAGACCCCCATTGTCACGCCTCTAAAGGCAAATGGGGACATTCGCATTTGTGCTGACTACAAATGCACTCTGAATAAGGCATTGCAGCAACATGCCTATCCTGTTCCTGTGGTCAGTCATATTCTGGCCTCCCTCAAGGGGGGGCGCGTTTTTGCAAAGCTTGACCTAGCTCAAGCGTATCAACAGCTGCCTGTTGATGATGATGCTGCTATAGCTCAGACTATTGTGACCCACAGGGGAGCCTTTAAGGTAAAAAGGCTGCAGTTTGGAGTGAATGTCGCTCCTGGGATTTTCCAAAGCGTAATGGAAAACACACTGCGGGGCATACCGGGGGTTTGCCCCTACTTTGATGATGTCTTAATTGCAGGAGACTCCACACACATTCTAGCTGAAAGGCTAAGGGCTGTTCTGTTAAGGTTCAGGAAATCAGGCCTCAAGCTCAAAAAAGACAAATGCAAGATTGGGGTGCCTTCTACTGAATTTCTGGGGTTCAAAATTGATGCTGCTGGGATTCACCCTGCTGAATCCAAACTAACTGCTATTTTAGAAGCACCTAGGCCAAGGTCCAAGGCTGAACTTCAGGCCTTCCTGGGCCTCCTGAATTTCTACAATTCTTTTCTTCCACAAAAAGCTAGTGTAGCTGAGCCTCTTCACAGGCTACTAGACAAGCAAGCAGTGTGGCAGTGGTCACAAACGCATGAGGGTTGTTTTAACAAAGTCAAGGCTTTGCTCACTTCTAACAGTGTACTTGCACATGTCAACGAGTCCCTTCCTATGTGCATCGCTTGTGATGCGTCCCCTTACGGGGTTGGAGCTGTCCTGAGCCACCTCAGGTCTGATGGAACTCAGGTTCCTGTTGCATATTACTCCAGAACATTGTCTTCTGCTGAGCGCAACTACGCTCAGATAGACAGGGAGGCTCTGGCTGTTGTTGCTGGAATTAAAAAATTCCATGACTTTCTATATGGCAGGCACTTCACGGTCTTCACTGACCATAAGCCTCTGCTGGGACTGTTTACCACACGTAAGCAGACTCCCCAAATCATTTCCCCTAGAATGCTTAGGTGGTCTATTTTTTTGTCTGCATATGATTTTTCTTTACTCCACAAGCCTGGAAAAGAAATGGGCCATGCTGATGGCCTCAGTAGATTGCCTCTGCCAGTAGTGGAAGCTGACCCTGCGCCAGCTGTCAACATTCTATCAATCCAAGCCTTGCCCGAGCTCCCTCTTAGTGCCAGGGATGTTGCCGCTGAAACAGGTACAGATCACACACTTTCACGTGTCCGTTCCTGGGTTTTGTCTGGTTGGCCTGAGCACTGCCCTAGTCCTGAGTTTCAGAGTTTCTGGTCCAAAAGGAACGAGCTGTCCCTTTCTCAGGGTTGTCTGCTTTGGGGAAACAGAGTTGTCATTCCCACCTCAATGAGGACTAGGGTCTTAGAATCCCTCCACGAGGGTCATCCTGGCATTGTTCGTATGAAGGCTCTTGCGCGCAGCCACTTGTGGTGGCCTGGTTTAGATAAAGATATTGAGGCTAAGGTGCATGCATGCCACCTGTGCCAACGATCTCGCCCAGAGATGCCCCAAGCTCCCGTGCATAGATGGGAGGAAACACAGTCCCCATGGTCTAGGGTGCACATTGACTACGCTGGACCCTTTCAGGGCCAGTTCTTCTTGGTCCTTGTTGACAGCCATTCGAAATGGCTTGAGGTTGTACCTGTCTCATCCACCACCACTGCAAAGACTATTCAGGTACTGAGGGGAATTTTTGCTGCACACGGGCTGCCAGATGTCATTGTGTCCGACAACGGCCCTCAATTCACTTCCTCCGAATTCCAAGCTTTCTTACAGGCAAACATGATTCGTCATGCCACGTCTGCACCCTTCCACCCGTCCACCAACGGTATGGCTGAACGTATGGTGCGCATCACAAAGGACGCATTGAAAAGACTCACCTACGGGGACTGGCATCACAGGTTGGCTGACTTTCTCCTTTCTTATCGCACCACACCATCCACTTCTACAGGGAGAAGCCCAGCTGAACTTCGTTGGGGGCGTCAACTTACTACTAAACTTGACCGGTTGCATCCGGACAGACTGCCTTCATCTACCTCACATCCTAGGGCGCCTAGACAACTACTTGTGGGTGCCCCGGTTTGGGCTCGCAATTACGGGCCTGGTCATACATGGGTCCTCGCTTCTATTTCCAGGGTCACAGGTCCTCTCTCCTACGAGGTAGCCCTGGACAACGGTCGTGTCCTGCGTCGGCACATCGACCAACTCCGCCCTAGGCGGGCCCTTTCAGATGAGACTCCTGGGTCTTTTCCAGGGGGGGAGGGGGACCCTTTGGAGCAAAGGGAAGGGCACGAGCTGCTGCCCATCTCCACTGATGGAGCCACAAACGGCCCATCCCAGGGTTTCGCGAGAGCTCCGAACAAGAATTCTATGAGCCTACCTAACTACCAGGCATCCACGCCTACTCCAGTCACGGAGGATACCCGGGGGCATCCCAACAAATCATTCCCCGCAAGAGAGCTGGCACACAATCCCCAAGGTTGGCCTGACCTTACCCCAAATCCTACAGGGGGTCAAACATACAGGGAGGTGGTCGAGGAACCAAGTCCCGACTACAACACCTCTAGCCCAAATCAGGGAGTAACTGAGTTTTGGGAAAGTACAGAAACCCACACAAGCCCGGACACTGAACGGGGTTCAGGGAATGGACAACCTCCTGACAGGTCTTGGACGGACCTAGGAGGTTCAACAGAGACGCCCAGCAGTGGCTATCACTTCAAGGGGCCCGAGGGTCTACAGCTAGGCAGGTCAACCAGGTCACAAAGTGACAGAAGCCCTGGCCTGACGAGCCCGGTGGGCGAGCAAGCAGGCCAGGCATCGGGGCACAGTCCTCGGAAGGCACCAAGGCAAAATAAGGAGAACAGGCTCACATCTCCCTCCAGTCAGGGAACTCATGCTAGTAACCCAGAGCTGAGAAGGTCACAGAGAGCAAAGAAGTCTCCTAAATATTTAGAGGATTACATAACATTGCTGGCTAAAAAAAAGCCAGGTAACGATAGGAGCACTGAGAAGCAGAACACTGCATAAAATAAATGATTATATGTTGGTAGTAGTTTTAGCCCGGGGGAAAGGGGTGTTATGTCCCGAGCCTTGCAAACGGCTCGGGCGTTTGCAGGCAGTCCCGGGCAGGTGCAAAGCTGCCCGGGACCAGACAGGCTGTCGCCAGCGCCGTGCGCATGCGCGGGTGCTGGCGCGTGAAAAGTATCGCATTTACCCGTGAAATGTCTATATAAGAAGCTGGGAGGTTTTGGGAGGTGCTGAAGCCATCTACATGTAAGCTGAACGCAGAATAAAGAAAACTGAGAACTTCAACTGCTTCTCGTGTCTGCTTTCTGCCAAGGACTCAACAGAGCTCCTCCAAGGAGTCCCTAGGCAGTTCAAATGCAATGAAAGCCAAACCAGAAGGTCAGCTACTTTGCTCCTCTGCACCACCCATTCCTTCACTGACAGCTTGCAGCTTTTCTAAGCAGCCTCTAGGCAGTTCCAATGGAATGGAGGTCCAACCAGAGGTTCAGCTTCTTTTCTCCTCAGCACTATCCCTTCCTTCACTCACACCTTGCAGGTCCTCCAAGCAGCCTATACGCAGTTCAAATACAATGGAGGCCCAACCAGAAGCTCAGCTACTTTTCTCCTCTGCACCACCCTCTCCTTCAGTCACAGCTTGCAGCTCCTTCCAGTAGCCTCTGGGCAGTTCAAATGAAACGGAGGTCCAACAAGAAGCTCAGCTACTTTTCTCCTCAGCACTATCTCTTCCTTCACTCACAGCTTGCAGCTCCTCCCAGCTGCATTTACGCAGTTCAAATACTACAGAGGTCCAACCAGAAGCTCAGCTACTTTTCTCATTTGCACTCCCCCTTTCTTCGCTCTCAGCCTGAAGCTCCTCCCAGCAGCCTCTAGACAGTTCAAATACAGTGGAGGTCCAACCAGAAGCTCAGCTACTTTTCTCCTCAGCACTATCCCTTCCTTAACTCACACCTTGCAGCTCCTCCAAGAAGCCTATAAGCAGTTCAAATCTAATGGAGGCCCAACCAGAAGCTCTGCTACTTTTCTCCTCTGCACTCCCCCTTTCTTCACTCTTAGCCTGAAGCTCCTCCCAGCAGCCTCTAGACAGTTCAAATACAGTGGAGGTCCAACCAGAAGCTCAGCTACTTTTCTCCTCAGCACGATCCCTTCCTTCACTCACACCTTGCAGCTCCTCCAAGCAGCCTATAGGCAGTTCAAATACAATGGAGGCCCAACCAGAAGCTCAGCTACTTTTCTCCTCTGCACCACCCTCTCCTTCACTCACAGCTTGCAGCTCCTTCCAGCATCCTCTGGGCAGTTCAAATGAAACGGAGGTCCAACAAGAAGATGTGCTACTTTTCTCCTCTGCACTCCCCCTTTCTTCACTCTCAGCCTGAAGCTCCTCCCAGCAACCTCTAGACAGTTCAAATACAATGGAGGTCCAACCAAAAACTCAGCTACTTTTCTCCTCTGTGCCACCACCTCCTTCACTCACAGCTTGCAGCTCCTCCCAGCAGCCTCTTGGTAGTTAAAATGCAACTGAGGTTAAAAAAGAAGCTCAGCTACATTACTCCTCTGCCCTATCCCTTCCTTCACTCACAGCGTGGAGCTCCTCCAAGGAGTCCCTAGGCAGCTCAAAGGCAATGGAAGCCAGACAAGAAGCTCAGCTACTTTGCTCCTCTGCACCACCCATTCCTTCACTGACAGCTTTCAGATTTTCTAAGCAGCCTCTAGGCAGTTCCAATGGAATGGAGGTCCAACCAGAGGTTCAGCTTCTTTTCTCCTCAGCACTATCCCTTCCTTCACTCACACCTTGCAGGTCCTCCAAGCAGCCTATAGGCAGTTCAAATAAAATGGAGGCCCAACTAGAAGCTCAGCTACTTTTCTCCTCTGCACCACCCTCTCCTTCACTCACAGCTTGCAGCTCCTTCCAGCAGCCTCTGGGCGGTTCAAATGAAACGGAGGTCCAACAAGAAGCTCAGCTACTTTGCTCCTCAGCACTATCTCTTCCTTCACTCACAGCTTGCAGCTCCTCCCAGCTGCATTTAGGCAGTTCAAATACTACAGAGGTCCAACCAGAAGCTCTGCTACTTTTCTCCTCTGCACTCCCCCTTTCTTCACTCTCAGCCTGAAGCTCTTCCCAGCAGCCTCTAGACAGTTCAAATACAATGGAGGTCCAACCAGAAGCTCAGCTACTTTTCTCCTCAGCACTATCCCTTCCTTCACTCACACCTTGCAGCTCCTCCAAGAAGCCTATAAGCAGTTGAAATGTAATGGAGGTCCAACCAAAAACTCAGCTACTTTTCTCCTCTGTGCCACCACCTCCTTCACTCACAGCTTGCAGCTCCTCCCAGCAGCCTCTTGGCAGTTAAAATGCAACTGAGGTTAAAAAAGAAGCTCAGCTACGTTTCTCCTCTACCCTATCTCTTCCTTCACTCACAGCGTGGAGCTCCTCCAAGCAGTCCCTAGGCAGTTCAAATACAATGGAGGCCCAACCAGAAGCTCAGCTACTTTGCTCCTCTGCACCAATTATTCCTTCACTCACAGCTTGCAGCTCCTTCCAGCAGCCTCTGGGCAGTTCAAATGAAACGGAGGTCCAACAAGAAGCTCTGCTACTTTTCTCCTCTGCACTCCCCCTTTCTTCACTCTCAGCCTGAAGCTCCTCCCAGCAGCCTCTATACAGTTCAAATACAATGGAGGTCCAACCAAAAACTCAGCTACTTTTTTCCTCTGTGCCACCACCTCCTTCACTCACAGCTTGCAGCTCCTCCCAGCAGCCCCTTGGCAGTTAAAATGCAACTGAGGTTAAAAAAGAAGCTCAGCTACGTTTCTCCTCTGCCCTATCTCTTCCTTCACTCACAGCGTGGAGCTCCTCCAAGCAGTCCCTAGGCAGTTCAAATACAATGGAGGCCCAACCAGAAACTCAGCTACTTTTCTCCTCTGTGCCACAACCTCCTTCACTCACAGCTTGCAGCTCCTCCCAGCAGCCTCTTGGCAGTTAAAATGCAGCTGAGGTTAAAAAAGAAGCTCAGCTACATTACTCCTCTGCCCTATCCCTTCCTTCACTCACAGCGTGGACCTCCTCCAAGGAGTCCCTAGGCAGTTCAAATGCAATGGAAGCCAAACCAGAAGGTCAGCTACTTTGCCCCTCTGCACCACCCATTCCTTCACTGACAGCTTGCAGCTTTTCTAAGCAGCCTCCAGGCAGTTCAAATGGAATGGAGGTCCAACCAGAGGTTCAGCTTCTTTTCTCCTCAGCACTATCCCTTCCTTCACTCACACCTTCCAGGTCCTCCAAGCAGCCTATACGCAGTTCAATTACAATGGAGGCCCAACCAGAAGCTCAGCAACTTTTCTCCTTTGCACTCCCCCTTTCTTCGCTCTCAGCCTGAAGCTCCTCCAAGCAGCCTCTAGACAGTTCAAATACAATGGAGGTCCAACCAGAAGCTGAGCTACTTTTCTCCTCAGCACTATCCCTTCCTTCACTCACACCTTGCAGCTCCTCCAAGCAGCCTATAGGCAGTTCAAATACAATGGAGGCCCAACCAGAAGCTCAGCTACTTTTCTCCTCTGCACCACCCTCTCCTTCACTCACAGCTTGCAGCTCCCTCCAGCAGCTTCTGGGCAGTTCAAATGAAACGGAGGTCCAACAAGAAGCTCAGCTACTTTTCTCCTCAGCACTATCTCTTCCTTCACTCACAGCTTGCAGCTCCTCCCAGCTGCATTTAGGCAGTTGAAATACTACAGAGGTCCAACCAGAAGCTCAGCTACTTTTCTCCTTTGCACTCCCCATTTCTTCGCTCTCAGCCTGAAGCTCCTCCCAGCAGCCTCTAGACAGTTCAAATGTAATGGAGGCCCAACCAGAAGCTCTGCTACTTTTCTCCTCTACACTCCCCCTTTCTTCACTCTCAGCCTGAAGCTCCTCCCAGCAGCCTCTAGACAGTTCAAATACAATGGAGGTCCAAACAAAAACTGAGCTAATTTTTTCCTCTGTGCCACCACCTCCTTCACTCACACCTTGCAGCTCCTCCCAGCAGCCTCTTGGCAGTTAAAATGCAACTGAGGTTAAAAAAGAAGCTCAGCTATGTTTCTCCTCTGCCTTATCTCTTCCTTCACTCACAGTGTAGAGCTCCTCCAAGCAGTCCCTAGGCAGTTCAAATACAATGGAAGCCAAACCAGAAGCTCAGCTACTTTGCTCCTCTGCACCACCCATTCCTTCACTGACAGCTTGCATATTTTCTAAGCAGCCTCTAGGCAGTTCAAATGGAATGGAGGTCCAACCAGAGGTTCAGCTTCTTTTCTCCTCAGCATTATCCCTTCGTTCACTCACACCTTGCAGCTCCTCCAAGCAGCCTATAGGCAGTTCAAATACAATGGAGGCCCAACCAGAAGCTCAGCTACTTTTCTCCTTTGCACTCCCCCTTTCTTCGCTCTCAGCCTGAAGCTCCTCCCACCAGCCTCTAGACAGTTCAAATACAGTGGAGGTCCAACAAGAAGCTCAGCTAATTTTCTCCTCAGCACTATCCCTTCCTTCACTCACACCTTGCAGCTCCTCCAAGAAGCCTATAAGCAGTTCAAATGTAATGGAGGCCCAACCAGAAGCTCTGCTACTTTTCTCCTCTGCACTCCCCCTTTCTTCACTCTTAGCCTGAAGCTCCTGCCAGCAGCCTCTAGACAGTTCAAATACAGTGGAGGTCCAACCAGAAGCTCAGCTACTTTTCTCCTCAGCACGATCCCTTCCTTCACTCACACCTTGCAGCTCCTCCAAGCAGCCTATAGGCAGTTCAAATACAATGGAGGCCCAACCAGAAGTTCAGCTACTTTTCTCCTCTGCACCACCCTCTCCTTCACTCAAAGCTTGCAGCTCCTTCCAGCAGCCTCTGGGCAGTTCAAATGAAACGGAGGTCCAACAAGAAGCTCTGCTACTTTTCTCCTCTGCACTCCCCCTTTCTTCACTCTCAGCCTGAAGCTCCTCCCAGCAACCTGCAGACAGTTCAAATACAATGGAGGTCCAACCAGAAGCTCGGCTACTTTTCTCCTTTGCACTCCCCCTTTCTTCGCTCTCAGCCTGAAGCTCCTCCCACCAGCTTCTCGACAGTTCAAATACAATGGAGGTCCAACCAGAAGCTCAGCTACTTTTCTCCTCTGCGCCACCCCCTCCTTCACTCACAGCTTGCAGCTCCTTCCAGCAGCCTCTGGGCAGTTCAAATGAAACGGAGGTCCAACAAGAAACTCAGCTATTTTTCTCCTCTGCACTCGCCCTTTCTTCACTCTCAGTCTGAAGCTCCTCCCAGCAGCCTCTAGACAGTTCAAATACAGTGGAAGTCCAACCAGAAGCTCAGCTACTTTTCTCCTCAGCACGATCCCTTCCTTCACTCACAGCTTGCAGCTCCTCCCAGCTGTATTTAGGCAGTTCAAATACTACAGAGTTCCAACCAGAAGCTCAGCTACTTTTCTCCTGTGCACCACCCTCTCCTTCACTCACAACTTGCAGCTCCTTCCAGCAGCCTCTGGGCAGTTCAAATGAAACAGAGGTCCAACAAGAAGCTCTGCTACTTTTCTCCTCTGCACTCGCCCTTTCTTCACTCTCAGTCTGAAGCTCCTCCCAGCAACCTCTAGACAGTTCAAATACAATGGAGGTCCAACCAAAAACTCAGCTACTTTTTTCCTCTGTGCCACCACCTCCTTCACTCACAGCTTGCAGCTCCTCCCAGCAGCCTCTTGGCAGTTAAAATGCAACTGAGGTTAAAAAAGAAGCTCAGCTACGTTTCTCCTCTGCCCAATCCCTTCCTTCACTCACACCTTGCAGCTCCTCCAAGCAGCCTATAGGCAGTTCAAATACAATGGAGGTCCAACCAAAAACTCAGCTACTTTTCTCCTCTGTGCCACAACCTCCTTCACTCACAGCTTGCAGCTCCTCCCAGCAGCCTCTTGGCAGTTAAAATGCAGCTGAGGTTAAAAAAGAAGCTCAGCTACATTACTCCTCTGCCCTATCCCTTCCTTCACTCACAACTTGCAGCTCCTCCCAGCTGCATTTAGGCAGTTGAAATACTACAGAGGTCCAACCAGAATCTTAGCTACTTTTCTCCATTGCACTCCCCCTTTCTTCGCTCTCAGCCTGAAGCTCCTCCCAGCAGCCTCTACACAGTTCAAATACAATGGAGGTCCAACCAGAAGCTCAGCTACTTTTCTCCTCAGCACTATCCCTTCCTTAACTCACACCTTGCAGCTCCTCCAAGCAGCCTATAGGCAGTTCAAACACAATGGAGGCCCAACCAGAAGCTCAGCTACTTTTCTCCTGTGCACAACCCTCTCCTTCACTCACAGCTTGCAGCTCCCTCCAGCAGCCTCTGGGCAGTTCAAATGAAACGGAGGTCCAACAAGAAGCTCTGCTACTTTTCTCCTCTGCACTCGCCCTTTCTTCACTCTTAGGCTGAAGCTCCTCCCAGCAGCCTCTAGACAGTTCAAATACAATGGAGGTCCAACCAGAAGCTCGGCTACTTTTCTCCTCAGCACTATCCCTTCCTTCACTCACACTTTGTACCTCCTCCAAGCAGCCTATAGGCAGTTCAAATACAATGGAGGCCCAACCAGAAGCTCACCTACTTTTCTCCTCAGCACCACCGTCTCCTTCCCTCACAGCTTGCAGCTCCTTCCAGCAGCCTCTGGGCAGTTCAAATGAAGCGGAGGTCCAACAAGAAGCTCAGCTACTTTTCTCCTCAGCACTATCTCTTCCTTCACTCACAGCTTGCATCTCCTCCCAGCTGTATTTAGGCAGTTCAAATACTACAGAGGTCCAACCAGAAGCTCAGCTACTTTTCTCCTTTGCACTCCCCCTTTCTTCGCTCTCAGCCTGAAGCTCCTCCCAGCAGCCTCTAGACAGTTCAAATACAATGGAGGTCCAACCAGAAGCTCAGCTACTTTTCTCCTCAGCACTATCCCTTCCTTCACTCATACCTTGCAGCTCCTCCAAGCAGCCTATAAGCAGTTCAAATGTAATGGAGGTCCAACCAGAAGCTCACCTACTTTTCTCCTCAGCAGTATCTCTTCCTTCACTCACAGCTTGCAGCTCCTCCCAGCTGTATTTAGGCAGTTCAGATACTACAGAGGTCCAACCAGAAGCTCAGCTACTTTTCTCCTTTGCACTCCCACTTTCTTCGCTCTCAGCCTGAAGCTCCTCCCAGCAGCCTCTACACAGTTCAAATACAATGGATGTCCAAAAAAAAACCTCAGCTACTTTTCTCCTCAGCACTATCCCTTCCTTCACTCACACCTTGCAGCTCCTCCAAGAAGCCTATAAGCAGTTCAAATGTAATGGAGGTCCAAACAGAAGCTCACCTACTTTTCTCCTCAGCAGTATCTCTTCCTTCACTCACAGCTTGCAGCTCCTCCCAGCTGTATTTAGGCAGTTCAGATACTACAGAGGTCCAACCAGAAGCTCAGCTACTTTTCTCCTTTGCACTCCCCCTTTCTTCGCTCTCAGCCTGAAGCTCCTCCCAGTAGCCTCTACACAGTTCAAATACAATGGAGGTCCAACCAGAAGCTCAGCTACTTTTTTCCTCTGCCCTATCCCTTCCTTCACTCACACCTTGCAGCTCCTCCAAGCAGCCTGTAGGCAGTTCAAATACAATGGAGGCCCAACCAGAAACTCAGCTACTTTTCTCCTCTGCACCACCCTCTCCTTCACTCACAGCTTGCAGCTCCTTCCAGCAGCCTCTGGGCAGTTCAAATGAAACGGAGGTCCAACAAGAAGCTCAGCTACTTTTCTCCTCAGCACTATCTCTTCCTTCACTCACAGCTTGCAGCTCCTCCCAGCTGCATTTAGGCAGTTCAAATACTACAGAGGTCCAACCAGAAGCTCAGCTACTTTTCTCCTTTGCACTCCCCCTTTCTTCGCTCTCAGCCTGAAGCTCCTCCCAGCAGCCTCTAGACAGTTCAAATACAATGGAGGTCCAACCAAAAACTCAGCTACTTTTCTCCTCAGCACTATCCCTTCCTTCACTCACACCTTGCAGCTCCTCCAAGAAGCCTATAAGCAGTTCAAATGTAATGGAGGTCCAACCAGAAGCTCAGCTACTTTTCTCCTTTGCACTCCCCCTTTCTTCGCTCTCAGCCTGAAGCTCCTCCCAGCAGCCTCTAGACAGTTCAAATACAATGGAGGTCCAACCAGAAGCTCAGCTACTTTTCTCCTCAGCACTATCTCTTCCTTCACTCACAGCTTGCAGCTCCTCCAAGCAGCCTATAGGCAGTTCAAATACAATGGAGGCCCAACCAGAAGCTCAGCTACTTTTCTCCTCTGCACCACCCTCTCCTTCACTCACAGCTTGCAGCTCCTTCCAGCAGCCTCTGGGCAGTTCAAATGAAACGGAGGTCCAACAAGAAGCTCTGCTACTTTTCTCCTCTGCACTCGCCCTTTCTTCACTCTTAGCCTGAAGCTCCTCCCAGCAGCCTCTAGACAGTTCAAATACAATGGAGGTCCAACCAGAAGCTCGGCTACTTTTCTCCTCAGCACTATCCCTTCCTTCACTCACACCTTGCAGCTCCTCCAAGCAGCCTATAGGCAGTTCAAATACAATGGAGGCCCAACCAGAAGCTCAGCTACATTTCTCCTCTGCACCACCCTCTCCTTCACTCACAGCTTGCAGCTCCTCCCAGCTGCATTTAGGCAGTTCAAATACTACAGAGGTCCAACCAGAAGCTCAGCTACTTTTCTCCTTTGCCCTCCCCGTTTCTTCGCTCTCAGCCTGAAGCTCCTCCCAGCAGCCTCTAGACAGTTCAAATGTAATGGAGGCCCAAACAGAAGCTCTGCTACTTTTCTCCTTTGCACTCCCCCTTTCTTCACTCTCAGCCTGAAGCTCCTCCCAGCAGCCTATAGGCAGTTCAAATACAATGGAGGCCCAACCAGAAGCTCAGCTACTTTTCTCCTCTGCACCAACCTCTCCTTCACTCACAGCTTGCAGCTCCTTCCAGCAGCCTCTGGGCAGTTCAAATGAAACGGAGGTCCAACAAGAAACTCAGCTATTTTTCTCCTCAGCACTATCTCTTCCTTTACTCACAGCTTGCAGCTCCTCCCAGCTGCATTTAGGCAGTTCAAATACTACAGAGGTCCAACCAGAAGCTCAGCTACTTTTCTCCTTTGCACTCCCCCTTTCTTCGCTCTCAGCCTGAAGCTCCTCCCAGCAGCCTCTAGACAGTTCAAATACAATGGAGGTCCAACCAAAAACTCAGCTACTTTTCTCCTCAGCACTATCCCTTCCTTCACTCACACCTTGCAGCTCCTCCAAGAAGCCTATAAGCAGTTCAAATGTAATGGAGGTCCAACCAGAAGCTCAGCTACTTTTCTCCTTTGCACTCCCCCTTTCTTCGCTCTCAGCCTGAAGCTCCTCCCAGCAGCCTCTAGACAGTTCAAATACAATGGAGGTCCAACCAGAAGCTCAGCTACTTTTCTCCTCAGCACTATCTCTTCCTTCACTCACAGCTTGCAGCTCCTCCAAGCAGCCTATAGGCAGTTCAAATACAATGGAGGCCCAACCAGAAGCTCAGCTACTTTTCTCCTCTGCACCACCCTCTCCTTCACTCACAGCTTGCAGCTCCTTCCAGCAGCCTCTGGGCAGTTCAAATGAAACGGAGGTCCAACAAGAAGCTCTGCTACTTTTCTCCTCTGCACTCGCCCTTTCTTCACTCTTAGCCTGAAGCTCCTCCCAGCAGCCTCTAGACAGTTCAAATACAATGGAGGTCCAACCAGAAGCTCGGCTACTTTTCTCCTCAGCACTATCCCTTCCTTCACTCACACCTTGCAGCTCCTCCAAGCAGCCTATAGGCAGTTCAAATACAATGGAGGCCCAACCAGAAGCTCAGCTACATTTCTCCTCTGCACCACCCTCTCCTTCACTCACAGCTTGCAGCTCCTCCCAGCTGCATTTAGGCAGTTCAAATACTACAGAGGTCCAACCAGAAGCTCAGCTACTTTTCTCCTTTGCCCTCCCCGTTTCTTCGCTCTCAGCCTGAAGCTCCTCCCAGCAGCCTCTAGACAGTTAAAATGTAATGGAGGCCCAAACAGAAGCTCTGCTACTTTTCTCCTCTACACTTCCCCTTTCTTCACTCTCAGCCTGAAGCTCCTCCCAGCAGCCTCTAGACAGTTCAAATAAAATGGAGGTCCAACCAAAAACTGATCTACTTTTTTCCTCTGTGCCACCACCTCCTTCACTCACAGCTTGCAGCTCCTCCCAGCAGCCTCTTGGCAGTTAAAATGCAACTGAGGTTAAAAAAGAAGCTCAGCTACGTTTCTCCTCTGCCCTATCTCTTCCTTCACTCACAGCGTGGAGCTCCTCCAAGCAGTCCCTAGGCAGTTCAAATGCAATGGAAGCCAAACCAGAAGCTCAGCTACTTTGCTCCTCTGCACCACCCATTCCTTCACTGACAGCTTGCAGATTTTCTAAGCAGCCTCTAGGCAGTTCAAATGGAATGGAGGTCCAACTAGAGGTTCAGCTTCTTTTCTCCTCAGCACTATCCCTTCCTTCACTCAAACCTTGCAGCTCCTCCAAGCAGCCTATAGGCAGTTCAAATACAATGGAGGCCCAACCAGAAGCTCAGCTACTTTTCTCCTCTGCACCACCCTCTCCTTCACTCATAGCTTGCAGCTCCTTCCAGAAGCCTCTAGACAGTTCAAATACAATGGAGGTCCAACCAAAAACTCAGCTACTTTTCTCCTCAGCACTATCCCTTCCTTCACTCACACCTTGCAGCTCCTCCCAGCTGCATTTAGGCAGTTGAAATACTACAGATGTCCAACCAGAATCTCAGCTACTTTTCTCCTTTGCACTCCCCGTTTCTTCGCTCTCAGCCTGAAGCTCCTCCCAGCAGCCTCTAGACAGTTCAAATACAGTGGAGGTCCAACCAAAAACCCAGCTACTTTTCTCCTCAGCACTATCCCTTCCTTCACTCACACCTTGCAGCTCCTCCAAGAAGCCTATAAGCAGTTCAAATGTAATGGAGGCCCAACCAGAAGCTCAGCTACTTTTCTCCTCTGCACCACCCTCTCCTTCACTCACAGCTTGCAGCTCCTTCCAGCAGCCTCTGGGCAGTTCAAATGAAACGGAGGTCCAACAAGAAGCTCTGCTACTTTTCTCCTCTGCACTCGCCCTTTCTTCACTCTTAGCCTGAAGCTCCTCCCAGCAGCCTCTAGACAGTTCAAATACAATGGAGGTCCAACCAGAAGCTCGGCTACTTTTCTCCTCAGCACTATTCCTTCCTTCACTCACACCTTGCAGCTCCTCCAAGCAGCCTATAGGCAGTTCATATACAATGGAGGCCCAACCAGAAGCTCAGCTACATTTCTCCTCTGCACCACCCTCTCCTTCACTCACAGCTTGCAGCTCCTCCCAGCTGCATTTAGGCAGTTCAAATACTACAGAGGTCCAACCAGAAGCTCAGCTACTTTTCTCCTTTGCACTCCCCGTTTCTTCGCTCTCAGCCTGAAGCTCCTCCCAGCAGCATCTAGACAGTTCAAATGTAATGGAGGCCCAAACAGAAGCTCTGCTACTTTTCTCCTCTACACTCCCCCTTTCTTCACTCTCAGCCTGAAGCTCCTCCCAGCAGCCTCTAGACAGTTCAAATACAATGGAGGTCCAACCAAAAACTGATCTACTTTTTTCCTCTGTGCCACCACCTCCTTCACTCACAGCTTGCAGCACCTCCCAGCAGCCTCTTGGCAGTTAAAATGCAGCTGAGGTTAAAAAAGAAGTTCAGCTACGTTTCTCCTCTGCCCTATCTCTTCCTTCACTCACAGCGTGGAGCTCCTCCAAGCAGTCCCTAGGCAGTTCAAATGCAATGGAAGCCAAACCAGAAGCTCAGCTACTTTGCTCCTCTGCACCACCCATTCCTTCACTGACAGCTTGCAGATTTTCTAAGCAGTCTCTAGGCAGTTCAAATGGAATGGAGGTCCAACTAGAGGTTCAGCTTCTTTTCTCCTCAGCACTATCCCTTCCTTCACTCAAACCTTGCAGCTCCTCCAAGCAGCCTATAGGCAGTTCAAATACAATGGAGGCCCAACCAGAAGCTCAGCTTCTTTTCTCCTCAGCACTATCCCTTCCTTCACTCAAACCTTGCAGCTCCTCCCAGCAGCCTCTAGACAGTTCAAATGTAATGGAGGCCCAAACAGAAGCTCTGCTACTTTTCTCCTTTGCACTCCCCCTTTCTTCGCTCTCAGCCTGAAGCTCCTCCCAGCAGCCTCTACACAGTTCAAATACAATGGAGGTCCAACCAGAAGCTCAGCTACTTTTTTCCTCTGTGCCACCACCTCCTTCACTCACAGCTTGCAGCTCCTCCCAGCAGCCTCTTGGCAGTTAAAATGCAACTGAGGTTAAAAAAGAAGCTCAGCTACGTTTCTCCTCTGCCCTATCCCTTCCTTCACTCACACCTTGCAGCTCCTCCAAGCAGCCTATAGGCAGTTCAAATACAATGGAGGTCCAACCAAAAACTCAGCTACTTTTCTCCTCTGTGCCACAACCTCCTTCACTCACAGCTTGCAGCTCCTCCCAGCAGCCTCTTGGCAGTTAAAATGCAGCTGAGGTTAAAAAAGAAGCTCAGCTACATTACTCCTCTGCCCTATCCCTTTCTTCACTCACACCTTGCAGCTCCTCCAAGCAGCCTGTAGGCAGTTCAAATACAATGGAGGCCCAACCAGAAATTCAGCTACTTTTCTCCTCTGCACCACCCTCTCCTTCCCTCACAGCTTGCAGCTCCTTCCAGCAGCCTCTGGGCAGTTCAAATGAAACGGAGGTCCAACAAGAAGCTCAGCTACTTTTCTCCTCAGCACTATCTCTTCCTTCACTCACAGCTTGCAGCTCCTACCAGCTGCATTTAGGCAGTTGAAATACTACAGAGGTCCAACCAGAAGCTCAGCTACATTTCTCCTTTGCACTCCCCCTTTCTTCGCTCTCAGCCTGAAGCTCCTCCCAGCAGCCTCTAGACAGTTCAAATACAATGGAGGTCCAACCAAAAACTCAGCTACTTTTCTCCTCAGCACTATCCCTTCCTTCACTCACACCTTGCAGCTCCTCCAAGAAGCCTATAAGCAGTTCAAATGTAATGGAGGTCCAACCAGAAGCTCAGCTACTTTTCTCCTTTGCACTCCCCCTTTCTTCGCTCTCAGCCTGAAGCTCCTCCCAGCAGCCTCTAGACAGTTCAAATACAATGGTGGTCCAACCAGAAGCTCAGCTACTTTTCTCCTCCTCTCCTTCACTCACAGCTTGCAGCTCCTTCCAGCAGCCTCTGGGCAGTTCAAATGAAACAGAGGTCCAACAAGAAGCTCAGCTACTTTTCTCCTCAGCACTATCTCTTCCTTCACTCACAGCTTGCAGCTCCTCCCAGCTGCATTTAGGCAGTTCAAATACTACAGAGGTCCAACCAGAATCTCAGCTACTTTTCTCCTTTGCACTCCCTGTTTCTTCGCTCTCAGCCTGAAGCTCCTCCCAGCAGCCTCTAGACAGTTCAAATACAATGGAGGTCCAACCAAAAACTCAGCTACTTTTCTCCTCAGCACTATCCCTTCCTTCACTCACACCTTGCAGCTCCTCCAAGAAGCCTATAAGCAGTTCAAATGTAATGGACGTCCAACAAGAAGCTCTGCTACTTTCCTCCTCTGCACTCCCCCTTTCTTCACTCTCAGCCTGAAGCTCCTCCCAGCAACCTCTAGACAGTTCAAATACAATGGAGGTCCAACCAAAAACTCAGCTACTTTTCTCCTCTGTGCCACCACCTCCTTCACTCACAGCTTGCAGCTCCTCCCAGCAGCCTATTGGCAGTTAAAATGCAACTGAGGTTAAAAAAGAAGCTCAGCTACATTACTCCTCTGCCCTATCCCTTCCTTCACTCACAGCGTGGAGCTCCTCCAAGGAGTCCCTAGGCAGTTCAAATTCAATGGAAGCCAGATAAGAAGCTCAGCTACTTTGCTCCTTCGCACCACCCATTCCTTCACTGACAGCTTGCAGATTTTCTAAGAAGCCTCTAGGCAGTTCCAATGGAATGGAGGTCCAACCAGAGGTTCAGCATCTTTTCTCCTCAGCACTATCCCTTCCTTCACTCACACCTTGCAGGTCCTCCAAGCAGCCTATAGGCAGTTCAAATACAATGGAGGCCCAACTAGAAGCTCAGCTACTTTTCTCCTCTGCACCACCCTCTCCTTCACTCACAGCTTGCAGCTCCTTCCAGCAGCCTCTGGGCGGTTCAAATGAAACGGAGGTCCAACAAGAAGCTCAGCTACTTTGCTCCTCAGCACTATCTCTTCCTTCAGTCACAGCTTGCAGCTCGTCCCAGCTGAATTTAGGCAGTTCAAATACTACAGAGGTCCAACCAGAAGCTCAGCTACTTTTCTCCTTTGCACTCCCCCTTCATTCACTCTCAGCCTGAAGCTCCTCCCAGCAGCCTCTAGACAGTTCAAATACAATGGAGGTCCAACCAAAAACTCAGCTACTTTTCTCCTCAGCACTATCCCTTCCTTCACTCACACCTTGCAGCTCCTCCAAGAAGCGTATAAGCAGTTCAAATGTAATGGAGGTCCAACCAGAAGCTCAGCTACTTTTCTCCTTTGCACTCCCCCTTTCTTCGCTCTCAGCCTGAAGCTCCTCCCAGCAGCCTCTAGACAGTTCAAATACAATGGTGGTCCAACCAGAAGCTCAGCTACTTTTCTCCTCAGCACTATCCCTTCCTTCACTCACACCTTGCAGCTCCTCCAAGCAGCCTATAGGCAGTTCAAATACAATGGAGGCCCAACCAGAAGCTCAGCTACTTTTCTCCTCTGCACCACCCTCTCCTTCACTCACAGCTTACAGCTCCTTCCAGCAGCCTCTGGGCAGTTCAAATGAAACAGAGGTCCAACAAGAAGCTCAGCTACTTTTCTCCTCAGCACTATCTCTTCCTTCACTCACAGCTTGCAGGTCCTCCCAGCTGCATTTAGGCAGTTCAAATACTACAGAGGTCCAACCAGAATCTCAGCTACTTTTCTCCTTTGCACTCCCTGTTTCTTCGCTCTCAGCCTGAAGCTCCTCCCAGCAGCCTCTAGACAGTTCAAATACAATGGAGGTCCAACCAAAAACTGAGCTACTTTTCTCCTCAGCACTATCCCTTCCTTCACTCACACCTTGCAGCTCCTCCAAGAAGCCTATAAGCAGTTCAAATGTAATGGAGGTCCAACAAGAAGCTCAGCTACTTTTCTCCTTTGCACTCCCCCTTTCTTCGTTCTCAGCCTGAAGCTCCTCCCAGCAGCCTCTAGACAGTTCAAATACAATGGAGGTCCAACCAGAAGCTCAGCTACTTTTCTCCTCCTCTCCTTCACTCACAGCTTGCAGCTCCTTCCAGCAGCCTCTGGGCAGTTCAAATGAAACAGAGGTCCAACAAGAAGCTCAGCTACTTTTCTCCTCAGCACTATCTCTTCCTTCACTCACAGCTTGCAGCTCCTCCCAGCTGCATTTAGGCAGTTCAAATACTACAGAGGTCCAACCAGAATCTCAGCTACTTTTCTCCTTTGCACTCCCTGTTTCTTCGCTCTCAGCCTGAAGCTCCTCCCAGCAGCCTCTAGACAGTTCAAATACAATGGAGGTCCAACCAAAAACTCAGCTACTTTTCTCCTCAGCACTATCCCTTCCTTCACTCACACCTTGCAGCTCCTCCAAGAAGCCTATAAGCAGTTCAAATGTAATGGACGTCCAACAAGAAGCTCTGCTACTTTCCTCCTCTGCACTCCCCCTTTCTTCACTCTCAGCCTGAAGCTCCTCCCAGCAACCTCTAGACAGTTCAAATACAATGGAGGTCCAACCAAAAACTCAGCTACTTTTCTCCTCTGTGCCACCACCTCCTTCACTCACAGCTTGCAGCTCCTCCCAGCAGCCTATTGGCAGTTAAAATGCAACTGAGGTTAAAAAAGAAGCTCAGCTACATTACTCCTCTGCCCTATCCCTTCCTTCACTCACAGCGTGGAGCTCCTCCAAGGAGTCCCTAGGCAGTTCAAATTCAATGGAAGCCAGATAAGAAGCTCAGCTACTTTGCTCCTCCGCACCACCCATTCCTTCACTGACAGCTTGCAGATTTTCTAAGAAGCCTCTAGGCAGTTCCAATGGAATGGAGGTCCAACCAGAGGTTCAGCATCTTTTCTCCTCAGCACTATCCCTTCCTTCACTCACACCTTGCAGGTCCTCCAAGCAGCCTATAGGCAGTTCAAATACAATGGAGGCCCAACTAGAAGCTCAGCTACTTTTCTCCTCTGCACCACCCTCTCCTTCACTCACAGCTTGCAGCTCCTTCCAGCAGCCTCTGGGCGGTTCAAATGAAACGGAGGTCCAACAAGAAGCTCAGCTACTTTGCTCCTCAGCACTATCTCTTCCTTCAGTCACAGCTTGCAGCTCGTCCCAGCTGAATTTAGGCAGTTCAAATACTACAGAGGTCCAACCAGAAGCTCAGCTACTTTTCTCCTTTGCACTCCCCCTTCATTCACTCTCAGCCTGAAGCTCCTCCCAGCAGCCTCTAGACAGTTCAAATACAATGGAGGTCCAACCAAAAACTCAGCTACTTTTCTCCTCAGCACTATCCCTTCCTTCACTCACACCTTGCAGCTCCTCCAAGAAGCCTATAAGCAGTTCAAATGTAATGGAGGTCCAACCAGAAGCTCAGCTACTTTTCTCCTTTGCACTCCCCCTTTCTTCGCTCTCAGCCTGAAGCTCCTCCCAGCAGCCTCTAGACAGTTCAAATACAATGGTGGTCCAACCAGAAGCTCAGCTACTTTTCTCCTCAGCACTATCCCTTCCTTCACTCACACCTTGCAGCTCCTCCAAGCAGCCTATAGGCAGTTCAAATACAATGGAGGCCCAACCAGAAGCTCAGCTACTTTTCTCCTCTGCACCACCCTCTCCTTCACTCACAGCTTACAGCTCCTTCCAGCAGCCTCTGGGCAGTTCAAATGAAACAGAGGTCCAACAAGAAGCTCAGCTACTTTTCTCCTCAGCACTATCTCTTCCTTCACTCACAGCTTGCAGGTCCTCCCAGCTGCATTTAGGCAGTTCAAATACTACAGAGGTCCAACCAGAATCTCAGCTACTTTTCTCCTTTGCACTCCCTGTTTCTTCGCTCTCAGCCTGAAGCTCCTCCCAGCAGCCTCTAGACAGTTCAAATACAATGGAGGTCCAACCAAAAACTGAGCTACTTTTCTCCTCAGCACTATCCCTTCCTTCACTCACACCTTGCAGCTCCTCCAAGAAGCCTATAAGCAGTTCAAATGTAATGGAGGTCCAACAAGAAGCTCAGCTACTTTTCTCCTTTGCACTCCCCCTTTCTTCGCTCTCAGCCTGAAGCTCCTCCCAGCAGCCTCTAGACAGTTCAAATACAATGGAGGTCCAACCAGAAGCTCAGCTACTTTTCTCCTCCTCTCCTTCACTCACAGCTTGCAGCTCCTTCCAGCAGCCTCTGGGCAGTTCAAATGAAACAGAGGTCCAACAAGAAGCTCAGCTACTTTTCTCCTCAGCACTATCTCTTCCTTCACTCACAGCTTGCAGCTCCTCCCAGCTGCATTTAGGCAGTTCAAATACTACAGAGGTCCAACCAGAATCTCAGCTACTTTTCTCCTTTGCACTCCCTGTTTCTTCGCTCTCAGCCTGAAGCTCCTCCCAGCAGCCTCTAGACAGTTCAAATACAATGGAGGTCCAACCAAAAACTCAGCTACTTTTCTCCTCAGCACTATCCCTTCCTTCACTCACACCTTGCAGCTCCTCCAAGAAGCCTATAAGCAGTTCAAATGTAATGGACGTCCAACAAGAAGCTCTGCTACTTTCCTCCTCTGCACTCCCCCTTTCTTCACTCTCAGCCTGAAGCTCCTCCCAGCAACCTCTAGACAGTTCAAATACAATGGAGGTCCAACCAAAAACTCAGCTACTTTTCTCCTCTGTGCCACCACCTCCTTCACTCACAGCTTGCAGCTCCTCCCAGCAGCCTATTGGCAGTTAAAATGCAACTGAGGTTAAAAAAGAAGCTCAGCTACATTACTCCTCTGCCCTATCCCTTCCTTCACTCACAGCGTGGAGCTCCTCCAAGGAGTCCCTAGGCAGTTCAAATTCAATGGAAGCCAGATAAGAAGCTCAGCTACTTTGCTCCTCCGCACCACCCATTCCTTCACTGACAGCTTGCAGATTTTCTAAGAAGCCTCTAGGCAGTTCCAATGGAATGGAGGTCCAACCAGAGGTTCAGCATCTTTTCTCCTCAGCACTATCCCTTCCTTCACTCACACCTTGCAGGTCCTCCAAGCAGCCTATAGGCAGTTCAAATACAATGGAGGCCCAACTAGAAGCTCAGCTACTTTTCTCCTCTGCACCACCCTCTCCTTCACTCACAGCTTGCAGCTCCTTCCAGCAGCCTCTGGGCGGTTCAAATGAAACGGAGGTCCAACAAGAAGCTCAGCTACTTTGCTCCTCAGCACTATCTCTTCCTTCAGTCACAGCTTGCAGCTCGTCCCAGCTGAATTTAGGCAGTTCAAATACTACAGAGGTCCAACCAGAAGCTCAGCTACTTTTCTCCTTTGCACTCCCCCTTCATTCACTCTCAGCCTGAAGCTCCTCCCAGCAGCCTCTATACAGTTCAAATACAATGGAGGTCCAACCAAAAAGTCAGCCTCTTTTTTCCTCTGTGCCACCACCTCCTTCGCTCACAGCTTGCAGCTCCTCCCAGCAGCCTCTTGGCAGTTAAAATGCAACTGAGGTTAAAAAAGAAGCTGAGCTACGTTTCTCCTCTGCCCTATCTCTTCCTTCACTCACAGCGTTGAGCTCCTCCAAGCAGTCCCTAGGCAGTTCAAATGCAATGGAAGCCAAACCAGAAGCTCAGCTACTTTGCTCCTCTGCACCAACCATTCCTTCACTCAGAGCTTATAGCTCCTTCCAGCAGCCTCTGGGCAGTTCAAATGAAACGGAGGTCCAACAAGAAGCTCTGCTACTTTTCTCCTCTGCACTCCCCCTTTCTTCACTCTCAGCCTGAAGCTCCTCCCAGCAGCCTCTATACAGTTCAAATACAATGGAGGTCCAACCAAAAACTCAGCCTCTTTTTTCCTCTGTGCCACCACCTCCTTCACTCACAGCTTGCAGCTCCTCCCAGCAGCCTCTTGGCAGTTAAAATGCAACTGAGGTTAAAAAAGAAGCTGAGCTACGTTTCTCCTCTGCCCTATCTCTTCCTTCACTCACAGCGTTGAGCTCCTCCAAGCAGTCCCTAGGCAGTTCAAATGCAATGGAAGCCAAACCAGAAGCTCAGCTACTTTGCTCCTCTGCACCAACCATTCCTTCACTCACAGCTTATAGCTCCTTCCAGCAGCCTCTGGGCAGTTCAAATGAAACGGAGGTCCAACAAGAAGCTCTGCTACTTTTCTCCTCTGCACTCCCCCTTTCTTCACTCTCAGCCTGAAGCTCCTCCCAGCAGCCTCTATACAGTTCAAATACAATGGAGGTCCAACCAAAAACTCAGCTACTTTTTTCCTCTGTGCCACCACCTCCTTCACTCACAGCTTGCAGCTCCTCCCAGCAGCCTCTTGGCAGTTAAAATGCAACTGAGGTTAAAAAAGAAGCTCAGCTACATTTCTCCTCTGCCCTATCTCTTCCTTCACTCACAGCGTGGAGCTCCTCCAAGCAGTCCCTAGGCAGTTCAAATGCAATGGAAGCCAAACCAGAAGCTCAGCTACTTTGCTCCTCTGCACCAATCATTCCTTCACTGCCAGCTTGCAGCCTATAGGCAGTTCAAATACAATGGAGGTCCAACCCAAAACTCAGCTTCTTTTCTCCTCTGTGCCACAACCTCCTTCACTCACAGCTTGCAGCTCCTCCCAGCAGCCTCTTGGTAGTTAAAATGCAGCTGAGGTTAAAAAAGAAGCTCAGCTACATTACTCCTCTGCCCTATCCCTTCCTTCACTCACACCTTGCAGCTCCTCCAAGCAGTCCCTAGGCAGTTCAAATGCAATGGAAGCCAAACCAGAAGCTCAGCTACTTTGCTCCTCTGCACCACCCATTCCTTCGCTGACAGCTTGCAGCCTATAGGCAGTTCAAATACAATGGAGGTCCAACCAAAAACTCAGCTACTTTTCTCCTCTGTCCCACAACCTCCTTCACTCACAGCTTGCAGCTCCTCCCAGCAGCCTCTGGGCAGTTAAAATGCAGCTGAGGTTAAAAAAGAAGCTCAGCTACTTTGCTCCTCAGCACTATCTCTTCCTTCACTCACAGCTTGCAGCTCGTCCCAGCTGCATTTAGGCAGTTCAAATACTACAGAGGTCCAACCAGGAGCTCAGCTACTTTTCTCCTTTGCACTCCCCCTTTCTTCGCTCTCAGCCTGAAGCTCCTCCCAGCAGCCTCTAGACAGTTCAAATACAATGGAGGTCCAACCAGGAGCTCAGCTACTTTTCTCCTTTGCACTCCCCCTTTCTTCGCTCTCAGCCTGAAGCTCCTCCCAGCAGCCTCTAGACAGTTCAAATACAATGGAGGTCCAACCAGAAGCTCAGCTACTTTTCTCCTCCTCTCCTTCACTCACAGCTTGCAGCTCCTTCCAGCAGCCTCTGGGCAGTTCAAATGAAACAGAGGTCCAACAAGAAGCTCAGCTACTTTTCTCCTCAGCACTATCTCTTCCTTCACTCACAGCTTGCAGCTTCTCCCAGCTGCATTTAGGCAGTTCAAATACTGCAGAGGTCCAACCAGAATCTCAGCTACTTTTCTCCTTTGCACTCCCTGTTTCTTCGCTCTCAGCCTGAAGCTCCTCCCAGCAGCCTCTAGACAGTTCAAATACAATGGAGGTCCAACCAAAAACTCAGCTACTTTTCTCCTCAGCACTATCCCTTCCTTCACTCACACCTTGCAGCTCCTCCAAGAAGCCTATAAGCAGTTCAAATGTAATGGACGTCCAACAAGAAGCTCTGCTACTTTCCTCCTCTGCACTCCCCCTTTCTTCACTCTCAGCCTGAAGCTCCTCCCAGCAACCTCTAGACAGTTCAAATACAATGGAGGTCCAACCAAAAACTCAGCTACTTTTCTCCTCTGTGCCACCACCTCCTTCACTCACAGCTTGCAGCTCCTCCCAGCAGCCTATTGGCAGTTAAAATGCAACTGAGGTTAAAAAAGAAGCTCAGCTACATTACTCCTCTGCCCTATCCCTTCCTTCACTCACAGCGTGGAGCTCCTCCAAGGAGTCCCTAGGCAGTTCAAATTCAATGGAAGCCAGATAAGAAGCTCAGCTACTTTGCTCCTCCGCACCACCCATTCCTTCACTGACAGCTTGCAGATTTTCTAAGAAGCCTCTAGGCAGTTCCAATGGAATGGAGGTCCAACCAGAGGTTCAGCATCTTTTCTCCTCAGCACTATCCCTTCCTTCACTCACACCTTGCAGGTCCTCCAAGCAGCCTATAGGCAGTTCAAATACAATGGAGGCCCAACTAGAAGCTCAGCTACTTTTCTCCTCTGCACCACCCTCTCCTTCACTCACAGCTTGCAGCTCCTTCCAGCAGCCTCTGGGCGGTTCAAATGAAACGGAGGTCCAAGAAGAAGCTCAGCTACTTTGCTCCTCAGCACTATCTCTTCCTTCACTCACAGCTTGCAGCTCGTCCCAGCTGAATTTAGGCAGTTCAAATACTACAGAGGTCCAACCAGAAGCTCAGCTACTTTTCTCCTCTGCACTCCCCCTTTCTTCACTCTCAGCCTGAAGCTCCTCCCAGCAGCCTCTATACAGTTCAAATACAATGGAGGTCCAACCAAAAACTCAGCTACTTTTTTCCTCTGTGCCACCACCTCCTTCACTCACAGCTTGCAGCTCCTCCCAGCAGCCTCTTGGCAGTTAAAATGCAACTGAGGTTAAAAAAGAAGCTCAGCTACATTTCTCCTCTGCCCTATCTCTTCCTTCACTCACAGCGTGGAGCTCCTCCAAGCAGTCCCTAGGCAGTTCAAATGCAATGGAAGCCAAACCAGAAGCTCAGCTACTTTGCTCCTCTGCACCAATCATTCCTTTACTGCCAGCTTGCAGCCTATAGGCAGGTCAAATACAATGGAGGTCCAACCCAAAACTCAGCTTCTTTTCTCCTCTGTGCCACAACCTCCTTCACTCACAGCTTGCAGCTCCTCCCAGCAGCCTCTTGGTAGTTAAAATGCAGCTGAGGTTAAAAAAGAAGCTCAGCTACATTACTCCTCTGCCCTATCCCTTCCTTCACTCACACCTTGCAGCTCCTCCAAGCAGTCCCTAGGCAGTTCAAATGCAATGGAAGCCAAACCAGAAGCTCAGCTACTTTGCTCCTCTGCACCACCCATTCCTTCGCTTCCAGCTTGCAGCCTATAGGCAGTTCAAATACAATGGAGGTCCAACCAAAAACTCAGCTACTTTTCTCCTCTGTCCCACAACCTCCTTCACTCACAGCTTGCAGCTCCTCCCAGCAGCCTCTGGGCAGTTAAAATGCAGCTGAGGTTAAAAAAGAAGCTCAGCTACTTTGCTCCTCAGCACTATCTCTTCCTTCACTCACAGCTTGCAGCTCCTCCCAGCTGCATTTAGGCAGTTCAAATACTACAGAGGTCCAACCAGAAGCTCTGCTACTTTTCTCCTCTGCACTCCCCCTTTCTTCACTCTCAGCCTGAAGCTCTTCCCAGCAGCCTCTAGACAGTTCAAATACAATGGAGGTCCAACCAGAAGCTCAGCTACTTTTCTCCTCAGCACTATCCCTTCCTTCACTCACACCTTGCAGCTCCTCCAAGAAGCCTATAAGCAGTTCAAATGTAATGGAGGTCCAACCAAAAACTCAGCTACTTTTCTCCTCTGTGCCACCACCTCCTTCACTCACAGCTTGCAGCTCCTCCCAGCAGCCTCTTGGCAGTTAAAATGCAACTGAGGTTAAAAAAGAAGCTCAGCTACGTTTCTCCTCTGCCCTATCTCTTCCTTCACTCACAGCGTGGAGCTCCTCCAAGCAGTCCCTAGGCAGTTCAAATACAATGGAGGCCCAATCAGAAGCTCAGCTACTTTGCTCCTCTGCACCAATCATTCCTTCACTCACAGCTTGCAGCTCCTTCCAGCAGCCTCTGGGCAGTTCAAATGAAACGGAGGTCCAACAAGAAGCTCTGCTACTTTTCTCCTCTGCACTCCCCCTTTCTTCACTCTCAGCCTGAAGCTCCTCCCAGCAGCCTCTAGACAGTTCAAATACAATGGAGGTCCAACCAAAAACTCAGCTACTTTTTTCCTCTGTGCCACCACCTCCTTCACTCACAGCTTGCAGCTCCTCCCAGAAGCCCCTTGGCAGTTAAAATGCAACTGAGGTTAAAAAAGAAGCTCAGCTACGTTTCTCCTCTGCCCTATCTCTTCCTTCACTCACAGCGTGGAGCTCCTCCAAGCAGTCCCTAGGCAGTTCAAATACAATGGAAGCCAAACCAGAAGCTCAGCTACTTTGCTCCTCTGCACCACCCATTCCTTCACTGACAGCTTGCATATTTTCTAAGCAGCCTCTAGGCAGTTCAAATACAATGGAGGCCCAACCAGAAGCTCAGCTACTTTTCTCCTCAGCACTATCCCTTCCTTCACTCAAACCTTGCAGCTCCTCTCAGCAGCCTCTAGACAGTTCAAATGTAATGGAGGCTCAAACAGAAGCTCTGCTACTTTTCTCCTTTGCACTCCCCCTTTCTTCGCTCTCAGCCTGAAGCTCCTCCCAGCAGCCTCTACACAGTTCAAATACAATGGAGGTCCAACCAGAAGCTCAGCTACTTTTTTCCTCTGTGCCACCACCTCCTTCACTCACAGCTTGCAGCTCCTCCCAGCAGCCTCTTGGCAGTTAAAATGCAGCTGAGGTTAAAAAAGAAGCTCAGCTACATTACTCCTCTGCCCTATCCCTTCCTTCACTCACACCTTGCAGCTCCTCCAAGCAGCCTATAGGCAGTTCAAATACAATGGAGGCCCAACCAGAAGCTCAGCTACTTTTCTCCTCTGCACCACCCTCTCCTTCAGTCACAGCTTGCAGCTCCTTCCAGTAGCCTCTGGGCAGTTCAAATGAAACGGAGGTCCAACAAGAAGCTCAGCTACTTTTCTCCTCAGCACTATCTCTTCCTTCACTCACAGCTTGCAGCTCCTACCAGCTGCATTTAGGCAGTTCAAATACTACAGAGTTCCAACGAGAAGCTCAGCTACTTTTCTCATTTGCACTCCCCCTTTCTTCGCTCTCAGCCTGAAGCTCCTCCCAGCAGCCTCTAGACAGTTCAAATACAGTGGAGGTCCAACCAGAAGCTCAGCTACTTTTCTCCTCAGCACTATCCCTTCCTTCACTCACAACTTGCAGCTCCTCCAAGAAGCCTATAAGCAGTTCAAATGTAATGGAAGCCAAACCAGAAGCTCAGCTACTTTGCTCCTCTGCACCACCCATTCCTTCACTGACAGCTTGCATATTTTCTAAGCAGCCTCTAGGCAGTTCAAATGGAATGGAGGTCCAACCAGAGGTTCAGCTTCTTTTCTCCTCAGCATTATCCCTTCGTTCACTCACACCTTGCAGCTCCTCCAAGCAGCCTATAGGCAGTTCAAATACAATGGAGGCCCAACCAGAAGCTCAGCTACTTTTCTCCTTTGCACTCCCCCTTTCTTCGCTCTCAGCCTGAAGCTCCTCCCACCAGCCTCTAGACAGTTCAAATACAGTGGAGGTCCAACCAGAAGCTCAGCTAATTTTCTCCTCAGCACTATCCCTTCCTTCACTCACACCTTGCAGCTCCTCCAAGAAGCCTATAAGCAGTTCAAATGTAATGGAGGCCCAACCAGAAGCTCTGCTACTTTTCTCCTCTGCACTCCCCCTTTCTTCACTCTTAGCCTGAAGCTCCTGCCAGCAGCCTCTAGACAGTTCAAATACAGTGGAGGTCCAACCAGAAGCTCAGCTACTTTTCTCCTCAGCACAATCCCTTCCTTCACTCACACCTTGCAGCTCCTCCAAGCAGCCTATAGGCAGTTCAAATACAATGGAGGCCCAACCAGAAGTTCAGCTACTTTTCTCCTCTGCACCACCCTCTCCTTCACTCAAAGCTTGCAGCTCCTTCCAGCAGCCTCTGGGCAGTTCAAATGAAACGGAGGTCCAACAAGAAGCTCTGCTACTTTTCTCCTCTGCACTCCCCCTTTCTTCACTCTCAGCCTGAAGCTCCTCCCAGCAACCTATAGACAGTTCAAATACAATGGAGGTCCAACCAGAAGCTCGGCTACTTTTCTCCTTTGCACTCCCCCTTTCTTCGCTCTCAGTCTGAAGCTCCTCCCAGCAACCTCTAGACAGTTCAAATACAATGGAGGTCCAACCAAAAACTCAGCTACTTTTTTCCTCTGTGCCACCACCTCCTTCACTCACAGCTTGCAGCTCCTCCCAGCAGCCTCTTGGCAGTTAAAATGCAACTGAGGTTAAAAAAGAAGCTCAGCTACGTTTCTTCTCTGCCCTATCCCTTCCTTAACTCACACCTTGCAGCTCCTCCAAGCAGCCTATAGGCAGTTCAAACACAATGGAGGCCCAACCAGAAGCTCAGCTACTTTTCTCCTGTGCACAACCCTCTCCTTCACTCACAGCTTGCAGCTCCCTCCAGCAGCCTCTGGGCAGTTCAAATGAAACGGAGGTCCAACAAGAAGCTCTGCTACTTTTCTCCTCTGCACTCGCCCTTTCTTCACTCTTAGGCTGAAGCTCCTCCCAGCAGCCTCTAGACAGTTCAAATACAATGGAGGTCCAACCAGAAGCTCGGCTACTTTTCTCCTCAGCACTATCCCTTCCTTCACTCACACTTTGTACCTCCTCCAAGCAGCCTATAGGCAGTTCAAATACAATGGAGGCCCAACCAGAAGCTCAGCTACTTTTCTCCTCTGCACCAACCTCTCCTTCACTCACAGCTTGCAGCTCCTCCAAGAAGCCTATAAGCAGTTCAAATGTAATGGAGGTCCAACCAGAAGCTCACCTACTTTTCTCCTCAGCAGTATCTCTTCCTTCACTCACAGCTTGCAGCTCCTCCCAGCTGTATTTAGGCAGTTCAGATACTACAGAGGTCCAACCAGAAGCTCAGCTACTTTTTTCCTCTGCCCTATCCCTTCCTTCACTCACACCTTGCAGCTCCTCCAAGCAGCCTGTAGGCAGTTCAAATACAATGGAGGCCCAACCAGAAACTCAGCTACTTTTCTCCTCTGCACCACCCTCTCCTTCACTCACAGCTTGCAGCTCCTTCCAGCAGCCTCTGGGCAGTTCAAATGAAACGGAGGTCCAACAAGAAGCTCAGCGACTTTTCTCCTCAGCACTATCTCTTCCTTCACTCACAGCTTGCAGCTCCTCCCAGCTGCATTTAGGCAGTTCAAATACTACAGAGGTCCAACCAGAAGCTCAGCTACTTTTCTCCTTTGCACTCCCCCTTTCTTCGCTCTCAGCCTGAAGCTCCTCCCAGCAGCCTCTAGACAGTTCAAATACAATGGAGGTCCAACCAAAAACTCAGCTACTTTTCTCCTCAGCACTATCCCTTCCTTCACTCACACCTTGCAGCTCCTCCAAGAAGCCTATAAGCAGTTCAAATGTAATGGAGGTCCAACCAGAAGCTCGGCTACTTTTCTCCTTTGCACTCCCCCTTTCTTCGCTCTCAGTCTGAAGCTCCTCCCAGCAACCTCTAGACAGTTCAAATACAATGGAGGCCCAACCAGAAGCTCAGCTACTTTTCTCCTCTGCACCACCCTCTCCTTCACTCACAGCTTGCAGCTCCTTCCAGCAGCCTCTGGGCAGTTCAAATGAAACGGTGGTCCAACAAGAAGCTCTGCTACTTTTCTCCTCTGCACTCGCCCTTTCTTCACTCTTAGCCTGAAGCTCCTCCCAGCAGCCTCTAGACAGTTCAAATACAATGGAGGTCCAACCAGAAGCTCGGCTACTTTTCTCCTCAGCACTATCCCTTCCTTCACTCACACCTTGCAGCTCCTCCAAGCAGCCTATAGGCAGTTCAAATACAATGGAGGCCCAACCAGAAGCTCAGCTACATTTCTCCTCTGCACCACCCTCTCCTTCACTCACAGCTTGCAGCTCCTCCCAGCTGCATTTAGGCAGTTCAAATACTACAGAGGTCCAACCAGAAGCTCAGCTACTTTTCTCCTTTGCCCTCCCCGTTTCTTCGCTCTCAGCCTGAAGCTCCTCCCAGCAGCCTCTAGACAGTTCAAATGTAATGGAGGCCCAAACAGAAGCTCTGCTACTTTTCTCCTCTACACTTCCCCTTTCTTCACTCTCAGCCTGAAGCTCCTCCCAGCAGCCTCTAGACAGTTCAAATAAAATGGAGGTCCAACCAAAAACTGGTCTACTTTTTTCCTCTGTGCCACCACCTCCTTCACTCACAGCTTGCAGCTCCTCCCAGCAGCCTCTTGGCAGTTAAAATTCAACTGAGGTTAAAAAAGAAGCTCAGCTACGTTTCTCCTCTGCCCTATCTCTTCCTTCACTCACAGCGTGGAGCTCCTCCAAGCAGTCCCTAGGCAGTTCAAATGCAATGGAAGCCAAACCAGAAGCTCAGCTACTTTGCTCCTCTGCACCACCCATTCCTTCACTGACAGCTTGCAGATTTTCTAAGCAGCCTCTAGGCAGTTCAAATGGAATGGAGGTCCAACTAGAGGTTCAGCTTCTTTTCTCCTCAGCACTATCCCTTCCTTCACTCAAACCTTGCAGCTCCTCCAAGCAGCCTATAGGCAGTTCAAATACAATGTAGGCCCAACCAGAAGCTCAGCTACTTTTCTCCTCTGCACCACCCTCTCCTTCACTCATAGCTTGCAGCTCCTTCCAGAAGCCTCTAGACAGTTCAAATACAATGGAGGTCCAACCAAAAACTCAGCTACTTTTCTCCTCAGCACTATCCCTTCCTTCACTCACACCTTGCAGCTCCTCCCAGCTGCATTTAGGCAGTTGAAATACTACAGAGGTCCAACCAGAATCTCAGCTACTTTTCTCCTTTGCACTCCCCGTTTCTTCGCTCTCAGCCTGAAGCTCCTCCCAGCAGCCTCTAGACAGTTCAAATACAATGGAGGTCCAACCAAAAACTCAGCTACTTTTCTCCTCAGCACTATCCCTTCCTTCACTCACACCTTGCAGCTCCTCCAAGAAGCCTATAAGCAGTTCAAATGTAATGGAGGCCCAACCAGAAGCTCAGCTACTTTTCTCCTCTGCACCACCCTCTCCTTCACTCACAGCTTGCAGCTCCTTCCAGCAGCCTCTGGGCAGTTCAAATGAAACGGAGGTCCAACAAGAAGCTCTGCTACTTTTCTCCTCTGCACTCGCCCTTTCTTCACTCTTAGCCTGAAGCTCCTCCCAGCAGCCTCTAGACAGTTCAAATACAATGGAGGTCCAACCAGAAGCTCGGCTACTTTTCTCCTCAGCACTATCCCTTCCTTCACTCACACCTTGCAGCTCCTCCAAGCAGCCTATAGGCAGTTCAAATACAATGGAGGCCCAACCAGAAGCTCAGCTAAATTTCTCCTCTGCACCACCCTCTCCTTCACTCACAGCTTGCAGCTCCTCCCAGCTGCATTTAGGCAGTTCAAATACTACAGAGGTCCAACCAGAAGCTCAGCTACTTTTCTCCTTTGCACTCCCCGTTTCTTCGCTCTCAGCCTGAAGCTCCTCCCAGCAGCCTCTAGACAGTTCAAATGTAATGGAGGCCCAAACAGAAGCTCTGCTACTTTTCTCCTCTACACTCCCCCTTTCTTCACTCTCAGCCTGAAGCTCCTCCCAGCAGCCTCTAGACAGTTCAAATACAATGGAGGTCCAACCAAAAACTGATCTACTTTTTTCCTCTGTGCCACCACCTCCTTCACTCACAGCTTGCAGCTCCTCCCAGCAGCCTCTTGGCAGTTAAAATGCAGCTGAGGTTAAAAAAGAAGTTCAGCTACGTTTCTCCTCTGCCCTATCTCTTCCTTCACTCACAGCGTGGAGCTCCTCCAAGCAGTCCCTAGGCAGTTCAAATGCAATGGAAGCCAAACCAGAAGCTCAGCTACTTTGCTCCTCTGCACCACCCATTCCTTCACTGACAGCTTGCAGATTTTCTAAGCAGCCTCTAGGCAGTTCAAATGGAATGGAGGTCCAACTAGAGGTTCAGCTTCTTTTCTCCTCAGCACTATCCCTTCCTTCACTCAAACCTTGCAGCTCCTCCAAGCAGCCTATAGGCAGTTCAAATACAATGGAGGCCCAACCAGAAGGTCAGCTTCTTTTCTCCTCAGCACTATCCCTTCCTTCACTCAAACCTTGCAGCTCCTCCCAGCAGCCTCTAGACAGTTCAAATGTAATGGAGGCCCAAACAGAAGCTCTGCTACTTTTCTCCTTTGCACTCCCCCTTTCTTCGCTCTCAGCCTGAAGCTCCTCCCAGCAGCCTCTACACAGTTCAAATACAATGGAGGTCCAACCAGAAGCTCAGCTACTTTTTTCCTCTGTGCCACCACCTCCTTCACTCACAGCTTGCAGCTCCTCCCAGCAGCCTCTTGGCAGTTAAAATGCAGCTGAGGTTAAAAAAGAAGCTCAGCTACATTACTCCTCTGCCCTATCCCTTCCTTCACTCACACCTTGCAGCTCCACCAAGCAGCCTATAGGCAGTTCAAATACAATGGAGGCCCAACCAGAAACTCAGCTACTTTTCTCCTCTGCACCACCCTCTCCTTCACTCACAGCTTGCAGCTCCTTCCAGCAGCCTCTGGGCAGTTCAAATGAAACGGAGGTCCAACAAGAAGCTCAGCTACTTTTCTCCTCAGCACTATCTCTTCCTTCACTCACAGCTTGCAGCTCCTACCAGCTGCATTTAGGCAGTTGAAATACTACAGAGGTCCAACCAGAAGCTCAGCTACTTTTCTCCTTTGCACTCCCCCATTCTTCGCTCTCAGCCTGAAGCTCCTCCCAGCAGCCTCTAGACAGTTCAAATACAATGGAGGTCCAACCAAAAACTCAGCTACTTTTCTCCTCAGCACTATCCCTTCCTTCACTCACACCTTGCAGCTCCTCCAAGAAGCCTATAAGCAGTTCAAATGTAATGGAGGTCCAACCAGAAGCTCAGCTACTTTTCTCCTTTGCACTCCCCCTTTCTTCGCTCTCAGCCTGAAGCTCCTCCCAGCAGTCTCTAGACAGTTCAAATACAATGGTGGTCCAACCAGAAGCTCAGCTACTTTTCTCCTCAGCACTATCCCTTCCTTCACTCACACCTTGCAGCTCCTCCAAGCAGCCTATAGGCAGTTCAAATACAATGGAGGCCCAACCAGAAGCTCAGCTACTTTTCTCCTCTGCACCACCCTCTCCTTCACTCACAGCTTGCAGCTCCTTCCAGCAGCCTCTGGGCAGTTCAAATGAAACAGAGGTCCAACAAGAAGCTCAGCTACTTTTCTCCTCAGCACTATCTCTTCCTTCACTCACAGCTTGCAGGTCCTCCCAGCTGCATTTAGGCAGTTCAAATACTACAGAGGTCCAACCAGAATCTCAGCTACTTTTCTCCTTTGCACTCCCTGTTTCTTCGCTCTCAGCCTGAAGCTCCTCCCAGCAGCCTCTAGACAGTTCAAATACAATGGAGGTCCAACCAAAAACTGAGCTACTTTTCTCCTCAGCACTATCCCTTCCTTCACTCACACCTTGCAGCTCCTCCAAGAAGCCTATAAGCAGTTCAAATGTAATGGAGGTCCAACAAGAAGCTCAGCTACTTTTCTCCTTTGCACTCCCCCTTTCTTCGCTCTCAGCCTGAAGCTCCTCCCAGCAGCCTCTAGACAGTTCAAATACAATGGAGGTCCAACCAGAAGCTCAGCTACTTTTCTCCTCCTCTCCTTCACTCACAGCTTGCAGCTCCTTCCAGCAGCCTCTGGGCAGTTCAAATGAAACAGAGGTCCAACAAGAAGCTCAGCTACTTTTCTCCTCAGCACTATCTCTTCCTTCACTCACAGCTTGCAGCTCCTCCCAGCTGCATTTAGGCAGTTCAAATACTACAGAGGTCCAACCAGAATCTCAGCTACTTTTCTCCTTTGCACTCCCTGTTTCTTCGCTCTCAGCCTGAAGCTCCTCCCAGCAGCCTCTAGACAGTTCAAATACAATGGAGGTCCAACCAAAAACTCAGCTACTTTTCTCCTCTGCACTATCCCTTCCTTCACTCACACCTTGCAGCTCCTCCAAGAAGCCTATAAGCAGTTCAAATGTAATGGACGTCCAACAAGAAGCTCAGCTACTTTGCTCCTCTGCACAACCCATTCCTTCACTGACAGCTTGCAGCCTATAAGCAGTTCAAATACAATGGAGGTCCATCCAAAAACTCAGCTACTTTTCTCCTCTGTGCCACCACCTCCTTCACTCACAGCTTGCAGCTCCTCCCAGCAGCCTATTGGCAGTTAAAATGCAACTGAGGTTAAAAAAGAAGCTCAGCTACATTACTCCTCTGCCCTATCCCTTCCTTCACTCACAGCGTGGAGCTCCTCCAAGGAGTCCCTAGGCAGTTCAAATGCAATGGAAGCCAGATAAGAAGCTCACCTACTTTGCTCCTCCGCGCCACCCATTCCTTCACTGACAGCTTGCAGATTTTCTAAGAAGCCTCTAGGCAGTTCCAATGGAATGGAGGTCCAACCAGAGGTTCAGCATCTTTTCTCCTCAGCACTATCCCTTCCTTCACTCACACCTTGCAGGTCCTCCAAGCAGCCTATAGGCAGTTCAAATACAATGGAGGCCCAACTAGAAGCTCAGCTACTTTTCTCCTCTGCACCACCCTCTCCTTCACTCACAGCTTGCAGCTCCTTCCAGCAGCCTCTGGGCGGTTCAAATGAAACGGAGGTCCAACAAGAAGCTCAGCTACTTTGCTCCTCAGCACTATCTCTTCCTTCACTCACAGCTTGCAGCTCGTCCCAGCTGAATTTAGGCAGTTCAAATACTACAGAGGTCCAACCAGAAGCTCAGCTACTTTTCTCCTTTGCACTCCCCCTTCATTCACTCTCAGCCTGAAGCTCCTCCCAGCAGCCTCTATACAGTTCAAATACAATGGAGGTCCAACCAAAAAGTCAGCCTCTTTTTTCCTCTGTGCCACCACCTCCTTCACTCACAGCTTGCAGCTCCTCCCAGCAGCCTCTTGGCAGTTAAAATGCAACTGAGGTTAAAAAAGAAGCTGAGCTACGTTTCTCCTCTGCCCTATCTCTTCCTTCACTCACAGCGTTGAGCTCCTCCAAGCAGTCCCTAGGCAGTTCAAATGCAATGGAAGCCAAACCAGAAGCTCAGCTACTTTGCTCCTCTGCACCAACCATTCCTTCACTCACAGCTTATAGCTCCTTCCAGCAGCCTCTGGGCAGTTCAAATGAAACGGAGGTCCAACAAGAAGCTCTGCTACTTTTCTCCTCTGCACTCCCCCTTTCTTCACTCTCAGCCTGAAGCTCCTCCCAGCAGCCTCTATACAGTTCAAATACAATGGAGGTCCAACCAAAAAGTCAGCCTCTTTTTTCCTCTGTGCCACCACCTCCTTCACTCACAGCTTGCAGCTCCTCCCAGCAGCCTCTTGGCAGTTAAAATGCAACTGAGGTTAAAAAAGAAGCTGAGCTACGTTTCTCCTCTGCCCTATCTCTTCCTTCACTCACAGCGTTGAGCTCCTCCAAGCAGTCCCTAGGCAGTTCAAATGCAATGGAAGCCAAACCAGAAGCTCAGCTACTTTTCTCCTCTGCACCAATCATTCCTTCACTGCCAGCTTGCAGCCTATAGGCAGTTCAAATACAATGGAGGTCCAACCCAAAACTCAGCTTCTTTTCTCCTCTGTGCCACAACCTCCTTCACTCACAGCTTGCAGCTCCTCCCAGCAGCCTCTTGGTAGTTAAAATGCAGCTGAGGTTAAAAAAGAAGCTCAGCTACATTACTCCTCTGCCCTATCCCTTCCTTCACTCACACCTTGCAGCTCCTCCAAGCAGTCCCTAGGCAGTTCAAATGCAATGGAAGCCAAACCAGAAGCTCAGCTACTTTGCTCCTCTGCACCACCCATTCCTTCGCTGACAGCTTGCAGCCTATAGGCAGTTCAAATACAATGGAGGTCCAACCAAAAACTCAGCTACTTTTCTCCTCTGTCCCACAACCTCCTTCACTCACAGCTTGCAGCTCCTCCCAGCAGCCTCTGGGCAGTTAAAATGCAGCTGAGGTTAAAAAAGAAGCTCAGCTACTTTGCTCCTCAGCACTATCTCTTCCTTCACTCACAGCTTGCAGCTCGTCCCAGCTGCATTTAGGCAGTTCAAATACTACAGAGGTCCAACCAGGAGCTCAGCTACTTTTCTCCTTTGCACTCCCCCTTTCTTCACTCTCAGCCTGAAGCTCCTCCCAGCAGCCTCTATACAGTTCAAATACAATGGAGGTCCAACCAAAAAGTCAGATACTTTTTTCCTCTGTGCCACCACCTCCTTCACTCACAGCTTGCAGATCCTCCCAGCAGCCTCTTGGCAGTTAAAATGCAACTGAGGTTAAAAAAGAAGCTCAGCTACGTTTCTCCTCTGCCCTATCTCTTCCTTCACTCACAGCGTGGAGCTCCTCCAAGCAGTCCCTAGGCAGTTCAAATGCAATGGAAGCCAAACCAGAAGGTCAGCTACTTTGCTCCTCTGCACCAACCATTCCTTCACTCACAGCTTGCAGCTCCTTTCAGCAGCCTCTGGGCAGTTCAAATGAAACGGAGGTCCAACAAGAAGCTCTGCTACTTTTCTCCTCTGCACTCCCCCTTTCATCACTCTCAGCCTGAAGCTCCTCCCAGCAGCCTCTATACAGTTCAAATACAATGGAGGTCCAACCAAAAACTCAGCTACTTTTTTCCTCTGTGCCACCACCTCCTTCACTCACAGCTTGCAGCTCCTCCCAGCAGCCTCTTGGCAGTTAAAATGCAACTGAGGTTAAAAAAGAAGCTCAGCTACGTTTCTCCTCTGCCCTATCTCTTCCTTCACTCACAGCGTGGAGCTCCTCCAAGCAGTCCCTAGGCAGTTCAAATGCAATGGAAGCCAAACCAGAAGCTCAGCTACTTTGCTCCTCTGCAGAACCCATTCCTTCACTGACAGCTTGCAGCCTATAAGCAGTTCAAATACAATGGAGGTCCAACCAAAAACTCAGCTTCTTTTCTCCTCTGTGCCACAACCTCCTTCACTCACAGCTTGCAGCTCCTCCCAGCAGCCTCTTGGCAGTTAAAATGCAGCTGAGGTTAAAAAAGAAGCTCAGCTACATTACTCCTCTGCCCTATCCCTTCCTTCACTCACACCTTGCAGCTCCTCCAAGCAGCCTATAGGCAGTTCAAATACAATGGAGGCCCAACCAGAAACTCTGCTACTTTTCTCCTCTGCACTACCCATTCCTTCACTGACAGCTTGCAGCCTATAGGCAGTTCAAATACAATGGAGGTCCAACCAAAAACTCAGCTACTTTTCTCCTCTGTGCCACAACCTCCTTCACTCACAGCTTGCAGCTCCTCCCAGCAGCCTCTTGGCAGTTAAAATGCAACTGAGGTTAAAAAAGAAGCTCAGCTACATTACTCCTCTGCCCTATCCCTTCCTTCACTCACAGCGTGGAGCTCCTCCAAGGAGTCCCTAGGCAGTTCAAATGCAATGAAAGACAAAGCAGAAGGTCAGCTACTTTGCTCCTCTGCACCACCCATTCCTTCACTGACAGCTTGCAGCTTTTCTAAGCAGCCTCCAGGCAGTTCAAATGGAATGGAGGTCCAACCAGAGGTTCAGCTTCTTTTCTCCTCAGCACTATCCCTTCCTTCACTCACACCTTGCAGGTCCTCCAAGTAGCCTATACGCAGTTCAAATACAATGGAGGCCCAACCAGAAGCTCAGCTTCTTTTCTCCTCTACACCACCCTCTCCTTCAGTCACAGCTTGCAGCTCCTTCCAGTAGCCTCTGGGCAGTTCAAATGAAACGGAGGTCCAACAAGAAGCTCAGCTACTTTTCTCCTCAGCACTATCTCTTCCTTCACTCACAGCTTGCAGCTCCTCCCAGCTACATTTACGCAGTTCAAATACTACAGAGGTCCAACCAGAAGCTCAGCTACTTTTCTCATTTGCACTCCCCCTTTCTTCGCTCTCAGCCTGAAGCTCCTCCCAGCAGCCTCTAGACAGTTCAAATACAGTGGAGGTCCAACCAGAAGCTCAGCTACTTTTCTCCTCAGCACTATCCCTTCCTTCACTCACACCTTGCAGCTCCTCCAAGAAGCCTATAAGCAGTTCAAATGTAATGGAGGCCCAACCAGAAGCTCTGCTACTTCTCTCCTCTGCACTCCGCCTTTCTTCACTCTTAGCCTGAAGCTCCTCCCAGCAGCCTCTAGACAGTTCAAATACAGTGGAGGTCCAACCAGAAGCTCAGCTACTTTTCTCCTCATCACGATCCCTTCCTTCACTCACACCTTGCAGCTCCTCCAAGCAGCGTATAGGCAGTTCAAATACAATGGAGGCCCAACCAGAAGCTCAGCTACTTTTCTCCTCTGCACCACCCTCTCCTTCACTCACAGCTTGCAGCTCCTTCCAGCAGCCTCTGGGCAGTTCAAATGAAACAGAGGTCCAACAAGAAGCTCAGCTACTTTTCTCCTCAGCACTATCTCTTCCTTCACTCACAGCTTGCAGCTCCTCCCAGCTGCATTTAGGCAGTTGAAATACTACAGAGGTCCAACCAGAATCTCAGCTACTTTTCTCCCTTGCACTTCCAGTTTCTTCGCTCTCAGCCTGAAGCTCCTCCCAGCAGCCTCTAGACAGTTAAAATAAAATGGAGGTCCAACAAAAACTCAGCTACTTTTCTCCTCAGCACTATCCCTTCCTTCACTCACACCTTGCAGCTCCTCCAAGAAGCCTATAAGCAGTTCAAATGTAAAGGACGTCCAACAAGAAGCTCTGCTACTTTTCTCCTCTGCACTCCCCCTTTCTTCACTCTCAGCCTGAAGCTCCTCCCAGCAACCTCTAGACAGTTCAAATACAATGGAGGTCCAACCAAAAACTCAGCTACTTTTCTCCTCCTTCACTCACAGCTTGCAGCTCCTCCGAGAAGCCTATTAGCAGTTAAAATGCAACTGAGGTTAAAAAAGAAGCTCAGCTACATTACTCCTCTGCCCTATCCCTTCCTTCACTCACAGCGTGGAGCTCCTCCAAGGAGTCCCTAGGCAGTTCAAATGCAATGGAAGCCAGACAAGAAGCTCAGCTACTTTGCTCCTCCGCACCACCCATTCCTTCACTGACAGCTTGCAGATTTTCTAAGCAGCCTATAGGCAGTTCCAATGGAATGGAGGTCCAACCAGAGGTTCAGCTTCTTTTCTCCTCAGCACTATCCCTTCCTTCACTCACACCTTGTAGGTCCTCCAAGCAGCCTATAGGCAGTTCAAATACAATGGAGGCCCAACTAGAAGCTCAGCTACTTTTCTCCTCTGCACCATCCTCTCCTTCACTCACAGCTTGCAGCTCCTTCCAGCAGCCTCTGGGCGGTTCAAATGAAACAGAGGTCCAACAAGAAGCTCAGCTACTTTGCTCCTCAGCACTATCTCTTCCTTCACTCACAGCTTGCAGCTCGTCCCAGCTGCATTTAGGCAGTTCAAATACTACAGAGGTCCAACCAAAAGCTCAGCTACTTTTCTCCTTTGCACTCCCCCTTTCTTCACTCTCAGCCTGAAGCTCCTCCCAGCAGCCTCTATACAGTTGAAATACAATGGAGGTCCAACCAAAAACTCAGCTACTTTTTTCCTCTGTGCCACCACCTCCTTCACTCACAGCTTGCAGCTCCTCCCAGCAGCCTCTTGGCAGTTAAAATGCAACTGAGGTTAAAAAAGAAGCTGAGCTACGTTTCTCCTCTGCCCTATCTCTTCCTTCACTCACAGCGTGGAGCTCCTCCAAGCAGTCCCTAGGCAGTTCAAATGCAATGAAAGCCAAACCAGAAGCTCAGCTACTTTGCTCCTCTGCACCAACCATTCCTTCACTCACAGCTTATAGCTCCTCCCAGCAGCCTCTTGGCAGTTAAAATGCAACTGAGGTTAAAAAAGAAGCTCAGCTACATTACTTCTCTGCCCTATCCCTTCCTTCACTCACAGCGTGGAGCTCCTCCAAGGAGTCCCTAGGCAGTTCAAATGCAATGAAAGCTCTGCTACTTTTCTCCTCTGCACTCCCCCTTTCTTCGCTCTCAGCCTGAAGCTCCTCCCAGCAGCCTCTAGACATTTCAAATACAGTGGAGGTCCAACCAGAAGCTCAGCTACTTTTCTCCTCAGCACGATCCCTTCCTTCACTCACACCTTGCAGCTCCTCCAAGCAGCCTATAGGCAGTTTAAATACAATGGAGGCCCAACCAGAAGTTCAGCTACTTTTCTCCTCTGCACCACCCTCTCCTTCACTCACAGCTTGCAGCTCCTTCCAGCAGCCTCTGGGCAGTTCAAATGAAACGGAGGTCCAACAAGAAGCTCTGCTACTTTCCTCCTCTGCACTCGCCCTTTCTTCACTCTCAGCCTGAAGCTCCTCCCAGCCTCTTGGCAGTTAAAATGCAGCTGAGGTTAAAAAAGAAGCTCAGCTACATTACTCCTCTGCCCTATCCCTTCCTTCACTCACACCTTGCAGCTCCTCCAAGCAGCCTATAGGCAGTTCAAATACAATGGAGGCCCAACCAGAAGCTCCGCTACTTTTCTCCTCTGCACCTCCCTCTCCTTCACTCACAGCTTGCAGCTCCTTCCAGCAGGCTCTGGGCAGTTCAAATACAATGGAGGTCCAACCAGAAGCTCAGCTACTTTTCTCCTCAGCACTATCCCTTCCTTCACTCACACCTTGCAGCTCCTGAAAGCAGCCTATAGGCAGTTCAAATACAATGGAGGCCCAACCAGAAGCTCAGCTACATTTCTCCTCTGCACCACCTTCTCCTTCACTCACAGCTTGCAGCTCCTTCCAGCAGCCTCTGGGCAGTTCCAATGAAATGGAGGTCCAACAAGAAGCTCTGCTACTTTTCTCCTCTGCACTCGCCCTTTCTTCACTCTTAGCCTGAAGATCCTCCCAGCAGCCTCTAGACAGTTCAAATACAATGGAGGTCCAACCAGAAGCTCGGCTACTTTTCTCCTCAGCACTATCCCTTCCTTCACTCACACCTTGCAGCTCCTCCAAGCAGCCTATAAGCAGTTCAAATACAATGGAGGCCCAACCAGAAGCTCAGCTACATTTCTCCTCTGCACCACCCTCTCCTTCACTCACAGCTTGCATCTCCTCCCAGCTGCATTTAGGCAGTTCAAATACTACAGAGGTCCAACCAGAAGCTCAGCTACTTTTCTCCTTTGCACTCCACCTTTCTTCGGTCTCAGCCTGAAGCTCCTCCCAGCAGCCTCTAGACCATTCAAATGAAACGGAGGTCCAACAAGAAGCTCAGCTACTTTTCTCGTCAGCACTATCTCTTCCTTCACTCACAGCTTGCAGCTCCTCCCAGCAGTATTTAGGCAGTTGAAATACTACAGAGGTCCAACCAGAAGCTCAGCTACTTTTCTCCTTTGCACTCCCCATTTCTTCGCTCTCAGCCTGAAGCTCCTCCCAGCAGCCTCTAGACAGTTCAAATGTAATGGAGGCCCAAACAGAAGCTCTGCTACTTTTCTCCTCTACACTCCCCCTTTCTTCACTCTCAGCCTGAAGCTCCTCCCAGCAGCCTCTAGACAGTTCAAATACAATGGAGGTCCAACCAAAAACTCAGCTACTTTTTTCCTCTGTGCCAACACCTCCTTCACTCACAGCTTGCAGCTCCTCCCAGCAGCCTCTTGGCAGTTAAAATGCAACTTTGGTTAAAAAAGAAGCTCAGCTACGTTTCTCCTCTGCCCTACATCTTCCTTCACTCACAGCGTGGAGCTCCTCCATACAGTCCCTAGGCAGTTCAAATGCAATGGAAGCCAAACCAGAAGCTCAGCTACTTTGCTCCTCTGCACCACCCATTCCTTCACTGACAACTTGCAGATTTTCTAAGCAGCCTCTAGGCAGTTCAAATGGAATGGAGGTCCAACTAGAGGTTCAGCTTCTTTTCTCCTCAGCACTATCCCTTCCTTCACTCAAACCTTGCAGCTCCTCCAAGCAGCCGATAGGCAGTTGAAATACAATGGAGGCCCAACCAGAAGCTCAGCTACTTTTCTCCTCTGCACCACCCTCTCCTTCACTTATAGCTTGCAGCTCCTTCCAGCAGTCTCTAGACAGTTCAAATACAATGGAGGTCCAACCAAAAACTCAGCTACTTTTTTCCTCTGTGCCAACACCTCCTTCACTCACAGCTTGCAGCTCCTCCCAGCAGCCTCTTGGCAGTTAAAATGCAACTGAGGTTAAAAAAGAAGCTCAGCTACGTTTCTCCTCTGCCCTACATCTTCCTTCACTCACACCTTGCAGCTCCTCCCAGCTGCATTTAGGCAGTTGAAATACTACAGAGGTCCAACCAGAATCTCAGCTACTTTTCTCCTTTGCACTCCCCGTTTCTTCGCTCTCAGCCTGAAGCTCCTCCCAGCAGCCTCTAGACAGTTCAAATACAATGGAGGTCCAACCAAAAACTCAGCTACTTTTCTCCTCAGCACTATCCCTTCCTTCACTCACACCTTGCAGCTCCTCCAAGAAGCCTATAAGCAGTTCAAATGTAATGGAGGTCCAACCAGAAGCTCACCTACTTTTCTCCTCAGCACCACCGTCTCCTTCCCTCACAGCTTGCAGCTCCTTCCAGCAGCCTCTGGGCAGTTCAAATGAAGCGGAGGTCCAACAAGAAGCTCAGCTACTTTTCTCCTCAGCACTATCTCTTCCTTCACTCACAGCTTGCAGCTCCTCCCAGCTGTATTTAGGCAGTTGAAATACTAGAGAGGTCCAACCAGAAGCTCAGCTACTTTTCTCCTTTGCACTCCCCCTTTCTTCGCTCTCAGCCTGAAGCTCCTCCCAGCAGCCTCTAGACAGTTCAAATACAATGGAGGTCCAACCAGAAGCTCAGATACTTTTCTCCTCAGCACTATCCCTTCCTTCACTCACACCTTGCAGCTCCTCCAAGCAGCCTATAGGCAGTTCAAATACAATGGAGGCCCAACCAGAAGCTCAGCTACTTTTCTCCTCTGCACCACCCTCTCCTTCACTCACAGCTTGCAGCTCCTTCCAGCAGCCTCTGGGCAGTTCAAATGAAACGGAGGTCCAACAAGAAACGCAGCTACTTTTCTCCTCAGCACTATCTCTTCCTTTACTCACAGCTTGCAGCTCCTCCCAGCTGCATTTAGGCAGTTGAAATACTACAGAGGTCCAACCAGAATCTCAGCTACTTTTCTCCTTTGCACTCCCCGTTTCTTCGCTCTCAGCCTGAAGCTCCTCCCAGCAGCCTCTAGACAGTTCAAATACAATGGATGTCCAAAAAAAACCTCAGCTACTTTTCTCCTCAGCAGTCTCCTTTCCTTCACTCACACCTTGCAGCTCCTCCAAGAAGCCTATAAGCAGTTCAAATGTAATGGAGGTCCAACCAGAAGCTCACCTACTTTTCTCCTCAGCAGTATCTCTTCCTTCACTCACAGCTTGCAGCTCCTCCCAGCTGTATTTAGGCAGTTCAGATACTACAGAGGTCCAACCAGAAGCTCAGCTACTTTTCTCCTTTGCACTCCCCCTTTCTTCGCTCTCAGCCTGAAGCTCCTCCCAGCAGCCTCTACACAGTTCAAATACAATGGAGGTCCAACCAGAAGCTCAGCTACTTTTTTCCTCTGTGCCACCACCTCCTTCACTCACAGCTTGCAGCTCCTCCCAGCAGACTCTTGGCAGTTAAAATGCAACTGAGGTTAAAAAAGAAGCCCAGCTACGTTTCTCCTCTGCCCTATCCCTTCCTTCACTCACACCTTGCAGCTCCTCCAAGCAGCCTATAGTCAGTTAAAATACAATGGAGGTCCAACCAAAAACTCAGCTACTTTTCTCCTCTGTGCCACAACCTCCTTCACTCACAGCTTGCAGCTCCTCCCAGCAGCCTCTTGGCAGTTAAAATGCAGCTGAGGTTAAAAAAGAAGCTCAGCTACATTACTCCTCTGCCCTATCCCTTTCTTCACTCACACCTTGCAGCTCCTCCAAGCAGCCTATAGGCAGTTCAAATACAATGGAGGCCCAACCAGAAGCTCAGCTACTTTTCTCCTCTGCACCACCCTCTCCTTCACTCACAGCTTGCAGCTCCTCCCAGCAGCCTCTGGGCAGTTAAAATGCAGCTGAGGTTAAAAAAGAAGCTCAGCTACTTTTCTTCCTTCACTGACAGCTTGCAGATTTTCTAAGCAGCCTCTAAGCATTCAAATGGAATGGAGGTCCAACCAGAGGTTCAGCTTCTTTTCTCCTCAGCACTATCCCTTCCTTCACTCACACCTTGCAGGTCCTCTAAGCAGCCTATACGCAGTTCAAATACAATGTAGGTCCAACCAGAAGCTCAGCTACTTTTCTCCTCAGCACTATCCCTTCCTTCACTCACACCTTGCAGCTCCTCCAAGAAGCCTATAAGCAGTTCAAATGTAATGGAGGCCCAACCAGAAGCTCTGCTACTTTTCTCCTCTGCACTCCTCCTTTCTTCACTCTTAGCCTGAAGCTCCTCCCAGCAGCCTCTAGACAGTTCAAATACAGTGGAGGTCCAACCAGAAGCTCAGCTACTTTTCTCCTCATCACGATCCCTTCCTTCACTCACACCTTGCAGCTCCTCCAAGCAGCCTATAGGCAGTTCAAATACAACGGAGGCCCAACCAGAAGCTCAGCTACTTTTCTCCTCTGCACCACCCTCTCCTTCACTCACAGCTTGCAGCTCCTTCCAGCAGCCTCTGAGCATTTCAAATACAATGGAGGTCCAACCAGAAGCTCAGCTACTTTTCTCCTCAGCACTATCCCTTCCTTCACTCACACCTTGCAGCTCCTCCAAGCAGCCTATAGGCAGTTCAAATACAATGGAGGCCCAACCAGAAGCTCAGCTACTTTTCTCCTCTGCACCACCCTCTCCTTCACTCACAGCTTGCAGCTCCTTCCAGCAGCCTCTGGGCAGTTCAAATGAAACGGAGGTCCAACAAGAAACGCAGCTACTTTTCTCCTCAGCACTATCTCTTCCTTTACTCACAGCTTGCAGCTCCTCCCAGCTGCATTTAGGCAGTTGAAATACTACAGAGGTCCAACCAGAATCTCAGCTACTTTTCTCCTTTGCACTCCCCGTTTCTTCGCTCTCAGCCTGAAGCTCCTCCCAGCAGCCTCTAGACAGTTCAAATACAATGGATGTCCAAAAAAAAACTCAGCTACTTTTCTCCTCAGCAGTCTCCTTTCCTTCACTCACACCTTGCAGCTCCTCCAAGAAGCCTATAAGCAGTTCAAATGTAATGGAGGTCCAACCAGAAGCTCACCTACTTTTCTCCTCAGCAGTATCTCTTCCTTCACTCACAGCTTGCAGCTCCTCCCAGCTGTATTTAGGCAGTTCAGATACTACAGAGGTCCAACCAGAAGCTCAGCTACTTTTCTCCTTTGCACTCCCCCTTTCTTCGCTCTCAGCCTGAAGCTCCTCCCAGCAGCCTCTACACAGTTCAAATACAATGGAGGTCCAACCAGAAGCTCAGCTACTTTTTTCCTCTGTGCCACCACCTCCTTCACTCACAGCTTGCAGCTCCTCCCAGCAGACTCTTGGCAGTTAAAATGCAACTGAGGTTAAAAAAGAAGCTCAGCTACGTTTCTCCTCTGCCCTATCCCTTCCTTCACTCACACCTTGCAGCTCCTCCAAGCAGCCTATAGTCAGTTCAAATACAATGGAGGTCCAACCAAAAACTCAGCTACTTTTCTCCTCTGTGCCACAACCTCCTTCACTCACAGCTTGCAGCTCCTCCCAGCAGCCTCTTGGCAGTTAAAATGCAGCTGAGGTTAAAAAAGAAGCTCAGCTACATTACTCCTCTGCCCTATCCCTTTCTTCACTCACACCTTGCAGCTCCTCCAAGCAGCCTATAGGCAGTTCAAATACAATGGAGGCCCAACCAGAAGCTCAGCTACTTTTCTCCTCTGCACCACCCTCTCCTTCACTCACAGCTTGCAGCTCCTCCCAGCAGCCTCTGGGCAGTTAAAATGCAGCTGAGGTTAAAAAAGAAGCTCAGCTACTTTTCTTCCTTCACTGACAGCTTGCAGATTTTCTAAGCAGCCTCTAAGCATTCAAATGGAATGGAGGTCCAACCAGAGGTTCAGCTTCTTTTCTCCTCAGCACTATCCCTTCATTCACTCACACCTTGCAGGTCCTCCAAGCAGCCTATACGCAGTTCAAATACAATGTAGGTCCAACCAGAAGCTCAGCTACTTTTCTCCTCAGCACTATCCCTTCCTTCACTCACACCTTGCAGCTCCTCCAAGAAGCCTATAAGCAGTTCAAATGTAATGGAGGCCCAACCAGAAGCTCTGCTACTTTTCTCCTCTGCACTCCCCCTTTCTTCACTCTTAGCCTGAAGCTCCTCCCAGCAGCCTCTAGACAGTTCAAATACAGTGGAGGTCCAACCAGAAGCTCAGCTACTTTTCTCCTCATCACGATCCCTTCCTTCACTCACACCTTGCAGCTCCTCCAAGCAGCCTATAGGCAGTTCAAATACAACGGAGGCCCAACCAGAAGCTCAGCTACTTTTCTCCTCTGCACCACCCTCTCCTTCACTCACAGCTTGCAGCTCCTTCCAGCAGCCTCTGGGCATTTCAAATACAATGGAGGTCCAACCAGAAGCTCAGCTACTTTTCTCCTCAGCACTATCCCTTCCTTCACTCACACCTTGCAGCTCCTCCAAGGAGCCTATAGGCAGTTCAAATACAATGGAGGCCCAACCAGAAGCTCAGCTACTTTTCTCCTCTGCACCACCCTCTCCTTCACTCACAGCTTGCAGCTCCTTCCAGCAGCCTCTGGGCAGTTCAAATGAAACGGAGGTCCAACAAGAATCTCTGCTACTTTTCTCCTCTGCACTCGCCCTTTCTTCACTCTTAGCCTGAAGCTCCTCCCAGCAGCCTCTACACAGTTCAAATATAATGGAGGTCCAACCAGAAGCTCGGCTACTTTTCTCCTCAGCACTATCCCTTCCTTCACTCACACCTTGCAGCTCCTCCCAGCAGCCTATAGGCAGTTCAAATACAATGGAGGCCCAACCAGAAGCTCAGCTACATTTCTCCTCTGCACCACCCTCTCCTTCACTCACAGCTTGCAGCTCCTCCCAGCTGCATTTAGGCAGTTCAAATACTACAGAGGTCCAACCAGAAGCTCAGCTACTTTTCTCCTTTGCACTCCCCGTTTCTTCGCTCTCAGCCTGAAGCTCCTCCCAGCAGCCTCTAGACAGTTCAAATGTAATGGAGGCCCCAACAGAAGCTCTGCTACTTTTCTCCTCTACACTCCCCCTTTCTTCACTCTCAGCCTGAAGCTCCTCCCAGCAGCCTCTAGACAGTTCAAATACAATTGAAGTCCAACCAAAAACTGATCTACTTTTTTCCTCTGTGCCACCACCTCCTTCACTCACAGCTTGCAGCTCCTCCCAGCAGCCTCTTGGCAGTTAAAATGCAACTGAGGTTAAAAAAGAAGCTCAGCTACGTTTCTCCTCTGCCCTATCTCTTCCTTCACTCACAGCGTGGAGCTCCTCCAAGCAGTCCCTAGGCAGTTCAAATGCAATGGAAGCCAAACCAGAAGCTCAGCTACTTTGCTCCTCTGCACCACCCATTCCTTCACTGACAGCTTGCAGATTTTCTAAGCAGCCTCTAGGCAGTTCAAATGGAATGGAGGTCCAACTAGAGGTTCAGCTTCTTTTCTCCTCAGCACTATCCCTTCCTTCACTCAAACCTTGCAGCTCCTCCAAGCAGCCTATAGGCAGTTCAAATACAATGGAGGCCCAACCAGAAGCTCAGCTACTTTTCTCCTCTGCACCACCCTCTCCTTCACTCATAGCTTGCAGCTCCTTCCAGCAGCCTCTAGACAGTTCAAATACAATGGAGGTCCAACCAAAAACTCAGCTACTTTTCTCCTCAGCACTATCCCTTCCTTCACTCACACCTTGCAGCTCCTCCCAGCTGCATTTAGGCAGTTGAAATACTACAGAGGTCCAACCAGAATCTCAGCTACTTTTCTCCTTTGCATTCCCCGTTTCTTCGCTCTCAGCCTGAAGCTCCTCCCAGCAGCCTCTAGACAGTTCAAATACAATGGAGGTCCAACCAAAAACTCAGCTACTTTTCTCCTCAGCACTATCCCTTCCTTCACTCACACCTTGCAGCTCCTCCAAGAAGCCTATAAGCAGTTCAAATGTAATGGAGGCCCAACCAGAAGCTCAGCTACTTTTCTCCTCTGCACCACCCTCTCCTTCACTCACAGCTTGCAGCTCCTTCCAGCAGCCTCTGGGCAGTTCAAATGAAACGGAGGTCCAACAAGAAGCTCTGCTACTTTTCTCCTCTGCACTCGCCCTTTCTTCACTCTTAGCCTGAAGCTCCTCCCAGCAGCCTCTAGACAGTTCAAATACAATGGAGGTCCAACCAGAAGCTCGGCTACTTTTCTCCTCAGCACTATCCCTTCCTTCACTCACACCTTGCAGCTCCTCCAAGCAGCCTATAGGCAGTTCAAATACAATGGAGGCCCAACCAGAAGCTCAGCTACATTTCTCCTCTGCACCACCCTCTCCTTCACTCACAGCTTGCAGCTCCTCCCAGCTGCATTTAGGCAGTTCAAATACTACAGAGGTCCAACCAGAAGGTCAGCTACTTTTCTCCTTTGCACTCCCCGTTTCTTCGCTCTCAGCCTGAAGCTCCTCCCAGCAGCCTCTAGACAGTTCAAATGTAATGGAGGCCCAAACAGAAGCTCTGCTACTTTTCTCCTCTACACTCCCCCTTTCTTCACTCTCAGCCTGAAGCTCCTCCCAGCAGCCTCTAGACAGTTCAAATACAATGGAGGTCCAACCAAAAACTGATCTACTTTTTTCCTCTGTGCCACCACCTCCTTCACTCACAGCTTGCAGCTCCTCCCAGCAGCCTCTTGGCAGTTAAAATGCAACTGAGGTTAAAAAAGAAGCTCAGCTACGTTTCTCCTCTGCCCTATCTCTTCCTTCACTCACAGCGTGGAGCTCCTCCAAGCAGTCCCTAGGCAGTTCAAATGCAATGGAAGCCAAACCAGAAGCTCAGCTACTTTGCTCCTCTGCACCACCCATTCCTTCACTGACAGCTTGCAGATTTTCTAAGCAGCCTCTAGGCAGTTCAAATGGAATGGAGGTCCAACTAGAGGTTCAGCTTCTTTTCTCCTCAGCACTATCCCTTCCTTCACTCAAACCTTGCAGCTCCTCCAAGCAGCCTATAGGCAGTTCAAATACAATGGAGGTCCAACCAGAATCTCAGCTACTTTTCTCCTTTGCACTCCCCGTTTCTTCGCTCTCAGCCTGAAGCTCCTCCCAGCAGCCTCTAGACAGTTCAAATACAATGGAGGTCCAACCAAAAACTCAGCTACTTTTCTCCTCAGCACTATCCCTTCCTTCACTCACACCTTGCAGCTCCTCCAAGAAGCCTATAAGCAGTTCAAATGTAATGGAGGTCCAACCAGAAGCTCACCTACTTTTCTCCTCAGCACCACCGTCTCCTTCCCTCACAGCTTGCAGCTCCTTCCAGCAGCCTCTGGGCAGTTCAAATGAAGCGGAGGTCCAACAAGAAGCTCAGCTACTTTTCTCCTCAGCACTATCTCTTCCTTCACTCACAGCTTGCAGCTCCTCCCAGCTGTATTTAGGCAGCTGATATACTGGAGAGGTCCAACCAGAAGCTCAGCTACTTTTCTCCTTTGCACTCCCCCTTTCTTCGCTCTCAGCCTGAAGCTCCTCCCAGCAGCCTCTAGACAGTTCAAATACAATGGAGGTCCAACCAGAAGCTCAGCTACTTTTCTCCTCAGCACTATCCCTTCCTTCACTCACACCTTGCAGCTCCTCCAAGCAGCCTATAGGCAGTTCAAATGCAATGGAAGCCCAACCAGAAGCTCAGCTACTTTGCTCCTCTGCACCAACCATTCCTTCACTCACAGCTTATAGCTCCTTCCAGCAGCCTCTGGGCAGTTCAAATGAAACGGAGGTCCAACAAGAAGCTCTGCTACTTTTCTCCTCTGCACTCCCCCTTTCTTCACTCTCAGCCTGAAGCTCCTCCCAGCAGCCTCTATACAGTTCAAATACAATGGAGGTCCAACCAAAAACTCAGCTCCTTTTTTCCTCTGTGCCACCACCTCCTTCACTCACAGCTTGCAGCTCCTCCCAGCAGCCTCTGGGCAGTTAAAATGCAGCTGAGGTTAAAAAAGAAGCTCAGCTACATTACTCCTCTGCCCTATCCCTTCCTTCACTCACACCTTGCAGCTCCTCCAAGCAGTCCCTAGGCAGTTCAAATGCAATGGAAGCCAAACCAGAAGCTCAGCTACTTTGCTCCTCTGCACCACCCATTCCTTCACTGACAGCTTGCAGCCTATAGGCAGTTCAAATACAATGGAGGTCAAACCAAAAACTCAGCTACTTTTCTCCTCTGTCCCACAACCTCCTTCACTCACAGCTTGCAGCTCCTCCCAGCAGCCTCTGGGCAGTTAAAATGCAACTGAGGTTAAAAAAGAAGCTCAGCTACATTACTCCTCTGCCCTATCCCTTCCTTCACTCACAGCGTGGAGCTTGTTATGTCCCGAGCCTTGCAAACGGCTCGGGCGTTTGCAGGCAGTCCCGGGCAGGTGCAAAGCTGCCCGGGACCAGACAGGCTGTCGCCAGCGCCGTGCGCATGCGCGGGTGCTGGCGCGGGAAAAGTATCGCTTTTACCCGGGAAATGTCTATATAAGAAGCTGGGAGGTTTTGGGAGCTGCTGAAGCCATCTACTTGTAAGCTGAACGCAGAATAAAGAAAACTGAGAACTTCAACTGCTTCTCGTGTCTGCTTTCCGCCAAGGACCCAACACTGGCGACGAGGATGGGATTGCCTTACACCGCCTGGAAAGGAAGAAGTGTAAGCTTACCCAAGTGAGTCCTGAGCGGCGGAACGGCGTCGACTCGGCAGCTACCCGCCAATCCAGTGCGCATTCGGGGGTAGGCTGGCTGATAGACCCGTCTCCTGAAGCTGGCGAAAATCGGAAGGCTTTCGGAATTCGACATCTCACATCCAGAGCGGTGGGAGTCATACGTAGCCAGGGTGGAGAACTACTTCAAGGCAAACCAAGTGAGGGAAGAGAGATTGAAGGCTGCCACCCTGCTTTGTGTTTGCGGCCAAGACGCCTTCGACATCGCAGAAAACCTTGCAGCACCTGTTCCAGTAGAGTCTGTAAGCTATGCAGATCTGAAGAAGCTACTGAAGGAGCACTTCCACCCCAAGATGTCCGTCATCGCATGGCGCCACACCTTCGAGCAGAGGGATCAATGGCCCGGTGAGTCAGCCAGAGAATTCATCGCCGCATTACGGAAGGCCGCCAAGCACTGCGAGTTCAAAGACCTCGAAGAACGACTGAGGGACCGATTCGTGTGCGGGTTAAGGCATCGAGATCTACAACAGAGACTTTTCGCTAAAGAAGAATTGTCCTACCAAGATGCCTTAAGGGAAGTCACCGCAGAAGAAGCAGCAGGCGGCGCTGTCAAGAACATGCGGCCGATCAGAAACAGTCCAGAGGTTGCATCCGTGCACCAGGAAGACGCCCAAGGAAACTCCGAGGAGGATCCGGACGAGGAAGTCGACCGTCTCCACCCCACGAAGGAAGAAAAACAGAAGGGAAGCTCTTCAGCTCCGCTCAAGTGCATCGGCTGTGGAGGTTGCCACAGGAGAACCGACTGCAAGTTTCGCTCCGCTACCTGCCGGGCATGCGGCAAACAAGGACACATTGCAGCTGTGTGTCTGGGCCAACGAAAGGTACAACCTTAGGAAGAACTGCGCCTGAAAGGTACCAGATTCCCCAGCCAGAATAGGGTAGGGTTTTGCGCTTCGCGAAGAAGCATCCTTAGGACAGGCACACACAAGCCCATTAAGAAAAAGCTGTCACTCAAGGTGAAGCTACAAGGGGTTCCATTATCTATGGAACTAGACACAGGGTCTGCCTTTTCAATTATCTCCTTGCATACATTTAGGAAGATTTGTTCCGGTAGTGGAACTCAGGCCAAGTTAAGGCCTTCTGACATTGTGTTAACAGATTTTCAAAATTCAAGAGTGTGTGTTAAGGGGGAGGCCACCCTTAACGTGCAATACAAGAGTTTTGAAGGTCCACTAGACTTATTAGTAGTAGGGGGTGAACGAACGAGTCTCATAGGACTCGATTGGTTTGAGGCCCTGGGGATACACGTCACAGGACTCAACAGTTTACAAACACTCGACCTACAGGAAGTCTGCAAAGAATTTGCAGATGTTTTCAGCCCACAGCTGGGCACATTCAAAGGACCCCCTGTGTCCTTAAAGCTAGACCCCAATGTCACTCCCATTAGAATTAAAGCAAGAAGGGTCCCTTTTGCTTTAAAGAGTAAAATTGACACTGAGTTAGACAAACTGATTCAACAGGGAATCCTAGAACCTGTTGATTCCAGTCCTTGGGAGACCCCCATTGTCACGCCTCTAAAGGCAAATGGGGACATTCGCATTTGTGCTGACTACAAATGCACTCTGAATAAGGCATTGCAGCAACATGCCTATCCTGTTCCTGTGGTCAGTCATATTCTGGCCTCCCTCAAGGGGGGGCGCGTTTTTGCAAAGCTTGACCTAGCTCAAGCGTATCAACAGCTGCCTGTTGATGATGATGCTGCTATAGCTCAGACTATTGTGACCCACAGGGGAGCCTTTAAGGTAAAAAGGCTGCAGTTTGGAGTGAATGTCGCTCCTGGGATTTTCCAAAGCGTAATGGAAAACACACTGCGGGGCATACCGGGGGTTTGCCCCTACTTTGATGATGTCTTAATTGCAGGAGACTCCACACACATTCTAGCTGAAAGGCTAAGGGCTGTTCTGTTAAGGTTCAGGAAATCAGGCCTCAAGCTCAAAAAAGACAAATGCAAGATTGGGGTGCCTTCTACTGAATTTCTGGGGTTCAAAATTGATGCTGCTGGGATTCACCCTGCTGAATCCAAACTAACTGCTATTTTAGAAGCACCTAGGCCAAGGTCCAAGGCTGAACTTCAGGCCTTCCTGGGCCTCCTGAATTTCTACAATTCTTTTCTTCCACAAAAAGCTAGTGTAGCTGAGCCTCTTCACAGGCTACTAGACAAGCAAGCAGTGTGGCAGTGGTCACAAACGCATGAGGGTTGTTTTAACAAAGTCAAGGCTTTGCTCACTTCTAACAGTGTACTTGCACATGTCAACGAGTCCCTTCCTATGTGCATCGCTTGTGATGCGTCCCCTTACGGGGTTGGAGCTGTCCTGAGCCACCTCAGGTCTGATGGAACTCAGGTTCCTGTTGCATATTACTCCAGAACATTGTCTTCTGCTGAGCGCAACTACGCTCAGATAGACAGGGAGGCTCTGGCTGTTGTTGCTGGAATTAAAAAATTCCATGACTTTCTATATGGCAGGCACTTCACGGTCTTCACTGACCATAAGCCTCTGCTGGGACTGTTTACCACACGTAAGCAGACTCCCCAAATCATTTCCCCTAGAATGCTTAGGTGGTCTATTTTTTTGTCTGCATATGATTTTTCTTTACTCCACAAGCCTGGAAAAGAAATGGGCCATGCTGATGGCCTCAGTAGATTGCCTCTGCCAGTAGTGGAAGCTGACCCTGTGCCAGCTGTCAACATTCTATCAATCCAAGCCTTGCCCGAGCTCCCTCTTAGTGCCAGGGATGTTGCCGCTGAAACAGGTACAGATCACACACTTTCACGTGTCCGTTCCTGGGTTTTGTCTGGTTGGCCTGAGCACTGCCCTAGTCCTGAGTTTCAGAGTTTCTGGTCCAAAAGGAACGAGCTGTCCCTTTCTCAGGGTTGTCTGCTTTGGGGAAACAGAGTTGTCATTCCCACCTCAATGAGGACTAGGGTCTTAGAATCCCTCCACGAGGGTCATCCTGGCATTGTTCGTATGAAGGCTCTTGCGCGCAGCCACTTGTGGTGGCCTGGTTTAGATAAAGATATTGAGGCTAAGGTGCATGCATGCCACCTGTGCCAACGATCTCGCCCAGAGATGCCCCAAGCTCCCGTGCATAGATGGGAGGAAACACAGTCCCCATGGTCTAGGGTGCACATTGACTACGCTGGACCCTTTCAGGGCCAGTTCTTCTTGGTCCTTGTTGACAGCCATTCGAAATGGCTTGAGGTTGTACCTGTCTCATCCACCACCACTGCAAAGACTATTCAGGTACTGAGGGGAATTTTTGCTGCACACGGGCTGCCAGATGTCATTGTGTCTGACAACGGCCCTCAATTCACTTCCTCCGAATTCCAAGCTTTCTTACAGGCAAACATGATTCGTCATGCCACGTCTGCACCCTTCCACCCGTCCACCAACGGTATGGCTGAACGTATGGTGCGCATCACAAAGGACGCATTGAAAAGACTCACCTACGGGGACTGGCATCACAGGTTGGCTGACTTTCTCCTTTCTTATCGCACCACACCATCCACTTCTACAGGGAGAAGCCCAGCTGAACTTCGTTGGGGGCGTCAACTTACTACTAAACTTGACCGGTTGCATCCGGACAGACTGCCTTCATCTACCTCACATCCTAGGGCGCCTAGACAACTACTTGTGGGTGCCCCGGTTTGGGCTCGCAATTACGGGCCTGGTCATACATGGGTCCTCGCTTCTATTTCCAGGGTCACAGGTCCTCTCTCCTACGAGGTAGCCCTGGACAACGGTCGTGTCCTGCGTCGGCACATCGACCAACTCCGCCCTAGGCGGGCCCTTTCAGATGAGACTCCTGGGTCTTTTCCAGGGGGGGAGGGGGACCCTTTGGAGCAAAGGGAAGGGCACGAGCTGCTGCCCATCTCCACTGATGGAGCCACAAACGGCCCATCCCAGGGTTTCGCGAGAGCTCCGAACAAGAATTCTATGAGCCTACCTAACTACCAGGCATCCACGCCTACTCCAGTCACGGAGGATACCCGGGGGCATCCCAACAAATCATTCCCCGCAAGAGAGCTGGCACACAATCCCCAAGGTTGGCCTGACCTTACCCCAAATCCTACAGGGGGTCAAACATACAGGGAGGTGGTCGAGGAACCAAGTCCCGACTACAACACCTCTAGCCCAAATCAGGGAGTAACTGAGTTTTGGGAAAGTACAGAAACCCACACAAGCCCGGACACTGAACGGGGTTCAGGGAATGGACAACCTCCTGACAGGTCTTGGACGGACCTAGGAGGTTCAACAGAGACGCCCAGCAGTGGCTATCACTTCAAGGGGCCCGAGGGTCTACAGCTAGGCAGGTCAACCAGGTCACAAAGTGACAGAAGCCCTGGCCTGACGAGCCCGGTGGGCGAGCAAGCAGGCCAGGCATCGGGGCACAGTCCTCGGAAGGCACCAAGGCAAAATAAGGAGAACAGGCTCACATCTCCCTCCAGTCAGGGAACTCATGCTAGTAACCCAGAGCTGAGAAGGTCACAGAGAGCAAAGAAGTCTCCTAAATACTTAGAGGATTACATAACATTGCTGGCTAAACAAAAGCCAGGTAACGATAGGAGCACTGAGAAGCAGAACACTGCATAAAATAAATGATTATATGTTGGTAGTAGTTTTAGCCCGGGGGAAAGGGGTGTTATGTCCCGAGCCTTGCAAACGGCTCGGGCGTTTGCAGGCAGTCCCGGGCAGGTGCAAAGCTGCCCGGGACCAGACAGGCTGTCGCCAGCGCCGTGCGCATGCGCGGGTGCTGGCGCGGGAAAAGTATCGCATTTACCCGGGAAATGTCTATATAAGAAGCTGGGAGGTTTTGGGAGGTGCTGAAGCCATCTACATGTAAGCTGAACGCAGAATAAAGAAAACTGAGAACTTCAACTGCTTCTCGTGTCTGCTTTCCGCCAAGGACTCAACAGAGCTCCTCCAAGGAGTCCCTAGGCAGTTCAAATGCAATGAAAGCCAAACCAGAAGGTCAGCTACTTTGCTCCTCTGCACCACCTATTCCTTCACTGACAGCTTGCAGCTTTTCTAAGCAGCCTCTAGGCAGTTCCAATGGAATGGAGGTCCAACCAGAGGTTCAGCTTCTTTTCTCCTCAGCACTATCCCTTCCTTCACTCACACCTTGCAGGTCCTCCAAGCAGCCTATACGCAGTTCAAATACAATGGAGGCCCAACCAGAAGCTCAGCTACTTTTCTCCTCTGCACCACCCTCTCCTTCAGTCACAGCTTGCAGCTCCTTCCAGTAGCCTCTGGGCAGTTCAAATGAAACGGAGGTCCAACAAGAAGCTCAGCTACTTTTCTCCTCAGCACTATCTCTTCCTTCACTCACAGCTTGCAGCTCCTCCCAGCTGCATTTACGCAGTTCAAATACTACAGAGGTCCAACCAGAAGCTCAGCTACTTTTCTCATTTGCACTCCCCCTTTCTTCGCTCTCAGCCTGAAGCTCCTCCCAGCAGCCTCTAGAAAGTTCAAATACAGTGGAGGTCCAACCAGAAGCTCAGCTACTTTTCTCCTCAGCACTATCCCTTCCTTAACTCACACCTTGCAGCTCCTCCAAGAAGCCTATAAGCAGTTCAAATCTAATGGAGGCCCAACCAGAAGCTCTGCTACTTTTCTCCTCTGCACTCCCCATTTCTTCACTCTTAGCCTGAAGCTCCTCCCAGCAGCCTCTAGACAGTTCAAATACAGTGGAGGTCCAACCAGAAGCTCAGCTACTTTTCTCCTCAGCACGATCCCTTCCTTCACTCACACCTTGCAGCTCCTCCAAGCAGCCTATAGGCAGTTCAAATACAATGGAGGCCCAACCAGAAGCTCAGCTACTTTTCTCCTCTGCACCACCCTCTCCTTCACTCACAGCTTGCAGCTCCTTCCAGCATCCTCTGGGCAGTTCAAATGAAACGGAGGTCCAACAAGAAGATGTGCTACTTTTCTCCTCTGCACTCACCCTTTCTTCACTCTCAGCCTGAAGCTCCTCCCAGCAACCTCTAGACAGTTCAAATACAATGGAGGTCCAACCAAAAACTCAGCTACTTTTCTCCTCTGTGCCACCACCTCCTTCACTCACAGCTTGCAGCTCCTCCCAGCAGCCTCTTGGTAGTTAAAATGCAACTGAGGTTAAAAAAGAAGCTCAGCTACATTACTCCTCTGCCCTATCCCTTCCTTCACTCACAGCGTGGAGCTCCTCCAAGGAGTCCCTAGGCAGCTCAAAGGCAATGGAAGCCAGACAAGAAGCTCAGCTACTTTGCTCCTCTGCACCACCCATTCCTTCACTGACAGCTTGCAGATTTTCTAAGCAGCATCTAGGCAGTTCCAATGGAATGGACGTCCAACCAGAGGTTCAGCTTCTTTTCTCCTCAGCACTATCCCTTCCTTCACTCACACCTTGCAGGTCCTCCAAGCAGCCTATAGGCAGTTCAAATAAAATGGAGGCCCAACTAGAAGCTCAGCTACTTTTCTCCTCTGCACCACCCTCTCCTTCACTCACAGCTTGCAGCTCCTTCCAGCAGCCTCTGGGCGGTTCAAATGAAACGGAGGTCCAACCAGAAGCTCTGCTACTTTTCTCCTCTGCACTCCCCCTTTCTTCACTCTCAGCCTGAAGCTCTTCCCAGCAGCCTCTAGACAGTTCAAATACAATGGAGGTCCAACCAGAAGCTCAGCTACTTTTCTCCTCAGCACTATCCCTTCCTTCACTCACACCTTGCAGCTCCTCCAAGAAGCCTATAAGCAGTTCAAATGTAATGGAGGTCCAACCAAAAACTCAGCTACTTTTCTCCTCTGTGCCACCACCTCCTTCACTCACAGCTTGCAGCTCCTCCCAGCAGCCTCTTGGCAGTTAAAATGCAACTGAGGTTAAAAAAGAAGCTCAGCTACGTTTCTCCTCTGCCCTATCTCTTCCTTCACTCACAGCGTGGAGCTCCTCCAAGCAGTCCCTAGGCAGTTCAAATACAATGGAGGCCCAACCAGAAGCTCAGCTACTTTGCTCCTCTGCACCAATCATTCCTTCACTCACAGCTTGCAGCTCCTTCCAGCAGCCTCTGGGCAGTTCAAATGAAACGGAGGTCCAACAAGAAGCTCTGCTACTTTTCTCCACTGCACTCCCCCTTTCTTCACTCTCAGCCTGAAGCTCCTCCCAGCAGCCTCTATACAGTTCAAATACAATGGAGGTCCAACCAAAAACTCAGCTACTTTTTTCCTCTGTGCCACCACCTCCTTCACTCACAGCTTGCAGCTCCTCCCAGCAGCCCCTTGGCAGTTAAAATGCAACTGAGGTTAAAAAAGAAGCTCAGCTACGTTTCTCCTCTGCCCTATCTCTTCCTTCACTCACAGCGTGGAGCTCCTCCAAGCAGCCTATAGGCAGTTCAAATACAATGGAGGCCCAACCAGAAACTCAGCTACTTTTCTCCTCTGCACTACCCATTCCTTCACTGACAGCTTGCAGCCTATAGGCAGTTCAAATACAATGGAGGTCCAACCAAAAACTCAGCTACTTTTCTCCTCTGTGCCACAACCTCCTTCACTCACAGCTTGCAGCTCCTCCCAGCAGCCTCTTGGCAGTTAAAATGCAACTGAGGTTAAAAAAGAACCTCAGCTACATTACTCCTCTGCCCTATCCCTTCCTTCACTCACAGCGTGGACCTCCTCCAAGGAGTCCCTAGGCAGTTCAAATGCAATGGAAGCCAAACCAGAAGGTCAGCTACTTTGCCCCTCTGCATCACCCATTCCTTCACTGACAGCTTGCAGCTTTTCTAAGCAGCCTCCAGGCAGTTCAAATGGAATGGAGGTCCAACCAGAGGTTCAGCTTCTTTTCTCCTCAGCACTATCCCTTCCTTCACTCACACCTTCCAGGTCCTCCAAGCAGCCTATAAGCAGTTCAAATGTAATGGAGGCCCACCAGAAGCTCTGCTACTTTTCTCCTCTGCACCACCCTCTCCTTCACTCACAGCTTGCAGCTCCTTGCAGCAGCCTCTGGGCAGTTCAAATGAAACGGAGGTCCAACCAGAAGCTCAGCTACTTTTCTCCTCAGCACGATCCCTTCCTTCACTCACACCTTGCAGCTCCTCCAAGCAGCCTATAGGCAGTTCAAATACAATGGAGGCCCAACCAGAAATTCAGCTACTTTTCTCCTCTGCACCATCCTCTCCTTCACTCACAGCTTGCAGCTCCTTCCAGCCGCCTCTGGGCAGTTCAAATGAAACGGAGGTCCAACAAGAAGCTCTGCTACTTTCCTCCTCTGCACTCCCCCTTTCTTCACTCTCAGCCTGAACCTCCTCCCAGCAACCTCTAGACAGTTCAAATACAATGGAGGTCCAACCAGAAGCTCGGCTACTTTTCTCCTTTGCACTCGCCCTTTCTTCGCTCTCAGCCTGAAGCTCCTCCCACCAGCTTCTCGACAGTTCAAATACAATGGAGGTCCAACCAGAAGCTCAGCTACTTTTCTCCTCTGCGCCACCCCCTCCTTCACTCACAGCTTGCAGCTCCTTCCAGCAGCCTCTAGGCAGTTCAAATGAAATGGAGGTCCAACAAGAAGCTCAGCTACTTTTCTCCTCAGCACTATCTCTTCCTTCACTCACAGCTTGCAGCTCCTCCCAGCTGTATTTAGGCAGTTCAAATACTACAGAGGTCCAACCAGAAGCTCAGCAACTTTTCTCCTTTGCACTCCCCCTTTCTTCGCTCTCAGCCTGAAGCTCCTCCAAGCAGCCTCTAGACAGTTCAAATACAATGGAGGTCCAACCAGAAGCTGAGCTACTTTTCTCCTCAGCACTATCCCTTCCTTCACTCACACCTTGCAGCTCCTCCAAGCAGCCTATAGGCAGTTCAAATACAATGGAGGCCCAACCAGAAGCTCAGCTACTTTTCTCCTCTGCACCACCCTCTCCTTCACTCACAGCTTGCAGCTCCCTCCAGCAGCCTCTGGGCAGTTCAAATGAAACGGAGGTCCAACAAGAAGCTCAGCTACTTTTCTCCTCAGCACTATCTCTTCCTTCACTCACAGCTTGCAGCTCCTCCCAGCTGCATTTAGGCAGTTGAAATACTACAGAGGTCCAACCAGAAGCTCAGCTACTTTTCTCCTTTGCAGTCCCCATTTCTTCGCTCTCAGCCTGAAGCTCCTCCCAGCAGCCTCTAGACAGTTCAAATGTAATGGAGGCCCAACCAGAAGCTCTGCTACTTTTCTCCTCTACACTCCCCCTTTCTTCACTCTCAGCCTGAAGCTCCTCCCAGCAACCTATAGACAGTTCAAATACAATGGAGGTCCAACCAGAAGCTCGGCTACTTTTCTCCTTTGCACTCCCCCTTTCTTCGCTCTCAGCCTGAAGCTCCTCCCACCAGCTTCTCGACAGTTCAAATACAATGGAGGTCCAACCAGAAGCTCAGCTACTTTTCTCCTCTGCGCCACCCCCTCCTTCACTCACAGCTTGCAGCTCCTTCCAGCAGCCTCTAGGCAGTTCAAATGAAATGGAGGTCCAACAAGAAGCTCAGCTACTTTTCTCCTCAGCACTATCTCTTCCTTCACTCACAGCTTGCAGCTCCTCCCAGCTGTATTTAGGCAGTTCAAATACTACAGAGTTCCAACCAGAAGCTCAGCTACTTTTCTCCTTTGCACCACCCTCTCCTTCACTCACAACTTGCAGCTCCTTCCAGCAGCCTCTGGGCAGTTCAAATGAAACAGAGGTCCAACAAGAAGCTCTGCTACTTTTCTCCTCTGCACTCGCCCTTTCTTCACTCTCAGTCTGAAGCTCCTCCCAGCAACCTCTAGACAGTTCAAATACAATGGAGGTCCAACCAAAAACTCAGCTACTTTTCTCCTCTGTGCCACAACCTCCTTCACTCACAGCTTGCAGCTCCTCCCAGCAGCCTCTTGGCAGTTAAAATGCAGCTGAGGTTAAAAAAGAAGCTCAGCTACATTACTCCTCTGCCCTATCCCTTCCTTCACTAACAACTTGCAGCTCCTCCCAGCTGCATTTAGGCTGTTGAAATACTACAGAGGTCCAACCAGAATCTTAGCTACTTTTCTCCATTGCACTCCCCCTTTCTTCGCTCTCAGCCTGAAGCTCCTCCCAGCAGCCTCTACACAGTTCAAATACAATGGAGGTCCAACCAGAAGCTCAGCTACTTTTCTCCTCAGCACTATCCCTTCCTTAACTCACACCTTGCAGCTCCTCCAAGCAGTCTATAGGCAGTTCAAATACAATGGAGGCCCAACCAGAAGCTCAGCTACTTTTCTCCTGTGCACAACCCTCTCCTTCACTCACAGCTTGCAGCTCCCTCCAGCAGCCTCTGGGCAGTTCAAATGAAACGGAGGTCCAACAAGAAGCTCTGCTACTTTTCTCCTCTGCACTCGCCCTTTCTTCACTCTTAGGCTGAAGCTCCTCCCAGCAGCCTCTAGACAGTTCAAATACAATGGAGGTCCAACCAGAAGCTCGGCTACTTTTCTCCTCAGCACTATCCCTTCCTTCACTCACACTTTGTACCTCCTCCAAGCAGCCTATAGGCAGTTCAAATACAATGGAGGCCCAACCAGAAGCTCACCTACTTTTCTCCTCAGCACCACCGTCTCCTTCCCTCACAGATTGCAGCTCCTTCCAGCAGCCTCTGGGCAGTTCAAATGAAGCGGAGGTCCAACAAGAAGTTCAGCTACTTTTCTCCTCAGCACTATCTCTTCCTTCACTCACAGCTTGCATCTCCTCCCAGCTGTATTTAGGCAGTTCAAATACTACAGAGGTCCAACCAGAAGCTCAGCTACTTTTCTCCTTTGCACTCCCCCTTTCTTCGCTCTCAGCCTGAAGCTCCTCCCAGCAGCCTCTAGACAGTTCAAATACAATGGAGGTCCAACCAGAAGCTCAGCTACTTTTCTCCTCAGCACTATCCCTTCCTTCACTCATACCTTGCAGCTCCTCCAAGCAGCCTATAGGCAGTTCAAATACAATGGAGGCCCAACCAGAAGCTCAGCTACTTTTCTCCTCTGCACCAACCTCTCCTTCACTCACAGCTTGCAGCTCCTTCCAGCAGCCTCTGGGCAGTTCAAATGAAACGGAGGTCCAACAAGAAACTCAGCTACTTTTCTCCTCAGCACTATCTCTTCCTTTACTCACAGCTTGCAGCTCCTCCCAGCTGCATTTAGGCAGTTCAAATACTACAGAGGTCCAACCAGAAGCTCAGCTACTTTTCTCCTTTGCACTCCCCGTTTCTTCGCTCTCAGCCTGAAGCTCCTCCCAGCAGCCTCTAGACAGTTCAAATACAATGGATGTCCAAAAAAAAACCTCAGCTACTTTTCTCCTCAGCACTATCCCTTCCTTCACTCACACCTTGCAGCTCCTCCAAAAGCCTATAAGCAGTTCAAATGTAATGGAGGTCCAACCAGAAGCTCACCTACTTTTCTCCTCAGCAGTATCTCTTCCTTCACTCACAGCTTGCAGCTCCTCCCAGCTGTATTTAGGCAGTTCAGATACTACAGAGGTCCAACCAGAAGCTCAGCTACTTTTCTCCTTTGCACTCCCACTTTCTTCGCTCTCAGCCTGAAGCTCCTCCCAGCAGCCTCTACACAGTTCAAATACAATGGAGGTCCAACCAGAAGCTCAGCTACTTTTTTCCTCTGCCCTATCCCTTCCTTCACTCACACGTTGCAGCTCCTCCAAGCAGCCTGTAGGCAGTTCAAATACAATGGAGGCCCAACCAGAAACTCAGCTACTTTTCTCCTCTGCACCACCCTCTCCTTCACTCACAGCTTGCAGCTCCTTCCAGCAGCCTCTGGGCAGTTCAAATGAAACGGAGGTCCAACAAGAAGCTCAGCTACTTTTCTCCTCAGCACTATCTCTTCCTTCACTCACAGCTTGCAGCTCCTCCCAGCTGCATTTAGGCAGTTCAAATACTACAGAGGTCCAACCAGAAGCTCAGCTACTTTTCTCCTTTGCACTCCCCCTTTCTTCGCTCTCAGCCTGAAGCTCCTCCCAGCAGCCTCTAGACAGTTCAAATACAATGGAGGTCCAACCAAAAACTCAGCTACTTTTCTCCTCAGCACTATCCCTTCCTTCACTCACACCTTGCAGCTCCTCCAAGAAGCCTATAAGCAGTTCAAATGTAATGGAGGTCCAACCAGAAGCTCAGCTACTTTTCTCCTTTGCACTCCCCCTTTCTTCGCTCTCAGCCTGAAGCTCCTCCCAGCAGCCTCTAGACCGTTCAAATACAATGGAGGTCCAACCAGAAGCTCAGCTACTTTTCTCCTCAGCACTATCTCTTCCTTCACTCACAGCTTGCAGCTCCTCCAAGCAGCCTATAGGCAGTTCAAATACAATGGAGGCCCAACCAGAAGCTCAGCTACATTTCTCCTCTGCACCACCCTCTCCTTCACTCACAGCTTGCAGCTCCTCCCAGCTGCATTTAGGCAGTTCAAATACTACAGAGGTCCAACCAGAAGCTCAGCTACTTTTCTCCTTTGCCCTCCCCGTTTCTTCGCTCTCAGCCTGAATCTCCTCCCAGCAGCCTCTAGACAGTTCAAATGTAATGGAGGCCCAAACAGAAGCTCTGCTACTTTTCTCCTCTACACTTCCCCTTTCTTCACTCTCAGCCTGAAGCTCCTCCCAGCAGCCTCTAGACAGTTCAAATACAATGGAGGTCCAACCAAAAACTGATCTACTTTTTTCCTCTGTGCCACCACCTCCTTCACTCACAGCTTGCAGCTCCTCCCAGCAGCCTCTTGGCAGTTAAAATGCAACTGAGGTTAAAAAAGAAGCTCAGCTACGTTTCTCCTCTGCCCTATCTCTTCCTTCACTCACAGCGTGGAGCTCCTCCAAGCAGTCCCTAGGCAGTTCAAATGCAATGGAAGCCAAACCAGAAGCTCAGCTACTTTGCTCCTCTGCACCACCCATTCCTTCACTGACAGCTTGCAGATTTTCTAAGCAGCCTCTAGGCAGTTCAAATGGAATGGAGGTCCAACTAGAGGTTCAGCTTCTTTTCTCCTCAGCACTATCCCTTCCTTCACTCAAACCTTGCAGCTCCTCCAAGCAGCCTATAGGCAGTTCAAATACAATGGAGGCCCAACCAGAAGCTCAGCTACTTTTCTCCTCTGCACAACCCTCTCCTTCACTCATAGCTTGCAGCTCCTTCCAGAAGCCTCTAGACAGTTCAAATACAATGGAGGTGCAACCAAAAACTCAGCTACTTTTCTCCTCAGCACTATCCCTTCCTTCACTCACACCTTGCAGCTCCTCCCAGCTGCATTTAGGCAGTTGAAATACTACAGAGGTCCAACCAGAATCTCAGCTACTTTTCTCCTTTGCACTCCCCGTTTCTTCGCTCTCAGCCTGAAGCTCCTCCCAGCAGCCTCTAGACAGTTCAAATACAATGGAGGTCCAACCAAAAACTCAGCTACTTTTCTCCTCAGCACTATCCCTTCCTTCACTCACACCTTGCAGCTCCTCCAAGAAGCCTATAAGCAGTTCAAATGTAATGGAGGCCCAACCAGAAGCTCAGCTACTTTTCTCCTCTGCACCACCCTCTCCTTCACTCACAGCTTGCAGCTCCTTCCAGCAGCCTCTGGGCAGTTCAAATGAAACGGAGGTCCAACAAGAAGCTCTGCTACTTTTCTCCTCTGCACTCGCCCTTTCTTCACTCTTAGCCTGAAGCTCCTCCCAGCAGCCTCTAGACAGTTCAAATACAATGGAGGTCCAACCAGAAGCTCGGCTACTTTTCTCCTCAGCACTATCCCTTCCTTCACTCACACCTTGCAGCTCCTCCAAGCAGCCTATAGGCAGTTCAAATACAATGGAGGCCCAACCAGAAGCTCAGCTACATTTCTCCTCTGCACCACCCTCTCCTTCACTCACAGCTTGCAGCTCCTCCCAGCTGCATTTAGGCAGTTCAAATACTACAGAGGTCCAACCAGAAGCTCAGCTACTTTTCTCCTTTGCACTCCCCGTTTCTTCGCTCTCAGCCTGAAGCTCCTCCCAGCAGCCTCTAGACAGTTCAAATGTAATGGAGGCCCAAACAGAAGCTCTGCTACTTTTCTCCTCTACACTCCCCCTTTCTTCACTCTCAGCCTGAAGCTCCTCCCAGCAGCCTCTAGACAGTTCAAATACAATGGAGGTCCAACCAAAAACTGATCTACTTTTTTCCTCTGTGCCACCACCTCCTTCACTCACAGCTTGCAGCTCCTCCCAGCAGCCTCTTTGCAGTTAAAATGCAACTGAGGTTAAAAAAGAAGTTCAGCTACGTTTCTCCTCTGCCCTATCTCTTCCTTCACTCACAGCGTGGAGCTCCTCCAAGCAGTCCCTAGGCAGTTCAAATGCAATGGAAGCCAAACCAGAAGCTCAGCTACTTTGCTCCTCTGCACCACCCATTCCTTCACTGACAGCTTGCAGATTTTCTAAGCAGCCTCTAGGCAGTTCAAATGGAATGGAGGTCCAACTAGAGGTTCAGCTTCTTTTCTCCTCAGCACTATCCCTTCCTTCACTCAAACCTTGCAGCTCCTCCAAGCAGCCTATAGGCAGTTCAAATACAATGGAGGCCCAACCAGAAGCTCAGCTACTTTTCTCCTCAGCAGTATCTCTTCCTTCACTCACAGCTTGCAGCTCCTCCCAGCTGTATTTAGGCAGTTCAGATACTACAGAGGTCCAACCAGAAGCTCAGCTACTTTTCTCCTTTGCACTCCCCCTTTCTTCGCTCTCAGCCTGAAGCTCCTCCCAGCAGCCTCTAGACAGTTCAAATACAATGGAGGTCCAACCAAAAACTCAGCTACTTTTCTCCTCAGCACTATCCCTTCCTTCACTCACACCTTGCAGCTCCTCCAAGAAGCCTATAAGCAGTTCAAATGTAATGGAGGTCCAACCAGAAGCTCAGCTACTTTTCTCCTTTGCACTCCCCCTTTCTTCGCTCTCAGCCTGAAGCTCCTCCCAGCAGCCTCTAGACAGTTCAAATACAATGGAGGTCCAACCAGAAGCTCAGCTACTTTTCTCCTCAGCACTATCTCTTCCTTCACTCACAGCTTGCAGCTCCTCCAAGCAGCCTATAGGCAGTTCAAATACAATGGAGGCCCAACCAGAAGCTCAGCTACTTTTCTCCTCTGCACCACCCTCTCCTTCACTCACAGCTTGCAGCTCCTTCCAGCAGCCTCTGGGCAGTTCAAATGAAACGGAGGTCCAACAAGAAGCTCTGCTACTTTTCTCCTCTGCACTCGCCCTTTCTTCACTCTTAGCCTGAAGCTCCTCCCAGCAGCCTCTAGACAGTTCAAATACAATGGAGGTCCAACCAGAAGCTAGGCTACTTTTCTCCTCAGCACTATCCCTTCCTTCACTCACACCTTGCAGCTCCTCCAAGCAGCCTATAGGCAGTTCAAATACAATGGAGGCCCAACCAGAAGCTCAGCTACATTTCTCCTCTGCACCACCCTCTCCTTCACTCACAGCTTGCAGCTCCTCCCAGCTGCATTTAGGCAGTTCAAATACTACAGAGGTCCAACCAGAAGCTCAGCTACTTTTCTCCTTTGCCCTCCCCGTTTCTTCGCTCTCAGCCTGAATCTCCTCCCAGCAGCCTCTAGACAGTTCAAATGTAATGGAGGCCCAAACAGAAGCTCTGCTACTTTTCTCCTCTACACTTCCCCTTTCTTCACTCTCAGCCTGAAGCTCCTCCCAGCAGCCTCTAGACAGTTCAAATACAATGGAGGTCCAACCAAAAACTGATCTACTTTTTTCCTCTGTGCCACCACCTCCTTCACTCACAGCTTGCAGCTCCTCCCAGCAGCCTCTTGGCAGTTAAAATGCAACTGAGGTTAAAAAAGAAGCTCAGCTACGTTTCTCCTCTGCCCTATCTCTTCCTTCACTCACAGCGTGGAGCTCCTCCAAGCAGTCCCTAGGCAGTTCAAATGCAATGGAAGCCAAACCAGAAGCTCAGCTACTTTGCTCCTCTGCACCACCCATTCCTTCACTGACAGCTTGCAGATTTTCTAAGCAGCCTCTAGGCAGTTCAAATGGAATGGAGGTCCAACTAGAGGTTCAGCTTCTTTTCTCCTCAGCACTATCCCTTCCTTCACTCAAACCTTGCAGCTCCTCCAAGCAGCCTATAGGCAGTTCAAATACAATGGAGGCCCAACCAGAAGCTCAGCTACTTTTCTCCTCTGCACAACCCTCTCCTTCACTCATAGCTTGCAGCTCCTTCCAGAAGCCTCTAGACAGTTCAAATACAATGGAGGTGCAACCAAAAACTCAGCTACTTTTCTCCTCAGCACTATCCCTTCCTTCACTCACACCTTGCAGCTCCTCCCAGCTGCATTTAGGCAGTTGAAATACTACAGAGGTCCAACCAGAATCTCAGCTACTTTTCTCCTTTGCACTCCCCGTTTCTTCGCTCTCAGCCTGAAGCTCCTCCCAGCAGCCTCTAGACAGTTCAAATACAATGGAGGTCCAACCAAAAACTCAGCTACTTTTCTCCTCAGCACTATCCCTTCCTTCACTCACACCTTGCAGCTCCTCCAAGAAGCCTATAAGCAGTTCAAATGTAATGGAGGCCCAACCAGAAGCTCAGCTACTTTTCTCCTCTGCACCACCCTCTCCTTCACTCACAGCTTGCAGCTCCTTCCAGCAGCCTCTGGGCAGTTCAAATGAAACGGAGGTCCAACAAGAAGCTCTGCTACTTTTCTCCTCTGCACTCGCCCTTTCTTCACTCTTAGCCTGAAGCTCCTCCCAGCAGCCTCTAGACAGTTCAAATACAATGGAGGTCCAACCAGAAGCTCGGCTACTTTTCTCCTCAGCACTATCCCTTCCTTCACTCACACCTTGCAGCTCCTCCAAGCAGCCTATAGGCAGTTCAAATACAATGGAGGCCCAACCAGAAGCTCAGCTACATTTCTCCTCTGCACCACCCTCTCCTTCACTCACAGCTTGCAGCTCCTCCCAGCTGCATTTAGGCAGTTCAAATACTACAGAGGTCCAACCAGAAGCTCAGCTACTTTTCTCCTTTGCACTCCCCGTTTCTTCGCTCTCAGCCTGAAGCTCCTCCCAGCAGCCTCTAGACAGTTCAAATGTAATGGAGGCCCAAACAGAAGCTCTGCTACTTTTCTCCTCTACACTCCCCCTTTCTTCACTCTCAGCCTGAAGCTCCTCCCAGCAGCCTCTAGACAGTTCAAATACAATGGAGGTCCAACCAAAAACTGATCTACTTTTTTCCTCTGTGCCACCACCTCCTTCACTCACAGCTTGCAGCTCCTCCCAGCAGCCTCTTTGCAGTTAAAATGCAACTGAGGTTAAAAAAGAAGTTCAGCTACGTTTCTCCTCTGCCCTATCTCTTCCTTCACTCACAGCGTGGAGCTCCTCCAAGCAGTCCCTAGGCAGTTCAAATGCAATGGAAGCCAAACCAGAAGCTCAGCTACTTTGCTCCTCTGCACCACCCATTCCTTCACTGACAGCTTGCAGATTTTCTAAGCAGCCTCTAGGCAGTTCAAATGGAATGGAGGTCCAACTAGAGGTTCAGCTTCTTTTCTCCTCAGCACTATCCCTTCCTTCACTCAAACCTTGCAGCTCCTCCAAGCAGCCTATAGGCAGTTCAAATACAATGGAGGCCCAACCAGAAGCTCAGCTACTTTTCTCCTCAGCAGTATCTCTTCCTTCACTCACAGCTTGCAGCTCCTCCCAGCTGTATTTAGGCAGTTCAGATACTACAGAGGTCCAACCAGAAGGTCAGCTACTTTTCTCCTTTGAACTCCCCCTTTCTTCGCTCTCAGCCTGAAGCTCCTCCCAGCAGCCTCTACACAGTTCAAATACAATGGAGGTCCAACCAGAAGGTCAGCTACTTTTCTCCTTTGAACTCCCCCTTTCTTTGCTCTTAGCCTGAAGCTCCTCCCAGCAGCCTCTACACAGTTCAAATACAATGGAGGTCCAACCAGAAGCTCAGCTACTTTTCTCCTCTGTGCCACCACCTCCTTCACTCACAGCTTGCAGCTCCTCCCAGCAGCCTCTTGGCAGTTAAAATGCAGCTGAGGTTAAAAAAGAAGCTCAGCTACATTACTCCTCTGCCCTATCCCTTTCTTCACTCACACCTTGCAGCTCCTCCAAGCAGCCTGTAGGCAGTTCAAATACAATGGAGGCCCAACCAGAAACTCAGCTACTTTTCTCCTTCGCACTCCCCCTTTCTTCGCTCTCAGCCTGAAGCTCCTCCCAGCAGCCTCTAGACAGTTCAAATACAATGGAGGTCCAACCAAAAACTCAGCTACTTTTCTCCTCAGCACTATCCCTTCCTTCACTCACACCTTGCAGCTCCTCCAAGAAGCCTATAAGCAGTTCAAATGTAATGGAGGTCCAACCAGAAGCTCAGCTACTTTTCTCCTTTGCACTCCCCCTTTCTTCGCTCTCAGCCTGAAGCTCCTCCCAGCAGCCTCTAGACAGTTCAAATACAATGGTGGTCCAACCAGAAGCTCAGCTACTTTTCTCCTCAGCACTATCCCTTCCTTCACTCACACCTTGCAGCTCCTCAAAGCAGCCTATAGGCAGTTCAAATACAATGGAGGCCCAACCAGAAGCTCAGCTACTTTTCTCCTCTGCACCACCCTCTCCTTCACTCACAGCTTGCAGCTCCTTCCAGCAGCCTCTGGGCAGTTCAAATGAAACAGAGGTCCAACAAGAAGCTCAGCTACTTTTCTCCTCAGCACTATCTCTTCCTTCACTCACAGCTTGCAGCTCCTACCAGCTGCATTTAGGCAGTTGAAATACTAAAGAGGTCCAACCAGAAGCTCAGCTACTTTTCTCATTTGCACTCCCCCTTTCTTCGCTCTCAGCCTGAAGCTCCTCCCAGCAGCCTCTAGAAAGTTCAAATACAGTGGAGGTCCAACCAGAAGCTCAGCTACTTTTCTCCTCAGCACTATCCCTTCCTTAACTCACACCTTGCAGCTCCTCCAAGATGCCTATAAGCAGTTCAAATCTAATGGAGGCCCAACCAGAAGCTCTGCTACTTTTCTCCTCTGCACTCCCCCTTTCTTCACTCTTAGCCTGAAGCTCCTCCCAGCAGCCTCTAGACAGTTCAAATACAGTGGAGGTCCAACCAGAAGCTCAGCTACTTTTCTCCTCAGCACGATCCCTTCCTTCACTCACACCTTGCAGCTCCTCCAAGCAGCCTATAGGCAGTTCAAATACAATGGAGGCCCAACCAGAAGCTCAGCTACTTTTCTCCTCTGCACCACCCTCTCCTTCACTCACAGCTTGCAGCTCCTTCCAGCATCCTCTGGGCAGTTCAAATGAAACGGAGGTCCAACAAGAAGATGTACTACTATTCTCCTCTGCACTCACCCTTTCTTCACTCTCAGCCTGAAGCTCCTCCCAGCAACCTCTAGACAGTTCAAATACAATGGAGGTCCAACCAAAAACTCAGCTACTTTTCTCCTCTGTGCCACCACCTCCTTCACTCACAGCTTGCAGCTCCTCCCAGCAGCCTCTTGGTAGTTAAAATGCAACTGAGGTTAAAAAAGAAGCTCAGCTACATTACTCCTCTGCCCTATCCCTTCCTTCACTCACAGCGTGGAGCTCCTCCAAGGAGTCCCTAGGCAGCTCAAAGGCAATGGAAGCCAGACAAGAAGCTCAGCTACTTTGCTCCTCTGCACCACCCATTCCTTCACTGACAGCTTGCAGATTTTCTAAGCAGCATCTAGGCAGTTCCAATGGAATGGACGTCCAACCAGAGGTTCAGCTTCTTTTCTCCTCAGCACTATCCCTTCCTTCACTCACACCTTGCAGGTCCTCCAAGCAGCCTATAGGCAGTTCAAATAAAATGGAGGCCCAACTAGAAGCTCAGCTACTTTTCTCCTCTGCACCACCCTCTCCTTCACTCACAGCTTGCAGCTCCTTCCAGCAGCCTCTGGGCGGTTCAAATGAAACGGAGGTCCAACCAGAAGCTCTGCTACTTTTCTCCTCTGCACTCCCCCTTTCTTCACTCTCAGCCTGAAGCTCTTCCCAGCAGCCTCTAGACAGTTCAAATACAATGGAGGTCCAACCAGAAGCTCAGCTACTTTTCTCCTCAGCACTATCCCTTCCTTCACTCACACCTTGCAGCTCCTCCAAGAAGCCTATAAGCAGTTCAAATGTAATGGAGGTCCAACCAAAAACTCAGCTACTTTTCTCCTCTGTGCCACCACCTCCTTCACTCACAGCTTTTAGCTCCTCCCAGCAGCCTCTTGGCAGTTAAAATGCAACTGAGGTTAAAAAAGAAGCTCAGCTACGTTTCTCCTCTGCCCTATCTCTTCCTTCACTCACAGCGTGGAGCTCCTCCAAGCAGTCCCTAGGCAGTTCAAATACAATGGAGGCCCAACCAGAAGCTCAGCTACTTTGCTCCTCTGCACCAATCATTCCTTCACTCACAGCTTGCAGCTCCTTCCAGCAGCCTCTGGGCAGTTCAAATGAAACGGAGGTCCAACAAGAAGCTCTGCTACTTTTCTCCACTGCACTCCCCCTTTCTTCACTCTCAGCCTGAAGCTCCTCCCAGCAGCCTCTATACAGTTCAAATACAATGGAGGTCCAACCAAAAACTCAGCTACTTTTTTCCTCTGTGCCACCACCTCCTTCACTCACAGCTTGCAGCTCCTCCCAGCAGCCCCTTGGCAGTTAAAATGCAACTGAGGTTAAAAAAGAAGCTCAGCTACGTTTCTCCTCTGCCCTATCTCTTCCTTCACTCACAGCGTGGAGCTCCTCCAAGCAGTCCCTAGGCAGTTCAAATACAATGGAGGCCCAACCAGAAACTCAGCTACTTTTCTCCTCTGTGCCACAACCTCCTTCACTCACAGCTTGCAGCTCCTCCCAGCAGCCTCTTGGCAGTTAAAATGCAGCTGAGGTTAAAAAAGAAGCTCAGCTACATTACTCCTCTGCCCTATCCCTTCCTTCACTCACACCTTGCAGCTCCTCCAAGCAGCCTATAGGCAGTTCAAATACAATGGAGGCCCAACCAGAAACTCAGATACTTTTCTCCTCTGCACTACCCATTCCTTCACTGACAGCTTGCAGCCTATAGGCAGTTCAAATACAAAGGAGGTCCAACCAAAAACTCAGCTACTTTTCTCCTCTGTGCCACAACCTCCTTCACTCACAGCTTGCAGCTCCTCCCAGCAGCCTCTTGGCAGTTAAAATGCAACTGAGGTTAAAAAAGAAGCTCAGCTACATTACTCCTCTGCCCTATCCCTTCCTTCACTCACAGCGTGGACCTCCTCCAAGGAGTCCCTAGGCAGTTCAAATGCAATGGAAGCCAAACCAGAAGGTCAGCTACTTTGCCCCTCTGCATCACCCATTCCTTCACTGACAGCTTGCAGCTTTTCTAAGCAGCCTCCAGGCAGTTCAAATGGAATGGAGGTCCAACCAGAGGTTCAGCTTCTTTTCTCCTCAGCACTATCCCTTCCTTCACTCACACCTTCCAGGTCCTCCAAGCAGCCTATACGCAGTTCAATTACAATGGAGGCCCAACCAGAAGCTCAGCTACTTTTCTCCTCTGCACCACCCTCTCCTTCAGTCACAGCTTGCAGCTCCTTCCAGTAGCCTCTGGGCAGTTCAAATGAAACGGAGGTCCAACAAGAAGCTCAGCTACTTTTCTCCTCAGCACTATCTCTTCCTTCACTCACAGCTTGCAGCTCCTACCAGCTGCATTTAGGCAGTTCAAATACTACAGAGTTCCAACGAGAAGCTCAGCTACTTTTCTCATTTGCACTCCCCCTTTCTTCGCTCTCAGCCTGAAGCTCCTCCCAGCAGCCTCTAGACAGTTCAAATACAGTGGAGGTCCAACCAGAAGCTCAGCTACTTTTCTCCTCAGCACTAT